>NC_051175.1:94803333-95403333 GCF_013339725.1 Rhipicephalus microplus
TTCTTTTTTTTTTATTTTTTCTCTCGCGCGTCTTTATCCTGTACAGTGGGCTCAGAAGAGTCTGACGTCGCCCTATCGTGCCCCGCCGTATCGTGTCGCTCGTATAAGGTGCCCCTCGCATTGGGCTTCGCGGAAATTCTTTCTTTCTTTCGCTGACGTGACATGACAGGCCAGATGTTACAGTAGGCCACGATGTTTAACAAGGTATGGAACAAGGGCACGATTCCATTATGTTCTAACGTATTTCAATGTGCTACCTCCCCCAGCATTTTTCTTTTCTCATAAAAACAAAATACATTTTAATTGATTTGTAATCTTTAACGTCCCAAAACCACCATATGATTATGAGAGACGCCGTAGTGGAGGGCTCCGGTAATTTCGACCACCTGGGGTTCTTTAACGTGCACCCAAATCTGAGCACACGGGCCTACAACATTTCCGCCTCCATCGGAAATGCAGCCGCCGCAGCCGGGATACGAACCCGCGACCTGCGGGTCAGCAGCCGAGTGCCTTAGCCACTAGACCACCGCGGCGGGGCCAAAATACATTTTAAAGAAACTGCTACGGCATATTTGTATATAAATGAATCGCAAGTCTGGTGTTATTTAATACGCACTCAATTGTAAGCATGTTGCTGAACAATCATCTGGTGTGGTGCTTTGCTTAAGAAACTTGCTCGCTTTCAACTTTGCTCGCTTTCAACTTCTGTAACTATTGTGTAATGGCAATAATTATTGCTTGTTTGCCCTGTTGCTTCTAATCTAACGCGTGCTTTATTTTTATTTTTTCCCATCATATCTCTTATACCGTGAACTACAACCATGTAACGCGTTCGGTTTGTTTGTACTACTCTTTGTACATGTGCTACCACGACCGCTGGATGGAGGTACTACTCTATTTGAATAAATAAAGAAAGCATTTGTCGATAGTGTGCAATATGTGATCGAAATTGAATTGTGATCGTGAGGGCCAAGGCATGTGTGCGCTAATCAAGCTGTGTAGCTTATTGCTACTGTGTTGAAAAATATAATCTGAAATTCCAGGGGAGGGGGCAGCTTCCCCCCACTTGAAACCCACTCCGGACGCCCATGGAACTACATGATTGACAAACCCTCCAGGGGCGTAGGCAGATTTTTTTTTTTTTTTTTTTGAGGGGAAGGGGGCACCCATTTGAAATGGTCATTTTTCGCTGTGTATGCCATGGGGAGAAATCGAACTACGAGCTTCCTGTATACGCGCTGCATGCAATGGTCGCTAAAACTCGGTACGTGTTTCTGTTTGCTTTGGTAAAGCGATATCCGATGACGCGGTGCAGCGATGAAATCCAATGCGCGTGGCTCAACTCTCCGTCAGCCTGCTCCCACTTGATCTCCATTTTATGTCCAGGCCATTTTAGGTCGTGCAGCCACAGTTTATTTATGTAGTACGCTTCGTATATGGGTCGATCCAGGCAGTGACTGCGACACCGGCTGGCAATGAGCGCGTTGTCTACTTCGCGCATCGTTCGTTCTTGGCGCGCAATCGACTGCAGTGACATCAAGCGAATGATTAGTGAACTGGTGTAGGCGGGCTCGGAGGCCTTTTATTGTACTTTATGCGCCTCTACAACCTTTAAAGCAATAAAAAAAGTATTTTTAGTGACTTTATTGCAGGTTTGCTATTAACAACTCGACTCGGAGGTAATTTTTGCGCGCTTTTAGAGACTGAGTATAGTGTCGAGCAATCTGACTCAGTGATGTGAGCATGAAGTTGTAAACACACGTCCAATTTCGTGCACTAATAATGAACTGTAGTTATATTTTTATTATATAACTTGGGCATTAACATGGTTTGTGAGTGATTTCAATATGATTGCAGTACATAAGCGTCACCGCACTAAATATGAGCATAATTTGATAGAGAATAAGATATTAGTAAGTCCAGTAACATTTTCGTCCATTTTTTCTGCATTCTTGCATGATTTTTTTGGTCATATTACTATATAATACTTGTTATTGCCACTGTCATGTTGTACTTTTTCGTCTGCTCCTCTGTCTACTTACGGGGGTGCCATCGCAATCGCTGCATCCTTACGTCACCTCCACCTTCGTTTTCATGGCGTGGGTGTTCTGTGGCGTCACAGTGGCTGGTTTCACGTGCTGTTTGTTTACGCGGTAAGTCGAATGCCCTTCTTCACTTAACCGACATTGGCACGCGCGAATATTTTGCGCGAACAAATTACGGTTTCTGAACGGTACCTGAGTGCGTCTGAAGGCGTGTTGTGCGAGTAAGACACAAGACATTGCTGCTGGTACTGACACGACTGGCGGTCACACGGAATGGTGGCGGGATGTTCGAAGCTTCACAATTGCCACGGCATTATCGAAAGAAAAGTAGCGGACGTGACAAAGTAGTGTGTGTGTGTGGGGGGGGGGGGGGGGGGGGGGCTCCTGCTCGAATTTTCGCTTTTTAAGGGCATTACTACCAAGCAGTATACTTGTTTTCGTATGAGCTTGGTTTGTTTACGTATCGATTGCATACAGCTGCTTCGTACTACTTATTATTTTGCGCGCTGTGCTCTGTGTTCTTGCTAAACCTTGGGTGTGTTCCAATACTCACCGTAGACGGCTTCATAGACAGCCAAGTGGACGGCGGCCAACTTAAGTCTGATTCCAATTCTCACGTACCCGGCAAAATTACCGCTTCAAGAAGACCACATCGTAGACATCATACGATCTGCATCAAATACGATGCAGGCTACTTTGCTGTCTAAACAAGATGGCGACTCAGCGAACGGCTCGAAGCAGACGTTTCTCAAGACGTTCAATGTCAGTAATATTCATTCTTTTTGTAGATTTTAACAAAGCATTCGTGATCCGATGCCCACTGCTTCGCCCCATAATCAACACTCGCTTCTGAGATATGCGTGGCTTTTTCGCCTTCGTTTGTAGCTGTCTTCGCTTTTAGCCATTGTCGTTTGTTTGAAGAGTTAGGTTTGCAAACGCCTACCAAGTGAGACTGATTAGTATTGCCGCGCGCATGCATATATATATATATATATATATATATATATATATATATATATATATATATATATATATATATATATATATATATATATATATATATATATATATTGATACGAAAATGCGGCTAAACACGGCTGCAAGAAAGAGGAGGACGAAGTGGGTTTTTCCGTTAATTGGATGCTGGTCTGGCGCCATCTTACTCGTCGAGTTCTGTGCGCTGTAAATAGATCATTAAAGAAGTTACTCGTAACATTATTGGTGGAGGTGGACGACCCCTGTACCTCGATGGAGACGCGCAGCGGTCGCACCATCGGTGAGCTTTCGACTGCTTCGACTGCTGGTACTTCCTCTACGCCGCCCTCGTCAGTCCAAGCCACCACCTACGTCACACTCCCGCACCTCCGGGATCCCGGCACTTTCTCCGGTGATGGTACGATCGACCTCGACACTTGGCTGAAGCGGTACGAGCGCGTCAGTGCAACTCACCGCTGGGATCCCACGCTCATGCTCGCCAACGTGCTTTTCTACCTGGACGGCACTCCCCGAACATGGTTTGAAAGCCACGAAGCCGACATAACGAGCTGGGATCTCTTCAAAGAAAAGATACGTGACCTGTTTGGCGATTCATCTGGTCGTCAGCTCGCTGCGAAGAAGACTCTTGCCACACGGGCCCAGTCTTCTACAGAATCGTACGTCTCCTACATTCTTGACGTTTTGGCCCTTTGTTCCAAGGCCGACCAGTCCATGTCCGAAGACGAAAAGGTTAACCACGTCTTGAAAGGCATAGCCGATGATGCTTTCAACCTGCTGGTTTTTAACAACATCTCGAGCATCGACAACATCCTTAAAGAATGCCGACGTCTCGAACAAGCTAAAGCCCGCCGTGTAGCCCAAAACATCGTGCGCCTTCCGAACACAGCGGCCACCTCTTCGTGTGACGACGTCTTCCACCAGGCCCCTCCATGTGACAACCTCACACGCATCATTCGTCGAGAGGTCGAGGCAGCACAACCGGTAGCCACGCCACTACCGACGCCTACGCCTTCCCCGACCACGATTTCTTTGATACAAGCCGTCGTTCGTCAAGAGCTATCGAATGTCGGCCTACATCCTGTACCTGCCGTATACTCTGCTGCACCTTCTTTTCGTCCCCCTTCTGCTCCTCGCATACAACGCAATCCGTCCCAATGGCGTACCCTTGATGATAGGCCCATATGTTTCAACTGTCGACGCGTTGGTCATATCGCACGTCACTGCCGCAGCCGCTGGGCTCCACCGTCCCATTATGCACCTCAGTATCCCACCACTTCTGCTCGCCAATCGTCCCCATCACTTTCTTCATCAACGCCGACCACATTTTCCGCTCCTACAGCACCTCTCAGCAGACCTCGCTACGACCGGTCACCGTCCCCTGCTCGTCGTCAGTCCCGGTCGCCCCCACAACGCCGTGCTGCCTCCCCGACCTATATATTCGCAGCATCTCCGACCGGAAAACTAGGCCGTGCAGCTTCTGGAGGTGGAGCTGCGTTGACGACCTTCGTAAGAAATCCTCGATTAACGTTAACAACGAACCGGAACCTTTTGGACGTTACTGTCGACAATGTTCGTGTCAGTGCGTTGATAGATACTGGCGCGCATGTGTCCATTATGAGTGCTAACCTTCGCCGCCGACTTAGAAAAGTTGTCACGCCCGCCCTCAACCGAGCTGTACGAGTCGCCGATGGAGGAACTGCCGCGATTCTTGGCATGTGCTCTGCGCGAGTGTCTATTGGGGAGAGAAGCACTGTCGTTCTTTTCGCCGTTATCGAACATTGCCCTCATGAACTCATTCTCGGTATGGATTTTCTAGCCACGCACTCTGCCCTCATAGACTGTTCAGCTGGCTCTCTCCATCTCGATTTACCCCTCTTTTCCGACCCGCCTAGCCCACCGCAAACCAGCCTCTGCTGCATTGATTTCACGCGTCTCCCTCCTAACTCAACCACACATGTCGACTTATCCTCCACGCCGCCAGTACCTGATGGTGATTACATGGTGGCCCCGATTCCTGCAGTGATGCTTACGCATGGGGTTGCTGTGCCGCATATGATTCTGACGATTAAGAGAAACCGCACCTTCCTTCCACTGGTCAACTTTTCAGTCACCACCCAAGTTCTGCCACAGGGTATCTCCCTGGCCAAAATTACTGCTCTCCAAGATGACCATGTCGAGCCCTTCAGAGTTGACGATTGCTGCAGCTCAGTCAGTTGTTCCACTCCATCACGTTCTTGGGGTGCCGACATTGAGCGAATGGTGTCATCGGACCTCACGTCTGAGCAAGCTTCAGCGCTTTGCCACGTTCTTGAGGGCTATCGTAGCATTTTCGACTTTGCCAGCAACTCTTTAGGCCAAACGACCATTGTCACCCATCGCATAAATACTGGCCATGCAACCCCCATTCACCGATGCCCCTACCGTGTGTCGGCGTCGGAGCGTGCAATATTACAACATGAAGTTGGCAAAATGCTTGCGAAAAACATTATCGAGCCTTCATGCAGCCCCTGGGCGTCTCCAGTCGTCCTTGTTAAAAAGAAAGATGGAACATGGCGCTTTTGTGTCGATTACCGTCACCTTAACAAAATTACCAAAAAAGACGTTTACCCTTTACCTCGCATCGACGACGCCCTCGACTGCCTGTACGGTGCCACCTATTTTTCAACTATTGACCTTCGGTCAGGGTACTGGCAGATAGCCGTCGACGAGATGGATCGCGAGAAGACCGCATTCATCACTCCTGATGGTCTTTATCAGTTTAAGGTGATGCCCTTTGGACTCTGCAATGCACCAGCCACATTTGAAAGAATGATGGACTCATTGCTTCAAGGGTTGAAATGGTCCACCTGCTTGTGTTACCTTGACGATGTTATTGTCTTTTCGCCCACATTCGACTCGCATCTCGATCGTTTGTCAGCTATTTTGGACGTTTTTCGCCGAGCCGGACTCCAGCTTAACGCCTCCAAGTGCCTCTTCGCTCGTCGCCAAATTTCCGTGCTTGGTCACCTTGTCGATGCCCAAGGCGTGCGTCCAGACCCAGAGAAAATTCGTGCAGTCACGAACTTTCCCGTTCCGAGGACCACAAAGGATGTCCGCAGTTTTGTGGGGTTGTGCTCGTATTTCAGACGCTTTGTTAAGGACTTTGCGACCATTGCACGCCCACTCACAGACCTCTTGAAGAAAGACGCGTCGTTTACCTGGGGCCATGATCAAGCGTCATCGTTTTCGCAACTTACGACACTGCTCACAACGCCACCAATCTTGGCTCACTTTGATCCATTAGCCCCAACCGAGGTTCACACGGACGCCAGTGGACACGGCATAGGAGCTGTGCTATTGCAGCAGCAACGCGGACACGACCGTGTTATAGCCTACGCAAGTCGACTACTATCTCCAGCTGAGCGCAACTATTCCATCACGGAGCGCGAATGCCTCGCCCTTGTATGGGCAGTCGCCAAGTTTCGCCCATACCTGTACGGGCGCTCATTCCGGGTTGTCACGGATCATCACGCGCTCTGCTGGCTAGCCTCCCTGAAAGACCCCACGGGACGTCTCGCTCGTTGGGCTCTACGCCTTCAAGAGTACACGTTCTCTGTAATGTACAAAACAGGGCGATTACATCAGGATGCGGATTGTTTATCCCGCTACCCTGTTGACGAAGCAACCGATACCGACGCTATCACGGACGTTTTTTCCGTGTCGCAGCTGTTAAACATTGGCGAAGAGCAACGTCGGGATGCTTCTTTACGAGCCATCATTGACAAACTGGAGTCAACGCCACGCGACCCGTCCGTACGAATGTTTTTGGTGAAAGACGGGATCCTATATCGCCGAAACCTTGATTCCTTCGGATCAGACTTACTTCCTGTCATCCCAGCGCACCTGCGTTCCTCTGTCCTGCATCAACTCCATGACGCTCCCATAACGGGCCATTTGGGCGTTTCTCGCACGTACGATCGAGTACGACGTCGGGTTTTTTGGCCTGGACTTGCCCGCTCTGTTCGACGCTATGTCGCCGCTTGTGAGCCTTATCAGCGTCGCAAAACGCCGTCTGCCCTCCCAGCCGGCTACCTTCAGCCGATCGACGTTCCCAACGAGCCTTTCTTCCGAGTTGGTCTCGACCTGTTGGACCCTTTTCCTCTCTCCACAGCCGGAAATAAATGGATTGCTGTTGCCACGGACTACGCTACGCGGTACGCAATCACACGAGCACTCCCGACCAGCTGCGCTACCGACGTTGCGGACTTTCTGCTGTACGACATAATATTAGTGCATGGTGCTCCCCGTCAACTTCTCACCGACCGTGGTCGCACGTTCTTATCAGCTGTCGTTCATGAAATCCTGAGGTCTTGTCATACCAAGCACAAATTTACTACGTCGTACCATCCCCAGTCAAATGGCCTCACTGAGCGCCTTAACAGGACCCTAACCGATATGCTTGCCAAATACGTTGCGCCAGACCACCACGATTGGGACATTCATTTGCCGTATGTGACGTTCGCCTACAACTCATCTCGTCACAACACTGCCGGATATTCGCCCTTCTACCTACTATATGGCCGGGACCCAACTCTACCTTTAGACACGTTACTACCTGCGGCCACTGAATATGCTGGTGAAGCCATTGCCCGCGCCGACCACGCGCGCCAAGTCGCCCGTTACCGTCTACAGGCTTCACAGGCGCGCCAACAACAGCTCTACAATTCTCACCATAGGGACGTGCACTTTTCTCCGGGTTCTCTCGTGCTCCTCTGGTCACCTACTCGGCGTGTGGGACTGTCGGAAAAACTGTTGTCGCCCTACACTGGACCATTCCGTATCGTTCGCAAAGTGACAGACGTCACGTACGAGATTGTTCCAATTGATCCCACAAAGTCATCGTCAGCTCCGAGCGACACCGTTCACGTGGCTCGGCTAAAGCCCTATTACCCCCCTTCGATATCATCTGCGTAAATTTAGCACCGGGACGGTGCTTCTACCGCCGGGGGTTATGATACGAAAATGCGGCTAAACACGGCTGCAAGAAAGAGGAGGACGAAGTGGGTTTTTCCGTTGGATGCTGGTCTGGCGCCATCTTACTCGTCGAGTTCTGTGCGCTGTAAATAGATCATTAAAGAAGTTACTCGTAACAATATATATATATATATATATATATATATATTGTGGGCATTTAGTATACCAATCCTCTTTATCTGTACATTATCATCATTATCATGTGTTGCTCATGCATCCTCATCGTTGTCACAAAGCATCATCATCTTGGTTCGATCATCTCAGCTGTCGGCTGCCGGTTCTTCGGGCCTAATAAAGGTCTTCCAAACCAAGACTCCATACGTGGTGGAGCGTGCTGTTGGATCCCCCGCCATCCTCTTGACCACTCTACCCCCTGGAGCTACGTTCAGGTCGCCGCTTGGGCCAGGTGCCCGGAAATATGTCGCACCAAGAAGAGGTCGGTGCTGCAGCCGTTCCCACTCCGCCACCGCGTGCCGCGCCTTTTCACGTCATTAACAGCCTCCAGCGTGAGCCCCATCCCTTCGCTGGTATGCGCGGGGAAGATGTGGAGGAATGGCTGGATGATTTCGAACGGGTCGGCGCTGCTAACCGGTGGGATAACACCTACAAACTCGCTTACGTGTCATTCTACCTCACGGGTGTCGCGAAGACGTGGTTCCTCAACCACTTCATGGACATCCCCGACTGGTCAGCCTTCAAAGATCAGCTTCGCCATGTCTTTGGCACACCGGCCGTCCGTTCAGCTCTCGCAAGGAAAGCTCTTGCGACTCGGAAACAGCACATCGGGGAGTCGTATACATCCTACATCGAGGATGTCCTTTCACTTTGCCGCCGGGTTGACACCCCAATGACAGAGTCAGACAAGGTACGCCAGCTTCTTAAGGGCATTGGACCCGTCGCATTCAATGCCCTTGCAATCCAGAATCCGGCTACCGTTGCTGACGTTGCGACAACCTGTCAGCGCCTCGAAGAACTTGAGTCGATGCGCCTACAACCGGACAGTGACGCGGCCCGTATTACGACTGATCCAAACCTACGAGAAACGATAAGGGTGATAATACGCGAAGAATTAGAATCAATGGGATTCACACTACCTTCAGTATGTACCATTCAGCCTTCTTCAACGTCATTGCGGGATGTCATCAGGGAGGAGCTTACGTCCATGACCCATATGGCCCACCTGCAGCCCACTGTCGATCGTACTCTCCCATCGTTCTCGCATGCCGTCGGCGCACCATCAGGCACCGTCAGCTCGACGTCGCCACCACGAACGTACGCGTCGGTTGCTGCCGCACCTCCCAGAAGCTTTCCCACGAGCTTTGCATCACCACCGCCTGAGCCATCATCTGTCCCTCTCACTGCTCTCTCTCCCGGTGCATCTAACACAAGCTACCACCCTCCTTATCGATCGACTCGCCCTACGTGCTATTATTGCGGCTATCGTGGTCACATTTCACGCTTTTGCCGCAAGCGCCAGCAAGATGAGCGCCGAGGGTACGACATACGCGAACGAGACTATATCGCAGGAGCCTTGTACCAGGGCCGTCGTTATTCGTCACCGCCGCGTCGGTCTCCATCTCCGCCAGCATCCGGTGAACTGCGCAGTAGTCTTCGATCAACCAGACGCCGTTCACCATCGCCCTACCGTCGCTCCTCTTCTCCTCTTCAGCCTGCTTCCCTCGCTTCTGATCGGCGTCCGGAAAACTAAGCAATGCAGTTTTTGGAGGACAAACTGCATTCCTACACAGTACTCCAATTCCTCCAGCGCGCCCTTACAATATGATTGCAGTCTCAGTTGAGGGAGTAGACGTTGATGCTTTGGTGGACACTGGGGCTGGGTTTTCTATTATTCGTGCTGATTTGTGTACCCGTCTTCGAAAAGTCACGACGCCTTATGATGGACCAACACTGGTTACAGCCCAGGGAACGATGATTCGCCCTTCCGCTCTCTGTACTGCCCGTGTGCTAATCGACGACATTCTTCATCACATACAATTCGCTGTGCTATCCCCGTGCTCCCACGAACTCATTTTAGGCTGGGACTTTCTTTCGTCTGCTTCCGCGGCTATTTGTTGTGCACAACGTGTCGTCCATCTTCTGACACCGACCACTTGCTTAGTGACGAAACCTACAGGCCACTTCGACTCATCGCTGCTGTAGACATCGAGTTACCCCCGAACGAACATCAATTAGTCACAGTTTTGTCCAACGACGTCGACTCTGGTGACATTTTGGTCACTCCATCGCCCCGTTGCCTTAATAAAGGCATAGCTCTCGCATCAGGTGTGGCTCGCTTTAACGATGGATCAGCTGTCCTCGCTGCTACGAACACCACACCAGATAAAATTTTACTGCCGCGGGGCACCACTGTCGCCTGCGTTGCCGATCTGGAGCCTGTGTGCGTCGTGCCTCTTACCCCTGCCTCCTCTAAAGGCCATCCTGGAGATCATGCTGCTTCTCCGGCCTTTACAGCAGCCATCAACAAGGACTTGACAGACTCGCAGAAGCAGCAGCTGCTTGATTTGTTGCAAAAGCATGCAAACTCTTTTGACGTCCATTCATCCAGCCTGGGTCAGACAACTGCTACAGCACATCGTATTCAGACCGACGGAACATCCATTGTGCATCGTCGTCCGTACCGCGTCTCCCTAGCCGAGCGAAAAATCATTGAGGAAAACGTAGACGATATGCTGCAACGGGAGATAATCCGACCCTCAACCAGTCCTTGGTCGTCTCCAGTGGTTTTGGTGCGTAAAAAAGACGGTTCCGTACGATTTTGCGTCGATTACCGAGCACTCAATAAGATGACTAGGAAGGACGTATACCCCGTGCCACGTATCGACGACGCCCTTGATTCTTTACAAGGTGCTGAATTCTTTTCAAGCCTCGACTTGCGTTCCGGCTATTGGCAAATCCCCATGCACGAAGAGGACAAAGAAAAAACTGCGTTTGCAACCCCGGACGGCCTATACGAATTCAATGTTATGCCGTTCGGTCTATGCAATGCGCCCGCAACTTTTGAGCGCTTGATTGACACCGTACTGCGTGGCCTGAAATGGAAGACTTGCCTATGTTACCTCGATGACATTGTTGTATTTTCATCGACGTTTCCTCAACATCTGCAACGCTTGGACGAGGTCCTGACTTGCCTTGCGGGCGCTGGTCTTCAAATTAACACCAAGAAGTGCCATTTCGCCAGCAGATCTATCAAGGTCCTCGGTCATGTTGTGAGCAAGGACGGAATTCGTCCAGACCCTGAGAAAACTGCTGCGGTGCTTCGATTCCCTCGCCCTGACAAGCCGAAAGATTTGCGAAGTTTCCTTGGTCTCGCCTCTTACTTTCGGCGATTCATACAAAACTTTGCCTCCATAGCCGCACCACTACATAAGCTACTTGCTTCTGCTACGCCCTTTCAGTGGTCTCAGGAATGTGAATCGGCTTTCGACAAATTGAAGAGTGCCCTCACGACCGATCCTGTACTTTCTCACTTTCACGATGGTGCACCGACCTTCCTCCATACAGACGCTAGCGGCCACGGTTTAGGAGCCGTGCTTCTCCAGCGCGACAACTCTTCGCGAGAGCGAGTCGTTGCGTACGCCAGCCGCGTCATCTCCGCGGCCGAGAGGAACTACACGATCACCGAGAAGGAGTGCCTCGCCATCGTTTGGTCAGTGCAGAAATTTCGTCCCTATCTTCATGGCCGCCATTTCACCATCGTGACCGACCACCATGCTTTATGTTGGCTTTCGACACTCAAGAACTTGTCGGGACGCCTCGGCCGCTGGATTCTACGCCTACAAGAATATGATTTTGACATCGTATACAAGTGTGGCAGAAAGCATAGCGACGCCGATGCTCTCTCTCGCTGCCCACTACCAGCGGCTCCCCTCAGCGTTTCCGCAATCACTTTGCACAACACGGAGACCACGTCTACGGCGGTTTCCTCTCTCGCCTCTATGGACCAGCTGCCTTCGGACGACCCGCACGATTTTTCTTCTCGACAGCTGGCTGACCCATACTGTCGACGTATTATAGGCTACCTCACTGGCAGTTCCCGTCCACCTAATGCGAGGCTCCGTCGCCAACTCTCGCAGTTTAAGCTGGACAACTCGGTGCTGTACCGCGAAATTTACCATCCTGACGGTCAGCGCTGGGTTCCCGTTCTACCCCGATCGCTTCGGTCCGAAGTCCTCAGAGCACTTCATGACCATCCGACGGCAGGTCACCTTGGTTATCATAAAACCTACGATCGCCTTCGAAGTCGGTTTTATTGGCCAGGTATTACCACTAGTGTAGCTCGGTACGTTGGGTCCTGCACTACCTGTCAATCTAGAAAACTACCCACATCTGCTCCAGCCGGTACACTACAGCCTCTTCCGTGCCCAGCCACACCGTTCGAAGTTGTAGGCATCGATCTTTATGGCCCCCTTCCAGTCAGTGCTGCTGGAAACCGATGGATAGTAACAGCCGTTGACCATTTGACGCGCTACGCCGAGACGGCATCCGTCACTACCGGTTCAGCTTCTGAAATTGCCGATTTCATCCTCCGAGCCATTATACTGCGTCATGGTGCTCCACGTGTATTGCTCAGTGACCGTGGAAGGGCCTTCCTTTCACAACTAGTGAACGAACTTCTTCGCGCTTCTGGCACAACTCACAATACTGCCTCTAGTTATCATCCCCAAACTAACGGCCTCACTGAGCGATTTCACCGCACTCTTTCTGACATGATCGCCGCCTACATTCAACCAGATCACAAGAACTGGGATGTAGTCCTACCATTCGTCACTTTCGCCTACAATACGGCTATTCAGCGGACAACCGGCTACTCACCATTTTACCTAGTTTATGGACGCTCCCCTACTTCTCTCCTGGACGTCTCTTTCTTTACCTGCCATGTGAATTCATCTCCATCCTCTTCAGAGGAATACATTTTACGGCTCGCAGAGAGCCGCCAACGTGCTCGTATAAACACTGAAGCCCGACAGCAAGACAGAAAGCTGGTTTATGATGAATCCCATCGTGCTGTATCCTTTCAACCTGGAGACGAAGTGCTTCTTTTGACGCCTATTCGCACACCTGGTTTGTGCGACAAATTCCAGCCACGGTTTATCGGGCCGTACACAGTTCTTGAAGAAACTTCACCAGTGAATTATCGCGTGACGCCACTTGTAGCCCCAGCTGATCACCGTTATCGAACTACTGAGGTCGTCCATGTCTCCCGTATGAAGCCCTTCATGCGACGTTCTTTGTCCCCTTGACTTGCCGCGGCCAGGCTGGCCGCTTTCACGTGGGGGGAATTAGTGTGGGCATTTAGTATACCAATCCTCTTCATCTGTACATTATCATCATTATCATGTGTTGCTCATGCATCCTCATCGTTGTCACAAAGCATCATCATCTTGGTCCGATCATCTCAGCTGTCGGCTGCCGGTTCTTCGGGCCTAATAAAGGTCTTCCAAACCAAGACTCCATAATATATATATATATATATATATATATATATATATATATATATATATATATATATATATATATATATATATATATATATATATATATATATAGAAATAGAAGGAGGTGCCATGCAGAGATGTCCGCGTGGTCAGACTTGAATTCAGGTGCAGGCTAATTAAATACTATGTGGACAAAATTAATTATGCACTGCTGCATATAACAGCACCCTCAACTACAAACCTCAAGAAAAAAGAAACAGTGTATTGCTGTGAAGCCGCCTTTCTTGCATTATTGTAAAGCAGTGCCATCAAGCCAACTTGCACGCCGAAATTTGTACTGATATTACGATAAGATCTTTTAATGTTTTTTTACATAATTGTACGATATATAGGTAACTAATTGCCATTTTAGCTTGCTATAGGTGGATTTGATTGTATCACGGCGTGCTCGCGATTTTTCCTGATTGGCCTATAGAACTTTAGTATATCATCATCATCATCATCATCATCATCATCATCATCATCATCATCATCATCATCATCACCATAATCATCATCAACATCAGCCTGATTACGCCGACGGCAAGAAAGAGGCCTCTTACATTTTCCGCTAGTCAATTTGGTCCAACTCGGTCCTGTGCTTGCTGCTGCTACTTTATACCCGCAAACTTCCTTACCCCATCTGCCCACCTAGCTCTCCATCTTCCCTTCACACGCTTGCTTTCTGTGTGAATCCAGTCAGTTACCCTTAATGATCAACGGTTATCCTGCCTACGCGCTACGTGCCCGGTCCATGTCCATTTCTTCTCGATTTCAACTATATCTTTAACCCCAGTTTGTTCTCTGACCCACCCTGCCTTCTTATTGTCTATTAAGTGTATATGAGTTAATTATTGAGTTTTTGTTATTCAGCGACTAAATAACCTCGTATTGTCCCATTGTTCCGTGGTTGCCACAGGCGACTGCATGCACTCTATAAGATTATCATAATCATAACGGCAAAGCTCAAGGGTATATCCCAATTTTTTTCTCTCAGTAGATCGTGTTGTTCGCCCCCTCCTCTACCCCAAAGCTTTATGCATTTAAAGCGTTTTTGCATTTGCATGGTCTCCGAGATGGCGGGCGCGCGGCGTGTTACCCTCCGGCTGTCCCATTCACTGCGCTCCCGAGCAAAATTAACGCGTAGCGCCTTGCGCGCCCGGCTACCGCGAGAGGGCGCATCCACTGTGGATTCCGGTGGCGGTGGAGAAGGCGGCAGACAGCTGAGTGCACGGGACTGCAACGTGCGCATGTTTTTTTTTGTTTGTTTGTTTGCATACGGGCAAGAGCCACCGCCCAATTTTTCTGGCTGCACTGAAGACGAGTGTTTATTTCTTGTTGCTGAATTCATTTTGGTCCAACTTACGAAGAAACGCATTGCAACTGCTGAATTTTCTTGATATAGATCTTTGTAGGAGGTATGAATTCATGTGTGGCAGTATCACTTTTTCATTACGGTCCGTTTTCTCTCTGTGCTAATACCCCGATTTGAGAAATATAGATGCATTTTAGCATCACTCTTTTCTGGAGACTTGTATGGGTGAAAACTGGGCCAACTATCGTCGTTGAATCGTATTGCCCTCCTTTAGTGACACACTGTTTTACTATTTTATTGCGTATAGATATTTACGAGGTGGTCAACCGAAACAAAGGTACGCTCAATACGACTGAGTTGTCTGGTCATGTCGCTGAAGTAAAATAAGTCGTTTTGCCGCATTATTACAGAAAGCTCTGATTAGCCGACCTATGTTTGCTCTCCACGTCTTTCACAGTGAAAGTGCACGAGTTGTGATCGTCTTATTTTTCGTCATCTTCGTTTTGATTATGTTCTGATAGCACAATGGAAATATCTGTGTCGTGCTAATTTTAATTTACTGCACTCTAACGACTGCATCCAAATGAAAGGGTCGCACATGCATGCAGGAGAATGGCGTATTTCTGAAGAAAACCAACTATTCATCGAGGTAGAATATACTGAAGAAAGAAAAAAGTACAAAGCGTCACATCAATGTAACGCAAAGTGTTTCAAACCCCGTACACCATACTCTGAACGCGTGTTGTGTTCTTTTTAAACAAGCAAAAAATTAGATGTTCGATCGCCCAACGTATCCATTGAACAGCGTAAAACTCGCAGTGCGATTGGGCGACCATAAGTGACCAAAACGGGCCTGTAAGCAGCCCGTGGTCGTCGCAGAACCGGCGACGTTCAGTCTATAGATATAGTCTATAGCCTTATGGCGACCGCCTGCACGCACCCTCCATGTCTCCTGTTTCTACGGCGACGGGAAGTAGCTGGAAAGAGAAACTTGGGAATCCTCGCGGGCGAGTGCAAACCGTTGTGCGCTATGCGAGCGCGGTTTTCGTGCCAGCTGTGATTACATCGGCGTGTTTGCAAGAATTCTTGAAACGGCGTTGTACAACGAAAAGCAGCGCTATAGTTTCACGAAAGGAAAGTAAAAGGAACCCATTTAATCGAGTGTAACCCGCGGGTGTAGAAGCGGCACTCTTTTGACTTCGCTTGCGGATCGGGCTGTCATTTTTTTTTCTTCGCCAGTCGTAGTACAGTAAATTACCAGCACACACCGATCTCTTGCAGGGGCATCGCAACTATGAGTGCTTTATAATGTGGGTAGCGCAAATTTATAACAACAAAAAAAGGTCATTTAGAATATATACGCCCAAGCATTGACTTTGCCTCTCGTGCACCATGACCCGACATTTACAAATGAGCGCGAGGTTATATAAAAGCGCAAAGCTATTCTTTTTTTTTTTTTTTGCCACATGTAAGCTACGCCGACAGCGCGGCAACCTTTTCGATCCTCTGTGGGAGCGCCGCGGTGCGGAGAGAAGATCGGGCCACGCCCACCACTGGGATCACGTGCTTTCCATGCGATTGGGACAGCCGGAGAGAAACAAGGCGGGCCGCCCGCCATTTCTGAGGCCATGTTATTAACATTATTAGGTGCAGTTTTATCGCCCACAGCTGTGCTTTTCTTCGTTTTTTTTTTATAATAATCGCGCAGATATGCTAGGTGTAAAATAGCGCTAAGTTCATTGCGTGCAAGTGCAAAAGACACGAAATATCGTGGGATTCAAACCCTGCGCAAATACTTATGAAACTTGGCCACTTTAGCAAAAGTTTAACATAACTATCAAGCGCTTATAGGAGAAGCTAGTTATACAACTCTATAGCTTTGCTTTTGTTTATAACCTTGCGCAGCTAGTGCGAGCTGCGCACATAATGTATTGACGTTTTCAAGGTACTAAGCGTTGTACCCTAGAAAACTTCAGGTCACCCCGTTTACCAGCTCTTAACGTCCAAACTGAAAGCAAGTTTTCAGGTTATTTTTAAATGAAAGAAATGCACATTTTTAGCTTTTAAGATTAAAGGAACGCGCGTACTAGGTGAAGAAAACCTCTTATGATTTTTATGTTGCTGAAAAGAAGAGTCACTTGAATAAATTTTGCCAAACATAGGAAAGAAAGTGTAGAAAATCAGCGGGCTATTTCCTAAAGCTCTTCTTGCCCACCGATGCTATTCTGGCACGTCGGGAGGTGAAACCGGATGTCATCAAGGGGCTGTGTTTGTAAACAGTGAAATGGTCTATTATGATGTATATATTGCCACGTTCCATTTCCCAAGTTTTTGTTATCGTCCCAAAACACCACATGATTCTCAGCGCAAACCGCGCCTGCAGTTTTCGAGATGGTTCCGGACTGTAGTAGATCATTCCGATAAGATCACGCCCACTGTGCGAATGGTACAGATTGTTCTGGAACCTAGGCCACCGCCAGCGATAACGCTAGAACATTCGACGGCAAGAGTATAAATGCCGACGCGCTTCGCCGCTTGTCAGTTGTTGATCGAAGGCCGAAGCTCCGTTCGCCGCTATCAGTCCGAGACTGCTATCTGTGCAAGACTACAGTTGTAATTGGACTTTCCGTTTACCGGGCACAGGTTCGCCCAAATAAACAGTTAAATCCCAACACGAAGTATCCTGTCTTCGGCCACGTCACGACCCCGTGACATCTGGTGGAGGTGCTGCTTCGTTCATGTACCGGACGCCCCCGTCAAGCCGTGAACCCAGCCCACGTCGCGGAGAAGACACCGACGCCAACCAGGAGCAGCGAACAAGCCGCCGACAGCAAGGGCTACCACCGGAGTACGGGCTTCTACACGACAAGGCACGGAAGACCAAGGCCATGACCGCGACTGCAGTGACAATGACAACCGCAGCGTCCCATCCCAAGATGGTCATGCATCAACCCAGGGAACCACCAATTTTCCATGGGTCATCGTTCGAAGACCCGGAGTCCTGGCTAGAAACATACGACCGTGTGGCCGCCCTCAACCACTGGGACCATGACGAAAAGCTGCGTCGTGTGTTCTTCTATTTGGAAGACACCGCAAGAACCTGGCTCGAAAATCGGGAGTCCACGCTCCGAACGTGGGATGTTTTCTGCGGCGCATTCTTGCAAACGTTCGCGAGCGTCGCTCGCAAAGAGAGGACCGCTGCTTTATTAGAGACCCGGGTTCAGCTACCAAATGAAAATGTCGCCATTTTCACAGATGAAATGACCCGACTACTCCGTCACGCTGATCCAGACATGCCTGAGGAGAAAAAAGTTCGTTTCCTCATGCGAGGCGTCAAACAGGAGCTCTTCGCGGGACTGATGAGAAACCCACCGAAAACCGTCCAAGAATTTGTAGCCGAAGCGACCACTATCGAAAAGACCCTGGACATGCGCACCGGACAGTATAATCGTCGCCTGACTGCAGACTGCGCTGCTGCTCAAGCCAGTAACTCCGGAGACCTGCGTGAAACGATCCGAGCGATCGTGCGGGAAGAGCTGCGCAAGCTGTTGCCTTCGGCGCAGCCTCAAGTGGATTAAATCGCCGACATTGTGCGAGAAGAAGTTCGGCAATCACTTCAACTTCCCCACGCACCGCTGCCCGAGCCGGAAGCTATGAGCTACGCCGCTGCTTTGCGCCACAACGCTCCTCCCCGTCCACGCCAAAACGCCGCCCCATCGCACTTTCGTCGACAGACGCCACCGCCGCCACCACCCCCGCCGACGTCATACCGTTCGCCAGAGGCCAAGCGCAGTGCACCGAGGAAGACTGACGTCTGGCGCACCCCTGACCATCACCCGCTCTGCTACCACTGCGGCGAGGCCGGACACACATACCGCCGTTGCCAGTACCGACAGATGGGACTGCGTGGCTTCGCCGTCAATGCACCGCGTCCACAGCCAGGAGAACGACCACGTAACATCGTCGACTACCTGACAGGATCTCGGTGGACACCACAAAGCCCTTCGCGTTCGCCGTCGCCCAGCCGCCGCACGTCACCGCACCACCGACAGTACTCTGGCTCAATGCGGGGCCGGTCTCCTAGCCCGTATCCGGGAAACTTAGGTGCGGTTGCTGTGCGACGAACTACCGAAGATCCTCCGACGACGACGACGCCGCGACGGAGCTTTCCGAACACAACGCCAAACAGGCAAAGCTCTGACGGCGAAAGCTCACTTACCGAAGGTGGCCTGACGACGCAACATTGAAGCAGCGGAACAAGCCGACGCAGCCGTGACCCGACGCCACGCCCTAACTGTAATGCGAGACGGCGAACTAGCGACCTCGACGTTCTTATCGACGGCCACAGTGTGACCGCTCTCGTTGATACTGGAGCCGACTATTCTGTCATCAGTGGGTCGTTCGCCGCGAAGTTAAAGAAAGTTAGGACAGCTTGGAAAGGCCCTGAAATCCGCACAGCCGGAGGTCACCTCGTAACGACTGCAGGAATCTGCACAGCGAGAGTCACCATTAATGGCCACATTTATCCTACAGACTTCGTAGTCCTACAGCGTTGCTCGAGAGATGTCATCCTTGGCATGGACTTCTTATGCCTCCACGGTGCTGTCATCAACCTAAAAACAAAGTCGATAACGTTATCCACAGAAGAATCACTACCACCGCGCACGCCGTCAGGACACCATGCTTTCAATGTGTTGGAAGAACAAGTCAGCATTCCGCCTCGCTCAAGCGTCATTATTTCAGTCGGCGCTCCTAAATCACCTGATTTGGAAGGCGTCGTTGAAGGCAGTCAGCATCTGTTGGTCACCCGAAATATTTGCGTCGCAAAAGGAATTGCAGAGCTGCGGAGAGGCAAAGCAACGGTTATGCTCACGAATTTCTGCAATGAGTACAAACATGTGAACAAAGGAACAACGGTCGCATACATCGAAGAAATTGTCGAAGCCACCAGTGCTTTCGCCCTCGCCGATTCTGCAGAACCTGCTCAGAGGAACCAAGCTCCTCCCATAGCTTTTGGCGTCAATCCCAGACTTCCGAACGATAAGCAAGAACAGCTCAAGGCCCTGCTCCTGCAATACGAAGATCGCTTTTCGTCGTCATCGAAAATTCGGCAGACCCCAATCACGAAACATCGCATCATAACCGAAGAAAATACCAGACCACTCCGTCAGAGTCCGTACAGGGTTTCGACGCGAGAACGTGAGGCCATGAAGAGACAAGTTGATGAAACGCTGCGGGATGACATTATCCAGCCGTCCAAGAGTCCATGGGCATCCCCCGTGGTGTTAGTGAAGAAAAAGGATGGGACCCTACGTTTCTGCGTCGATTATCGCCGCCTGAACAAAATCACAAGAAAGGACGTGTATCCTCTCCCACGAATAGACGACGCACTTGATCGGCTCCATAACGCCAAGTACTTTTCGTCAATGGACCTCACAGGACCTCACAGGGCACAGGTTCGCCCAAATAAACAGTTAAATCCCAACACGAAGTCTCCTGTCTTCGGCCACGTCACGACCCCGTGACAATATATATTTTAATATTTTTTTATATTTACTTTTTTGCCTCCCTTTCCTGTATTCATGTCCTCCTCTAAGGAGATTAGCGAGCGAGCGAGTGATTTTTATACGCCAGCTATATTGTCTGCCTTTGAATAAAGATTTCTGTTTATTTATTTTATATTTCAGGCCATCGCACTAAAGGTTGCAAAGTAAGCTTGTTTTCTTTTCTGTGATAATTTTTATTTCACAGGCTACAAGTAAGGCCATTTGGATAGACAGCTATATTGACTATAGTTGTACCTGATCCCGCACGGAGGTTTTTGAGGATTACTAAAGCAAAGTGAGCCTTCTCTCCTTTGGCTCTATGGACAGCACTGCAGCGATGTTACCCTCTGTCGTGGTCTCGGTGCATTTTGACTTGAAGTCAGCAGAGATGAAGTATTAAGAAGAAATTAGTTTCACCATTATTTCTCTATGGTTTCACCAAGAAGGTGAAGCAATCAATGTGATAGCCCAGGCGCTGATCAACACTGTCGGCGTTCTGGGCGTGAACGGGAAGCGAAGTTGTATGCAGCCCTTGAGCTGCCGTTCCTTGGTATAAGAACATCGATACCCCAATGTCTTCATAACTCTGAATGTTATCACGCGCTACGTGACGCAAGCGGGCAAAAATATCGACTCGCCTGCGCGGAACGTCCCAGCACAATCACAGCGAAAGCTAGAAGAGCGACCTTTCAATAGAGCATTTTTAAACACATATTGGGTAAATGCTACAAGGAAATTTTAGGGTACCCGTAATGCCATAAATTGTCATGTTTTTTGTGTGGTAGGGAAGCATTAGTGATGATGATGGTGGTGCCTCAAAATGGCTCATACCCACTCTGGGGGATCGGCCTTGAATTGATTCACTGTGTCATCCTTCGTCATTCTTTGCAGAAGCATGGTACCCCATACACTTTTGCAAGCAATTTTGTGCAGTTCTTTTATGCTGCTGCTGACGACGATGAATTATGCCTAAAGGTTTGTAATGGGTTGGAGCATTCGACGACCCACTGCGCGATTCCCATTGTGCACCGCCTGTTTGTTGCTTTGCTATTCTATAAAACACTTTATTACTCGTATGAAAGAGATTCCTCTCCCGACATGACGCCTGCTTAGGGTCAGTTTTGTAACATACTTTCAAGATTATTTTTTGATATGACGTTCATATTTGAAACTTCAGTCTGCGCAATGCTTAATGTACGCTTGTAAAAGCGCACTTCATTTTGTTCGCTATAACACCTTGTCAACGAAGACTCCCTAGGTGCTACCATGAGCCCCTCTGAGTTGTTAACACGCTTGACCCGGCGGCGACTGCATTTTAAATGGAGGCGAAAATGCTGTAGGCCCGTGTGCTCAGATTTGGGTGCACGTTAAAGAACTCCAGATGGTCGAAATTTCTGGAGCCCTCCACTACGGCGTCTCTAATAATCGTGTGGTGATTTTGGGACGTTAGACCCCACATATCAATCATCAACATCCGTGACCCCCTAAAAATGCAGTGCCGAAGCTGTGACGTCAGTTTTTGTACTCCAGTGCAACAGTCTGGAAAGGAGAGGGTCCTCCTCTGCCCCTAGCATCGGGGGAGGAGGATTGGCGAGCGTCGATAAGCCATCATGTGGCAGAAGAGCGTTGCCACAAAACGAAGTATCTAGAGATTGACGGTTGATAACGGCGACGAAAACGGTGTCGTCATTGAGTACGCTGTCGAAATCAATGAAAGATGGGCTGTTTGGTGCGTCGGTTTCGGTTTCGCCTCCAGAATTTGCCAGATCTTGTCACCCCGCAGTCATTACCAGTGGCGGCTTTTCTGAAATTTCAAAGTGGCTATGAACGTTTCGCAGGAAAGACGTGAAATCGTCCGTTTGACTCGTCCACTTATTTCCACTGGTGAAAAGGTCAAATGTTTTACTTTTCATAATTATATCGTAATTATTGTTTGTACGCAGGTCAAGATGCCTTAAGGGGGGAGGCCACCTTCGAAGGGCAACTTTTTTGTTTGTTGAGATATCTTCATGAAATTTTCAGGGTACACTAATAGCAAAGCCATTTGAATAACCACGAAGTTTCATGCAGTTATGTTCACTGGTTCCCAAGTTACAGCCATTTATCAGGGTAGTCCACATGGGTCCCTTAGTCAGGGTCTGGACAATTTGAAAAATGTGCTAGCACTGTGAAATTCACTATGATGATTCCTGGATAGGTGCTTTAGGGCAAGACAGAGCCCTTTTTTGCAGTAAAGGGAACACCGCTGGTAGCACGTAGATAAAGCCTTTCTGTAATTTCTGAATAATAGTGGACGCATTTCTGAAAACACTATATTGTTGGGAACAGCAGCACAGCATCTCTGGGGCTGTAAGCGAGAGAAGGGCGAAGTGGGACAGTTTAGAACAGCTTGCCTGAATCTCTCTCTCGTTCACTACAATATATATATATATATATATATATATATATATATATATATATATATATATATATATATATATATATATATATATATATATATATATATGTGTGTGTGTGTGTGTGTGTGTAATGACATGACAATATTTAAGGCATAAATGTTACGTTATGTGAAGTCATGAAGTAGCCACACGAAGAGCTATAACCGCTATGCTGTTTGCTATTGTTTGCCTTCGAGCGAAGCGTACGTTACTGGGCGGGCCGATGCCTTTATGTAAATCTATAGTTATTATTCTGTGCGTGAGGTGGTCTCACCGTGCAAGTCGGCTGCACTGTGATGCCTAAAAGGTAGTTTATCGTCAGATGTACACGTCGTTCAGTCGCAGGCGTCAGTTTAACATAGGGCAGAAACGAGCGTTCCGGTGCGCTGACGTGTCTCGCAGCGTTCATTGGCAAATTCCTGCGGGGTCGAGCAACTCTCGTCTGCAAGTGGCAGAATCGTGTTATGTATACGCATACGAATACACTTACTACATTGTTATAAGTGTGGATAGCCAGGCCAACCCGAGTGCGTACGTTTCAAGCTTAAACTGTCAAAAATGTGGTACTCACTCATACTGCACCATAAAATATAATTTCATCATGCAACATACATTGCCTTAAGGGGGCCCTGAAACCCTGTTTCAAGTGACCATGGTGTGAATTCATTGGGGAGTTTATTGCCTCACGAGTTCAACGCCGCAAAAATTTTTAAGAATCCGTCGAGTGCGAGTGGAGTTACAAAGGTTTGTCGCATGCTGCAATTGCATTCTCTCTTCCCGAAGAAAGCGCCGGAAGGTAAGCAGGGAGGGATGGCACGGCCACAGTAAAGCGTCACGCGTGCTTCGTGACGTTGAGCACTTTTTTTTTCTTTTTCCTCGAATGCGCGGCTTTATCAGTGTGATCGGGAGCGCACGCGCAGACAAGTAGTGGCCTCCCGTGGCGATCTCAGTAACGAGCGAGCGCGCCATGTTCAAACCAGCCAATGGCTGATAAAGGGGTCGTTGACGTATGATTTTTGGGTGTATAACGTGATTTGTCGAGAGAAGAGAAAGCAATTTCGAGCTGACTTAGATGAGTTATTGTTAAGTCAAGGTGGCGTGCTGTGCTATAATATTTGGCTCGCTGTTGTCGGGAGCCTCTATTAACCATCGGCAGCGTTTTCTGACAATGCTCAAAAAGTGTTGCAGGGCCCCTTCAAGAACTCACTCGGACTCCAACTCGTCAAAGTACTCCTCAACCAGACTCACGGCGCGATTTCAGTATGAGTGAGTAAGCTCATGAGTGAGTTCACCGACCTTATGTACAGCAACTTTAGCCAGTACTACAACGTGAGGAACAAGATACATAAAGCCGTATTGGCCTTTGATAGTCTTCAGGCAGTGCTATAACCCATAGGGAACTCGTTCGTTTGCCAAACTTGCTGGCAGTTCGCCTATCAAATCATGAAAAAAAAAAGCAACCGGCTTCACTCCGTGTAAGCAGTCGAAACAGGGAAGCTGATCTTCCCTTCGCCTTTTATGTTTTATTCGAAAGTTCGCCTAAGTATTTTAATGCTTCGCAAGTATTTTCTATGTATTTCTGAGTCGTATCGTTGCTCTATATTGGGCGATATATGTTAAGCTACGGGGTAACAATACGCTAATTTTCACATTCTTATCTCCTCTTCGCTTATTTGTTACGCTCTCCTCATTCTCTAACAGGCACTCAGCCGTACTGCCAACCACGGCTGCAGAAGTTGCGTCTTTCCCTCTCCCCCCTCCTCCTCCGCCTCAGCCAAAACGCGTATCACGGCTGCGCTGGATCGCAGGCAGTGTTGCCAGTGCTGCTGCTTGCTGTTTATGACATAATCGCCTGGCCAAGCGAATTTGGCAAGACGTCGTTTCATGTACGCCCTCTCGCCATCCGCGCGAGCGTAGAGTGACGATCGACGGTGAACCAGACGGCTCTCCCCTGCCTCCGCTCTAATCACTACTTTTTCCTTATCCTCTTCTCTCTTCCTACCTCTTTCATTTCCCATCCCCCACGAGTGTTTTCGTTGAGGTGTCTTTATCTATAAGACAGCTTTCGAGCACTCTTCCCCCATTTTCCGGCGAGGCGCCACTCTCGTCGAGTGTGGCGCCTCGCCTTCTTTCTTAATTACATCTGATTGTCTCTTTTATCCCCATCTCCCGCGAGTGTTTCGGTCAAGGTGTCCTCATTGAGACAGTTATCGTGCACTACTCCTCCATTTCCCTACCTTTCCCTCCACCATTATTCCCTTCTTTCCTTTTTCTTCTTGTTATCAAGCGAATAAATAATCACCGTCTCTCGCGCCTCGCCTCGTCGATAGTGGCGCCTCGCCACGCAGCCTCGTCGAGAATGGCGAGACGGAGGGGCGTTAACACCCTCTATCGGCCTCGTTGCTCTTCCCGACGAGCCTCACTCTCGCCTGGCCGTGTGAATACCGGAGCAGATCTAGCTGCATGCTCCCAAAGGAATTAAAGAATCGCTAGCAAAACAAGGCTGATTCATTGTTAACTATAGCGTAGAGGTGCAGTGGTGTTGTAGCTGAAACGTGTGCGAACAAAAAATTACAATAAGTCAGCGCCGATCGGAGAACGATCCGCGAAAATCGCTGCGGTTCAAAACGCCGTGTGCGCGCGCGGTAAAACCGAGATGAAAATTTCGTTTTTTTTTCTAGCTTCGAAAAGAACGAAATGGCACTGGCTGTTGCAGATGTTATTCTGTTGAATGGCTCGGGCGAGAGAAATGCCCGAGACATTAACGCTATCGTAGATCTTCCGCGGCTGGGATCCTTGGCGATTCTCAGTGGCAGTAAATGTCTGTGTAGACGCGGACCTCTCATTCTCTCCCATTTTGTGTGTTATTTCCTTCCGGCAAACAACCTCAGTCGTCGATTGTTTCGAACATGCGAATATGTGTGCATTATATATACACACATGGAGGGAGATCATGGTGTTAAATGTTCACTTTCTTTCTTTCTTTCTTTCTTTCTTTCTTTCTTTCTTTCTTTCTATCTATCTATCTATTTATTTCATCTCAACTTCAGGTAAAAGGTTGTAGGCTTTATACATACATACATACATACATACATACATACATACATACATACATACATACATACATACATACATACATACATACATACATACATACATACATACATACGTACATACATACATACATACATACATACATACATACATACATACATACATACATACATACATACATACATACATGCGTGCATACATACATACATACATACATACATACATACATACATACATACATACATACATACATACATACATACATACATACATACATACATACATACATACATACATACATACATACATACATACATACATACATTGTGATCAACACTATATAGCCAAGCATACAGTTTTTTAGCAAGTTGCGGAAATATGACCCCCAAATACGGTACGGTATTATCGCACCACTGCTTTTTTTCCCCGGTCGTTGGCCATTTAACAGTGAAACACCCCAACAGTACAAAAGTTTTTTTTTGTTTTCAAAAATCGCTGTGGCGTTGTCAAGCTGTCGTCCGGAGGACGCACTGTCACTGGATATGAGGAAATGTTAATGCACTGCCTTACTGTCTTTCCGTTCTCTTGTACTGAGGCGAAGGCTTTAGATGCCTCATAGAACCCAGAAAAGCGGCTATCGTAGCACGAGGAACGCAAGAAGTCATCGCCGCGTGATGGCGTCACTATGTGACTTCACTTGATGTCGCAGATCACAAAACTCTGTGGCGTCACTGTGACGTCCCACGATTACATCATCACATGGCATCATCGCTTGGTTGAAGGTGGAACGATGCCAGCTGCACCGTAGAACCACGTGACGTGCAGCGCGCTTCCGATACCTTCGAACCCGGGGGCATGGCCTCCGAGATGGGGCGAGCGCGGCGTCTTTCTCTCCGGCCGTTCCGATAGAGCGCGTTTCTAGAGGTGGGCGTGGCCCGCTCTTTGAACCGTGGCGCTCCTACGGAGGATCGAAAAAGCTGCCGCGCTGTTCCACGTGGCGAAAAAAAAATAGTTTTGCGCTTATATGTAGAGCCTCGCGCTCAATTGGGAATGTCGGGTTAAGGTGTACGAGAGGCAAAGTCAATGTTGGGACGGATGTATACTCAAATGTTTTTTTTTAAATATTTGCTTCGCCCATATTAGAGCACTTATAATTGCGATGTCTCTGCAAGAGATCGGTGTGTGCTAGTAACTTGGTGTATATTGAAGTTTGCGGGCTGTATAGTATAGATGGCGCTGGCGAAGAAAGAAAGATGAGAGCGTGATGAGCACGCAAAGCCGGAAGAGTACCGCGTTCTACGCTCACGGGTAACAATCTATTTAAAAGGTGGCCTTTTCTAGAAGCTAAAAGAGTGACCTTTGAGAGCTCTTTCTAAGCAATCTTTGGGAAGGATGCTACAAGCACACCGCATGCTAAGTACCCACTGCGCCATAAATAATAATAAATTTTGTGTAGTGTCCAGAATTTGTTTGTTGGTTTGCAGCCTGTAATCCATGACACATACCCACTCTGGAGAATTGGCCAAGAAAACATATAGTATCTCATAGACGCTAAGTGCACTATTGCTTACAAAAAAAAATATGCAGAAGGAAAACATTATATAAAGAAACAAAGATTCAGAGAATGATAAAAAAAACAAGAAAATAATGACTAATATAGTAACTATGCTATCCTTCGTCATTCTTTGGAGAAGCGTGGTATCCACTACGGACTTGTTGAAAATTTTGTGCATTTTTATTGCTATGGCTGATGACGAGTGGGCATGTACCACAGTTATAGGAGATCAAGGACAAGTTTTCTGATTTGATATGTGGGGTTTAACGTCCCAAAACCACCATATGGTTATGAGAGACGCCGTAGTGGAGGGCTCCGGAAATTTCGACCACCTGGGGTTCTTTAACGTGCACCCAAATATGAGAACACGGGCCTACAACATTTCCGCCTCCATCGGAAATGCAGCCGCCGCAGCCGGGATTCAAACCCGCGACCTGCGGGTCAGCAGCCGAGTACCTTAGCCACTAGACCACCGCGGTGGGGCAAGGACAAGTTTTTTAGTGGGTTGGAGCAGAGAACGACCCAGTCGTTACGTAATTCGCATTGTGTGACGCCTGCCTGTTCGTTTAATGTTCTAAAACGCTTTATTACTCGTATTAACCCGATTCCTTTCCCGACGACAAGCCTGCCTAAGGCCAGTTCAGAAACGAGGTCCAACCACTGGTATACTAAGTTCACGAAGTGTGCTACTCAAATACCCTCTTAGACATTGTGTTGTATAAGATTTACTTTGCAACTTTCATTGTACATTTGTCGACTTGACCTTATGTATGTTGTACGCTATGTATATACGTAAGCCGCATCTGAATTAAATACCATCTAGGAAAAAAAAAACTGGCGTGGCTCAGTGGTAGAATATGGGCAGGCACGCAGTGGACCCTGGTGTCATTGGTGTTCTTGACATACCAATTTTTTTTTTCGTTCGATACTGGTTACGGACACCGGTGGCGGCGGATAACTATACGGCGCCGCCTGTGACCCGCGTTCTGATCTACTTACAACTTTCGCTGTCAAAAAAAAAAAAAGAAAAAAATAACCATGCGCACACTGGAGTCCCGTGCGCTCTGCCGTCTACCGCGTTCTCCGCCGCCGCCGGAATCCACAGTGAATGCGCCCTCTCGCGGTAGTCGGGTGCGCGAGGCGATAACTCGTTGGTTTCGCCAGGGAGCGCGGCGATTGGGACGGCCGGAGAGAAACGGGCCATGCGCCCGCCATCTCGGAGGCCATGCAAAAACACGTTGAATGCAAAATGCTTTGGGGTGGAGGAGGAAGTTAATCAACACCATCTACTGAGAGAGAGAGAGAAAAAATGGGATACTTCTAAGCTTCGCTGTTAAAAAGTTCCAGTAGAAAACACCGGATCATCACTGCGTGATTTGCGCCTCCCCGGGTTTCTCTACTGAGCAACGCGGCGATGGACACTATAGCGTCAATGCCACCGCCAGTGTAAGCGTTAGCGCCCGCTGATTCGTGTCTATACATTGTTCCCCTTAGCGAGAGATGGTATAATTTTTTTAAACTATAGATACGCACCAACTGGCTCGCATTCACTCTCTTAAACGAGTTGTCATGGCACCTCGGATACCTGGGATACCCGTGGATGGCGAGGTTGAGGAAGCCGTCGGCGACATCAGCTATAACACGACAGCCTTTAGCTTTGCGTTCTCCGAAGGCGATTAACAGTGGCGTATAATGTCATTGCAGTTGATTAATCCGATTTTTAAGCCACACGCAGCCTGACTGCGGCCGTTATTGTCATTATTCGGATCAACATATAATACATACACTAAAAGAGAAAGGGCAGCAGACAATCAATGGTTCCTCAAGACAATGCCGCTCCCATGCACTCGAAGATGAAAGAAAAAAAAACACAGAAACACTCTAGAAAAGAGGCTATAGGAAAATGAATTTGACACGGAAAAATGATGTGGAAGACAAACCGCGAGACAAATAATATCGCATGTATTGTACGTACATTTCTGTCAAGTCCCGCGGTTGTTACAGCCACCCGTAACCAATATAACGCGAAATGAGGGGAAAAAAAAGATGAATAAAAACTTTGGCAGATCCCACACCCTCTGGGAATCGATACTATATAAAGCAAGTGGAGGGAACTTGACCGTGTTGTCATTTTTTATTGAGTGGCACGTCATGACATGACGCTAAATGTATGTATAAATGTTGCACGCTTAGACATGTGTTGAAGAGCTGCAGATGTTTATATAACCAGTTTTTGGCACTTGCGCAGCGATGCCAACAGGAACACTCTTTATTACCAACAACAGAAGCGATAAGCTGATATGAAGCGCTGCTGCTCGCGAGGATAGTAGCCCTGGTCATTGTGCGACATAATCAATGTCAGCGCATGACACATAACTACAATCGCCGTTATCCCAACGTGACGGCTGCATCAGAGGCGTACATATGTATTTTTTATAAAATTGGATAGCCAGCAATGCACCACAATTGACGTTTCGCGAACACTATAGGGTCTATTTGAAAAGTAGTCCCGTGACCTGGCTTGACTCTGTGGTAGAATACTTGATTGCCGCGCAGAATGCTCGGGCTCGATTCCGACCCTGACATCTATTCTTTGTATTCGTCGGGTCAACGCTACCGGTGTCAGGTTTTCCTTAACGCTATTGCATTAAAATTGCCTATCTGTATTCTCGTCGTGTCTGGGGATATACTGAGTGTCTATCACCTGTGGCACATACCCACCAGCGGGTATGTGCCACTGTCTGGTGCGAAGTGTTCTGCGACGTACGTGGTGGGATTGTGACACTATTCATGTATTGACCAGCGCGTCATATTCGTCAAACCATATCTTACCTTCACGCAGTAATTTTGTTTCACGCCAAGTTAAGGGGGTGATCACGAGATCACCGGGACGTAAACGGCGAGATAGATAGATAGATAGATAGATAGATAGATAGATAGATAGATAGATAGATAGATAGATAGATAGATAGATAGATAGACAGACAGACAGACAGACAGATAGATAGATAGATAGATAGATAGATAGATAGATAGATAGATAGATAGATAGATAGATAGATAGACGTAATAAAGCATTGTCGAACAGTAAAGTAACAATCACATGTCACACAATGTGAATTGCCTGGCTTGTTGAAGGCTCCGACCGATCACAAAAGCGATCAGGCATGATTCATCGTCAGCTACAGCATCAACAAAGTGCATAGAATACCTCACAAGTGCGTAGCAACGATTTTTGAAGAATGATGAGTAATGGTATTGTAGACACTTCGCCACGACAAAAAAAAAAAGGGAATTTTTTTTAGGAATTATGTAGCATTGGGTACCATGTAGTTGCTCCATGAGAGTTTATAGAATTAAGATTTTATAGAAAGGCCACTCTTACAGCTTTTTACCATGACTGTGCTGTGCGTTCCGTGCAGGCCTGGCAGTTTTAAGGGCGAGTTTCTTAATTAAGGTGTGGGCCAGTCGTCACGTGTATGTATGCATGTATGTAGTATAACCACCTCACAGCATATCCACGGAGTGAATGATGATGAGTGGGGCGAAGATTCGAAGGGTTTCATCGGCAAACCTTGAACCATCCGCTGGCCTTGTCTGTCTATCGTCTGTCTGTCTGCTTGACACACGGACGGACGGATGAACGCACAGACAGACGAAAGCAAGAACGAACAGACGGACGTATGTGTGGACGGACTGACGGACGCTTCGCCCCACTCATCATTATTCACTCCTGGGATATGCTGCGATTTTTTTTTTTTCGTTACGGTCTTTATACGCAATCTCGCGCCTATAGTTCACGCACTGCCGTTCCTAAAGAGAGATATCATGTATTACTAAATGTTTAAGTGTATGACTTCGTAAACTTTACAATATATACACGAACCGGTTGAGACTTCAGACGTTTCGCCTTCTGCATGCTCTATTAAGAAGTAATTATTGACTGGTATATGCGAGTGGATGCGGCATTTCTCGCGTGTTTCTTCCCGGCGTGCGAGCATGCGGAAAGCGAAAATAAATTGAGAGGGAGAGAGAGAGTGTGTGTCGTCCAAATACCAAGTGCGCTCGCACGCACGTACAGAACGAACCTGCGTATCACCTTTTGTCTCCGGAACGCGAGAAAGATCGCGCTGAGAGAGAGCGAGAAGAAGGTCGTTTGATGCATCGCACCTACCACGAAGCTCAACCTTGCCCTTTCGCTCGAATCCGCTGGCAAACGGCTCATTTGCGAGCTCTGTACAGTCAGCGCCATGGGTGCCGCGACTGGAGTTGACGATCGCGAGTACCTGCAGCAACCCGAGCGGCCGCCCCGCCGCGTCGTACCCGCCAAGTACGTTTGCATTGCGGTGTCTTGCTTGGCGCTCGTGCTGCTCGCGATAGCATTGTCTTATCCGATCAGCAGCCTGTTGGGCATAAGGCGACTGAACGACACTTACAAGAGCGCCAACGTCTCCGACAATGAGATCAACGACACCACTCCCGGTGGCTTCCAACCCACGCAAGGAGGGTACAAGCGGAACGAAACCGAAGAACAGCCACCGCCACCACCACCCGTATCTTCTACGCCTGCGGAAACTACGGAGTCGACAACCCCGACCACCTCGACTAGTACGCAGTCTACCACGCAACCCACGACGACCACAACGGTGACTCAAGAGACTACTACTATCACGACGACGATGACTGAAGAGCCGTCGACGAGCAGGAGTACCAGGAGGCACAGAAGGTCCCACCGCGAAGAGCCCGACGACACGACTACTGAATCGCCGACGAACCAAACGTCGAGACCGTCCGTGTGGTTGAACCAAACCAGAAGCCCCCCCGCCGTGCCAGGTTACGTTGTGTACGAGGTCGCCATGAAGAAGGTCAGCGTCCAGTTGGTCTACGAATGTCACTGCCCGCGCAGCCGGCGCTTCATCGTGTCCCAGCTGTTACCCGTGTACGAGCTGCTGCGTGAGTACATGCACCTCACCCTGCTGCCTTTCGGTCGAGCCCGTATCGAGAACGGTACTGGTGGGGGTAACGATACTGCTGGCAACACCACCGCCACTGCAACTCCCAGCAGCGCCAACAGCACCGGTGAGGCGGCAAGTACGGAGAACGCGGAGCCCGCAGAAGATGTCCGCCCTGCCTACAGCAGTAACAACGCCAACGGGAACAACACCTACAGCGACGACAGGAACGGCACCAGCAGCGACCGCAACTCGACGTCCAGTCCGACCGTCAAGTGCCCCCGCGGAGAAGACGAGTGCCACGGCAGCATGGTCCAGACGTGCGTTATGAGGCACGTCGAGGAGACCCTGACCGCTGTCCGGGTCATCGCCTGCATGTCCCGGTATCCGGACCCTCACCACGTCGGTCGTCGCTGCGTCGAGAAGTACGGCCTGGAGTGGCACCTGGTGGACAAGTGCGTGACGGAGCAAGGCAAGCTGCTCATGCTGGACATGGGCAAGCAGACGTGGAGCATCACGGGCAGCGTGGACAGCGTGCCCCTGATCCGCGTGCAGGGCGAGATGAGCCACGTGATCCAGGTCGAGGCGCAGACCGACCTGCTGTCGCTCATCTGCGCCCGCCTGCAGAACCGACCCCCGGCTTGTCAGGGCCGTCGGAACGCGACGCAGGGTGCGCTGACCGGTAACGACACCGAGACCACCGAAGCTCCGTCGAGTACCACGTCTGCGGCTGCGCCGTCAACGGGATACTAAATGGAGGCGGCGCTGTCTTTAGGACATGCTTTGGTGACTTTTCTTTTGTTATTTCGGTCTTTAACAGGTTTTTCAGCGCTTTTTTTAGCAAACTTTCTCGGTGTCGTTACCCAAGCTCATTTCGTTACGTTAAATTTCTCTAAAATTTGCTTTCTCTTGTGTGTGCCATTTAAAATTTTTATTCTTTGCCTCGTGCCTTTCCTTTCTTCATTAACATTAGACAGATATGGCTGTCGGTAGCAGTTGCCCTGCTCGTCACCCGATTTTCCAGCTTTCCCAGATATTTTTAATTATCTTAACCTCATAACTGCTATCCATATGTTATGAGTCTAATTTTGATACTAACGCCTGTTAATGCCAATATATTCAATTTCAGGTGTTAATCATGAAGCACTGTTTAACATTATCGTACTTAAAATGCCTGATTTGTTGAGTATAGTATATTAATTTGGTGTTTCTTCGAATTTACAGTCGTTCCGCGGAAACCGCCTAAATAGTACTAACGTTATGTTGCGGGCCATGGTTGTGCGGCCGTACAACTTAACACTTCTTCAGTCATGTAACTAGCGAAGTTATTCACTGAAACCCAAGCGCCTTGCGATACCAAATCGAAAATTAACAAAGCTCCCAGCGCGTCTTTCATAACCGAAAAACAAAAACAAAAAAAGTTCTATTTCGCTGTCGTCCCGTGTCCTTGTCAAAACATGAGTGAAACGCCCGCACCCGTAGCCTGATTATTATCTCGCAGAGCTTGACGCCAACATGTTCAGCTTAATTGTAATATCAAAGGCTGTATAGTGGCTCATACCTATTGGAAGCAGCATATTTATTTTGTCTGACGACCCAATTATTTCCACCATAACCAGCATCGAGACGATGCTTTTCTTAGAAGTGCAATAACGCCATAACCAGTACGTATAGTGTCCATTCGCTGTGGAAGGTACCCGCTTAGGAATGCAGAAATAAGAAAACGTTGTTGCTGGTCTGGTTCTGGAGATTTAAGACGTCAACTGCTGGCTGTCTGTATTACTTCGCGCGTAACAATACGCACCTATGCACGTACTGGTGCAGATGCGTCGGTAACAACAATTAATTAGTGTGCATTAGACTAATCGTTAGTTTTTTCTCCCGATTCGGCGAAGAAAAGTCAAGCAAAGTAATTTAGCCGGCGTGATTGTGGAAATCTCATGAGATGGCGCCAGCAGCGTTCCCGTCGGCGTGTTCCTACACTCCGTAGCTCTTCGCAGTCCGTATTTCCTGCAACGTGGCTTTCGTGACGTTTTCCGAGCTTCCTGAATCATGTTTTGGCTCCTGTGGAGCACGAAAAGCACGGAGTCGGAGATCTGTGAAAGCAAGAAAATTTTCGCCGGCGTAAACGCGTCAATTGCAGCTTGCTGTATCTCAACAGTGACGTCACAATGGGAAGCTACGAAACTTTCGCAACAATGGGTGGACGTTGGCTGACCATACTCATTTGCAACGTATGTAAATGTTGTCAGCTCCGCCCACAGCTGTTGCTCTGCCTGCCGCGAATAATTCGCCCAAATGTGTTTCGTTTTCAAACTTCAGGATAAATCATGAACGCTTCAGAGCACCATACGCACAATACCGGGGAAGCTCCGTGAGCTGTCCCAGTGCCGGCTTGTATTTAGAAAAACAGTGTTACCGAGTTCGAGTACTTCGTACTAAACGACGGGAGAGCAATGATCATTCTCTATTATTACTATGCTTGAGCCCCTGACGAACCATTTTGTGTGCATAGAAAGTGTTCGACGATTCAGAGTACGATGCACTCTATTTACTATGGGAGAGCATGAAGCTGTCCCAGTAAACCAAACGTCATACTCGATGGCGTCATGTGTGTTAGAAAAAGTGGTTAGCGATATAGAGTACTAGGCACTCTACTATGTGGGAGCTGAAAGACGTCCCGCGGGCCTCACAGAGTCACACTTAATTAGGGGTGTTTAGGAAAAATGGTTAACGATTCAGAGCACTTGATGTTCTGTTATGGGAGAGCAAAGAACCGTCCCATGATGCGGCCGTGGCAGGGTCCGCGCTCCGCGCTAAGGTGAACATGTGTTTAGAAAAAATGTTTAAACGATTTCGAGTACTTTGTACTCGACCATGGGAGAGCACTGAGCCGTCGCGCTAAAGGTGTGTTTAGAAAAAAGTGGTTAACGATTTAGAGTACTCGGTACTTTAGTATGGGAGAGCATAAAACCGTGCCGTGCGCAGACAGAGGAGTGAAGTAAAACGCTAAAAGTGTTTAGAAAAAGTGGCTAACGATTAAGAGTACTCAGTACCCTACTATGGGAGAGCTGAAAGCCGTCCCGTTGACCTCATAGAATAACTTATAAAGACGCTACAATGACGAACACCCATTAGAACTGACGAATGTTGTAACTGCTGGCACGTCTTTTCAAGTAGTTCAAGTAGTTCACTTTACCATACAGACACACCATTGTGTTGCTGGTTTCAGATTAGAAATTGGCTGGTAAATTTTGTCGGGAATACTGACATTGATAGTCGGACAAACAAAATTTCGTGGGTGTTGACGAAGGACTTTTAACTCTTATTAGCCGAGGGGAAAAAAAGTATGCGGCATTAGCCGATTACGAAGTGTTTACGGTTCGAGCGGAAACCAGCTATAGCATGATGGTCTCTGGCAGAAGGGCAGGCGCGTTACAATTCCGTGGGCGAAGCTACTTCTTCTCACGCCATCTTTGAACTGGGCGTTCCGGAGTGCTCTATGATCGGGGACGACTTTCTGTAACAATGAAGGGAAGGCTACGGAGCCAAAGTGGGCATGTGCCACCACCGTAGCATATAGTGCCTCAAATGCGTCCTTGTTTTCCGCGTGAAAATAGTAAGAAAGGACAACATTACTTTCTATTGGATGCTGTTTATAAAGAGACGCAGCACGCACCGAAGAGATATCATTATTTTTTTTGTTGCTTTCTGAAGAGTCGTTTCGCGTTTTCCTTTGGTTTTTGCGCGTCTGAAACCGTCGCACCTTTTACGTGCACCTCACAGTCAAAATGGCGTCTTGGTCTTTAGGTTAGCGCGCGTCGCCCTCCAGCTAATGCGACGACTCGCCGAAGGAGCTTGTGTCGAATTTCACTCACAAATGTCTGTGTAAGTGGACGTATTAAGTTGTGTGCAGTGGAATTACTTGAACACGGCCGCCATTCCAAACGCGAGCCGAAGCTTTGCGGAGGAGTACAAGAGCTGTAGCTTCGCTCACGTACATACCTTCCCATCAATTGTCACAGAAAGTGTGCTCTCCTGTGAGAGAGAGAGAGTTTAAGGAAAGGAAAAGATGCAACCTCTCTCTCTCTCTCGTAGGAGAACGCTCCGAAACGACCAGTTAAAGACACCATTAAGTTGTAAACCTCTGGGTTGTAACCGAGTTTAATCTTGAGGCATCGATTTATTCGTATTTCATCCCCCCCCCGTCCCGAGAAAAATACAAACAAAATGAAATACAGAATGCTTAGAGCTCTGCGTTTTTCGAGTTTGTTTTTCTTGAAACTCGGAGGGTGTTTTTCGGAGTTTACCTTTTTTTTTTTTTTTGCAGAAAAGACGGTGTTCGTCGGAGTTTACTTCTCACAGATACCCGATTCTCCGAAATTCAATGATAAACTTTGCATTATAACTTGTCCAATGTGCTCTTATTGATTTTATTTCTAATGAAAATGCGTCGCAGTAGTTGCTGGTGATGCTGTTTCTCCATCCTCCCATTTTTTTTTTTCACTTGCTCTTTGGTTGTCCTCTTAATGGGGCCACACTACACTGGTGTAACACATCACTGCACTGTTGTGAACTCCCGAAATTGTACTATTGGGAGCCAGGGGCTAGGCAAGCTGCTTGCCTTCTCTCATATTCTAAATGAAAAATAAAGGACCTATTACTATTATTATTCTCAATACAGTAAAATATTAGATGTAGTTATATCTTAACACGAAAACATGCAAGTACACTAGCTGCATTTTAAATGTCTCGAAGGTTTGAACGAACAAACACATATGCACACATGCACAAGTACTTGAATACAAAACACCAGCGTTTGTTAGTTTTACAACTTTAAAGCTTATTTTATAGACGATAGCGTACTTGACGAGCTTACTACTGCTGAATAATGTTCGCTCCGTTCCACTGATGAATCTCAGTTTTAAAAATGCTCTTTGAACGTTGAAAATGCATGTTAAAGGTGGAGTTTATAGGATAAATCTGAATTATAAAAATTTTGCCGGTCGCTGTTTATCGGAGTTTTTCGGATTAATCCGAAAACACGAAACCTTCAAATGCTTTAACGACGGTCTCATGGAAGATTTTCGGTGCCGCCTTATTTCGATGCTAGCCTCGCCACGTTGTACCTTTAACAACTAAACCAGGGGTCGGAAACCCGCGGCCAGTGTGGCAGTATTATATGCGGCCTTCGCCATGGCGTCACAATGCCCACCCCTCCTTTTCTTGGCACTTTCTGGCTGGGGGCCGACGTGATGGTCTTTACTTAAAATGGAACTTCCGCCACTAAGTTACGCCTCACTGCAACTTCGTGACAAGCATGCTTGTAATAAACACGATTTCTAATCCAGTTTAAAAAATGAGAAAACTAGTGTCTACTTCGCCGAATTTTCACGCTTTGCTTGCAATCCCCCCCCCCCCCCGCGCCCTTCTAATTTTCCGTGCAGCCCGCCGCTGTATCGGCTGCATTCAATTTGGCTCTTCGCCTCAAAAGATTGCCGACCTCTAAACTAAACTAACCGTGCTATGTTGGTAGTATACGCATCAAAACTGTCGGATTGGTGCATTCGACGTTTCACGATCTCATTAACTCATGTCGCGAGATACAAGAATGACGAAAAATTTGCTTAACAGCGCATGGTGGCAACGCCCGTGTAAACTATAAGATCGCCCATTTAGAGTCTGCATATATGCAGACTCTAAATGAACGATCTATAAACGCGTCGATCTATAGATCGTCGATCTATAGCCACGTCGATCTATAGTCACGTCGTACAAACTCGTGAAGCATAAAAGGACGTAGCACGAGAAAAAGGACACAGGCTCTTTAAAAATGGCTTTACGCTGAACGCGAGGCGAGCGTCCCCTTTCAACCAGCCGAACACAATGCCACTCGCAAAAGCGCTCTGTAGCACTCCAAAACAACCAGTCCAAGACGGCATGAAACTTCCCTTGCGGGTGCGTCGAACCAGCCAATTTTCAGTCCACAGCGCGCGGCGCCAACCAATGGGCCACGGAAGGTATGTTGTCGAGGGTGTTAACGGCAAGCCGTTTATATACACAATGCATCGTTGGCGGTCCTCGGAGTTCGGCAATTTCAGCTTGCTTTTTGTCATCGGTAGCCAGGTGGCGCGAAAAACGCGCGTTGCGTCGGGCGACCTTGCTCAAAAGGTCGGCTCTCCGCGCCACTCGGCGCGTCGCTACGCCTCCAGATGGCGCGGTCAGACTGCTCGCTGGCGCGCGTGCTTATCTCGGAATTCGGGCTCCTTGTACTGGATGGATGGATGGATGGATGGATGGATGGATGGATGGATGGATGGATGGATGGATGGACGGACGGACGGACGGACGGACGGACGGACGGACGGACGGACGGATGGATGGATGGTATGGATGGATGGATGGATAGATAGATGGATGGATATGACTGTACCCTTTAGATCGGGTGGTAGCTAGCGCCACCTAGCCGTAATACTTAATGAACAAAAAACGGCATCTATTTTTTCTCCCTCTCGGGCTGCCACCGCTAGTTTGATTTGAAGTTACAGTGGTCAAAGAAAGCACAGTCACTTCGCTTGCGGCCGCGGCCGCGTTTGCGAAAGGAGCGCGCTGATCACACGCGATTGCCGTTTTGACAGTTTCATTTCATAGATTTCATTGTGATAGTTGTTCGCGCTCGTGCTGTGTATGCTCTTTCGTTTGTGCTTTGAGGTGTGCGCGGCAAGCTTCGGACAGCTGGCCGTTCTTCGCGTGGAATTGCAATTTGTTGCTGTAGCATTGATTGCGTCGCTCTTGTGGCGAAATAAAGCTCAACACGCGCACAACTACCTCTGTCGAGATAAGTTTCAATGTCGTGTTATACCGATTTTGAAAAGAGAATAGTTTTCTACATTTTCTTTTCTTTTTTGTTTTTTTTTACACTCTCAGTAATCGATCGGTTAAAAGACAACGAGGGGGGAGGCCACAGCTGGCACCGTTCCAGGACCAGGACGGATGGACTCAAGTTAACGATTAAAGGCTTTCGCCTGAAAAACAGCGCGAAAAAACAAAAACAAAACGAAGACGAGTGGTGAACGGCACACAACATCGCTGACTTTCAACTAAATGTTTATTGATAAAAGAACAGAAAAGGTAGAGAACGAAAAGAACTATAAAATAATAAGCAGCCATCGCGCATGAACAAGAAGCAAAAGAACACTCCTTCTTTGGCAATAAACATTTACTTACCAGTCAGCGCCCGTGTTTGTCGTTCTTCACTTTTCTTTCTTTGTTTGTTTTTTGCGTTCTTTTAACGTTTGAGCATGAGTCGGCAATGACGGACCTTTCGGGGATGTTGCAAATGCCAATCGCGACTATGCATTCATTAAAATAGTGCGAGCATTAGTCATGCTCTCACTATAATTTTTTTGGGAGCCATGTACAGTTCACTTAAGCTGAGGGGGGCTGTGAAGTTGCATCATGTATACGTTATAAGGCATTACTACAGCAGGATAATTAATCGCGGCTCTTGAGCTGATATTTGGCGATAACTGCTGTTTACGTTCAAGGATGGGAAGTGACCTAAATAAACGAGGATATCTTTTTTTCATCAAACTCTGTTAAAATACGCCAAAGTTAATGATACTAAACAAAATAACAGAACAGTAATTTGTAGGAACATTTTTTTTTCTCACCCCGAACCACCTATGGATTGATGTTGAAGCTTGTACAGCCAGTAGCGATCACATGCATAATACAGGCGCGAACGTGTAATTCGGTCTCTACGCTGCCTATACCGTGGTATAGCTTAGCAAGACTAGGCATCGCGCTGCCGAGGTCGAGGATGCTTCGATTCGTGTGCTGGATTTCGATGGTCGCGAAATGCGAGAACACCCTTGTGTACTTAGATTGAGATGCACGTTTAAGAACCCCGCGTGAGCCAAATCGATCCCGTGTAAGCCCACTACTGTGTGAGCGTATGATAGTTTTGAGCCTTGAAACCGTGCACGCAATATTTACTGCGCAAACTCTACGATACTACTAACTCTGGAAATCTTGAATCGTGATGTCTCCTCTGGCCGGGACTTTCAGAAAAAGGTATACAGTCGCGCTTCAGTTGTTCCATGTCATGTGTTCATGGTTAGAAATGGTGCGAGAACACGAGACGAAAATGAAGAATACACAAGGGCGGGACTTGCCCGACTAGCAGTGTTACTGGACTTAAATACTCTTGTTTTTGCAAAAAATAAAAAAAAGAACACCATAAGAAAAAAAAAGGAAACTTTGTGGTCTCTTAGGAATTCGCGTACTGAGACAGCTCGAAGAAAGTCACCTTTTTCTTCTCAGTCGATTTATGCCCCGTAAACTGTCTGCAACCAATGTGTTTGTTTGTTTTTGCAACGGATTCTAGGATTGGTTCACCTTTGATCAGTCAAAGATGTCACGTGATGGCGTCATCATGTGACGTTGTGTTATGTGACGTCTACATGACCAACTCACAAATCACGACCTGTGACGTCATTTTGATGCGAGAGGGCGGCGTCATCGTGCGGTGATTTTGTTCCATCGCCCTTGTTGACGTCGCCGACGGTTGCTTTTTGCGTTTGATGTCGCACCTAAGCCTTTTGACTTGAAAATTAAAATGACGGTTGGTCAATATCAATCGAATGTTGCCTGAAGCGACGAGAAGTCATTAAACTGGGCACGTTACGAAGTCATTGTTTCGGCAAGAGGCCGTGTCATCGTCAGAGCAGCGTATTCATCTTCACCTTTCTCACTCTCCCTGCAGAACACCACTTGTTGGGAAGGAGGAGACCGAACTTACGCTAACGTTTTACTCTTTTCCTTCTCCACATTCGAGATTTAGGGGGGGGGGGGGGGGAGTGCGTTTCTAAGAAAGCCAGTTGATACCTTGACGAAGACGAGCCCCGCTGTGGAAACTCTGACTCGAGTGAAATCGCCCGACAACCCACCGCTTTACGCGACTTTCCTTTAAAATGCGCGCCTGATGGACCGATAAATAGCGAATGCGTGCGTGCGGTGCCCGCGATCCGTGCCAGGTAGGGTTGTGTTTTATACTTGAAACTGTGCAGCGATCGCAAAAACAAAAAAAAACAAAGAAAAAAAACCGACGAGGTATGAAAGAGGTGCACCCGACATGTGCTGACTCTGCAAACAGTCAGCTCATGTCGTCTGCGCGAAGAGTCAGTGTCGACTCTTTTAGCGCAGTCACAGTCAGCGCAGACACAATCAGAAGTATCAATCCGTACCAACTAGCCCAGTTTTCCATCCTAGGCCTTGTGGTTTCAGAGAAAAGAAGTGCACAAGCAAAAGAGCGAGGTACTTGCTGATTTAAAGACATAAACGTTGATTTTTTTTTCCGTCTCTCTCGTCTCTCTCTTGCTTATGAATACTTTTCTGACGTTTAGTTTTTCCCGATTAACCTGCGCAACTTTGGTCTCTTCGTCCAGTTTGAGCACTTTAATTCTTAACAGGTCACAACGCGCAAGCTGCTGTCAGTGACGTATCCGACGTGCATATGAAGCGGTGGCTGGAAGGCGATATAAGAAGTGATGATTGATTGATTTGTTGGGTTTAACGTCCCAAAACCACCATTTGATTATGAGAGACGCCGTAGTGGAGGGCTCCGGAAATTTTGACCACCTGGGGTTCTTTAACGTGCACCCAAATCTGAGTACACGGGCCTACAACATTTCCGCCTCCATCGGAAATGCAGCCGCCGCAGCCGGGAATCGAACCCGCAACCTGCGGGTCAGCAGCCGAGTACCTTAGCCACTAGACCACCGCGGCGGGGCGATATAAGAAGTGTGTTTCTCTATGATATAAGGCTCTAGCACTCAATTTAGGGTAACTATGTGGCTGAGCTAGAACGATATCTATCTGTGCTAGAGTTACTTTTTCTGGAAGATAGCAGTATGGCTATGCTAAAGGGTTGCATTCCCTCTAGGGGTGCGTATGCAGTACCCTTTATACAGTAACTCTAAAAATATACCTTCCAAATATTAATATGCATGCAGTAACTACACTGCGCTACATCAGTTTTACCGTTCAGAGTATCTCTATACTTACGCGCAACGAAAGAAGTGGAAATTTTAATGGCCCGTTTTTCTTTGTCAGGCACAATATTAATGATAACTAGCGGACAACACTGTCAAGGCAGGTATAGCCGCGGACTGTTTCTACTAGTAACTATAATGTAAATTGGAGGGAAGAACAGTGGACGAAAAGATACCTTGCCGTGGAAAGGGATCGAACCTGCGACTTTCGGCAAGTCGTCTTTTTGTCCACATTTATTTCTTAGCACTTACATAGTATGTACTACTAATAGCATCCCCTATACTTTCCTTGACAAGGTTGTCTGTTAGTTCTCACTATTATTGTTACTTGTGTGCAGTGACTCAGCATATGTACAATTTTCTACAAAGTGGTGAGGGGGGCAGAGGGGAGCACATAACTCTGTATGTCATTTACCACTGCTGCTGCTGCAGATTATTTATGTAACACAGGAGTGTGGCGCCATCTTAATGTGCGCTGCTGACTCAAAGCTGACGGAATCGTCGGCGTCTGCTGTTCGTCAGGAACAATTAAAAAAAAAGTGCAGCCTCGGTGAAAGCTGTTTCAAGGGCCTATATAGCTCACGTCTAAAACTACGCGGAGTGAGAAAGATAAGTGTGGGCGGCTGATGTAAAAAAAAAGCACGATGCGAAATTGTAGTTAAAATGTAACACGCCAGATAAATAATCGTGTGCCTTTTTAAATTCACTATTTTCTCAATCGATGGATTAGATTACAAACGAGATTGAGAATCGAACTGCAACACAAATATTTAAGGACAATGATGCCGGAATGGGGAGTGCTTGGTTTAATTTCTAAATGTTGGCGCATCCGGGGGGAGGGGTGTTAGGGGACTCTAACCCCCCTCCCCCATCAACTAACTCCTGGCTACACCCCTGTTTCTCACTAAAGTGAAACAGAATTGTTTAAATGGAGGCTACATGATTAAAAACAAATTGGCAGACCCCACGTACAGTGGGTATCGATGATATGCGAATCACGAATAATGAAGGTTGATATGTTATGCTGTACATGACTTTCATGTCATGATTATCATGTTTGCGCCTGGCATTTGTGTTCGTCGTCCGTTCACGTTACGTAAACAAAATTTGCTATATGTGAAGCTAGCGAAACCGCCGCGAGCGTGCTATGAGCGCAGCACGTAGCCATGTTTTACATGACATGCATGTGATTATTACTACGTATGGACCTCTCATTTACCATAGTCGTCCGTTTTTACCATAGTCGTCACGTAATACCAAATTTGGTATATGTGAAGCCAGCGAAACGGCCGCGAGTGCATCATGAACGTGGCATGTAGTCATGGTCTTACCTGGCACGCATGTCACGGCTATTGTGTTTGCACCAGCAATCTACCTTCTTCATCCATTCACGTCACGTAATGTGACCAAGTTTGGTATATGTGAGGCTAGCGAAAGGGCCGCGAGCACTCTATGAGCGTAGCGGTAGTCATGTTTTACATGGCACTCATGTCATGATTATCATGTTTGAAAATGTCATACATCTTCGTCATCCATTCACGTCCCTTATAATATCGAATTTGGCATATGTGAAGCTATAGCGAAACGACCGCGAGCGCACCATGAGTGTGGCGTGTAGTCATGATTTCCACTTTAGGGCACGTCACTTATTTTCTCCATGCAGTCATGTCATATCATACCAGGTTTGCAATATGTGATGTGAAAGAAACTCCCGCAAGAGCAGCAGGACCATCACATGTAAATCATGACATTCACTTACATACAAGCCGTAATTTTAATGTTATGACTAGTCATTTGTGCTCGTCATAGTCATGTTATGCCATACCAATTTTGGTATAGATTATCGAAACAGCCAGGAGAACTAAATGTCATGGGTAGCTATATATATATATATATATATATATATATATATATATATATATATATATATATATATATATATATATATATATATATATATATATGAGATCTAACAGACCGTAATTCCTTGGCATTACTGTCTGTTAGATCTCATTAATATTGTGTCAAAACACGGAAAAACGAGCCTTTAGGTATACACTTCTTTCCCTTATATATATATATATATATATATATATATATATATATATATATATATATATATATATATATATATATATATATATATATATATATATATATAAGGTCAAAGTCGCCAAAGTTCGCTTCGCGTTTAAAAAGCTTATTTGCATCTATGTGACATGTGTCACGACAATTGATGAGTTTTTTAATTGGTAACAACTTATCGCAGTTGTTAAAGGCGCACCACTACAGTGACAGTGATGAAGTGATAAAGCAGTCATCCATGCCGTATAGAAAAACAGCGTTGCGTTCGTTCATTCAAGACGAACAGAACGATCCTATTTTAACGCACATTGAACAACATAAAGAGACTCCACGAAAGCGTTCACCCACATGCATTCATTATCTGAATAATTTGTTCACCTACCGAAGAATTCGCGGCCCTCGTGGAACGCTATTTTTTGGAATACCGTTGTCCCGCCAAAAGAAATCTGCCAATCAGAGCGATAATATTCGAGAAAAGGAAAGACGGAATATTTGACAACCTTCTACAGGTGGAGGAGTACCTCTTGTTGGGCTCGATGGCTGATCCTCATAGCGTAGTGCGAAGGCACAAAGGCACAGAGACATTGAACACAGGTGTTTTTATATTTGTGTCTTCGCGCTATGGTATGACGCTTTTCGATAACAGGCTGTTAAATCGAAGACAAATCGATTAGCTTGGAGTAATCTTCTCGCATTGGAGATTCTGATAATTTCGCCGACAGATAAGTAAGTCGATCATTGCAATAAGTGACCGGCAAATCTTTTGACGCAGCTGTCAGAAGATTTTGCCGCTGTGCATTGACGTTTGCTCTCACACCTCCAACTGTTCTGGCAGGCACCTGTCCTACGTTTGCTAAAACTCTACGACGAACAAGTTATTCAGGTGCGTCTCTCATCTAGTTTATTCCATGGTCAAGGCTTGAGCCTGTGTCGAAAGGGCGCGTTTTGAACTTTAAAGAGAAAACAGCTGCCACCCTACGAAGAATGCCTTCCCATAAATGTCAGGCCTCTCCGACTCGCTCGCGCTGCGTAAAGTGTTTCACATTTAGTCGCCGCTTGGTTTCTGACTTCTTGCCTTTCCGTAAAGGCATTCTTCTAAGAGAGCTCCGAACGAAGTTTGTGTACGGAGACCCACAGGAAGTGACATAAATCGCGTCGACAGTTTCACACACTTCCTTTCTCACAAGCTGACGACGTAGCCGACAGGTACGCTCAATCGATGCTTGATTGTGATTAAGGCGAGTGACCTTGGGCGCGTTCGCGTGTGTTGTGGAACATAACTTCGTGCCGTGCGCTATCAACAACCGGAACATCGCGTGACGCAGCGGGAAATGAAACGCGCTCGAACCGGTGGCTCTCTGAGCCGCTGCTTGGCGTCTGTGGTGTTATTGTTGTTCTCAACGGCGCTGGTGACAGGAGCTCCGGCTTGCCACAATGGCTTGCATTACGAGACCGGCTCACAGAATGACGACGACGATCAGAACGCCGGGAGTCTAACGGGAAAGAACTACAAGAGGGCGTTTGTTAATGTCATAGAGGCACCTCACACCGAGAACTTGACTACCACGACAACTGCCCCGACAACTATCCCGACAACTACTCCGACAGCGGTGCCAACAACGGCACTGACAACTACTCCGGTGACTACTCCGGCAGCGGAACCGACAACTACCCCGACGACGGCCCCGACAACTACTCCCACCATGACAACGACCACGACCACAACCACCACAACAACGACTACGACAACGACGCCCAAGCCTGTCATCTCGGTCGTGTCCGTTACCAAAAAAGTGGAGGTAACCGTCGTGTACGAGTCGCACTGCCCCTACAGCCGTCGCTTCATGTACGGCCAACTACTACCCACATTCCAGAAGTTGAGCAACTTCATGAACCTCACCATCCTGCCGTTCGGCAAGGCCCACGTCGACAACGTCAGCGCCCCGGTACCCCACTTTACCTGCCAGCACGGCACGAATGAATGCATGGGCAACATGATCGAGACTTGCGTCGTGCATGTAGTCAAGGAGCAGCTGAAAGTCGTCCAGATCATCGCGTGCATGTCTCAGAGCTACCAGCCGCACCTGGCCGGACAGAAGTGCGTCGAAAGCACGGGCATCAAGTGGTCTCTGGTTCAAGAGTGTGTGACCAAGAAGGGAACCCGCTACCTTCTGGAGGTTGGCCTGCAGACGTGGAGGATACAGTCGTACGTCGCCCGGGTTCCCTTAGTTGTCGTCGATGGGGAGATGGACAACTACGTCGAGTACTACGCCCAGAAGAATTTCTTGAAGATCATGTGCGAACATCTGACCTCAAACGGTTACAGTATATCGCCTTGTGCTTCCGCAGAAAAGTGATTGGCTGCGCGTCGCTGGCTTATAACCGCGTAACTTTCCAGCACTTACGGAATACAGGAAGCGTGGTTTGTCCTCTGGAAAGACGTGTCCCTTTTCGAGAACGACTCGTCTGCTTCGTTTGCAGTAGGGTTGTACATTTTCTTTTTTTTTTTTTGTCCACGTGGGACATCAATGCCATTTACTTTCATGCGCACTGTCCCAACGATACGATGCCACTCATGTGCTCGGCCTGTCATCGATGTTGTAGTTAACGCCGTGAAGCAGCTCAGTTCCAGATGCGCGCGGCTTCCACAAGTACATCTGCGTTCTAGCGCTGTAGAGCGGGTGGTTTTTCCTTCGCGATCGTGGTCACGGGAAGCTTCGCCAGCAGTGCAGTAGTCTGCGTTCGTGTTTCATGTAGTTACTGTGGAATCTACAGTTATTGCATAGCTTTAACTATATTCAGAAGAGTTCATAGACAGGCTGGTTGGTATAGAGATTCATTATGGCAACTTGGCAGCGTGAACAAACGGGACAAAGTAAGAACGTACACAAACTGCGCTTGTTTATCTACCTGCTTACTTTGTCCCGTTTGTTTGCGCTGCAAAGTTACCATAATTAACCTTGAACTATAACTGTCTTGCCGTGTTTGCAGCTCCTGGTGTCGAAGAACACGCACAGGGTCATTGCACTGCACGTAGAAACTGTTTGTTTTCGAAATGCGAAATCGCAGCATGTTGCACACGCGCCCAATCAAGTTATACATTAGTTTCGTAGCTAACCTTATTGATGTTTAACTTTGTAATGCTGTTAAGGATTGGTTGGTTGGTTGGTTCCTCAACATCTTGCGCATGCAACCCACTTCGGGGTATAGGCCATGAATCGGACAGTGCCATGCTTACTGAATTACTAATTCACTTACTGAAGAAAAGAGTATAAAATGTATTGTTTAACCATTATGGAGCAATAATTTAAAATCGCTAGAAAGTTAGGTATATTGGGTGAAAAACTTTATAGGTGGCGGCGGAATTTGTTTTTTTTTATTTTACTTTGCTGCTTTTTGCCGTTCTTGGCAGGAGTTCACTGGGGCCGAGACTACCGGTATCGCCGGAAAGAAAGCCTCCGATCTCTAAGGGGAGCTTCGCGCCTTTTTCACCAGCGGAAGGATGCATGCGCAGTATATAGCGTTCTCAAACTGCCAGATTGTCAAAAGTACGCTCATCGCAAAGGTTTTGACGCTCGACTGACTCCTTCACGGGGTCGCATATCCTTGGTGACAGTGAATGAACGACAAGTCAGTGGGTGCCCTGGCCGGTAGTTGTTTCTTTTCAGGTATCGTTCATACATGTAAAACACGTTATGTCGTGCATGGACACTACGAAAATTTGCGTATTTAGACTTTTTTTTTTCTGAGAAAGATGGCTATGCTCGGTTACCGCACAAGAATAAAAGTAAAACCGGAGCTCAATGTGCTAATATAACAAAAAACACGAAAACAATGCCGTACGAATGTGCCACCCTCGCAAAAACTACGCATTTTAAAAAAGACACTGCGCAAAAAGAATGCAGAGGCCAACACTATCGATAGCTATGCACGCGAAACTGACTTGAACTCGGTACTGTAAACACGCAGCTGAAAGCAAATACTTAAAGTTCCCGGTCTTGTATGTTGAAACATACAAGTTTTTGTATGTTTGGCTACTGATACGTTGAAGCTTGCTATTATAAGTCGAGGATTTGATCTGTTGAGCTGAGGATCTGTTTGATAGCGTAAACCGATTTGTTTTCTTAATGATTTTTCCTTTCTAAAAGCCGTATGCTGTCTCACTCAAAAGTCGTTAACAATTAAATAAATGATTGGTTCTAGTATTGCACGTATACGTTTTGGAAGCGATTGCTAGATGAAAGATCAAGTATTCTTTCCACATTTTTTTTTATGTAGACTGCCTTTATACAGACACGCTGCCAGAATAGGCTTGTGTTAGGATGCCATAAACTTAGCTCCCGCATCGGCACGACGTAAACGGAAACTTAAAGATACATGCGGCCACGTTTGAAAGAAGGGATATGACTGCTCAGGCCCTTAGTGGGAAAAAGAGAGCGCAGTGACAGACACAGTGAAAGTATGATCGGCTCATATCACTTATTTTGCAGCATTCTGCTGACGTTTGCTTCACTGTTTGCGTGTGACGTGCCATTTTCCCCGTGTCGACGGCTTCACTTTGAGTTACACGCAGATTCAGAAGTTACAGATGACTTATAGCAGTAGCCGAGAAACACGATGTCTTCATAATGTGTGGAGAAACGACAAAAAATGTGACAGTGCTAAGGCCTCACATTCTGTCTTGCAACGTAGCAAAATTAGTGATTGGTTTGTACCTGTCGTATAGGTATAACGGTGTGGTATGAAAGGGATGTCAGTCGGCTGGGCAGTATTAATTAATATTGATATATTTGTTGGTGTATTACGTCCCAAAACCACGATATGTTACGGGGGAAGCTGTAGTGGACGGCTCCGGGAAGATGGCCACCATGTGTACTCCTCCTCCTCCTCCTCCTCATCATCATCATCATCATACCACCACCACCACCACTACCACCACCATCATCATCATCATCGTCGTCGTCATCATCATAATCATAATCATGATAATCATCATCATCATCAACAACATCATCATCAACAACATCATCCTCATTACCACCGCCACCACCACCCGCTTGATACGTCCACTGCAGAGCAAAGTCCTGCAGTGGACGTTCTGCTGCCGGGCTATACCTGCAAACTTCTTAATGTGATCTGCCCGCGCAATTTTCCATCAGTTATCACCTGACGCGTTTCCCCTTTTTATAGATGCAGTCAGTTACCCTTAATGACCAGCGGTTATCCCGCGCACTATACGTGCCCAGCCCGTGCCCATGTCTCCTTCTGGAACAAAACACCCGTTTATTCCCCGACCCACTCCGCTCTCTTCCTATATCTTAAGGTTTCCTTTCTATTGCTAGCTGCGTCGTCCTCGATGTCTCCTTCTGGAACAAAACATTCGTTTATTCCCTGACCCACTCCGCTCTCTTCCTCTATCTTAAGGTTTTCTTTCCATTGCTAGCTACGTCGTCCTCAATTTATGTCAAACCCTGTTTGTAAGCTCCAGCTTTAGCTGGAGGAGTTCAACTCCGCTATTCGAGGTGTTATTTAACGTGCACCTAAATATGAGTGCCAGGGTCTCTAGCCATTCATCGAATGGCGCCCCCCCCCCCTTGCCCGGATTCGATCCCGCGGCCTTCGAGCACCATAAACACTAGAACACCGGGGTGGGTAGACTCTTGCTTTCGGCTAACCCCAAGCGAATTGATACGGAACCCTGCGAGTTTTTTTTTTTCTTCGTTTTCCTCTTTGTGGAATGGAGCGCAATCCTTTACATACAGTCAACACCTTTACTGCGCTCCACAGAGCACTCTCTAAGGCCCCACGTCACATCCTCTTGTTCCCAGTATCCTGCTGAGAAATGTCAACAGACCACTTGGAATTAACGTTCGTTTCGACTTGAACGAGCTGCCCCACATGTTGAGATATACGTTTACCTGGTGATTCGCGAGTGCATTCAGCACGCCCGCCTGGCATTTCTATTCATTATAATAGCATTTAAACAAAGACCTCGACGGTGTCTAGGGAAACACAGTTTGAAGGGAAAATTACTTGGACGGTCTTCTAAACATACAATGCTCCCAGATGCGCCGCATATTATCGTGAAGTAGCGCCGGTACGACGGTTAGTTCGTTACATCCGATATTCGTTGTAACAGTAAAAATAAAGATCGGCTCTAACAAACTGACAATCAGCCTCGCACAGTATTCCTATACACATAAAAACGTGAAGTTATTATAGACTTCACGCCCTTTATAAAAAAATCAATCCTTATGTACCACTTTAGCATTTCCAACTATAAAGACCTGGACATCAGAATGTGAAATGGCAATCAATCCAGCGAGGTTAGCCTGGCGCAACAGGCCTGAGTTGATAGTTATTTAAGAAAATATGTGGCTGTAAATTTTATTGGAAAATGTGCTTGCGAATTGTCTTTTAATATTTATCTCGCATATTTTGCCGCATTTTGTGTTTCCTTTATAGAGCCTTGCGTGAACCGCAATATTTTTTTTTCTCTTTACAGCCGATATTGCCGTCCTTCTCGCGTTGTTGATTTCGTCATAAAAATAACAGGTGACACTTAATTAAAGCGTGATAAACCAATGTTCATATTTATTTCGCTATAGCCGATAATTTGCTAAAACAGTGTTCGCTATAACGACGTTGAGCTGTGCTTGGAACTTTTCGGTCTCGCTATTGTTGTTGAAGTAATGTACGCAGTTTATGCCTTTGGAGTCAAGCTGACCGAAATATTCACAAATTTTAGCCACTTATCATGCATGTTTGTTCCGAAAAGTGCGAAATGTGGAAAACTAATATAATAATTAAATTATTTTTTTATCTCATGTCGTTCGTGCGCGTGTTTGAAATGGACAGTAAAATGAAACCATAAATTAGTTTAGACTCGTCAATTGTACTATCACGATTCTAGTGTCATTAATTTCACTACAGTTTTTATGGTACTGAATCGTATTTTTTTTTCGTTTCTTTCTCAGACCACCTTGGGGGCCTTCGGCCGTCTCAACATGGGTCAGAGTTGCCCCGCTGTGGTGGTCTAGTGGCTAAGGTACTCGGCTGCTGACCCGCAGGTCGCGGGTTCGATTCCCGGCTGCGGCGGCTGCATTTCCGATGGAGGCGGAAATGTTGTAGGCCCGTGTACTCAGATTTGGGTGCACCTTAAAGGACCCCAAATGGTCGAAATTTCCGGAGCCCTCCACTAGGGCGTCTCTCATAATCAAATGGTGGTTTTGGGACGTTAAACCCCACAAATCAATCATGGGTCAGAGTAGCGTTTCTGACATGTTGAGGGTTTTGTTTTAGAGCCTATGCACAGCACGCAGGCAAAACAAAAATTTAGGAGATGGTACGTTATAGGGAGAGTTCTATAAAGGTAATTTTTATGCACTTGATCTACTTTGTAAAAAGCTATCTCCGGGAACGCTACACTCGACTCGGCAATGCCAGCCGAAGGCGGGATGGCCGGCCGTCCTGCTTATGACGTCACTCTGGAACGAGCGCCCATCGGTGCAGGCTTGTGTGGATCCGCCCTTGAGGAGAATAGGCGGCTGACTTCTAAAATTGTATCCGAGAATAGTGATATTTACACTTATGCTGTTAGGACTGCAGTGGCCACGAATTTAGTTGCTGTGTTCAAGATCTCGTGAACGTACTCCCAACACAACAGACCGCTACGCAGAAAATGACTTCAGTTTCTCTGAGAACAGCAGTGCTTCTATACGCAAAAGCCCTTTAACACTACAGCCATGAGCTGCTTGTCACAGTACCAAGGGCAGCGCAAAGTTCAGGGGCATGCGCTGCCCTTTAGTACTGTGACAAGGAGCTCATGGTTGTAGTGTTAAAGCGCCTGTCAACAGTCTCCGATATTTTTTACAGCCCCGAAGCAAGCTCGCGCCATCTTTCGCACGCCTCACCAACCTCCTTCCACGCGCAGTGACGTCAACTGGGCGATCGGTAACGTTGACTTCATTACTGTTTGTTGAGACCTGGTTTAGACCAATCGACGAGCTGCGTGCTGCGTTACGTCGCCGATCGCCGAGTTGACGTCACTGGGCGTGGGCGGAGGTTGGTGAGGCGTGCAAAAGATGCGCGAGCTTGTTTGGAAGGTGTAAAAAAATAGGATACTGTTGACTGGTCCTTTAAGGTTACATCTGTCGCTGCGACTACGTTGCGGCCGGATGGCTTCGAAGGTACGCATGCAGCCAATCGAGTTCAAGGTTAATTAAGGCCGAGTTTTTCTCACGTGGCCATGAACCGCCATTGTCAACGTAAAATTCTGGCCTGCTATCGCCGGTGGCGAAACGGACCACTCAGGCAAGGGTAATAAAACTGCGCCATAAAAGGCCGGCGGATCCCACGCGCTGTGGAAGTCAATGCGAAGCAGCCATCAAGGAGCAAATTATGTGGGGCATGACATGCATTTGATGACTTGCACGTTGGAACCTACAGTCATTTAGATTCGCCGTACAGGCATGTGGTGCGATACTAATTGGGATGGTTGTCAAGCCAGCGAACTGTCCGCGAGCACACACCATCACTGTGGCATGCAACTCATGCCGTTCCGGTGACATGCATGTCATGGCTCATGATTGTCATCTTACCACCTGTCACAGGCCTCAGTACTGTGCGACATGAGGGGACGTTACAAAACGCCAGTTTTGTCCAAATTACCGGTGCCCTCCGGTGCGGCTTGCCTCGAGATCACATCGTAGTTTCATTATCCCCATTGATAAGAAAATATTCCTATATGCGCTGACACGTGGGCAAAAAAGCACAGAAATTAGGAATAACGCTTCACGACAGAAGGTGATCAATGGATACACGGAATCAAGAGGAGAGAACCAGAGAAAACACGGGCAGAGTAGACACAGGAAGCATCAGCGTATGCTCTGGAATGGAAGGTCCGCCCGTCAATCAGGTACGCGCGCGAGTCTCTACGCGAGCTAAAATTGTGTTAACGTGGTAATAATTGTTTATGGAAGTTAGTGCAAATAAGTTTCTACTTAGAACCTGTTTACTCTAGCGGGCAAGCGCAATGGCGGTGAGGTCATGCATACACAAACCTACGCTCACACGTGTTCCTCCATCATCCTTCATCAACACGTTTCTGTGTTTCCAGTTACAGCCCGGACTTCGCGCATCTGGTGCAGCTAACTGCAGTTACTTCTGGATAACCCATTCGGGGGATCCCCCTGCATTTTCCTCATTTCTTTGCTTACTTTTATTGCGATAGCAATGATACGGATAGTCTCGGCTGGTTGTTTGCGGCCGCCGCCGTCATTCATATATATATATATATATATATATATATATATATATATATATATATATATATATATATATATATATATATATATATATATATATATATATATATATATATATTGTTACGTGAGTAACGAGACAAAGTATTGCGAATATATTCGAAAAATATATTTGCAAGAGCGGTTGCAGCACTGGCCAGTCTGGCTCCGAGCTCGAGCAGCCAGCGAGCCTCATCTTCTTCGTCGGGCGCACACGCGCATTCGCACTATGGTTTGTGGCAGCCTACAGGTAGCATATAACCCCCGTCGGCAAAGGCGCCGTCTCGGCGCATCTAGATGTCAAGATCATTGGGCGAGTGGTACTGCTTCAGGCGTGCGACGTGTACGATGTCGCTGGCCCTAGGGGTGGATGAAGACGGCGAGGCAGCAGGAGTGATTTCATAAGTGACGGGAGTCACCTCACGAAGCACTCTGTAGGGCCCTGTGTACCGAGAGAGCAGCTTGTCAGACAGGCCAACGTGCCTGGTCGGAGACCACAGCAGAACCAACGAACCGGGCGAAAAGTGCACATCGCGGTGTCGTTGGTCGTACCGACGCCGTTGGTTTGCTTGGGAGGTCAGAAGGCGAGCACGAGCGGTTTCGCGTGCGTGGGCGGCCCGGCTGATGGCGTCCAGAGCATATTGTGAAGTTGGAGCTGCTGGTAACGGAATCGTCGTATCGAGGGGTAATGTGGGTTCGCGGCCGAACAGCAAGAAAAAAAGGGGAGTAACCAGCCGTGTCGTGGCGCGAAGAATTGTAGGCAAATGTCACGTATGGTAAAGCGATGTCCCAGTCAGAGTGATCTGAGGAAACGTACTTTGCAAGCATGTCAGTTAGGGTTCGGTTCAGGCGTTCTGTGAGGCCATTTGTTTGCGGATGGTACGACGTAGTGAGCTTGTGGCGTGTTGCACAAGAGCGTAGAATGTCCGCTATGACTTTCGATAGAAATGTGCGGCCTCGGTCCGTGAGCAGCTGGCGTGGAGCACCATGTTGCAAGATCACGTCGTGTAGAAGAAAATCGGCGACGTCATTGGCGCAACTTGTTGGAAGGGCGCGTGTGATTGCGTAGCGTGTGGCGTAGTCTGTGGCCACAGCTATCCACCTGTTGCCAGCAGAAGACAGAGGAAAAGGGCCGAGTAAGTCCAAGCCGACGCGAAAGAAAGGTTCAGTAGAAATATCGAGTGGTTGAAGGCGCCCAGCCGGAAGCGTCGATGGTGTTTTGCGGCGCTGACATTCCTCACACGCCGCGACGTATCTTCTGACGGACCGTGCCAGACCTGGCCAATAGAAGCGACGGCGAATCCGGTCGTATGTGCGGGACACACCCAGGTGACCGGCAGTAGGAACGTCATGAAGTTCGTGGAGTACAGCCAAGCGGAGGTGTTTGGGTATGGCAAGCAGCAGAGATGGGCCGTCTGGATGGAAGTTATGCCGGTATAATGTGCCATTCTGGAGTACGAACGAGCGATAGGATCGGTTCGATGGGGAGGAGTCGAGGCGCTCAATGATAGCTCGTAGGGCTGCATCACGGCGTTGCTCGTCGGCTATGTGGTTCAGTTGAGAAACGGAGCACACGCAGGCGTCGTTGTCAGGTATGGTGGCCGATGGGTCAACTGGATAGCGAGAAAGGCAATCGGCGTCCTGGTGCAGGCGTCCAGACTTGTATATCACAGAAAAGGTGTATTCTTGCAGTCGCAGAGCCCAGCGACCAAGTCGACCTGTAGGATCTCTTAAGGATGAAAGCCAGCAGAGCGCGTGGTGGTCGGTGACGACGGAAAAGTGAGTGCCATATAAATATGGACGGAATTTTGAGACCGCCCAGACAAGAGCAAGGCATTCTCGCTCTGTGATCGAATAGTTACGCTCTGCAGGTGTAAGGAGGCGGCTAGCATACGCGATAACGCGGTCGTGTCCCTGTTGGCATTGGGCGAGAACGGCTCCGATACCGTGACCACTGGCATCAGTTCGGACCTCAGTTCGGGCAGATGGGTCAAAGTGGGCGAGGATAGGGGGCGTCGTCAAAAGTGTTATGAGGTGAGAGAAGGCGGCAGCTTGAGTGGACCCCCACGAAAATGGAACGCCTTTCTTCAAAAGATCGGTAAGTGGTTGGGCGATTGCCGCAAAATCTTTCACGAACCGCCTAAAGTAGGAGCAAAGTCCCACAAAGCTCCGGACATCTTTGGCGGATTGGGGTACTGGGAAATTCGTGACGGCACGAATTTTCTCAGGGTCCGGTCTCACACCAGAAGCATCGACAAGGTGGCCCAGCACGGTAATCTGTCGGCGGCCGAAGTGACACTTCGAGGAGTTCAACTGGAGGCCAGCTTTGCGGAAGACGTCGAGAATGGCCGACAGACGCTCAAGGTGGGTCTCAAACGTAGGTGCAAATACGAGGACGTCGTCTAGGTAACACAGGCATGTTGACCATTTGAACCCGTGTAGCAGAGAGTCCATCATACGTTCGAACGTGGCGGGGGCATTGCATAGGCCGAAGGGCATAACCTTGAATTGGTATAGGCCATCTGGAGTGATGAAGGCGGTCTTTTCTTGGTCTTTCTCGTCTACGGCAATCTGCCAATAACCAGAACGAAGGTCGATGGATGAAAAGTAGCGTGCGCCGTGGAGACAATCGAGGGCGTCATCAATACGTGGTAAAGGATACACGTCCTTTTTGGTGATTCGATTTAGATGCCGGTAATCGATGCAAAAACGCCATGTGTTGTCCTTCTTTTTAACCAGGACGACGGGTGACGCCCATGGGCTTGATGAGGGCTCAATAATGCCTTTAGTTAACATCTTATTCACTTCAGCTTGAATAATCTGGCGCTCCGACGCGGACACGCGATACGGTCGACGGTGAATGGGAGCAGCATCACCGGTGTTGATGCGGTGCTTTACCAGAGAAGTTTGGCCGAGTGGGCGGTCGTCAAGGTCGAAGATGTCACGGTAGGAAGCTAGAAGGCGTGCGAGAGCGGCTGATTGCGCTGGGGGAAGGTCAGGGTCGATCATGGGACGTATTGACATGTCGAGGCATGTGGCATCGAGTGGGCGACAAGGAAAATTGGGGCATGCGTCGGCTGCGAAAGTGGTGACGTGATCATCGGCTAAGGACCGCAACGTGGCAATTAGGATGCCTTCAGGGAGGACTTGCTTTGTGAAGCCGAAATTTATGACGGGTAGACGGGTCCGGTTGGAGGCTACAGTTACGATGCAGTGAGGGACGGTGACGTCACGTGCCAGTAGGACATCAGGAATCGGCGTGACGATGTAGTTCCCATCCAATACGGGTGAGGTCGTGGCGAATTCGGTGAATGTGAGGGCTTTAGGCGGTAAGCGGAGGAAGTCTGTGGCAGAAAGGCCGTGTTGAGGTTCAGGGTGAATATCCGGCTGAAGAGGAAGGTCTAAGCAAAGAGTACCAGCGGAACAGTCGATCAGAGCAGAATGGGTCGACAGGAAGTCCATCCCTAAGATGAGGTCATGAGGACAGTTCTGGAGCACCGTGAATAGAACAGGGATGTAACGGTCGGCGATGCGTATGCGAGCCGTACACATGCCAATGACAGGAACAGTGCCGCCATCGGCCACACGTACAGCTTCGGTAGCAGGGGGCGTGAGTACTTTTCTTAAGCGGCGACAAAGATGAACGCTGATTATGGACACATGAGCGCCAGTATCGACTAGTGCCGACAGAGAAATGCCGTCCACGTGTACATCGACAAGATTTTTGTTCGTATGAAGCGTCAATGGAGGGTTTGGTTCAGACAGGGATGATGCAGCACTACCTCCAGGGGCTGCACTGTCTAGTTTTCCGTCGGGTACGATGAAAAGTTAGGCGGCGAGTGATGGCGGCGTGGCTGGGGCGACGGGGAACGACGGCGTTGAGGGGACGGAGAACGAGCAGGAAGGCGGCTGTTAGACGTGTCGAAAGCAGGGGCGGTACGGCTGGACGAATACCGGCGAAGATCTTCATATGGGCTATAAGGTGCGAAAAACTGGCTCCTATGTGGCGGCGTCCAGGAGGCACGGCAGTAACGGGAGACATGTCCTACGCGGTGGCACCGGAAGCAGATCGGTTTGTCGTCAGGAGTTCGCCATTCCGCCGGGTTGCGAGATCGTGGAGCAACAAATGGGTCACGTCGAGGTGCATTAATGGGAATTGGTCTGGAGGGGGGGCAAGAGATGGGGCAAGCATCAGGGAACCCGCGGTTGGCGAATTCTTGTCGTACGACCGCCTGAATAACGGAGATCGCGGGGGTTGTCGGTATCGTATGTTCGAAAGAAGTGGGCTGAAGCGGCGCTGGACTTGCTGCTTCAAGTTCCCGTCGAACGATACGCGTTACACTCTGCTCAAAGGGCGGTGTGACGGTAGAATCGGAGCAGGTGGACGTAGCCGCCGTGTTTGGCAACCGAGAAAAAGGAGGGCGCACCCGACGGCTTTTTGCTGTTTCGAAACGGCGGCATTCCTGAATTACACGGTCGATGGTCGAGACGTTAGTGTACACCAGCAAATTGAAGGCGTCGTCCGCGATCCCCTTCAAAATGTGTCCAACCTTTTCAGCCTCAGACATCGCCTCGTCCACTTTTCGGCAAAGAGCGAGAACTTCTTGGATGTATGACACATACGATTCAGTTGGCGACTGGACACGGGTAGCCAGCTCCTGTCGTGCAGCTGCGTGGCGACCGGTCGGGTCCCCAAAGATGTCACGTAGCTTCTCCTTGAACGTGTCCCAGCTGGTGAGTTCGGACTCATTTGTCTCGTACCAGACACGCGGGGTTCCGTCCAAGTAGAAGAGAACATTAGCGAGCATCATGGTAGGGTCCCAACGGTGAGTTTGACTGACCCGTTCATAAAGGCGAAGCCATTTGTCGACGTCGAGGCCAGGTTGCGCAGAAAATGTCCCGGGATCACGTGGTGTTTGGACGGCGACAAAGGTTGTCGGAGAAGCCGCAGATGATGAAGCGGACGCGTTGTCACTGGAAGCCATGGCGGGAAGCTGGAGGATGCGGCCACTGCGGAGCTGCGTGGTGAGGACGGGGATCGTTCCACCTCCACCAAATATGTTACGTGAGTAACGAGACAAAGTATTGCGAATATATTCGAAAAATATATTTGCAAGAGCGGTTGCAGCACTGGCCAGTCTGGCTCCGAGCTCGAGCAGCCAGCGAGCCTCATCTTCTTCGTCGGGCGCACACGCGCATTCGCACTATGGTTTGTGGCAGCCTACAGGTAGCAATATATATATATATATATATATATATATATATATATATATATATATATATATATATGTGTGTGTGTGTGTGTGTGTGTGTGTGTGTGTGTGTGTGTGTGTGTGTGTGTGTGTGTGTGTGTGTGTGTGTGTGTGTGTGTGTGTGTGTGTTTATGGTTGCCACGCTATTGCGGACATGATCAGTGCGCGCCTTGTGCCCCACAGCTGGCGGGAGCTTCTATGGGCTGTGTTCTCAATACGAAAAATACGTTGCAAGGAGTGTACCTGGAGCGGCTGTGTTCTCTTATTCAGGCGTATTGTAGAGTTACGTGATATCGAATATAAATGAGTTGACTGCCAGCCTCACTATGTATATCAACGTCGTCACTATACGCACGAGCCTTGTTGTGGTCATTTGACCGCGCCGCAGGAAACTTGGTTACTTACAAGGTCATGTTTACTACAATTAAGATTGCTCCTATAAATTCTAGCCTTGCTCCGTAAAACATTGGAACATGTTGCTATCACATTCATTGCTTCGCCCTTTTGGCGGAACTTTGACTTTTTTTGTTCGTTTGACATTCTTCTTTAAAAAAAAGTAATGTCGCGGCAAATTCTACAGCAAATTCTTTTGCAGTCGCAGTGTTGGAAGCGAGGAGTTTTATAGCTGTTCACAAGGGATGTTGACGTGAGTAAAAAAGAAACAAAGCAATAAACATTGAAAAGATAAAGAAAACAATGAAAGACGCAACAGAGTCCTGGGATAAACAGCTGCGCTTGCGGTGAAAGGTCAGGCAACAGATCAAATGTTGGGTTAGAGAAGACGCGTTCGAAGAAGGTCGTACGTCATTGCAGTATGACACTCCTTCCACACTCTCAACTGCCCAACAACCGAAGGAGGCGGACTTCTGAATGCGCCATTGTATATCAAAGTGGAGTCTTGAGGCAGAGGGATAAACCAGAAACAAAGAAGGGTGTGGTAGAAGCATTCAAGAATGGCTCCTACCGTTCAAGGCCGTCATTCGTCAAGACCATCGAATATAGTGTAAAGAAATCTTCCAGAATTTCTTTTTTGGGGGCGGAGGCGATTTGAGATTGTTATGTTCATAGACGGCGCGCGCTCGGCGGGTGGTGTCAAGTCTGTTCCCGTAGCTTTTCTGAATCTGACCTAGGCCGTAATTTTTAACGTGTGGTGCTATGGCCATAGGTCTTTCACGGTAATGGCAGCCGTATATCCCTCGCGTCGCATTTCAGGAGCCATAGTTATTTAGTCTTATAAGCCTCGTGTATCGAAATCCCAACTAGTCATTGGCCAGAATCGCAGGGGGTCTACTTATTGTCGCGTCATGTGCTGACCATGGAGGGATGGATATAACTTTATTCAACGTCCGGCAAGGTTCAACGTCACTCGGGCTTGTAAGTCTCCCTCTGGGGAACGTCAAGGACTTGTCTCGACGCCGCCTTGCAAGCTTGCTGGACATCCCACGTTTGGATACCGAGGTCTGAGCTGCGCAGATTGGTTGCCCATCTTGACGATAGTGTCTCCGGAGTAATTGCCATCATTTTGTCAACCATATTACAAACCCACAACACATGTTGAAGTGTTTATGGTCCTTCCTGGCACAATTCGCACGTGTCTTCTTGATGTTTGTCTTGATATCTGTTTTATGCAGGCTGGGTTAGGAAAGGTGTTCGTCTGAAGCTCTCTGCAGGTGACGGCCTGTTTTCTGTTTAGCTCGAAACTCGACGGTTGGAATATCCTTCTGGCTTTAAGATATGAGTATGTCATTTCAATAAAAAGAACCTAATGAATGATCTTGACGACGCCAGCGCTGCATGCGGCGCCGAGCAGCTTGCCAGAAGCGCACGCAGGGGTGACACCGTGATGATCTAGTGTTTTGTATTGCTGCTCCCAGATGGCGTGACAAACTGCTGGCACCCGCAAAATCGCCCACGGGCGTGTTCGAGTTTTGAAACGCACTTTCGCAATTGGCATATTTGAAAAATCCTGACCTCTAAGAAGTGTTAACATTCCACCTGTATACCCGCAAAGCCGGTGACGAGACGCATGCAGGCGCTTTGGCGAAACACGTCATCGTTTCATGTTCATTTCTGCATCCATTGTGAAACATGTTTCAGACCACCAAAGAGAGGAATGAAGAGTGACTTGTCCTCCCTCTCACCTCCCCCCCCCCCCCCGGTTCTCTCACTGGTAGCAGAGACTCTGCTTGTAGTCAGCAAGATAGGCACAAATGCACGCACAAACACGCGTTAAACAGCCGCATGTACCCAGTTTATATTTGCGTGACGATGCAAACAGCAATGAGGAGGAGAGATAAACAACAAGAAGGAAGGCAGGGAGGTTAACCAGGCACATGCCCGGTTTGCTATCCTACGCTGGGAGAATGGGAAGGGGTCATAAAGATGAGAGAGAGAGGAAAGAGAAGAGAAAGAAAGGGAGAAAAAACGAAAAAGGAGGATTGTCAGTCAATCGGCTGGCGCGTATGCAGCGGTGGCACTACACAAAAGTTAAAGGTGGTCACGTAGGCCTGTAGTCTTCAAAAAGCACAAGACAGCTTTGACTGCTTTTTTATCCGACGAAAGGCGATAGCATCAAACAGTAGCATCAAACAGCAACACGCATGGAAACCCGCAACACCAGAATCTGGTATACAGCGCTTCTTCTCGCGAGGATGGTAGCACTGGACAATGCTACATAAATAAACTTCAGCGGATTGCGCTTAGGTACAATTGGCGATAACCCGACGAGATGGTCGTATCATATAAGTACATCTGTAATGTTTATAAAGTTGGATAGCCAGTACTGCGACCACTATTGACGTTTCTCGAACACTAGGATCTATTGGAAAAGTAGTTCTGAGACCTACCATGGTTCTGCGGAGCCGCGCCGTTGCTTTAAACAGCTTAATAATACACTATCTATCTATCTATCTATCTATCTATCTATCTATCTATCTATCTATCTATCTATCTATCTATCTATCTATCTATCTATCTATCTATCTATCTATCTATCTATCTATCTATCTATCTATCTGTCTGTCTGTCTGTCTGTCTATCTGTCTGTCTGTCTGTCTGTCTATCTATCTATCTATCTATCTATCTATCTATCTATCTATCTATCTATCTATCTATCTATCTATCTATCTATCTATCTATCTATCTATCTATCTATCTATCTATCTATCTATCTCATTTCGTTTATTTTACCCTCAATCGCACATAGCTTTACAGAGGGGAGTGGGGTACAAAAATAATAAACTATAAACAAGAGCAAACATAGTAACAACAAAATAATAAAGATTACAAGATATAAAAATTCGATGTTAGGCAATACACTGAATGTATGTGTAAGTATCATCAGAAACATGGGGGAAACAGAGTACAAAAATATCATTGTACTCTGTTTCATTGTACTCATCATTGTACTCATCAGGGGATGAGGATAACTCATCCCCTGATCAAGGGAAGACCCCTCCCGAAACTGTTGGGAAATAAATATATTTATCCTTGTTGACAACGCTCCCGTTGTGCCATATCCCATACCTTCACGAAGACTAACTAGCCCATTGAATTATTACTCCCACTATATTTTTTTTTATTCGGTGAGTGCCCCGCTTTGCTCAAAAAGGCGTTACAGCAGGGGGTTTACAGACTGGAATAAAACAATTCTTCGTTTATACAGCACACTTGCTTGTCTTGCAGCCGGTTCCAATCTCTAATGGTCATCACAAAAAAGGAATTATAAAACATGGTCGTTCTTGCACGATATTCTTTCACTTTGCGTCGGTGGCCATGTCGACTAGATATGTAACTGGGTTCACTGAAATAGTTATGACGGTCAATCCCAGTCCGCCCATAAAAAAACAGAAAAGAAAAACTTCAAACGCAGTTTTTTCCTGCGTAAAGAAAGCAATTCCCAACCCACTTCAGCTTTCATAGCACTGCAGCTTTCTCTCCGCTCGTACCGCCCTAAAACAAACCGCGCAGCTCTGTTTTGTATTTTTTCAAGCTTATCAATCAAGTTCGCCTGCATCGGGTTCCACACAGGACATGCGTATTCCAAAATCGGTCTAATACATGTGAGATAGGCTGTATTTTTTAATGTTCGGGCTGCCAATCTTAGGTTCCTCTGAATGAAGTTTAGAGCCCTTGCCGCTTTGCCAGCAACGTGATCAACATTGGCATTCCATGAGCAGTCATGCGACAAAACAACGCCAAGATATTTGCATGTTGGTTCGGTAATAACAGTATGCGTATCTATGGTGTACGCCGTTACTATTGGTTTCTTTTTTTTTGGAAACACGCATATGAACGCACTTTTTGGGGTTTAGCGTCATTTGCCACTTCTGGCACCACTGTACAATACAATCCAAATCGTTCTGCAAATAAGCACAGTCACCTTCGTTCTGAACCTGTCGATATAACACACAATCGTCGGCAAATAACGCATGCGCGACGAAATACCCACAGAAATATCATTTACAAAAATAAGAAATAAGAGAGGCCCAAGGACAGAGCCTTGGGGCACGCCTGATGTAACGTTAACATAGGATGAACACTTCCCATTTAAAAGAACGCATTGACGCCTGTTCAGCAAGTAATTGGTTATCCAGGTGAACACATTTGGGTCGAAATTTAGGTGTCTGTAATTTAGCCAGGAGAAGGGAGTGTGACACGGTGTCAAAGGCCTTTCGAAAATCTAAAAACACACAATCTGTTTGCCCACCTTCATCAACGTTGGAAGCCAGCTCGTGAAAGAACTCTGCAAGTTGCATCGTACAAGAAAAACCTTTACGAAAACCGTGCTGCTCATTTATTAATACATTATTAGCAGTAAGATGGGTCAATATGTGCTTGGATAAAATGTGCTCGAAAATTTCGCATGCCACTGGCGTCAATGAAATGGGTCGGTAATTTGTTACATCTTTTTTTGAGCCACCCTTGTGAACCGGAACAACATGAGAAATTTTCCAATCTTCGGGTAGAGTTCCCGTTGAAAGGGATTTTGAATAAATTATATAAAGGTAAAGGGAAATTGGCAGTGCACATCGCTTTAGAATACGAGGAGAGATGCCATCAGGACCAACTGCTTTGGATTCATCTTGGTTTTCTAGAAGAGAACATATGCCACGGACACTCAGTTCTACCGGTGGCATCGGCGGAATCGTGGTTGGGTGTGGTTTTGAAGGAACGTCAAGCTTGGGCAAGAACACAGACTGGAAATATTTGTTTAAACAGGTAGCTTTTGCTTCCTCATCAACTACAACCATATTATTAAAGTTTAGTTCAGCCACTCCAACATGATCAGACCCACACTCTTTGATATAATGCCAGAAAGACTTTGAATTAGTTTTCATTTTATTGCTGAGCCCTTCGAAATATTTCGTTTTTGCGCTTTCCACACATGATTTATACTGCTCCGTTAATGCGTGTAATTCTTTCACGTGGTCACTGCTTCCAGATTTCTTTAATTTACCAAAAACCCGTCGCCTTTTCCGGATTAATCTCAAAATACCGGACGTCATCCATGGCTTCTTGCGTTTACGAAGCTTTCCGGCTTGTTTCGCAGGTATATACTTATCTACGAGTGCTAACAACTTGTCCTTAAAGCTAAGCCATAAATCATTCACACTGTAGTGTTCAGCTAGGCATTCAAACACGGGCAAATAATCTTCTAGCTTTTCGACTATTCTTGTGTAGTCACCCCTACTGAACAGAAAAACCTTTCTTGCCGCACTATTTGAGGTGTTTTTACATTCTTTTTTTATTTCTGCAACAACAGCCATGTGGTCGCTGATTCCTGGAATAACATTGACATTATTCACCAAACTGGGTGAATTTGAGAACACAAGGTCAAGAAGGTTATTATTTCTAGTTGGGCAAGTAACAAACTGGTATATATCATAAAGTGGAAATCCATGTAATAGTCCGTGGCAGAGGCGTAGAATCGCGCTAGCTGACAATGCGCGGGAGTTTCGCAACGATTCGGTGTTCTGAAATCCCACTCAATAGGTGCTATGCGACATTTAATGATGGTCATCAGCAAAAGAATCAACAATTTTAGCAGCTGTGTAGGCTCGCGTGCTGCTTTACGGACTAAAATATCTTGCTGGGTTCTAATGTCATGGTCAGTCGTAAAGCTGGTGGTAGAACATAGCTCTTACTATTTCCACCATATGGTTACTATTTCCACCTTATGGTTACTTTCGCAATAAAGATGTGCCAGTGTTACCTCTTTTTAAGAAGATCCAACTAACGTTTCTTTGCAATGGTCATGCATCCAAATTGTTCTCCTGAAGAGTATCCTTATGCACACGTCTTTGATGTTACCGCATATCTACCCGTTGTCATAGTACCCCCCCAACTCGTATGAGCATGGAACATCGCATATTAGCAGGTGTTATCAGCAGGGTCGTATCAGCTGGCGTTGCAGCGCCCAAATTAATATATCGTGGCGCAAATAACGCGGAGAATATCATATACAGGGGCATAACACAACAACGCATGCATATAGTCTGCATTTTGCTTTGTTTCGTATTTCCTTCACTCTGTAGCCTAAGAAGCAATGCTTGTAGTCACTCACGTCGATGAAGTAGTATTTAAATGGTAACTCATCATTGGCAGAGCGCGAAACCGGCTCCTAGTCGACACTCGGGAGGTTATTCTGTGACGAACCGCCTTCGGGCCCTGCGCGCGGCGGTCGAAGCTTGGCGCACGAGGACCATGGACCACGGACCACGGACCACGTGTCTTTCGTGTCCTTGTCTCTGTGTCGTCGTTTTGTTCTCGCGCTATAACTATCGTCATGCCATACCAACTAGCCCAAGCTGCCACACGGCAAAGAGAAACCCGCATTCGTATCGCAACAATTCAGTCGATGAATCACGCACATGTACTCTACTGTGCGTTCTCCGCGTGTTTCGTTCTCGACGTCGTTACTAAACCATAAACATATCAGGAGCTATACTGATATTTCATCCTGTATCTCGATCCACTTCATTCCCTTGTGACATTCTTCCCCAAACTCGTACGAACACTACGACATGGTGCAGCCTCCGTTTCCCAAAACTTTATGGTGCCAGATTTCCTCCCAGAGCCTCTAGACCAAGGCATCTACACTATGCATATAGGTTTATTATTCAGGGAGCGTGTGAGGTTCTGACCATATTACTGCTAAGATTCAGTATTCTTTATCAGCGTGCTTTTTTCGCAATATATCCGCCAGCGTGTCATCTAAGCCCCTTTATAAGCTCCAGAAAGACAAAACACGCAATGGATGACAGAAAAAGCACACAGAACTTGTTCGCGCGTCTCTTTCCCCGTTCACGCCCACTGCGCGTCGGTGCCTTTGGCCGTCGCCCCTTTCAGAGCAGCATCCGTGGCGTTCAACCCTTGCATGTCGAGCAGTCCCGCAGAAGGCGCGCCCTTGACCTCCGACCGCTGGGACCGCTGCCTCGAGAGGCAAGCTGGCGGCACGGGCTCGGCGAACATGAAACATACAACTCCCAAAAAGTCCGAGACTGCCCTTCGCTGGACCTCCTCGCCGTGCCGCCCATTGACGACGACGAACGGGACGTACGGAACCGCTGGCCGGTGGGACGCTGTCTTGTGGCCCATCATCAGCAGGAGTCGGTGTCCAGTTCGCGTCGTCATGCAGCGCTCGAGCGCCGACCAGCTGATGCCGACTCGCGACGAGCACGACTTGGCCACCCTGTGCGGATTCTCGGAGGACTCCATGCAGACAACGTACGCGAGCAGCTGGTAGGTGTCCCTGTAGAGCGACACGGCGCACGCCTGGATCATGTTGGCGACGCACTCGTTGTGGCCGTGCTGGCACGAGATCTCGGTCCTCCTCCGCCCGTCGGCGTCCACGAACTCTCTCTTCAGCGCCATGCCGTAGGGCACGAGGTCGACGTCGAGCCGGTCGCTGAGCTTCAGGTAGACTGGCCACAGCTGTGATGTGATGAACTGGCGGCTGTACGGGCAGTGGGTCTCGTAGAATAGTTTGACCTCGACGCGATTCGACGGTTGGCCACGGCCGTCGTCGAAGTCAGTGGAGGCGACCGCGGTCAGCTGACACAGAAAGCAGAAGACGATAACCGGTACGAACCACCGAGACGCCATGTTGCCTTTTCGCTATCGTCTTTCTTCTTTTCTCGGAGCCGCATGCCTGCACGCGCTGGATCCACAGGGTCGTTTCATGGGCAGCGTGACGGTGCAGGTTGAGTTCCGCAGTCTGAAAAATAGGGGTGTTAGTGTCAACATATGTACCCACTGAACTAGAAATAACCCCATATAGCGTCTGCAAAATTAGGCTCGCGAACGCTTCTGCGGAGAACCAGCGTCTTTTCGGCACACTGCTTTCATTCCCCACGGAAGCTCCCCAACCAATAACACACCACTGAGCCTTGGCCAGCTCTTTAACCTCGTGAAATGGCCTAACAGGTCCCGAGGGACCACGTCGATGCTCGAAGCATTTTAAATTATGGACGCTTTTTTGACAGCTGTATTGTTTGTTTGTTTGTTTGTTGGGTCGGTAGGCCGATCGGTCAATTGGTCTGTCGGTCGTTTGTTTGCTTGTTTGTTTGTTCGCTTGTTTGTCAACTCAAAGGCTCTGGCACATACCCACTGTGGATAATTGGCCAAGAATGCTTGTTGTAATGTATGATAACTACACAATGATTGCCATCCTATCACTAAAATGTACAAAGAAAAATGAAAAATAAATCACAAATTATCTTTTAAAAATAAATACGTTAATCTCTTTCTCTCTCGCGCGCGCGCTCTCTCTGCGCGTGTACTTCGATTTATTGTTATTGCGAGATGTGGCAGGTGACCAATTTGAAGGTTTTCGGGTTAGGGTTCCATCTGTCGTGACAGAAAGGGTGTTTTTCCGTCGAATCTACTTCATTTGAACTGACATCATAATTACTTCAGTACAGCTGAAAAGAAAAAATCCTAGTCTCTAGTCTGTCTGTCTGTCTGTCTGTCTGTCTGTCTGTCTGTCTGTCTGTCTATCTATCTATCTATCTATCTATCTATCTATCTATCTATCTATCTATCTATCTATCTATCTATCTATCTATCTATCTATCTATCTATCTATCTATCTATCTATCTGTCTGTCTGTCTGTCTGTCTGTCTGTCTGTCTGTCTGTCTGTCTGTCTGTCTGTCTGTCTGTCTATCTATCTATCTATCTATCTATCTATCTATCTATCTATCTATCTATCTATCTATCTATCTATCTATCTATCTATCTATCTATCTATCTATCTGTCTGTCTGTCTGTCTGTCTGTCTGTCTGTCTGTCTGTCTGTCTGTCTGTCTGTCTGTCTGTCTGTCTGTCTGTCTGTCTGTCTGTCTGTCTGTCTGTCTGTCTGTCTATCTATCTATCTATCTATCTATCTATCTATCTATCTATCTATCTATCTATCTATCTATCTATCTATCTATCTATCTATCTATCTATCTATCTATCTATCTATCGTTCAGTCTTCAATGGGTGGTTTCGTTGATTTTCGGAGGAGACGGCCCGAATCCCTTCACTGTGTTCGATGATAAAAAATATGCATACTGACCTGAGTATCTTCGACACCGCTTGCGGTGAATGCCGTATACGCTCGCACCGATTCCCGCTGTGCGTTGTCATTTCAGCAGTTGCTTGCAGCCAGGGCTGAACACTATCCCGATACTAGAGTATCGCGATAGTATTTCAGAGGTACTTTTCAGTATCTGTATTGCTGTATCCCGATACTTTTCAAAAATTTATTGGCATCTCAGTAGTGAAATACTTTCACGATGTATCGCCCGTATCGCGATACTACCTCGGACACCGGGTATCTCGTTACTTTTTTTGTGTGTCACTGTGGTGGACCGCGGCAAGATATGCATTCAACATTTCTACATTTCTATAGTGAGAACGAAACTGACTCCTAACTTCTTGAAAGCGAGCTAGTCCCTTCGCTACCTCATCCCATTGTGCAACTTCAGGCAGAACTGGAATGTGTTTGAATCACCGCCTGCTTGAGCTTGCCAACAATGTTATACTATCATTTTGAATTCCAGCAGTGTTTTTTTCATTGTGAAGAGCATTGTATACTGCACAATGGGCGCCAAACAACAGCGTCGTTTTTAAAATGTGCAGTGATTTTTTTTTTCTCTCGCTTTTTTTCTCTTTTTTTTTTCGGCGCCCATTTGAAAAACCTCAGATTATCACGGGAGCCACAAACAGCCCAAAGAATTTGGTGTGTGGTGCCGTGCGCCATCAACGATACTTTTTTCTATAAAGCATTCCTGGAAGACGCCAGCGCGGCCACACGGCGATTGGAAGGAGGTCCTTTTGCGTTTTCTTTCGCAGTCTTTGTTTTGTTCGTTCTTCTTTTTGCTTTTTTTCTAGGTTTCTAGGACAAACCGAACCTTGAACTGGAAATAAGCGCTCGTCTTCATTGTTTATGTGTTCCACTCCTGCTTCGCACTAGGCCACTTTAGCAAAACTAGAAACCAACTAGCCCGAACCACTAGTCTACTAAGTAGAAGGTATTTCAAGTAAGCGCCGCCATTACAACGGCAACAAGGAATTCATTAGCCTTGCTTTCTTTCTTTAATCAGAGACGCATGCTGACTGCTGTGTTCGGGCAGTGTTGGCTGCGTTACAAGTAACCGCGTTAGTATAGTAGTACATTGCTTTTTTTAGGTAACTCAGGGGACTCGCTGGCTGGATTCCGTGCCGAACGGTTGTGCCCTCGCGATCTCCGACGACAGCGCAGCTCGGGCCGACTGGGTCCTATACGCCACCTCCTGCCGCCGGTCCCCTTCGACGACGTCAGCGCAGCTCTGGCCGACTGGATTAGCCCTACGCCATCTCCTGTCACGGACAAGAGCTCTCGCAAGTGGTGCCCCGTCCTCGGACTCGTGCGACCGTGTTTCCATCTTTCCTATCCCTCCTATCTCTCTTATGTCGTCGCTCGCTGTCCTAGCGCATCTCTCCATCTCTCTCCATGTATATACCTTTAATTCTATCCTTTTAATTCCTCCTCACCTCCATCCCTTGTGAGCTACTGTTGAGGTGTCGCACGCTGATGCAGACAGTTACGGGGCTCACTTTTCTCTTCTTTTCCCTCTTATAACCACAATCTTGGGTAACTCAGTGACATATGCTCGTAACTCATTGCAATTTAGGAGCTGTAGCGGGTAACGTACTTACATTGAGATGGCGGTCCCTCTCCGGCGGCGCCCGCTTCGCATTTAGGTCATTGTTTGCTGACGCAATACGCATACTGCACTCACCGTATCGGTGCGAATTGTATTGCATTACAAAGCTTACGCTCTCCACTTACAGCTAGCATTGTCGCCTAGTCTGAAGCGGTGTTGCATAGAAATGGAAACAATGCAACCAAAAACCATTGTTTTTTGCTGTACAAGCCATTGTTGTACTGGCCGTGCGACGAAACCGTTCAACATAACCAAATGAAATTTGCTGAGCACCTTAATGAAGCATTGTGCAAGGTTTACATGAAGAAATATAGCCAGTAAAGTAATTATTAGGGGCTGCAGGCTCTAATGAAAATGGGCAAGACAATGTAAGTTTATGAGTGAATAGCTGTTTTATGTTTTTTGTAGAACGACAATATTGAAAGGATTTTTAGGCTACAATGTACATAATGTAAGAGTGCAGTTGTTCTATGTTCTGATGAATAGTTTATGAATTATTATTACTTGAATGCGGCAGTTGACGGCTCCACATGTTCAGGCATTACCGACGAAGTCACAAGGGTATCCAAGCTAAAATTCTGAAGTTATTAATCTGTAAGCAGCAAGCCTTTCTCTGGGTTTTTGTGAAGGGAAATTTGTTTTAAGGTAATTGGAAAATTGTAGGACAGCAGTAAATTAACGTCATTTTTCTGCTTACCAGGTTCGCGCAAATTTACTTTTATTTTTACTTTCTATGCTAATGCACAACAAGCATTGCACATTAGCAGGACCATTACATGTCTTGTAATTACCAGTGCTCACTAATTTTACAAAGCCGTGCTTGAAACAACAGATTTTAAAAAAATAATATATCTCGCAAATATCTTTTGTTGGTGACGCCGTCTGTGGGGAAAAAAAACCCATGAAGTTGTCTCGCGTCAGTTCCTAGGCTTGTCAAAAGTGACGCCGTTAAACACGACTGCCTTCGAAACACCTATGGGCTATTTCTCCAGTCTCTAAACTTCAGTGTTTAGCCCAGTGGCTAAATCTAGTCGCTACGCCTTGAGTACACAATGTAACCCCCGGAGGGCTGCTAAAAAAAGGAAAAGAAAGAACTAGAGGAGGCGACAGAAACAACGAAGGAAAAAAAAGCGTGTTACATTTCTGACGAAGAGGTTAGGCTATGTTGTGCCGAGGATCCCAGGACCAGCGTGGTTGCTCGCCTGTGTAGCCAGAAGAGCGCAGAAGCGTTTTTGAAGTACACAAAAAACTTGACCTTGCCTTGAGACTCGTATCATCTTGATCACTGCCTCTCTTACATTACCCGGTAGTCTGCTTTCTCTACGCGGGGAGGTGACGAGTGTTTGGCAGTTTGTGTTCGACTACTTCACGTGACACCTGTTGAACAATAGTATAAAACAATGGACCATCATGTGCACACACAGCGACACTCGCACACATATGCTCTGGGAGTGTAGAACAACTCCTCCCGACTCTACCTCAAGCAAGTGGGAGAGGTCCCTCAGGAGCTCACTTCTCGCCGACCAGCAATGGGCCGTCCAGCAGGCCCACGAAGCGGCCGCCAGGTACTCCCTGTCGGTCCGTATACTTCGGAGACGCCCGCTACGCGCTAAGCGCGTCCTGCAGGACTGAAATAAAGTTTTTTTTCATTCGATTCCATTCCTTTTTTGAGAGACTAGTCTGCGCATGCGAAGGGGTGGTGACTTTTTGACGTGGGCCATGTTTTTTTTTCGAGGTCAGAAGGCCAAACAGCTTCTCTAAACGCGGCACAGGGTGGCGACAATGGCGGACTGAAGGGCACCTGACATTGTTTGCAAATCATCCCGAAAAATAATATACTCCGTTTCATACATCAGGTGCAACGATGTGGAAGCTATGCAAGAAGTTCGGCCAGCAAAGCGTATAACTCCGCGCGTTTCGTGGTCGCTCGCGTGGCATGTGGCATCTGATTAGTGCCGATGCACCCTCGCGTTTCTTTGCGCTCCCCTTTGGCGCGACTGGCCAACGCCACCTAGACTAGGTGGCGTTGGACTGGCGAACAGAAGAAAGTAGGGTGAGCACAAAAAAAACCCGGGTACCGAACGACCCTACGGTGTCCTATCCTGCACTGACACTAAAAGTCCAGGTGGCCGCCATCGTGACGTACCAAAGCTATATATAGTCCACGGGATTTTTTTTTACCGGTGCGTGGTGGATAACTCCAGAGGCCATGGACCCCCAATTTCGATTCTGCTGATCTCCATGGAGGTGCTGTTCAGACTTGAAACAGGCCCATTGACAAGTTTGTGGAAAACAGTTTTGCTCGCATATGCGCAGTAACGATCTTGTAAGCCGTGAGTTAGCGAGCCGCCATATTTACAACCAACTTTGTAGACCGCTCTTGACGTTAACGCCGCGTTCCATGGTAACCAACAGAACGCAGTGCGAACTGGGATACGAATTTGATCTTTTATCTGTCCAAAAAGGGGTTTTGCCAGAGCCCGGAAAGCCCCACCCACGAAATGTTTTTCGCCGTGCGTACAAGTGCAAAATGACCATTTGCCGGCCCGGTAGGTGCCCATTGCCCCCCGATTAAAAATTATGGATACAACCACGCCCCGACTCCGGGAACTCTATTTTCAGGGATGCCGCCCCATCTCCCTTTCTTCCCTCGGTAAAATTAAGGAGTCCTGGAGCTTTCCCTCCCTCTATTTTTACTTGCGTTGATCAGGTTTAATGATTTCTTGCCTTCTGAGCCTCTTCTATAGATGTGAGGAAACGATCGGTCACTTCTTCTTATGCTGTCGCCAGTAAACGACATTGAGCAAATTAATAATAGTGGCTCATTAATTTTCGAAAGCTGGGCCTGGAGCCATCAGAACCAACTATTCCTTCTTTTGGGGCCACTTCTGGTACCCATGCAGCTACGGGTATGTTTCCTCCATCATTCATCTTCGTAACTAAGCGAATATCTCGATAAGTTCTTTGGGAATAAATATTTATTTACTGGTAATTGCTACTTTGAATCAATGTTTTGTAGAACTGTAGCATCTAGGAATGATACACTACAGAAAAATATGGAAGGATTCAACCACTACTCGAGTATTCCCGTGCATTGGGTATGAGCCGTGCTCGAAGGACAACAACTCACAAGCCACACCGACAACGATAAGTGAGCCACTCTAAACGAGTATCGACACCTCTTGTTCTCTTGGCGTAGGTGTTTCTGTTCAACGTGAGAAGAGGAAGTTATTTTAAAAATATTATGCTGTGACGTTCCGAAATTAAAACTGTATATGCACAGAGCTGGTCTGGCCCCTTCCCGTCTTTGCTCGTTTTGTAACTTGGACGTAACAATCGAGCATTATTTTTAACATGCGACCGGTTCGATTTTTTTAGGAAAAACATTTTGAAATTGGTGTTCAATCGCATTAGAGTGGATTTTTTAAATTTCAAATGTTCTATTCTTGGGAGCCTCTTCATTAGGTCATTGTCACCGGGTTCTCTGTCGTGTGGTAGAAATTTCTTTAATGAATCGGGGCGCTTTTAATTCCAAGTATGTAAATTGACATCATTAAGTTATTCCAGCTATTTTATATTTCATTAGTAATGCAAATAATATATGATCACTTTTCCTTATAAATATTTCTGTCTTGGCCAATTCCCCAGAGTGTCTTTTGTAAGCCTATATGTTGTCAATCATCGTCATCATCACCGACAACAACATCCACGCATGGGTCGCCCAGCAGCGCTGGCAGCTGCGAGTACAGGACGACGCGCTCGGCGGACCTCGTCGCGATCCTCCCTGCGCTAACCATCATCCCGGAGAAGGCGACCGCGGTCGCACGACCCGTCATCGCGGTGAGCGGCGACCGCTCCACCGAGGAGCGGCCCGATGACAGAGTTGGTGGTGGTGGCGTGGCTGTCGTCATGGCTCCACGTTTGCGCGATAAAGGCGGCGTCGTCCGGACGTCGCGGTTTCTGCTGTGGCTAGCGGTGCTGTCCGCAGTCGCCTGCTGCGGGCGCGCCATGCAAGGCTTCGTGCGCCGGCGTCGCGTCGACTTCTCGCAAATTCCCAAGACGGCGCGCATCCAGCTGTACTACGAGTCGCTCTGCCCGTACAGCGTCGCCTTCATCACCGAGCAGCTGTGGCCGACGTACGTGCGCGTCGGCTACCTCATGGACGTCCAGCTGGTGCCGTTCGGCAACGCCTTCAAGGAGCAGCAGCAAGAAAAGCCGTACGTGAACCAGCCAAACGGGCCAACATGACAGATCTTGCCCTTATTGAGGCGAAAGCCCTAGATGCTCTCGGCAAACGCGAAATCTGTCGTCGGCATGCCGTGGCGTCGTGGACGAGGGAGGCGAAGCGTCGTGACGTCACAGATTGCCACAACGTTGGCGTCATTATAATGTCACAGTGGCGTCACGTGACGTAACTTCACATATGATTGATTGATATGTGAGGTTTAACGTCCCAAAACCACCATATGATTATGAGAGACGCCGTAGTGGAGGGCTCCGCAAATTTCGACCACCTGGGATTCTTTAACGTGTACCCAAATCTGATCACACAAGCCTGCAACATTTCCGCCTCCATCGGAAACGCAGCCGCCGCTACATGATGACGTCATCGCATGGTATGGTAGCTTGTTGAAAGGTACCCCGATTAGAGGTAATGCGAAACCAGGTGAAGTGTCTCCTCCGATCTTGTTAGGCACCTCTCCTGAGAGTTTTTTCGTTATTGGATTGAATGTAGCGTTCTATAAAGAAGGCCTTCTGCGAGTAATGGATCTAATGCCACGTTAGGTGCCCCATGAAATGCGAAAATAGACCGTCGGCACAGTAACGAGTGATCACGAGTGATCAAGAGTCACGTGATGACGTCCCCATATGAAGTCGTCACGACCTGCTCCTCGAAAAAAAAAAAATCCTTGCTTTTCGAGGTGCTCGATATCGCACCGCATCATCTTGTACAAATAACAGAACGAACTTTCGGTAGGATGTGCGTTCGTGCCGTCTGTGCACACGACCGTTTCCGGATTCGAACTTTGTGGATTAGTTGCACTGGAGTACCCAGAGAGCAACACACCAGGCCCGTGCCCCCCCCCCCCCCCCCCGGAGTATTTTTCCCCATGGCACATATAGCACAAAATGACGCTCGGTTACATCTGCCAACGGGGCCGGCCCCCACTTCGGATCAAAGAGGTGCCCCCCCCCCCAAAAAAAAAACATCCTGTCTACGCCCTTCGCAAGTTGGTACTGCATATCTTACATTTAAAGGCAAGAAAAATGTCAGTGCAGAACAATGTAGCAAGCGCTGTGTTCCCGTGTTTCTTTGAGCTAAATTTTACTTCGGAAACCTAGTTTGTTACATGCGAGTCGGAAGGGGGGGGAAGGGGGTGCATAAGGGGCACTTGCCCCCGTCAAGCCTCACCAGCACTTCCTCTCACCCAATCTACACCAGTGCTCTCCCCCTCCCCCAGCCGCGATGCAACACCCATTCGCACACCCCCAAAAAGGAAATCGAGCCGACGACCATGATTGTAAAGCTTGCCGTGAACGCGTCTTCCCAGTAACTCCTCCCGCGCGGAACGCTTTGCCGTGGGCCGCCGCCAGGAGGCCGACTACAAGTACAGCTGCCAGCATGGGCCCGACGAGTGCTTCGGCAACGTGGTGCAGTCTTGCGCGGCGCACATCTTCAACGACACCATCCTGTCGCTGGCGTTCGTCACGTGCATGTCGCTGGCCGAGCGCCCTCACGAGGCGGGAAGGGAGTGCGCCCGAGGCATCGCGCGCAACTGGAACGCCATCCAGCGGTGTGCCAACGGCGGCAAGGGACGCGTGCTGCAGGTATAGACCCATTCCATGTTTGTAAACGCAGGTAGGCCGATGTCGAGATTATGGGTAAAATTATAGCGACGTCCGCACGTAACTTCCGCCATATGCACTGGGGGGGGGGGGGGGAAGTGGTTCTTAAAATTGGAAAAGAAAAGAAAAGTGAACCCCGCAACTGTCTGCAGCTAAGTGCGACACCTCAGCAGTGGTTCACATGGGAAGGGGAATGGGGGATAATAGACTTGAGCGAAGAGAGGAAAGAGAAAGGAGAGAGCGAGCAAAGGAAGGGGGGGGACGCGGCGCAGTGCCTTATAGGGGTGGGGGGAAGGAGGGATAAAAAGAATAGAAGGAAAGTAGAAGCAGAAGAAGACAGCCAACGAGAGGAAAAAGAAGGAGATAGGAAAGTGGGGATCCGGTCGAAGCAGTCCAAGGGCGGGGTGCCACAATGCGAGAGCTACACGGCATCAGGAGACCGCGGAGGGCGAACCAGTCGGCGGGAGCTACGCTGAAGTCGGAGATCGCGAGGGCACAACCGTCCAGCTTGAAATCCTCCGAGCGAATCCGCCATATGCACTGAGGGCTGCGATGTGCGCCAACAAAACGACGTTGTGAGACGCCATCAGCGTTGTAAAAGCCATAAGCGCTGAGGGCTGCGATGTGCGCCAACAAACAAAACTAAGTTGTGAGACGCGACTCACATCCAACCGCGGCGCAGTTCGGCATACCATTTTTTTTCTCGTTGCTTCACTTATAACACCACACGCACCATTGGAAACCCAGCAGAAACTGCGGCAGGCAGAGCGTATTTTGCCTACCAAAACAGCGCCACTACATTTTCGTGACGTAAGTCCGATGGAATTTGTATATATATGTATATGTCTTATATGACGGTTCAACAGGGCCTTGTCAGTATAAACGCGTGCGCAGGTTGTTGATGAAGGGGCAGCCCCTCCCCCCGCCGCCTTGGGAGTGGGTGGGGCAAGTCTGTCCCATACGTTCGCTCAGTCACTTTAAACAATGATGACCCGTCATTCTTCAAAGTACAACTTCTACCACAACAGTGTTTTATACCGGGGTCCACCGTGGCTTAGCTGACGCATTTCTGTCACAGATATGACGTAATGAAATGTATACTCAAAAACTGCAAAAAAAAACAGCGGAATATTTTGCCACAGGGTGTCGAACCAGTGACCTCATAGTTAGAAGCGGGCAACGCAAGCCGCTAAACCATGGAACACGTGTTGAGAAGCTTGCTAACGGCGAGCCATTTATATGCACCATATACCGTTGGCAATTCTCAGAGCTCCTCAACTTCACCGCGTTTTCGTCATGAGTAGTTCTATGGCGCATCAGGCACGCGTTGAGTAAAGTCCCTTGATATTGTTACGGGAAGGGATCACATATCATCCACCAGACACCTGTGACAACTTGACGCGAATCGTCAGGCGGGAGCTTGAAGCGACTGCTCCAGCTGAGGTGGGACCAACGTCCCCTGACCCCTCCCCGCCAATTACGTTGCCTCTCATTCAAGCAGTCGTCCGGCAGGAAATCGCCAGCTTGGGAATTCACTCTATCTCACCGCCTCCCCGCACCGACTACCAGCCCCGAGCAGCGCCAGCCACACAGATTAGCTCGTGCCAGTCTATCTGCTTTCTCTTCTTCAGCTCCATGCACTGGCACGTAGCAATATAGAGAAAGTATACCAACACTCTCCTCCATATCCTCTCCAAATGTCCAACCCTCCTCTCCCAAGTGTCCAGAACATTATCTATATCCTCTCCCGAACGGCCACCATACGGGCGCCGGCCCTATAACTCGGATCGCGCTATTGTCATATCAAGAATGTTATGTCACAGTGATAACACGCGCGATACTCGTGGCGGCCCGAAAGGCGAGATACGGGAGAGGAGGGTGCGTGGTGCGGCGGCTCGGTTAAAAGGATTGCGGTACTTTCCTAAAAATATCCAGGGTCTTTAGCGTTGTGCGCCTCTCGCGTTTTCTTGAGCGCGCGCCTCCACGGGGCATGGTCTCTCCTGTGGCCGCGCTTATCAGATCAGAGTCGGGATTCGGCAGAGCACGAAGGTCACTTCGCTCGCTGCCGCGGCCGCGTTTGCGAAAGCAGCACGCTGCTCAGGTACGACGAAGTAAGAATTGTGACAGTTGTTCGCGCTCAACCCGTGTGTATTTGTGCGTTCGTCTCGTGCGTATTTATTTCTGTTTGAACAGCGTGCTTGAAGTGTCGAGCTGAGACAGTTGTTTGGCCGTGTTCCTTCTGTGTATGCTCATTTCGTGCGTGCCTCCTGCATGAGTTGCGCACTGTAAGTTTCCAGCTTCTTGCCTTTCTTCGCCCTTGTGACAAAACACTGCAAAATAAATGCTCAGCTACATGGGTGAAGACCCCCCCCCCCGAAAAAAAAACTGCTTTTGCCCCTGACTGTTTGTCATCACCTTTATCATCCAAAGCTTTGCCGTTCTATTCACGATTGATTGATTGATTTGTGGGGTTTAACGTCCCAAAACCACCATATGATTATGATAGACGCCGTAGTGGAGGGCTCCGGAAATTTCGACCACCTGGGGTTCTTTAACGTGCACCCAAAACTGAGCACACGGGCCTACAACATTTCCGCCTCCTTCGGAAATGCAGCCGCCGCAGCAGGGATTTGATCCCGCGACCTGCGGGCAGCCGAGTACCTTAGCCACTAGACCACCGCGGCGGGGCCGTTCTATTCATGCGGTGTTTCAACCAGATAAACGCGAAGTCTCACAACTTTTTCGACCAATCGAAAAACAATGTGGCTGATGATCTTCTTACAATGCTGATATTGCTCTTAAAGCTACCCTCTATGTCTTCAGCCTCGCACTAATAAAATATTTCTTCGTTACAGCCGATATATCTCGGCGGTTCGCGAGTTCTTTTAGTGTCGTTGTAAAAAGATAATTACAACCGATACGTAGTTTGACCACCCAGGGTTAGTATTTATAGTTCACTATATCAGTGTTACTTATAATCATAGATTCAACTTTGCCAACAATGACATCCAACAAGGCCACTATTGTCTTATCTAAAGCATCTCACAATAACGTATGAATTTCAAATATGCGTGGTATGGCGTCAGTAACATGCAGATGACAGGCTGTGTTATTCAGTGGGCGATCTGTTGTAATAAATCTTGTAAATTGCGACAGTACATTCCGGACTCCTCGCAAGTCGTATCGGACGACGACACTTCGCAACCGGGTGTCTGCTGAAGACTAATTAAATAACACGACGGACAACTATACGATATCCGCAGGACGAGATGGGCGAGCGCACATGGAATCTGGATCCTCCGCACCACTACGTACCCTGGCTAGTCATCAACGGCGTGCACAACGACGAACAGCAAGCCATGGCGCAGACAGACCTCTTACAGGTTAGCGACTCCTCTTCCAAAAGTTTTCAGCGCCACTTACCAGAGGTATTACGCAGTAATACAGACCAAGCAGGAAAATGTATCCTCCCGCCCACTCGTCATTGAACGAAGGACAGGCGGTGGCGTGGCGCCTATACATCAGACCCACACGTTCCCAAGAGTCCGGTAACAATGAACCGCTGCGTGCCGGAACTTCATTCGGACAAGTGTAGATCTTGCAATAGCAGGGCGGACTTGAGCCACGTTTTATGGGCATGCCCGGAGGCACCCATGAGAGGCTAATTTCCTTGACGGGAGTGGATGGAATGCCGTGCTCCTCAGCTCTTACTCGCAATTACAAGCCCGCCTAATACGGCAGGCCGAAGATGATCATGGCTGTCGTCTATAGGGTGGGTCCTCCCTTCCCCCCCCCCCTACTTCGTGCCAGAAAGGGGAGGATGATATTTCTGCTAATTAAATTAAGTTTGTTCGTAATCATCATTCGAGACATATACATGCGACAAGATGAGATCGCTTCTGCAAGATATATTTTCGTGGGGTTGTGACGTTCCGAAGGCAGTGTGTCGGCGTTTCCGAGTCATAACTCTTTATTTTAGGCGAACACGTGCCCCAAAACACGAAATGTCACCCTACAAGCAATACACACTGTAGACTGATGTCGGTGAACAGAACTTCGGGGTCAAGCGCGTCGGCTTTGACACGCGTATCATAGAAGATTAAAGCGTTATCACTGTAGCGGCCGCGTAAGTTGCAGGACTACAGAATGTTCAAGCTGAGCACGTAATCTCATTGGACGGTTCTAATATCATCTATAGGTAGTTCCCAGTCATTCGGGCGCGCTTTGCTAAATGCAGCAGTTACATTGTAATGGGTTGGTAACGTAAAAATAGAAAGGAGTGGGTGTAGCAATATATACGTTTGTGTAGATGCGGTCACGTGTGTAAGGGGTTTAAGGGTTCCTGAACCACTTGCGATCACGTGTGTAAGGTAGACGTGTGTTGGTGCCATAAACAACGAACGGTTGGAAATCTTTGCTCGTCCCTGTCGTTTCTGTTTGCTGTGTACGTACGTTTCGGCGCTGACCTTTTTTAAATGTGGAACACCAGCAAGCCCGCTTCCACACCTTGCTTTGGTGAGTCCGAGTTGTATTCCTGTCGCGCTTGCAATGTGTGTCGCGCTGAACGCCAATCTGAGCAATCATTCCGGCCTCCGAGATCTCCGATACTGGGCAGCCTAAGGAGGTTTTAAAAATATTGCTGTAGTGGAAGCTCTCGCGATGCTTTGCCAGCAATAGCGAAGCCAGCTTTTACCCTCCAAATATCTCGGAAACGTGCTGTTTTCTGGTGTTGCCCATTTGGAGATCAAGTGGCGTTAACCTGTTAGTCCAAACGCTACGTTAATTATAAATGAAAAGGTAGTCGTTTCCTATGAAGCACACATAGAGACGAGTAACGGTAACTTAATCTCCTATAAAATTTGCCTTGAATTCAAGGTTTACTAAAGAGACACTTTGAGCACTCTCTCGCCCGAAAAAAGTTATCACGTTAAAGACGTTGGGCGTGCGAGAAAGACGCTCCTTTTCATTCGCCAAGTGCCTGCAGCTCATCATGCCCCTAGTAAGATGGCAGGCGCAGACGCCATTTTACGGTGGGTATACGGCTGTGCACTGTAGCATTTGTTTTTTTAATCGGCTTGAGGCAACCCGCCATCCCAGTGATCTCAGAGTATTTGTGCCGCGCTTAACGAAATTACGTACCAGATATCGAGATTCTTGTGTCGAATTGAAACCAACGTAATATCGAAGAAAAAGAAAGTTTTTAGTAGGCATAGACCGACGTACGCGAGAAAAGAGCGTTAGCTAATGTTCCAAGCGCGTGACATATCAGCTAACGTTCTTCCTTTAAAAAGGGGCCTGAAAACCTATGCTTTCATTCACCTCTTTTTGTCGGACGGGTGGCAATATACTTAGACCAAGAAGTATTAGTATGTATACTACCACTAGTAAACAACTACTGCTGTATAGCTGTAGCAGCAACCGTAGCAAACTTTTTTTGTCGGTCTGATTGAAGTCAGTCGCCCTTGCGAGATTGGCTCTTAGTACTGCGCGGTGCTCCTTAAGCCTTAGCTGCTGGGCGAGCTGGGTTCACCAACGGTCGTTGTGGTCGCCCAGGGTAAAGTTGAGTACCATCGAGACTGGGTATACCGTTCAGTGTGCGGAGAAGGGCTGGATTATATGGATGCCCCCGCAAGTATAAGGTACGATTCAAACGTGTTCTAAAGTGCTCTTTAGGGATGATGAACCATTTTTCTAAGTAATCTAGAGTGCCCTCAAGGAATACTGAATCATTCTTCTGAGATATAGTAGAATGACTTCATCGACTGCCGCCAAATCCGAGCAAATTTGTCAAAAAACGAATGGGGTTACAGGGAATACAGAGGGAAGGAAGTTACGTCAGGGCGTCATGTCCTTGAGCGCGCGTGACGGAATACAATCGCTCTCTTCAGTTGTGATCACTGTGCGCGAGCATGGATCACTGTGTGATGTTGGCAGACTGTGGAGTGCGGCACGGACTCATGGCGGCACCCCTTGTCAAGACGCGCACATGATCCAAACGGTACTATTCAGTCATGTCGGCTATTAGCAATGGCGTGGTTGTTCTAGAACGGCTCTAGAGGACTATGACACAAGTAAGAAAACATTCACAACACTACGGTTGTTGACTGCTAACTGTTCATTTTTTTGTTGAAAGCAAGGAACAGATACTTCAAGCAGGAACCTTGACAGGTTCTTTGCACGCGCGAGATTCAACAATTGGTCACGTGTCGAGGTTCCTGCTTGAAATATCTCTTCCTTCCAAAGAGGCAGTCTGCGCTCGGTGTCCTGAATGCTTTCTTACTTGTGCCTTCGACTTCTCGCGCAGTTTAAGAAAGCTTTTCTGCAACGAACCAACTAGCCTACCGGCAACGTTTTACTGAACTAGGCCTAGGTGTGTTGTTTGACGTCGAACAGCAGTCGTCGGCAGCTCAAAACAAGCGTTAATGCGCCCCGCGACACAACTCCGACGCCGCAGGTCGTGTGCGACGCGACACCCGACGGTCGCAAGCCACCGCCCTGCTTCGCCGACATGGAGGAACGTCGCTCCCTTCAGAAGCTGTCCGCGTCCGTCGAGGAGCAGGTCGAGGACGCACCCAACGGGTCCTTGCGGAGAACGAGACTGTCCGCCGCCGGCCACAGCCTCAAGAAAGTCCAAGATTGACGAGTGGGGGCCCGCCTCCTCGTCCGGTCAAATTCGCCGCGCTGACTGGCGCATCCGGCGTCTGACATACACGTGCAACACTCGTATCGCCGTGAATGCTTCGTCTTCGGGACGGCTCGCGATTTGCCTTTGTGTGGGGACGCGTTCTATAGGTCACGTGACCATTTTATAAACACCTAACTTTTTTTTGAGGGGGGGGGGTGCGTATGTATACAGTACGATCACGCATATCAAATGACTGGTTGATGTTTCCGATATTCCAGTGTTCCCGTCAGCACGTATCGTTTTGGTCAGGTCATTTGATGTTAGAGCCTGTGCACGCGCTATTCGCACAGCTGCCACGCACGTGGCGGGACACCTGCCGCACGCAAGCGTAGAGCGGAAGAGCGTATCGAAAGAGCGGAGGGCAAGAGCGGTGACGCTCTTGCCCTCCGCTTGCGTGTGGCAGGTGTCCTGTCATGTGCGATTCGGCTTTGCGGATAGCGCGTGTACAGACCCTTAGCTGGGCTGAGGCTCGGTGGTCTGGCTGCAATTAAGAAATTAAGAGATGAAAGAACGCATAAATGTCGAAAAATCCGTTGTATAACGTGGCGCGCTGTCCCTGAGCAAAATGTGCGCAACAGTAAACGTGGGCGATGGTTCTGTTCGCGGTATGATAAAACAATAATGATAACAATGTATATTTGACCAGGAACATCACACTTCCCAATCATCTGCATGTTCACCCTACTATGAAGTTGTCCAGCTTTGATTCTGATAATGCCGTTGTTCAGGAGCATCCGCCGAAAAGCAACGGTGAAGTTTGTGCGAATCTTATTTGTTCAATTTTATTCCCTTTCTGTTTGTGCTTCTTGCTTGCGCCAATACTGCTATCTGTAGTCATTCAATTGAGATATTGTGTGTGATCCTTGTCACCGCATCATGCGTATAGATATTGATAGCTTACACATATAACACCAAGCTTCATAACGTATTGTGTCTCCAACATCGCGGCTTTGATGACGCAAAGGCAGCATGAATACCACGTGGCGATTAACAAGCTTTCATATGATAACAATGCTAATACAGTGTTATTAGGCTCTGTACGTAAATAACAAAAAAAAACGTATGTAGCATATCATGTGTTAATAACATTAACACGACGCCACAAACCTTGCGCTCTACTGCATGCTGTCCTCTAAACATGCCTGCAGTGTGAGTTACGTCAGTGCAACCACATCGGTGTTAGAAGCCGCTGACCACTGCTGGTAAGAGTAAAGACATCGCGACATGGAGGTTAACTAGGCTGAAATGTCCGCCTTGCCAGCCTGTGCAGGGCGGAGAAAAAGGTAAAGGTCTAGGGGAACAAGAGTGAACGACAGAAGACTTGGATGGCCGAGGCGAGGGACCATCCATGTAACTGGTACGTTCCTATGTCGATGCCGTCGATGCTACTGAATCGTCATGTTATTCATGCGAAACCACCCGAAAGGCTTCCGAAAAAGCTGTGTCCTGAACGCAGTCTTAGTTATGCGCTGTCTTGAAAAAAAAAACTAAGAAGGGGTATAGAGAAGGACATAAGTAGAAGAATCTACGCGCAATTTTCAACTGATTTCGTGCATTGTTCAAATATCTACTGGTTATAAAGGCACACGTTATACAGCCATAAAAGCACAGCACACTCACCTACACGTCATCCATCCTTCCCGTTTTCATCACGAGATTCACGTCTGCAGAAGGTAGATATATAGATGTCATGCTCATTCACGTCTACAGAAGGTAGATGTATGGACAGCGTGCTCTCGCATTTCTTTCACCAGAGATACTATAATGGCGGCTTCACAAATAAATCAGCTGTAAGTTGCGCTTTTCTCTTCTACTTTTGTCAGTCTCTATACGTCTGCTTCGTTTTTTTAAAACAGCGCATAATTAAGACTTCGACATGAACCAACTAGTCCCAATTGTCGCCTTCCTGAAAGCATGTGACCTCCGATGCCGGACTGATGCTGTCGGTGACAACTCACAGCAACCACCTGCAGCCGTGGCGCAGGGCGTGGCAAGGGAAAGCCCCTATTAGAAGAGGAAAAGGAAGGTGCATAGAAAGAGAGGCGGCATTTATAGATAAAGTGGTTCATTGCGGATTATTTTTTTTCATACCCTTTTTGGCTCTAGTGGCCTGCTGGACCATGGATAATAAGTTATTAATAACCAACACATGTTTGTTCCACATGGCAGGCGAGTCTAGTAAAACAACAAGCAAGAAATGACGCAGGTGACAGCATGAAAATCTCTTTTATCAGTTCATTGTTTTCCAGATTGTTGTATTATTCTGATCTTCATTCCATATAGACAAGTCATGCCTGAATGTTCGTTTATTTCTGTGACCATAGATTTCTTCCTCACCCGTAGTCACAATTTGAAAATATACAGTTCTCTTACATTATTCACCGGTTTCATGGTAAATCCCCCCGTGTGGGTAGGAGCCCCGTAAATTGGACCCTTTGTAAATATTAAAGTGTGTTCGGCGAAAGCCTGTGGCCATTCGACTGACAATGTCATGTTTCTCCGAACCGCTTGCCGTAGAATCATCACCGGGCATCTTGGGAGCCTTGGGAAAGGCGCGCAAGTGCCGCCATCTTGGACTGACAACGTTTCACTTTTGTATCCGTATCAAACGAACAGTGCTACGCTAAAATCGGACGCTCGAAAACGCTTGAGCTAGTAACATTCAACGTTCCATGGCCATGATAATTTCATTTTGCCACACTCCTTTGTAAATTTTTGTTATCGTCGTATTAGACGTATAAATGCTGCTTTGAGCAAACCCCGCCGATGGACTAAGAACGCACCGGGATAATGGTATAGAACCTTCCGATGCGATTACGTGCGCAACGTGAACATTACAGATTGTTCTGGCACAAAGGTGGCCGCTAGCGATATAACGCCGACACATTCGACGGCGCATGTGTAAATGCCGACGCTCTGCTCGCCGCTATAGCGATACACAGTGATACATATGTATCGCTGTAATATGACCTTCTCTTTACCGGCCATGAGTTCGGCCAAACAAACAATATTGTGGGCATTTGTTACTTACATCGACGATGGTAGCTGGGTTTTGGACAGCAAGTGCATTAAAGGCAACAGGCCCAATGCCTTTCAATAGGTGGCGCACTTTGTCCGATTCCGGCATGGATTGATTGACACGCCGCCACAGTGCGAGGACATCCTCGATGTATGAAGTGTACGATTCACCGGGATGTTGTCGGCGAGTATCAAGTGTCCTCTTCGCGACGGCGGATCGAATGTCCGGGGCCCCAAAAACGTGTCGCAGCTGCTGCTGGAAGGTAGCCCAGTCGGGTAGGTCAATGACGTGGTTAAAATACCATGGCGTGCGAGAGGTACTGGGATCGATACCCAGCACCTCCACCACGTATGAAGTCTTTGTTGCGACAGCGTTTAATTGAGGAAAGACCTCGCAAAACGAACGGGCAGAGCCAGTACACAGACGATGACGATGATGATGACCCAGAGTGGCAATGAGGACAAAGAGACAAGCGGATGATGGTGATTGTGATCATGCAGGGATGAGGACGATGCAAGTAACAAATGCCCACAATATCATTTCCGATACGCTGTCTCTGCTTTCGTCAGCGTCACGAACCCATGACATAGAAAACCGGCAAATCGATCACTTATCATTTCAAGATGGCGCCGCCCACTAGTCGAAAACAAAACCGGCAACATCGGGTGATCGATGAGAGAATGTGAGGAGGCGAGGCCTCATGTGGCATCGCTCAGCGCATTGATGGACGGACGCCGTGAGTATGAGACATTATAAATCGAGGCACAAGCAAACGAGCAAGCAAAGCGGCCAGCGCGACTGTCTGCCGTAGGTGATAGGCAGGCGCACCGCGGTTCTGTGGGCGGAGCTTTTAGGCATCCCTGATTATGCGTGACCATCCAAATTTTTTCACACAGCGTCCCGGGTCCCGCGCCGTTCCTTTCGGGACGTCTACGTCCCGGATTTGTTCCGGACCATCCGGTTACACATTTTTTGTGACGCTCGCCCAACAACACGCGTCACGCTACATTACACGAAGTTTTAACACGCACGGAATGGATTTGTTTGGAACATACCGCAAGAAACGACAAGCGATTTCACTGGCTTTCTGTTTTAGTGTACGACCACCCGCACGGTTCCTTTATTGAAGAGCTGGTAGCTTTTATTGAAGAGTGGTGATGCCGTTGTTCCTTTGCTACCCAACGCAGTGGGTGGTGCCACCGTTGTCGATTGCGCCGGCAGCGGCGACACCGCTCAACGACAACGACGCCACCGTTGTCGGCGTAATCGACAACGGTGACGACGCAAGATAAAGTGAATCGACTGTCGAGGTTTTGGGAGAAGGCGTGCGTTGGTCGAAGTGACACTTTGCCTGTGGAACACTCGTGCGGACTGTTGAACGCAGCGTTCGCCTCAGCTGCTCAGACCATGGGGGCCTTTGGTACAGAAAGCTGCACGGCAGCGGTTTCAACCAATGGGGTCCCGGAATAGAAACTCCACTTAATCTGCAAAAACCTCTGAAGAGGTCCTACACCCCTTTTTGTTTATAAATGCTTTTCACCGCCATCAGTCACCGGAAGCGGAAGTTGGCGACGCCAGGTTCACCACGTTACGTCTGAACGAAAACCGTGTAATCTGCACTACAGCCGGATGGGAAGGGGGATTCCTAAATGAAAAAAAAAAATGAAAAGTGAACCTGCTGTGTTGGGGGCTGGTTGGTCCCGACGAAGCAGAAGACGACGGCCGACGGAGATGAACGCGGCCGGCGGGAACGCCGACCAGCCCGAACACGCGGGTTGGCGCGAAGCGCCGAAGAGAAGAACAACAACCGCACTCCACGGTTACCCAATGCACACCCATTTTATTTTACCGTCGCCTTGAAATCCTGGATGCCAGAGCGGCGCCCCCTGGCATCCTCACATGTCATTCCGAAACAGAAACCGACAACCCAGAACACAACAGAACCCCACAACTGTCTGCAGCAAAGTGCGACACCTCAGCAGTATAGTTCACAAGGGAAGGGATATGGAGCGATTAAAAGAGATGTAGAGATATGTAAAGATTGGAGAAACGTATAATATTAATTGGGAGATGGTTAGAGAAGTCTGCGGACGGGGCCCCGATCGTTGAGCGGTCTTCGATGAGAGGACATCGCGGACGGCACAACCATCAGCCACGATATCCAACGAGCGTCTGCAACACTCGCGCTTTGACGCGTGCGCACCACTGACCTCCACCTCCACCTAGTGGAGGTCAGTGGTGCGCACTTGCACAACTTATCGCAAAGTTGAAAGACCTAAGCAGTTGCGTTCAGAATTCGCATTAGGCAGTAACATACATAATTGCCGGTGAACTTTTATTGTGATAGCTATTAAATGGACCCTCTCGGCTTGATTTTGCCGCCAGCTTCGGCGTCACTCACCGCGTATGAAAACGTATCTATATATATTAGGAGCTTTTTTCGAAATGGGCCCAATCCAAAACCGGTACTAGCTCAAAAAAGGCTGTTTTGGCTCATACATACTTTTAACTTTCCTCTACAACAGTAATAACAAATTACTCATTATTGTTAATAAATTATTAGTAATGTTTTAGGGGCGTAGCTCCTTAAAGGCCAACTCCGATGATTTTTCTCGGTCAATGGATCAATGGCCTTATAATCTCGCATTAAAATGCCGCTTTCACAAATACTCAGCAACATTATCTTCCTTACTTAGGTGTGCTAAGCGCAATTACTACCGGAATCTCATTGTAAAAAACACGGGTAACACGAGACGCTGCTGGGAAATCATTAAAGATTTCTTGAACATGAAAAAATGCTCAGATCCCACAATAAAAATAAAGCAAGGCGACGAAATGTATACCGACCCTGTAAGAGTGGCCGCCACGTTCAGTGAGCATTTCTGCGCATCTGCGGATACGCAGCAATCACCAGGTCATTTACGCAATATACCACGGTGTACTCATTCTTTTTATCTTCATTCCACGTCTGCAGATGAAGTCCTTCAGGTCATCACATCACTAAAGACCACAAGTGCTGGTTTAGATAATATTGATCCTTTTAAAGTAAAGCTAGTTTCAAACTTAATATCCCCACCTTTGGCAGTAATTATTAACAAGCTGTTTTCAGCGGGTGTGTTTCCGAGCTGCCTTAAGGCTGGTAAAATAGTTCCAGTTTTTAAGAAGGGTGATAAGACTTTTGTACAGAATTATAGGCCAATCTGTATCCTGCCTTTCTTCGGTAAGGTAATTGAAAAGTTATTCCACATTAGATTAATGCGTTATCTGAAAAAATTTAATCTTTTATCTCCACAACAATTCGGATTCCGTCATGGATATTCAACTGAGCTGGCACTAATTACCCTAACGGAGGAAATTAAACAAGCTATTGATAGAGGGTTACTTGTGGGATCTGTGTTTATCGATTTGACGAAGGCTTTTGACACTATAAATCATCACGTTCTACTTGCTAAACTCGAATCATTTGGTATGTCTGGTCCGCCACTAAGTTTTATTAAGAGCTACCTCAGTAACCGGTCTCAAATGGTTCATGTTAATGGCCATCTTTCAACGCCCAAGTTAATTAACGTCGGTGTTCCACAGGGATCAATTTTAGGCCCACTTTTATTTTTGATGTTTATTAATGATCTACCTACAATTCTTACAAGGACCAAGTGCATACTTTACGCTGACGACACAACCATCTTTCAGTCATCTAAATCAGTTTCTTCACTCCAGTCTGACCTCAACACAGATTTACATAACATAACTTTATGGTGCCAGGCCAATTATCTTCAGATCAATGCTACTAAAACCGTGTTTATGTTGTTCCATTCCCCGCGCATTTCACTTGACATACAACCTTCCCTTCACATTCGTAATACCGTCATAAACATTTCCAGTGAAGCGCGGTTTCTTGGCGTCATCTTAGATAGCGAACTAAAATTTCATAAACATGCAGCATCACTCGCTAAAAAGATTGCATTTGGTATTCACGTTATCATCAAGACACGAACTTATTTTCCGCCTCACATCATACGTACTTTGTATTTTGCTTATATTCATAACCATATTTCGTATTGCGTATCATCTTGGGCCAACACATATTTCACGCACATCGAACGTTTGCAGCGACTTCAGAATCAAGCAGTTAGATTAATGACTTTCAGCCCATTTTACTTCTCCTGCAGCTCGTTCTTTTCTCAGCTTAACATACTCCCATTGAGACAATTATTTTGTCATAGAATGTCCGTTGTCGCCTTTAGACTCATCACGCATGACATTTTTATTGCATGCATTGATCATCGTCACTTAACTAATGGTAACATCACCAGGTTTTCTCAGTGCTATAATCTTCTTTTGCCGGCCGTAAGGACAAACTACGGCAGGTTCTCAACCTTATTTACTAGCATAGCCATTTGGAATTCATTGCCTTTCGAATTGAAATCATCGCATAACATCCATATTTTCACTTCGCGTAGTAAGAAATATTACGTTCAGGAATTAATCAACTCATCCGATTTGTGTAATTAACTGTTAATAGCTTTTCACAGTTCTGTGCTTTTTTACTACTTCAATTTGCCATTGTATAATTGATAACACTGATAATGAAACGTGTTACATTTGTCACGTAGAGTTCATTAATATTGTTTTTTGTCTTAACTTGCTTTTGATTGTTTCCTTGTTATTTTTCAATAGTGAGTATTACCATTATGTTGTGTATTGATCGTGTTTTTATTGTTAATCAAGATTATTCATTATTACTCACAAGACCGTATACTATTGCTGTATTTTTTTGTAATTACCCATCCATGTAGCCATAGGAGGTCCCCCTGTCAGTTTCTCTGAAACTTTGGGACCTCCTGCTGTAATAACGCTAACCATGTAACTCAACTGAACTATTTAATAAACTTGACTTGACTTGGAAAAAAAAATGACGTTATCTGGATACGTTGCTTTGCACATTTTCGTCATTTATGACAAATTATATGCTTGAGAAATGCGCTGATTATTTGCGAATGAAATTTACAGATTGCCTCGAAACGCTCACCTGGCTTGCCAGAATTATTGACAACACTGTGTGCTGTGTGTGACGTCTTGTTTAGCATGTCAATGGAAGTGACGCAGCTGATGGGCATCGCTAGCTTTGGCCACTACAGCGTTTACTGTGCGTTTACTGTTTGTTTACAAGGCGATGGTGGCAGTGTTTGGCACGGAAAAGCTTCCTTCCTTCATCTTTGGTGTTTGGCCGGCTCGGCTCGGCGCGCTCACCTCTGCTCCCAGTGCCTGCTCATCCCGCCTTTCACACTTCTCATAATCCGCACCGGCGCGACAAGTAACGACCAGTTCTTATTAAATAGTTCGTCATACGTAGACAGTGCACTAGGTTAGGTTAGGTTTTGGTTTTGGTATCGCACCCTTTTGCCTACTGAAAGTTATTTTCGAATTTTCTGAGCATTTCAGCTATCGGGCTCGTGACAAAAGTGCCCCAGGAACATAGGATCACCATTACTCTGACATGGTTGAAAAATCACCGGAGTTGGCCTTTAAGGCGTGGGTCTGTCCATCCCCCGTTGCCTTACGTAGCCACCGGTGGTACATAACCGCTCTAGAGCGGGTATGTGCCACAGGGGATGCGAGATGGGAGATGGTGGTACTTGGAGTGTTCACTAGACGGACGCACGGACAGACGGACGAATGAATGGACGCACGGAGCGGGTTTGTGCCACAGGGGATGCGAGATGGCGGTACTTTGATGCACGGACAGACAGACTAGAATACGGACGGACAGATGGACGGACGCGCGGATGCACGGACAGAGAAATGAACGGATGTAAGAACGGGCTGACGGACGCTTCACCCCATCATCATCATTCACTCCGTGGATATGCTGTGATTATTTAGGAAAATTTAGAGTATGTATGTGCGAATAGAGCCTTATGTGAGCTAGTTCCGGTTTTGGATATGACCCATTTCGAAAAAAAAAAAAGCTCCTCATATGAAAACGCAAGGAAGAGAAATAATTCCGAAAAAGACTCTGGTGCGGTGCGCGGAATCGAACGCGGACCTTTGAAGTGTGAGTGCGAGGCGTTAACCACTGAGCCACGAAGGAGCGGCTCCTTCAACGTTCAAACGGTAAGCTATTGATAACTACCACGTAACCATGGGTGACGGGCATCTCGAGGGGAACTATCGTGTTTTTAGCATTGCCAGCAAGATGGCAGAATTAGCACGCGTCGCCACATCGTCATGACGTGGTGGCGACGCGTCATGACGATGTGACGTCTCATGACGTCTCATCTTCCACGCTTACTTTGCCCCGCGGAGAGGGAGCAGGGTGGACGCTTACGCGCGTGCTTATCTCGCGGTGGGAACAATCGTACGTCTTGGGTGGCCTTCACTCTAAAAAATATCGAGTAAAAAGGGTGTCTTTTTGTCCCACAACAACAATCGTCATCAGGCTTGCGTGCGCTTCCTTTCTTAAAAACTCGGTGCTGGCCACTTTCCTATCGAGAATGCAATGTAACCCTGATAATGGGCTTGTCGATCGTGACCGGAATGTACCAGGCGTGGGGCGATAGCGCAAGGATGGAACGCAATATAGATTACGATTATTGTTGTGGGACAAAAAGACCCCCTTTTTACTCGCTCTCTTTTTAGAGTGTTGGGCTTCCACCAGAATGATTCTCTTGTAGTTACCAGATGCACAAAGGTCACTGCAATCGTTGCAGTCTTCATTCGCGAAAAGGGCGCGCTTTTCAGACACAGCGAAGTAACAACTGAGACGCTTATTCGCGTTCATCTATGTTTCCGAGTACGTTTCGTGCGTCATTTGAGCGTGAGAAACGCGGGGACGTTTTGATCTTCTTGTCATTCTGCGCGTGACCTTCCAATTTGTTGCTATCGCGTTCATTGCTTCTCCTTTGGGGCAAAGCTGTGACAATTTTTTTTTTGCTCAAGTTTTTGGTTGCACGTCGGGTGAACGGCTTTCAGCCAAACCGCGAAACGCGCCGACAAGGACTCGGGAGGAAAAGTTTCGTGCTGGGCGTCATCTTTCTTCCTGTATCGTCGTAGATCTGTAAATCATCTTCGTGTTGCGGGCATGATCCAGTGACAGCAATCACCATCGCCATCATCACCCCTGGTCTGGGGAGCCGGTCGCTCGACGTCTGGGATGCCGACGGCGAACGATCAGGCGGCCTTGCTCTGTCCCTGAGATCGAGGTGGGGTGGAGCGAGAGGGAGGGGTGCACTCACCCTCGCTCGTCCCGTGCGCCCAAAATTCTCACCGCCTCGTTAAGTGACAGAGCTCGGGCCAAGTAGCGCGGGAATTCTCGGTGCTGCCAGCGAGATGGCGTGAACGACGGTCGAGCAGCCGGAGCGACCGCAGGCCGGGCGTCCGGAGCTGGGTTTACCTCGATGGACGACGTCGGCGCCACGATGCATGGTGAGTGTTTGCGCATGTTACGGCGGATTTCTGTGTGTATTTCAGTACTACTGCACAACAAAAAACGACACGGACAACGCGGAAGAAGACACACCCGACATATATACGAGAGAACGCGAGACGGTTCGCCTGTGAATGCAGAGCTGTGCCGCACGTATACGGTCGGCGCCTGAAGTCAAGAGACCACCATGTCTGAGAAAACCTTGAATTTAGCATAGCTATGCGACTCTATCGACCGCATAGCGACTTCATCGCTATGCGGTCGAACTTGCGCAGTTGCTAGCGCATTTTAGAACACGCTGGAAATCTAAAATCGGGACTGCCTGCCAGAGCAGCGGCAATATTCAGTTTATTCTCGTGTTTCGTGGATGTGATGCAGGTAAAAGAAATAGGACGATACATAACAGCGCGTATTCATGAGGGCGGTTAGAAAATTTGTTTTAAAAAAAGTATGACATCATGAAACACAAAACGAGGATTGGGTTAACGCTCTGTCATCAGGGCAAGGATTGCCATATATACTCGCCCTGACAAAAGCGCTAACATCCAGATCGTTTAATTACAGATGAGTACACAAAGTCATCAATATTACAAGTATTCGCCGATTGTCTTTTGCAGTGCCACGATAAAGAATTGTACTAGATCTCCATCATTTTTTTTCTATTCTAGCAATATTCTGATGCTCTTTCACACCGCCTCTAGAAATGTCATTTAATTGTTAGTCAGTGCTCTGGCTTGTGAAGCTCCTGTCGTAGAGGTGGGACACACACGCACGCGCGCACGCACTGGTCTTGGCGTCAACAAAAGCGCACAGAAGTAAAAAAAAAGCAAAATGATGGAGAGCTTATGTTGTAAATAAGTGCGTCTATAAAATGCATTTAAATGCGAGTCGGCTAAGCCTGCGCAAGTTTTCCCGTCAGAAAGGGGGGTGGGGGTGGCAGAGTTTCATCGAAGTGCCCCCTTTCGTACTGATCAAGTGGTTGTGCCCCCCCCCCCCGTTAGGCAACTCGCCCTGCCCTCTCCTCCCGTGCACGCGCTTATGCGAGTTATTGTTATATAAAACAGGATATGTGATTCAGATCCTTTGAAACATTTACTATAGAGTTGCAGATTTCGTGTGTGTGTGTGTGTGTGTGTGTGTGTGTGTGTGTGTGTGTGTGTGTGTGTGTGTGTGTGTGTGTGTGTGTGTGTGTGTGTGCGTGCGTGCGTGTGCGCAAACTATTCTTGAATGATAGTGATAAGAGGGATGCGGATCTACAAGTCCAGGTACAGAATATATGCGTGAACTAGTCATGTGGGGCGGAGCGATCTGATTTAGATTTTGAGAGAAAGCCCGTGTTAAAAGAAGATGAATATAATTCAAAAACGGTTGTGAATTTCAGATACCACTATGCCAGTAATTCCCCAGTATGTGATTGCGTTTCATTCTCAACAGTTGTTTATCGATTTTTATCATAGCGCCGGCGTATATGCGCGAGGATAACATACTTGATTATAGTCTTGATTTTGGTTTTGGACTTCTTGAGTGCTGCAACACTTAGTGAAGCGTTAGTTAGTTAGTTAGTTAGTTAGTTAGATAGATAGATAGATAGATAGATAGATAGATAGATAGATAGATAGATAGATAGATAGATAGATAGATAGATAGATAGATAGATAGATAGATAGATAGATAGATAGATAGATAGATAGATAGATAGATAGATAGATAGCCCAGAAATAATGGAGGTGCACCCCCCTTCAAAAAATTTTTGTGTACAGCCCTGGCCACAAGGTGTCGTTACACACATGATATCAAGGTTTACAGAACCTGCATGATATGGTCTTGTCTGCGTCACTCGCGTTGACACCGCCGTTGGTCAATTTTTTTTTAGTTTGATGATGTACCTTTAGGCTTTCGGCTTTAATAAAACAATGGAGAAATGAGAAGATGCTGTTTCAGAGAGGAGGCCGTATGAGGTGGTTGTGCCTAGTCGCATTTTTCTGAGGTCGGTTGCACGTCTCGAAGGCTGTCGACTCCTTCGTATGTGCTTCTTTTGTCGCTTGTGACAAATTACGATACTTTTCACTCCACAACAAATTATCAACATTCTTGTCTTGGAAAATAGATGAAACACGCCACGGGAAACGCGTGGAGAATATGTATACTACTTTCAAATACGCAGGCAGCAAGTGGACGCAAGTCGCGTTTGTGGTGACCGCCATCTTGGGCGCTTACGTGTTCAACCGTCAGCGCGTGAGCTTCTACACATTCGAGCCGCCCCTGGACGAGAGGATACCATGCGCTGCCGTGCCTTCGAGTGAGGAAACCCCCCTCGGGATGTGCTCGTTCGTCGTATTTCATTGTCGTGCCGCTGCGTGTGTGCGTGTATGCTTTCCCAATATGTGCAGGCTATAGGCCCCCGAGATTGCGAGCGGGTGTCAGGCAGGGGCAGATCCAGCTACTCATTTTAGTGTGTGTGTGTGGGGGGGGGGGGGCGGTCGCTTGAAGTAACACTGGAGAGGAATGTGTGCTCATAACTTTTAACTTTTTTGTTTTTACGAGCACAAACACTTTGTCATAGCATAAATGCTGTAAAATGAGGTCAAAGTGGTCCCACTCATTTGTCCTGATTGGTGACAGCAGGCAGACGGCAAACACAGAATAGAGGGGGAGGGGATGCCGACCAGTTTGGGGGGAAGGGGGATCGCCCCTGCCGCCCCCCTCTAAATCCGACACTGGGCTCAGGGAACCACAGCGCTGTTTACTTCTATCGCGCCTAAAAGAGCTCTGCAAATTTGAACATGGTCAGAAAACGCTGCCGATCGGTAGTAGAGACTGCCAGAAACAAGCTAGCTAAATATCATAGCGCAGCACGTGGCCTGGAATTCACAATAAATTCTCAAAACCAGCTAAATCTTTCGCTTTCTTTTCTCTCGACAAATGATGCTACGGGCTCTGAAATCACTGCTCACGAGGCAAGTATCAGCCATTGGCTGAATTGAGCATGGCGCGCTCGGTCGGTGGTTACTGGGGCCGCCGCAGGAGGCCGTGACATGGGTACGCGTGTGCCTGCGATTGCGCTGAAAAGCCGCGCGTTAAAAAAAAAAGTAGTAGTAGAGAAGTTACTCAAGGTCGCGCATGTGACGTACTTCCTTCCCCCGTGAAATCTCCCCCTGCTATAGCTTCCAGTGCTTTCGTCTGGACCGGAGATGAGAGAATGCAGTTACGGCGTGCAGCAAATTAAAGTCTTCGTAGCTCCACTCGTGCTGAACGGGTTCTAAATACTAATGCGGCAGTGAAGTGAGGCAATAAGCTCCTTTAGTGGATTCATTATATGACTACTTGAAAAAAAGAGTTCCAGGGTTCCTTTAATAAGTTTATCACGTTTCACGAAATTTTTTTGCCCCTCATGCGGTCGCAGAAGCAATGCGCTCGATCATGCCTCACTCCACTGCAAAATCTGCAGCTGGCGGCAACGTTTCTTGACGGGGTGCAAGCGATGGGGCAGATCTCGGAGACCGTGCATATTCGCCTTGATGTTTCTGCGCGAGTTGTCTTGCGTTGCTCAGCTAAGATGGCAAAGGAAGCGCTCCTGGAAGTCTTTGGACTCTGGTTTGATTTCGAAAGCAGATAAATTAATCTTTAGCTAACGAGCTCCTGTAAAGAAAAAGTTTTCCCACTTGCTCCATGCTCCATGTCCTCACCAATGCAGATGTTTTCTTCACGGTAAACCGTAAAATTTCCAGGGCTTTTTACTTCATAATGGTTAGTGCTGCCCTAACCAGATAAGACAGATGCTTGGGCTAGTTGGTAATTGGGAATCAACATATTTGCACAGCGCAAGACTACGAGCAGTTACGTCGTAACTACTCGTAGTCTTGCGCTGTGCAAATATGTTGATACCCTAACCAGATTTAGAATTAAAAAATGCAATGTCAATTTAACAAGGTTATTGTTAATTATTTTACCGATGAAGTAGAGACACAATCACTTTTAAAAGTCGTTCATTGTAATGACTCGGAACACTATTCAAGGCGTTGACTGCATACCTTCCAGAAATGTCCGAAAATGCGGAAGATGAATCGGCTGTATAGTTGTATCACCTGTCCTGTCTGTCTGCCATCCGTCCCTCCCTCTCTCTCCCTGTCGGGTGCACAGCGTTGTTGCCTCATGCAATTGCATTTTATTGCGATAGCAATTATATGGACACTCTTCGCTGGATTTTGTCGTTGGCGTCGACGTCGCCGTCACTCACCGTAAATGCGTACGTATCTATATATATGTGAACGCAAGAAGAAAAATAATCGCGAGAAAGACTTCGGCGCGCGGAATCGAACGTGTGACCTCTGAATCGTGAATGCGAGGCGTGAACCACTGAGCCGCAGAGGAGCACCTTCTTCAACGCTCAAACGGCAAGCTATTTATATACCACTTACCGCTGTTAACGGGCATCTCGGGTGGAACTATCGTGTTTTCAGCATTACAAGCAATGTGGCGCAATGAGCCCGCGTCACCATGTCGTCACGGCGCGGCGGCGCGCGCTCTCATCTCCCACGCGTACTTTGCCCTGCGGAGAGGAGGGTGTGGACACTCACTCGCGCGCCCTTATCTCGTGGTGGGTAGGATCTTACGTCTTGGCTGGCGTTGGACTTTGACTGGAACGATTCTGTTGTAGTTACCGGGGGAACAAAGGTCACTGAAATCGTTGCACAGTCTCCGTTTGCGAAAAGAGCGCTCTTTTCTACTCGGAAATGTAAGAACTGGGACGCTTATCACAGGTTCACCTGTACCTGTGAGTACGTTTCGTGCGTCATTTGTGCGTGAGAAATGGGGGGTACATTTCCACCTGCTTACCATTCAGCACGTTACCTTCCAATTTGTTGCTATTGTGTTCATTGATTCGCCTTTGCGGCAGAGCTGCGACTTTTTTTTTTATAGCTATGCGTCTTATGAACACGGCAAATACAGACACTATACATTGATCTACTTGATTGTGAAAATTATTTAAAGCATTGTCAAATGCATTTTGGCAATAAGAACAATTATGGAAGAAAAAGAATATTTTTGCAGGAGCATTGGGGACTCATTGGCATGATTGGCATTGCAGGCCTTACCGTAACCAATTATGCTTGTTATTTATTGTGGTCTCCTTGTATATGCTTGAAAAGGAATGTGGAGATGTATGTGTTAAAATTTGGCAAGCAGCCTAATTTGATGTCAGGGCCACACAAATTTGAGGAGTACAGTTCATCTCGTACCTTGGGTTGATGAAATCGTACAGTGATGTTTCCTATAAAAAGTATCAGGGATAACTGTGGGGCTGTTGTGTCTGTGGAAGCTGCATCTATGGTGCTTATGCCAGCATAGGAATTATTGTTGGCAGGTATGTGCTTCTATAAACCTTCCCTGTATTGTTGGCATGTATGTGCTTCTATTCCTTGAAATTGTAACGTTGGGTGACACTCAAATCACCTCTCCCGCCCTCCCTAGCTTGATTGGATAGATGGAAAAGATGGCTAATTCACGACTGATAAATGACTTTAGAAAATTGACGCTCATATTTGATGCTCAAATCGATTGCAATTCATACTCAAATTGTTTCTCATGTTTCGTACAGTGATGGAACGTAGGGAGGACTGCGAGGCTGCCGTCTGTCTGTGGAAAGATGCCGAGGCACCGTATCCTCGCTGCTTCCAGCCGAAGGACTACTACGGCTATAGGTTGCTTGGCTACTCAGTGCAAGACACGGACCATGCCCTGTTCAACTTGACTTATGCGGGTGGTCCGTACAGCCCTTACTCAGACAGTCTCATACAACATGTGCAGTTTGAGGTGACCAAGTACAGCAACCGGATCGTCCGCTTCAAGGTGTGCTCAGCTGAACCTGTTTGTACAATGGTACTACCTGTGCTGTGCTGGTTTTTAATACTGATCTCATTTGAAAGGCTCGATGGTATATGCATTCTGGCAGGATTTTATACATTCTGGCAGGATTTTATAGTGTTTTGGAGCATGCAGTGGTTGTCACAGCAGGGATTGCAACATAACAGATTGGTCTGTCATTTGATTTTAACAACACCAATTACTCTACTGTGGCTATAATTTTCATTGTTCATATAACTTCCTCTTTTATCTTGCGTTCCCTAGTCACTACAGGCTCGTCTTCTTGCTTGCTTGTTTTTTGGGACGTTAAACCCCACATATCAATCAATCAATTCTTGCTTGCTTGTTTCTTTTTATTTCTTATGGTCATTTTATTTTTTACTTTAATACCATCTTGTGACTAGCGGTCTGTAGCATTGCATGTTACGTCATCATACGGGTTCATTAAATGAGGAAAATTGCACAGCACGCCATTTGCTTCCATAGAAAGTAGCATAATTCTTGTCGTTTGTAGCTGTAGCATTTTTCATGCCCGCCTGCCCAACATGTCGTGCAGTTTGTAAATGCTGCTGAGAAACGCTACGAAGTGCCCGTTCAAGACACCTTCGAGTTTCTCCACAAGCCTCGGCGCACCGACAACCCACGTTACTCCCTCAAGATGGGCACCAGCAGTAGGGGCGGCTTCTTCTACTTCAGCATTTTGCGTCGACACACAGATGTCAGGCTGTGAGTGAAGACTCCGGCATGCGCAAATGCATTATTGCCATCCCAAATGATATTTGCTTCAGTAGGTATCAAAAATAAAGTGACCACCTGCCCCTGACTTGTGTGACTGTCCTGCACTGAGGGAGGTGGTCGCATGTCCCACCAGAGACAAAAAAAATGTCATGCATTTCGCACCTTATAACTATTGTTCAGCAGTGCATTGAATTCAACAGCATTCGTAACGTGCGCAAGCTAAGCCATTATTTTTTTGTGAGCGTCTATTTTGAAGTGCCAAATTTTTAATGTTGTAATATTAACTTCGCTTTGTGTCACAGCATGTTGCAACATATAAAATTGTGTTGTTTGCACAGGCACAGATTTGAACTTCAACTTTGATGACTTACTTTACTGCCCTGTTTCAGAGATAAAAAAATTTAAAGAAAAATTTCTCTCCAAGTCTTCTAAAGTTAAAAAATAAATTTGGTTTCTTCCCATATTGTGTTAACACCGTGGTCAGAGTGTTTTTTCTAGCAGTAAGGTGGTCACCCTAAGTAGGGAAGGTTGCCAAGGCGTGAATATTTTGACTACGTACGGTACCAATCTACTTTCAGATAAGCAGTGAGTGATGGCTCTGGAAGCCACTTGCAGGCTGCTTGACTACAGCTGTGGCTATTACTTAATTTCAGGAACCTTATCTTGACTTTATAGCAGTCACCAGAAAGTGTAATGGGTAGCGGCCACAGTTAAAAACCACCGTTACATGCACCACAAAGGCCATGGTAAACTCTGTGCATCGGCATGAATGTCGTGCGGAGTGCATGATATGGATTGGGCATTGGAAGACAGTTGAAGATAAGCAACTAAAGAAATAAGGAAAGCGGGAATGATGCCAGTGATATGGTTTGCCACAATTTGCCATAATTCGTGCAACATGGTACTTGTTAATTCACTCAAGGTCACTCCCATGCTTTAACTGGAGACAAAATTGTGTACTATTCTTATTCCTACATTTCAAATACAACTCTAAAACAGTATTCTTTCATAATTTTTTTGCTTTGCTTGTTGGTTTCATTAAGTTCAACCAAGTGTAACTTTGCTCAGTTGAACACTGGTAGCGTGGTTTTAAGAATTCATATTGATAGTAGTTTCTGGGCGAATGCAGCATCGACACTAGTATCGGCGGACTGGTGATGACCAACCAGTACCTGCAGTTTGTCACGTACTTGCCATCGACAAACCTGTATGGCTTTGGCGAGTTGGGGCACAAAAGACTGCGACACGAGTTTGACTTCACAACGCACGTCATGTTTGCCAGGGACCAGGTGGTTGAGGTAAGGAGCATGTCACGATGTAATGCGAGGCTGCATATTGAACTAAAACGTGCCTTCAGAAGTGCTCTGATGTGGACTTTCTCTGATGTTGTCTTTCAGTAGAAGCACCCATAAGAGGTCTAATAACAACCAATTAATATCGGGCACCTAATGTGGAAACAGTCACTCAATCAATTATTTGGTAAATAACAAAAAGAAAGTACTACCTGGACTAGTAGCAATATTTTTACGTGCATATAGTACTATATAGACAGATAGCCTATGATGGTTAGTGACCAATCCAGTGAAGGATACATTGAACAAGTATACTGCGTGAAAAAAATTTCTAAAAATCTTGGCAATGTCATTGTTACACTATTATTAAACAAGGAAGATATAACTATGATGCACTGAAGGATCAAAAGAAACAACCCTTTGCTGATCGATAATGCAAATAGATGCACATACCAGGTAAGGTACAACACCAATAAAACAAAGTGCATGCATGATAGAAGTTTCAAGGGATGGCAAAACAACGCTCACAAATTTTTTTTGACTGAATGTCTTGCATACCTTTTGCATAGCTGTGCTATGATGTATTCTTTTAAGTGGTAAGAATCTATACTCTTGTGTCACTGCCTTATCACTATAGAAGTGAAGTTTTGTAGCCAAAACTTGGGATTTGTCTACCTTATCGCTCCTGCTGCCTCTCCTTCCACACAATTTGCTAATCGGGACAGCAGCCATTTAGTGAGTAATCTCATGTAGTTAAATACATGCAGTGACATACCTGTACAACATCTGTAGATGTTGGATTGAATGCAATTGGTTTTCTACATTAACAGTCAAACAAATTATGGTGCCTAAATAACCTCAGTTAGCAAGCATATGCCATTGACAGATGATTCCTTTATTGAAGCGAATCCTTATTGTCCTTCATTCTCTGGATATCTTGCTTCTGCTCAATAGTCTTGATCAGTTCTTTGCCTTGTGTAAAAGTGTGCTAGAGGACTAAAGTTACCTCATAAGTGGCATACATCAAGTTGGGGGATCCCAGAAACAATGCAAGCTCAGTCGCTCGGGTCGTCAATTATGTGCTCACACATATCTTTGATTAGCCTAGCAGGCCTGTGACTGCTATGCTGCAAATGTTGCAGGAAATCGAAAGCTTTATAACATATAATTACCCCTAACTGCCTTACTAAAGCTTCAGTTGATTGATTTGAAAATGAGTGGTAATTGTTTTCCTTTTCCCTGCTGTGAAATTAGGATGGCAAAAACCTCTACGGCGTCCACCCATTCTACATGTGTATAGAAGACGGGGGCAAGGCACATGGTGTACTTCTCCTGAACAGCAATGCCATTGGTGAGTTCTTAAGGAGTTAAAAATGTTGCAAGGCTTCAGATAATAAAACTAGGAAGAATATTATAAAAGTTGTCATTGTGTAACACTAGGCACAAATTTTGATCACACAGCGAAATCCCATTAAGTAAATATGGCAGCGTACAAGGATTTATTAATAAGTTGCCTGCTCCTAAGTGCACATAATGAATGATGCCTATGTACCGCATTCACCGTCGTGACTCACAGGTGTGCTTACTAATGCTCTCATGGCTAACATTGCACATATAATCAAGATGAATCTATGGCTGACAGCTCACATTATGCAAGTGTGGGCTTTGATCACCTGCACTAAATTTTCACTTTGCTTCCTACTTCTTATTACTTTCACATTATAATTAGACATTGCTGTTAATTTTTTTGCTGTTTGTACTGAGTTTACTTCAATTTGTTGTACCAGGTATATGTAATGAAAAATTTACATTCACGTACATGTGGCACAAAGCTACAGGATAATTTATGCTAATTTCTTTTAAGTAAATGTGTGGAAGTCGCCAACTAGCATAGTCAAGATGCAACAAGCCAAAAGAGTCGCGTGTTCTGTTTCACATGGACTTAACTTGCAGAGTATACGCTTCTCAAGGCTCCGGCCCTGCGGCTGGCCACCATAGGTGGAGTGCTCGACTTCTTTGTTTTCGTGGGCGACAACCCCGTGCAGGTCATTGAACTCTACTCCAGTGTGAGCATTTATCCACATACTTTCAGTGCCACATTAGCACATAAGCGGGCGCAAAGGTCGCTACTGTTTGGAACGTGAGTGTTGGTGTTTATCAGAGCCATCCAACCTTTCACTGCTCTTGGCTAATGGCCAGAAAACAAAACTGTGGCCTCATGCCCGGCACAGAGAACTACAATCACCATCGCCACACAACCGCAGTGGCTTATTCAGGATTCTGCAGTTTGTAGCTGAGCTGATAAACTTTGCAATGACATCTTGGTAGGCTGGTTGCTTCACTATAATACCGGAAAGTTCTTGTGACAATGCCCAAAACGGGTCTATTCAAGAGAACACAAGAATAAAGTGCACGTAGAAACTGTAGGTGTAAGTCGTTTCTGTGAGCATTATTATGTGGTGTGGATTCAATTACACTATGCAGTACTGGCACCATGCAAGACAATACATAAAAATTGTTCAAACACTCACCTTGTTTCTATGTGTTTTACACTAACGTTATAGTCACGCTTGCCTTCATAGTCCAATATTTTCACTGGTAGCTGGACTAAGTCTGCGTGTGGCACTTGTTAGAGGGATGTGCCATTAACAGCGCTACGCACTATGGCCTTTATTTGGCCTGTCTGCACTGCACTGTATCTACAACAGCTCTCTTGTAATCCTGCCGAATCTTAAGAGTACAGGATTCAACAAATGTTACTAGAAGCATCATAGAGTTGCCCTTTACTTCGTTTTACCTTTACATTACTTTGCCCCTTACTTTTTACTTTTTAAGCACCTTTCTTTTCTTTTATCAGTCTTCTGGTGTGGTGTACCATCCTTATAGCATTAATATACCCTGTGACTTCCAAAAATTACAAATAACCCCGTTTGCCTCCAAGCAAGACGAAGTTTTAATGGAGACTTGAAGTGGCCAACATTGACAGGGCCAACTTTTGGATGACGAGACCCCTTCAAGACTATGCTAGTCAAGACTGCCAAACTCTGTTTGGAGGTGTCACTTTTTTTTAACCAATTGTTATTCACTTCGTTTGCCTCTGTGTGTTCTCTGCACTGTGCAGTGCAAGTGCTCCACGTGTATTAACAAACCTGCATACTAGAATTGTTGCTGGCACCATGTGCATCGTATATTGTTGTTTTAACTTGTATGGTTGCAGGTGATCGGCAAGCCCTTTTTGCCCCCGTACTGGGCACTGGGATTTCAGTTGTCACGATATGGATATGGGTCACTGGACAAACTCAAAAAAGTGCTGGAGAGGAACCAGAAGGCTGGGTTCCCCGTGGTGAGCCCACTCTTTTTAATGTTTCTTTTTTTTTTTTTCAGACAGTTCAAGACATTTTGTTGACATTTTCCAGTGAGATCAATATATGCATGCTTCTGAATTATGTCTGTGGACTTTGTGATAACTCTGCGAACTTTCTAAAAGCAGCTGGTGCTGACAGCCCTCATGGGGCACTGCAATAATCAACAGCTTCCATTTATAGTACCTTCCTTTTATAGAAAATTTGTAGAACTTGCAAAGAATGAAAAAAAGTCTAAAAACACTCTTTCAGTTGTCTAGAAGCAGTTATCCTACGTCTTTCTTTAGTATGGAGTAAAACATACTAAAGCAGTAGTAAAACACTCCAGAGGCTTTTTTTGAAAATTTTTATGAGGGTTGAGTGTACGACATAGATCACATTTTGGCCCAACGCTGTAACTCTGTTCGTAAACAGGCTGAAAAAAAAAAGACAACTGCTGGCAATTTGAAGCCTAAAACAGTGTCAGAGATATGCTTCGCTTTATTTCATCAATGTTAACTCTCATGTATTTTTCTTGAAAATGTGCCAGCTATAAAAAGCCCTTTAGACTACCCAAGTTAACTAAATTTTGTTACGAATATTCGCAGCCTATCATTTGACCTGTATCTGCTCTTTCCTTTTAATAAAACCTCTGTATGTATTGTACACTTACCTATGGTTGTGGCAATGTCAGCTCCACATTTTACATTAGTTATTTCTCATTGGTGTTCAGACTGTCTCTACCTTACCTCAACCATTGACCAGTTAATGCACCAGTAGCATCGAAACATAGTGGTTCTGGAAGCTGGACATTCCCCACCACCCTAGTTAGGTAAATAGATTGGGTATCCCATCACAATCAGCTGAATCATCGTAGGACTTGCATCCTTTCCATGTGCCCCATATAAAGTACAGTACTTGCGACTTGTAGCATCCCCGGATTCACTGGTCACCTCCTGTACATAAGTGTTGACTTCTATGAATAATTTGTTATAATTTTGTAGATGAATTGGAGCGATGCTTTATCTGACTGTTCATGTCGGGCTCAAGTGTACCTGCACTATGTGGCAGTACGTGCACATTGATAGTTATAGGCATCTAGATAATGAACTTTATTCATTTGCTTCTATTTGCTGTCTTTGTCAGTGCAGGACGTGCAACATCTGGACATCGACTACATGCGAAATTCGACCACGTTTACTGTCGACACTGTGCGCTACGCCGGGTTGGCCGACTTCATGGCTGAGCAGCGAGCAAAGAACGGTCTGCGATTTGTCATCAATCTGGTATGACTTGCATATGCACAGAAACAGGTTAATCTGTTTGAGCTCCATCTTTTATACTTTGTGTCATGTTGCCACTCGTAGACTTTGAGCTTGGATACTTGGCATGGCAGCGACATGTAGATGCATGTCGTCTTCCCCCTTTGTCAAATGCAGTGTGACGTGGCATAGCTTGCTATCTGGTGCTAGTGTGTCTGTGTACTCCAAGATCATCTCCAAGAGGGTCATCTTTAAATTATATGTACAAATGCTGTGTCATACATTCTGATACTGTCCGGTGCCTCTTTATACAGGTGAGGCAATGTGATGGGCCTGTTTTCTTATAAGAGTATGAAAAAACTGACAATGAATTTATCCTGTGGCAAGTAGTAGTCAGCACTAATGGTTGTAGTATCTCGTAATATAAAAGATTCAGCCATTTTTTACTGGCCATTTTTATTTTGAGTGACGGAGCGACAGCCATGTAACAGTTTCTCTAGTGCATACGAATCTTGTTTAACATCTCATAGCATTTCTCCACATTAATGCACAGACACCGGCACTTCCGAGCACATTACCCGACTATAAGCCATTTGTGCGGGGCCGCAAGTACAAGGCATTTGTCGAGTATCCCAGCATGACACCATTGGAGCGCCGCAGCGTGCCACCTGTTGCACGCAAGCCAAGAGACACCATGTTCGGAATTGTGAGCATCCACCTTGATTCTCTTTGGTATATAGGTGTGGATAATCGGTATATGTACTCAAACCCCAATATAGCGAACCTGGATATAACAAAATATCGGTTATAACAAAGTAAATGAAAATTGTCTTGCAATGAATATATTGTCAGGAATGTACCTTTATAGTGAATTTTTAGATATAAAGGACTTGTTTTCATGTAAAATACAACTTTGTTCTAATGAGGTTTGAGGTAGGGATGCCACTGGACACAACTCATTTTTTGTCATTTATTTGAACTAGGGACCAAGAAAGAGGCGAATATATTGTGCGTATTATGAATTTAACCTTATTCATAATCGATGCGTCTTAATTTAACCTCAGTGTGCTGCGTATGACTGTGGCCGGTCACCTTGGTTAAGACACTGCAATATTAGACAGGTTGTTCAACATTAAACGTTTCAAACCAACCTCAAACGTAAATTTTTGTTGTTGCTCGAAATCCATTCACCCAAATACGAATTTTGCATGTGTTTTGAGCCTATCATTTGATTGTTTTATCTTACTGGTTATATATAGGTATTTAATTAAGGACTAATTATGACTAATTTCAGAAATCTACTCTAATCATTACTTCGTCCTCTTGGAATGTAGTGTCGAGTGCCTTAGAGTTATCATGAAAAAAAGATGGGTAAACTCAAGCGCTCATTTTTTTTGTTGGGAGCAGTATTAATGAGAACTGACAGACAATTAGGCCAAGGTAAGTATAGGTGATATTATTTGAATTAATTTTAATGTAAATGCTAAGAAAAGGGAATGAAAAGATAACTTGCCCTGGGAAAAGACCGAACCTGCGACCTTCGAATAATGCGTTCGATGCTCTTCGACACGTTTGCAGAGAGTGCATTGTAATTAGTGCCTCAAGGGGTTAAAGGTGAATATGCACTGCTCACCCAGCTGTAAGTTTCAGGTATTAAAAGTAGTAGAATTCTGGTTTTATTCTGCGGCGGGGTTTGCCGCAATTTACAGCCCATTGAAATAGCACCTGTTTAAATACACAATGAAGTAGCATGTAGAGGCATTTATGCATTCCATCTCCTTACCTTCTATGTAAGAGTCATTGCGGCACAACAGCGTTACAGCGAGACTTGTTATCAGATCACAAGGGTCCCGTGCGCAATAGTTGTACACCGCCACTGCCCATAACCACTATCGCCCAAAATTAGAAAAAGAAGTAATAAAAAATACCAAAAACACAATGGGATATTAATCTGGGTCACCTGTGTGCCAACCCAGTATTCTACCACAGACCCACACCGGTGCTTGAAACTCTGTTGCAAACTGGCCTTAGGCAGGTTGGATGTCAGGAAAGGAATTGTGTTATTATGAGTAATAAAGCATTTCAGAACAGCAAAAGAACAACCAAGTGTCACACAATGTGAATTGCATAACAAGTGGGTCATCGAATGCTTCAACTCTTCAGGCATAATTCTTCATTGTTATCGGACACAGGATAAAATATTGCTCAAATTGCTCAAGTATGTAGTGGGTGCCTCATTTTCCAAAGAATGACGAAGAATGACATAGTGAGTGCCTCCCTACTACATAAAATTTGATGATTAATGGCGTAGTGGTTACCCAGTAAATGTGCTTGTGGTGGTTACCCAAATATTGTTTAAAAAAGGCTCTGAAAGGCTGCTCTTTCAGCTTTCTTTGTGACTGTGCTGCACGTTTCGTGCATACCCGGCGGTTTTTTTTTTTTCAGAACACCATACGAGGTTCAGCGAATAAATGAATAAAGCATTACTTGATTAGCTCACTTGTGTTCATGCTAAAACAAAACTTTTATACCTCTATCATGTAGCTGTGGCCCTGCAGTCCAGTGGCATATGTGGACTTCTTCAAGAACTCTACTACCTTCTGGTGGAAGCAAGAACTAGCGAGGATGCAAAAGAAGCTGCCGTTCGACGGCATCTGGCTGGCAAGCAACTTTAGCATGCTGTCCTTTAGCTTTTTTGGCAGATAATTTCATAATTAGCGGTATAGCAATCTACTGCTTCTGTTGAGCTCATGGCACTGGGTCCAATCCCTAAGGGTATCCATGCCTACAAGGCATGGACACAATGCTTGTGGCACATAAAGCAATCTTGTCTTCTAATTGGAATCAGCCTACCTTCAGCCTTTCACAACAGTACTTTTTGCCGACTACATTTGAGTTTGAGCTAAAAGCACAATGTATAATGCATTAGTTCATTACTAAGTAAGTGTATTGAGATAATATTCACTATTTATTATTATTAATTATTATTTTCTTGGATATAAAGCTTACAGTGAAATTCTATTCTTGTAAATGTGATGGGGTTAGTTGTTGATAGTACAAGGTTAGTTGTTGATAGCACAAAAAATTTTACTGTGGCTAAAAAAAAAACTTCAGACGTTTATGGAAAGTTACAATTCATCTGTTGTAAGAAAAATGTGGCATAATGGCCACTGTCTTAATTATGAATGTGCTCAATTTTTCAAAATATCATAAGAATGTAGCCGATGAAATCTTGTCTGCTTGATATCTACAGGATATTAATATCATAGCTTAAAACATTGAGGACTGGAAGGAGGAGCTAGACAAAACATACCACCACAAGTCTACCACAAAGCACGCATGGTTTGTGGTAGACTTGAAAAAGAAGCATGCCTTAATCTATGGGTCTCACGAATAAGCACCGAATTGGAGCACATGAATGAGCAGTTGTTGAGCTGGAATCAATCAGGAGCTTATTGATGTGATTGCATGAAACTATAAGCACAGCATTTAGTTGTAGCTTCCACAACAAAAAAGTTTTGCTAAAAGCCTCCGAGACGTGGCGAATGCATAGAGTTTGGTGAGCATAGTAGAGCACTGTGACTGGCTCAAGCCATGCTGCACGTAAACGAAAGGTTTCACTACCTGTTGTTTACCTATATACCACTGTCAATGCTCTTTGCAGGATATGAACGAACCAGCTGAGTTCAGCACCAATCTTGGGGCACTCAGTGCCGAAGTTCGCAAGAATTGCTTCAAGGACTGGAAGCTCCTGTGTCACGTGACCATCTTTGACGATCCGCCATACCCTACCAGTGAGCAATACTGTGTCGGCCATGTAGTCTCATAGCGATACATTAACACTGGCATGTTCTTCAGGGCCAATTAAACATCTGGTTATGTAGCAACAAAATTTTAAGCAGCATGATGAGAGACAAAGATAAGAGAAACTAGGCAGTACCGTGTTCCTTGCCTGTATTGTGTGTACCGTGTCACAGTGTGCAAAGTTCTTCTGCTTAAATCAGTTGGCAGAGTAAGTGATTCACTTCACATCTACCTCTGAAATTTGAGACAGAGTGCCGAGTTCGTACAGGGTCAGTTATGAAAGTAATTTGCAAGATTTTATTGTGACACATTTATCTATGGCAGCGCAGTAAAACCGGTCGGTCAATGTGGTAGGGGAGCTTCCTTTTCAGCACAGCCAGTCGAAAGTTTACGTCGAACAGAGTTAGTGGAAAGACGTGCCTCCGCATGAAATTTTTTTTTCCGACTTTGTAGCATAACAGAATGAAGCAAGTGATAGGCTATCAAGTTCTGCGAGAAGCTTGAAAAGAATGAAACGAACACATTTCAGATGCATCAAAAGGTTTACAAGGATTGACGCATTTCAAGGTCACAGTTTGGGAGGTGGCGCAGGGCATTTAAGGAGCACCGAGAGGTGGTTGCCGACCAAAACCGTTCTGTGCGAAAAACAATTGCCAAAACATAGAAAATGTTGATCATTTGTACAAAGTTTTGTGTTTCGACCATCAATTGAGCATCCAGCAAGTTTGTATCACAGGAAGAAACTGTCAATGCTGGATTTTACTGAAAGCTCAAGAAATTGAAACACCAGGTGATGCGTGTGAGGGCTGACACCAGAGACATGGTCAAGCACTTCACTATGATAATCCCCAGCTGTACTTTTTTCATTGTTTGCAAATTCCTGGCTTGAAACAGCATTCCAGTGGTCCAGAATTCCCCTTACAGTCCTGACTTGACTCCGTGTGACAATTTTTTGTGTCCCCGATGGGAGAGAGAGCTAAAAGGAAAGCAGTTTTGAGAGCACGAAAATCATTAAAGCATGTTGCAACTTTCCTGAGAGACGTCATTCCTATTGATGAGTTCATGGTGTCTTTCAAGCACGGCAGACGCGTCTCCACAAGTCTATTCGTGCAAGGGGAAAGTAATTTGAAGAATTTTACACATTTGCACAAGTCCCATCTATAAACATAAATTTCCCAGTAAATGCAAATTACTTTTGTAACAGACCCTGTATGCAAGGGTGGCCGACCCAGCCACACATCACACTTGGTCAGCTCAGCTGACTCGCTGCATTTACGTGAACACTATAGTTCAATTTCAGCCTAACCAATCTTGAACACATCTTTTGCAGAAGCAGCCACACAATATGGCCCGGAAGCCCGTCTCAGCGACCGTACGCTGTGCATGAGTGGCTGCTTTGGCGATACGAGCTGCTACTGGCACTATAATGTGCACAACCTGTATGGCTGGAGTGAGATGCGAGCCACACACAAGTAGAGTATACTATAATGTGTCCATTTAACATTAATAGACAGTTTTCCATAAGAATATTGATTGCAGAATTGGTAAGCTTTAACGTGTCCGTAAACTGTATGTGTCTATTTATGGGCATTTCAAAACTTTATCATTTCTGTGATCAACCCACATGAAAAATTCTAACTGGTTCTAGCCTGTTCCAGTTGGAACCAGGTGAACTGGGTTGTGAAACAATTTGCAGCTGGAAACATTTGCCAGCTGGTCCCAATCTTCCCAGCTAGAACTTATTAGCTTCTGGCCCCAACTCAAATCAGCCTTAATGACTACCAATGATTTAAGTAATGATGCTAGGCTATACACTACATAAGCGCGAGTCAAATATTTTCACTTACATATGACAGCATCAGTTTAAGGAAAGTTGCAATGCACTTTTGCAGGCATACGGTTCGGTTTGCATACGATATCAGCAGAACTGAGCATATTGATTTGCTAGCAAACATATTGTAATAAGCAAGTCTTATTTTAGGCAGTGTTTTCATTTTGAACCACAGGACCAAGAACTTTTGGTGAATCAAGAGATATGAACTAATTGTAAGCAAGCCTTAAACTTTATTTCTTCTGTTAAGGCCCTTTTCGATGCCTTACAAAATACACAAACATAGCTCGTGTTACAGTACCTGACTGACTTGCTAACTCTGAGACCACCTGCAAGAGCTAATACTTGCATTAGAACCTCATGAACTCCATATTTATTCCTGGGTGTGATTAGCCTGAAGTGCAGCTGGTTCTACACAAACAAAAAGTTCCTGTTAGATCAGCTGGTATGCATGTTTTGGCTGCAGGCCACTTGGTTTGACTCATTTTCAGACCAACTGGTTCTAGCTGGTTTTCAAACCAGCTGGTTCTGGGCTGTTTTATTTCCAGACCAACAGCTGGTTCTACTTGCAAACTAGTAGCTCCCACTGGCGATAAACTAGAGCCAGCTGGTAACCCTTTGATTTCCAGCTGTTCCCAGCTGGACCTAGCTGGGTCTAGTTTAAAATGGCTGAGAACCAGTTTAATATTTTCACCTGGGAAGTATTTGAGAACACCTGATAGGTTAAAGCATTATCAGTAGAACTTGTGATGGGGAAGTGTCAAAAAGAAAAACAAATTGTCTCGGGGTCTCCATAGATTCTGTGCATTTACAAGCTCAGTGTTGAAAGTTTACTTTTGTCACTTCGGTCAGTGTCATATTTTGTTCGAATGATGAATCACTTCTACAGTGCCCTCAATGAAGTGCTGGATGAACGGCAGCTAATCATCAGCCGGTCAACGTACCCTTCGAGCGGCCGATATGGAGGACATTGGCTCGGGGATAACTACAGCACCTGGTCGCATCTCCGCCGCTCTATAATTGGTACTTCCACACCTTAATCGCTCCATTCCTCGCTCTTTACTTTATTGAAAAAACTATGATTGTTAGAACATAATTCATTTTCCTGCCATAATGTAACATCTCCTTATAAAACAACATTAATATTCTCAGAAGTTTTCTAACGCAATGCTCACACTGAAAGTGATGGTTAGCTGAAGAAAAACTCCATGCAGTCACCATATTTTTGCTTATATTCACAGTAAGTTGACTTGTTAAACCCCTTGCATGATGCTGAGCAATATATCACAGGTTCTATGTCAGCCACATTTTGAGTGGAGCGTAGTACGAAAATGCTCATCTAACACTGCATGAAGAAACAGAAGCTCGATGGAGGCCAACAATTTGACTCGTCCACTTGTTGAAATGTTGACTGCTATGATGTTTCCTGTTCAAGTACATTGCATGCTCATTAGGGTGCTAAAAACAGCGATAAATGTTAGCCTAGAGTCTCCGACATCCCTCGTAGTGATGTCATCGTGGTTTTGTCATGTACCACTATATAAAATTTAATAAATCCATTAACACGCATTTTATTTTTGCACTACTCTTTGTAGCACTTTCATAGCTTCGAAATAAATACTTTTTCGTAAATTTCATGTTTGCCTACCTCCCAACCATTTTTTTTTTCATTTCCCAGGCATGCTCGAGTTCAACATGTTCGGCATACCGTATGTAAGTAAATGCCTGCCTACACAAAAAGTTGCTGGTCACCATGACAATAAAAAAAAAGAATCTTGACAAAAGCGTGCAGAGGCGTAGCAAACTCAACGGAAGTGCAGTGGCCGCAAACTGATCGCGTTCCAGGTAGGCGCCGACATATGTGGCTTCATCGGCAATGCCACCGAGGATCTATGCGTCCGGTGGATGCAGCTGGGTGCCTTCTATCCGTTCAGCAGGTCCCACAACGACATCAAGGCAGTCGTGAGTGTGCACAGTTTTGTTGATTACGCTAACGGCTGATGCCTCAAAGCAGGAGCATTTTAACGACCCCTTGACAACAAAATATGTGCTAGGTGGCTGAGTTCATGTTCTCGTCTAAAAGCATTATAAAACGAACGGCTGCATTCTGCTTGCAAAAGAGTCAATTCCTTAAGGGGAGATGTGGTCTTTATTAAAATGTATTTTTAATACTTGCGTGAGCTGAATGAAATTTAATAAACTTATAAAGCTTTATTGTACAGTTCTCAAGTCTCTGAGTAGTTTTTAATAGCTGCATTAAAACAAAAGACATGTAGTTTTCAAAATGAATTTAGCCTACTTTTCGCAGAGTCTTTAGCAACTTCGCTTTCTCAAAAAAAAAAAAAAAAATATGGGGCAAGCTTTCTTGGAGTAGGTGGTCTTGCCGACGATGCTATTAATGTTGTTCACTGAATTGCACTTCTCAATAATCAGAAATAGTACTCAGCAAGTATGCTTCACTCATGTTTGCCTATGTTTATTTTGCATTCCAAGTTCACTAGCAATACCAGCACTCTGGCAATCTTGCCACATTTGTTGTTTCATGTTGGACAAAGAGAATTTGCTTAAAAGCCCTTTAAGGAATATGCTCAATACACTGCTAAGAAATTTGCATGTCTTTTCTTCTAATCCAGCTATTGAAAACTTGGCCTTGAAAAGGTTCGCGTGTCACTATGGCGAACCAACCTGTACAACCACTCTTTTATCCCCCAAACCAGCAGAGAATGGAACCACCTTCTTGCCTCCATCACAACAACTGGTACCAACTTCAAAAGTGCCATTCATGACACGGCGCTTTGTTAATTTGTATTCTTATAAAATGCAGTATTGTGAATTCATATATACACCATTAACACTCGCGTAAGGGCCACACTTTTTTTTTTGTGATTTTGATGGAATACAGCCTTCAACGAAAGCGTGAAATTTTATTTCAATTTTTTATCAGCATATGAAAAATCCTGTTTAGTCATGCCATATATACATAACGAATAGATATTGGGCGTCCAGCTGCAGGCATCCTCACTAGATGTCTTCATCTAAAGAGGATGCTGCCATTTGCAAAAATCTCATCTACAAAACAACGCTCGTTTGCTGGCCAGATTTCTTTTCTCAAACCTTCAACTACCAAGTGAGGGGGGGAGCGACCCTTATTTGAGTGTATACAGTATGATAACCACTCCTTTCTGTAATGCTCTGGGGCTGTGAAAGTTTACGGAATAAATAAATAAACAAACAAATCAATAATTCAATAAATAAATATGCTTGGAGGTTCAGAATCTGCAGAGAAAAGCTGGATTAATTTAATAAGTTTAATTCAGTTCACCCAATTAGTAAAAATTTTTTAGGGTGTACATCTTCTCTTAGCCCCACAATTCACATTTACAGTTTGTAATGTATGCCCAAACAAGAGTTTATACAGCAGAACCTGTGATCATTCACACGTGTTGCATGCTTATCTCCCCCACTGCTGAATGCATCCAGGACCAAGACCCCGCAATGTTCAGCGACGCTGCGCAGGCTATCATGAAAAAGGCCCTGCAGGTGCGGTACACCCTGCTGCCCTACTTGTACACGCTTTTCTATGAGGCCCACAACAAGGGCACGCCCGTCATCAGGCCTCTGTTTTTCGAGTGAGCAGCACATTCTGCGTGTCATTTCATAGACCGAACTAAATAAATACAACCTACCATTGGGACAGGGAAAGCAATGAGGACCTTATTAGCAGTGTACAAATTGTGCCCTAAATCGAAAGAAATTGAAATACTAGATGAAAAACCACCTGTTCTATCGGTGGGACCTGAGCCCATAACCTTTGAGTCATGCTTGTTTGAAATAAAAGTGCCTAACATAGAGAAGGACTAATGAAGACACGAACAAGCACATTGGCTACATTGTGCTCTCGCATTTCAAACAATCATGAATCACCGACTCGTCTAATCAGCCACTTTAAGTTACGCCCGGGCTACAAGTGGTACGGGCTAGCACTCTCGGGGACTACATGAGCAGAAATACCTAACGAAGTGGATGGGGAGTTCTTTCATCATAACTCAATTGGTAGAGCATCGGGTAGGTACGTAATTTCAAATGTTGTGGGTTCGATCAAGTCCCATCGACTGAAAGGGCGATTTTTCATCTACATCAATTTATATTCCTTTATGTCACACTTAGTGCATTACTTTTGAATGCATCAATTGACATCCTCTATGCTTTTCCTGGCCTAATTGCGTGTTCAATTCATTGGCTTGAGCGTATATAAAAACAAGCCTCTAAGAAAAAATACCCTTTTCGTTTGTTTCATAGACTGTGTGAGAAGAAATGAGAGAACTTTAACAAGGCACAGAGTATAGACTTTCAACCAGTCTCTATTGGAAGCAGGTACTAAATGGGAAAAAAAAGGGACGCAGCACACATAAACTATGACAAAAGAAATTGCTACAACAAATTTTGAAAACAAAAAAGGTTTCATGATTTATTTAAATATGGAAACAGTCAATGTAAGTTACCCAACATAGCTTTCACTGAATTTTTGTATAATTAGCCATTGTTTTGCAGACAATTCTATACAGATTTATTGTGATACTAATTGTTTTCTGGTTTTCGTTGCACCCTACCCGATCAATACTCTTTTACATGCACGCAGGTTTCCACATGAACCTCATACATACGAGATCGATGCACAGTTCATGTGGGGCAAGTCTCTGTTGATATCACCAATCATACGAAACGTAAGAATTTTTGTTGCTAGTAATCATAAATTGCTATGGTGTCTCAAAAAAAAAAAAATGGAAGATTCTTCATTTATTGTCAATGTTATGTGAGAGTGTTAGCTCAGCACACATGCCTTCACTTCTAATATATAGTAAACTAAATGAAGCGGCTTTGTTTGGCACCGTAGCTTTATTAGCCAAATGAACTGGGGGTCTTCGAAAATTTTCCAATTCTCCCAGCAAAAGTTGTAGATGCTGCTACACCCTATTGAGCGGAGCAGAGTGTGATAGTGTGCTAATCTTGTGTTGTTGCTTGAGCAGCTAAACTCGCTGCACATTTTGGAAGCCTTCTTACCTGTTGTAGGTTATATGATTATACGATATGATTTCTTTGTACACTCATCATATTGAGAGGAGACAGGCAGGTGTAAGTGGAGCGGGCCAGCCAGAGATTGCCCTCACAACAAGAATTGTAGCTTGGTATTTTCTGTAGGTTTTTTAAACCTATAGTGTGCTTGATACAGTTTGTCAATACCCAAACCACGTCGTAGCGAACCCTGATATAACGAAATATTGGCTATAACGAAGTAAATGTACAGTAGTGTTGAGCAGATAGTATTAGGAATGTACTATCAACAGCGAATGTTTTTGGGATGTTGGATCTACAACCAATGTGAATTTCTGCTATATCGGAGCTTAATGCTTGTAATCAAGCTGGTGACCCTATAGATCAGAATGCCAAGTGCAGTATAGAACATTTATCTTAAAATGACATTAACAGACAAAGCGGGAATTCAGCTTTATCGAACATTTCACATCCCACAAACTCTTGCTGTTGATAGTACTTTCATAAAGAATTTTCAGATATAGCAAACCTATTGTCATGTAAGGGGCAGTTTTATTATACCGAGGTTCAAGTGTACATTGAACACCTTAGCACTATTCTATGGACCATCTCTGGCTGTTTCCTGTACACTTGCACATCACTTTTTAGTGCAGCACAGCAGCGAACTGGATTGCAGAACTCATTCAATATGGTTTTGTTTGTTTTGAATATAACATAAGCAGTGAGGCCCAGTTACTTTCTTCAAGAAAGCAATCAAAGTCAACACTGCCTGCTATATTCCTTAGTCCTCTCAATGCTTCATTGCAGAATACGTACATGTCCTTCTACCTGCCAACAGGACTGTGGTACGAGTACTATGATGTAAGTCATTGCACACATATACCTAAGCGAATTGATGTTGCTCTTTTGCAAGACACACCATGTGAAAAGCAGAGCTGGTGGAGATGTAAAAGATGGACTGAATTATTACTTGCACTAACATAACACAAACGCTAGTGAGGGCCTGTAGAAGAGCATTACGTGTACCCATTTAATGAAAATTCTGTTCACAAGAATTAACACCTCATTACCAGAACTCTCCATTCCTGAGCTCAGGCGAGTACATGGTGCACAACTGGCTCAAACTGAAGACGCCAACACCGCTGTATGTCCGGGCAGGTTCCATTCTCCCAACGCAGACCCCAGGGACGAGCACATGGGACAGGTATAAACTAGTCACACTTCTGGTAAAGGAGTTGCGCATGTTTGCCAATGGTGTGGATATAAATGTCAAAATTTCAATGAAATGGATTTAACTAAGTGCGAAACTGTCACTTTCTATAAAAGTGTCGTGCTCTATAGCTTTTCAGGAGATTGGTGTTTTAGCTATACGATACGTCTGGACACAAACTGATGTTCATGACCTAGCACACAGGACAAATACTGCTTTCTCGCAGATACAGCATTCCAAGTCCTAACAGTTACGCGGTGTCTCAAGGTAACATGTCGGGTGACCATGGATGTTGGCCACGGGTGTTAGTCACAGGTGTTAGCCACGAGTGTTGGCCGCAGGTGTTCCAGCCATCGAACCTGCTAGAGATGAGACCAACAAATATGCATTGTTAGTTATCACTGCCTAATGTCAGACCATTACTTGCATGCAACCGCTTAGTCATGGCACAACAGGGATGATGATGCATATGCCCAAAACGCTTATGCCAGCACCGAAAACTGGAATGTGGTCCTGGCTCTGTTGCAGAGTCAACTTAGCAGACCATAGAGGTGCGTTCACATTGAGGCTTCAACATTCTTCCAGCTAAGAAGACCGTTTGTCGAATGTGTCTTTTGACACAAACATCTTCTGATGTTTTCAGCATTTATGTTCTATTAGAATATGAACCGCATAAGCATAGCCAGTACAGTTACAGCATAAATGTAGTGACTTTGCCAAGGGCGTGAGTTTGGGCCTCGATTGCCATGCAGTACCATTCTTTTTTTGTTGACTGCTAACAGCTTTTTAGTTGCCATAACCACGAGATGCTAATACCAATGTACTATGTAGTAAAATGGAATTTTTTTTGTTTTTTAACGAAAATCTACATTCTCGTTTGATGCACAGGCTGAACAAAACTGTAACTCTCATGGTGTACCCAAACAATGGCAAGGCCTCCGGTACTCTCTATTGGGATGATGGCATCGGGAAACGTGAGTGAATGGGTCCACAATCGCGTCAATGTTTACATGATGAGGAGGCTGTGTATGCAGAAACCTGGAAAGCGAGGAGTTAACAAATGCGGCTCATTAGGCATTGTTGGCAATCCATTTTGAGGAACACTAGGAGAATATGGAAAAAACGAAGAAAGGCACTCGCGTACACATACAATGGGGCACACACAGTGCCTGTGTGTGTGTATGTGGACGTCTATGTTTTCTGTGTACTTTCAGTTTTCTTCAGAAACCTGGAAGGTTTAGTTTTTATATATTATTTTTGGCAGTAATATCACTATAACTGCACTGTCACCTAAGACTTCCACACAGGTCATTATTCAATTCAATTCAATTCAATTTTATTTACCAGTTTATACATACTGGATGGTTGCGTTGGGTTAAAAGCTACATAAGTAGCTTGACGATTATAATACCTACTATACAGTATTTACCAATGCATTACTGTTGCCAACCAAATTTCTGGTCTTTCTATGTCAAGACATTAGTAAAAGTTCTGGAACAAGCGTAGAAGATTTTGAATGTAGTATTTTTGGGAATGTATTGCTTTAAAATAGCGTATTGCACACATGTGCAATGGGATATATAAACATTCTGAGAGCCGTTCAATGTTGCCAGATGTATAAATCAGAATTTCGAGAATTTTTCACTGCCAAGGAACTGGTTCACTTTCAGATAATTTCTCATAACTAAGACTAACATCTTTCAATATTTCTTCTGCATACCTTCAAAAGAAAGCGTAAGATTTAGGGGAGCATAAATATTAAAAACTTTGATTACGAACTAAATATTTACTTCATTCAAAGCATACTCGGTGTACGAACTAAATATTCACTTATTTCAAAGCATAATCGTACAGTAACAAAATAATGAAATTTGAAGGAATGAAATGAGGTCAGCTCCCGCTGGACAGGATGGCTTGGAGATTATTGGGTAAGGCCTTTGTTCTACCGCGGACATACGATTGGCTGATGGTGGCGCAGGGGATGATGACATATTTTATATTTGGAGACACTTCCAATATTTGCGCACTCCTAATCAAAATGTGAGGACTTCCCTCCAAGAAAATAATAATAGCACAGGAAATACTATAATGACCTCTTTTTAATGAACAATGAAGCATTTAGTGAAACTGTTGGCTTATCTTATAGCGTGAAAGATATTTCAGTGTGGGCGTGCTACCCAGTATTTAGGCATTGGCATAGCTAACTGCGACTCATTATTGCTCGTCAATAGAAGAATTACAAAACAAACGTTTTCATTGTAAGAAAGAGTATATTCACATTTGACTTATACACGTATGTACATAGTGCATTTGCTGCCACCTTTGAAATGCTTTTGTGAGAACAATGTAAAGGACTTTATGGCGACCGTGCTGGTACTGATGAGTATGTGGCACAATGGGTATGTGGGTACCATTCGAAAGGTCTCAATGCTTTGGAAAGTCGATTACTGACTTATCATATAAGTGTTTGCTCGGTAACTGATGGCGTAAGGGTTTGCGTAGATGATCGACATATCTTGAGGGTTTGTTTGGTCGTATACCTCGCTTTACATATCTGTTCAACAGGAAACATCGAAACTGGTGCCTATGACTACATCCGATTCCGCATTGTGGCTGTAAGTGAAACAAACCATCTTTTCGTAGTGTCTCAAACTCCTTCTAAACTTTCCAATCCCACATCCATTTGCATATGATTTTCTCGTGTTTTCTTTTTCTGAGGGTCTGAATGCACAAATGCGGAATACGCAGTCAAACCCCTCTGTTGAATCTAGTATTTTAATGCATTGATCTTAACTTTCTCTTTGTTGAATGGAAAAACACAGTTACATAAAAAGCTTTGAATTGAGCAGCTGGACTCTTATATACCAGAAACTTCAAAAACAGTAGCAGCTTGTCATATTGCATCGAATTAATATTTAAACACTAAAATGGCTGTATTTTATACAGAAACAAACTAATCTGAACATGCATCAAAAAAGAAAGTGAGCATCTCAAAAACCAATGAGAATTGAATGAAGGCAGCAGATAATGAATCCAAGGAAAGCTTAGGGAATGTTATGTGTAGTTTCCTTTACTTGAAGTGTAGCTTGAGATAAAGGTAGAAGAAAGTGACGTCATATTGGTGTCACAAATTTTGCCTCTCTGTCACACCATGAGGACATCAATATGGCGACATCATGACATGGCGATTTTTCGCATCGCTTGTGTTCACGCTGATGCTGCTGACAGTCAATTTTTGTATTTGATGAGTCATCTAATGCTTTCACCTTAAAAATACTTATAACAAAAAGGTGGTAGATGTTTATGCCTCACTTTTGCGTCTTCTTTTTTTTTAGTGTCACTTGGCTGTTGCTCGGCTGCACAAGAACACCGTGCCTGTGCCACTGATCGTTGGCTCCATCGTGGTCGTTCACATGGAAACCGCACCCACGCACCTTTACGTTGATGAAAAGTTGCAGCCGAAGAATGCCATAACTCCACTTGGGAACAAGGTTGACACCTCTTGATTTATACTATTAGTATATAACTTTTGTAGATGCAAAAAAAAAATTAGGAGTTCTTGGCATTAGTCACTGTAGCACTAGCCAACCTGTCAACAACAAAAAAATCATCTTATTTAAGCACGAATGAAACTGGCAGACAGTTAAGCCAAATAGAGGAGAGGGGACATTATTTGTGGTACCTTAAAGGCATTGTAATGATGCTCACTTGAATTGAAGGAAATTCTAGTAGACGAAAAATCGTCCCACCAATGAAAGGGTGATACGGAATCCAATTTCATTTCTTTCAATGTCAGTGAGGATTATTGCCGTACAGTTAAGATACCACAAATAACCTCCCCTATGTTTTTCTCGGCTTAGTTGTCTCTCGGTTTCATTAGTTGTATACGGTTCCTTGTCTGTTCCATTTTGTCTGTTGCAATATACACCAACAAGGTCTTCGGAAATTTCTAATAAGCTTTCACCTAACTTGATCTAAAAGAGCATATGCATTTGAGGCACTTGAGTTAGACATCATTGATGTCCATATGCGTGCGCACGAGGGGCGAAAGGGGGCGAGAGGGAGTGTGCAAAGCCAACCCCATACATTGACATGATAGGGAGGGGGGCGCTGCGACAAACCTTCGCCTCCCCTGAAGGGGAACCCTGTGAACACTTATGTTGGCGCCATCATCGCCCACATTTGTTTGCTTTTACATGCCTACTAAACAACAGAAAGTTGTGCTGGTTTGTAGGAATCTATTGTAGAAAATGTAGACATACAAGAGGAAACACAAGAAAAAGGAAAGAGTCTACACAAATGTAATCTGTCACATGAGATCCGGTGTGAAGAAATGTTCGCGTACACAAAGCTTCATCTTCTCATTCTCAGAAATGAATCGAGACGTGTGGGTCTACATAAAAAGTAACTGTCTCAACACTACTTTTCAGCTTCATGCAAAAATAATGAGGCTTGGCTTTTGTGCACACTTATACTAATAGTGATGTGCAGCCTCAACTATCGGACATGTTTCATTATTCTTACATGTGTAAAACTGTTCATTCTTTACATTTTTGGTGTGCATTTAAAATCATGATTAGAGATGAGATGGCGACTGCCTGGTTAGTAGTTCTTTCGACTTATACCTTACTTCGTTTGTCTTACACAGATAATAAATGGCCTTCGTGTTGTCTGTTTCTGATCCCTGCATGTTTGCCTTTTTTCGACAATGAATGTCATCAGTCTGTGTGAAGTCAACCTATATTACTATCCCTAAAAAAACTGTTATTGTATCATCAAATTGATCTTTTGCAACACTGAAATTGCCTCCCTTACTGGAAAAAACTATTTTGTAAGCTAGAAAATGCACTAAAAGATAATGTGGGTGGCGATGCCATCTTGAAATTACCACACCAATCAATGCGACCATGAATTTTGACGACATCTACTTGGGTCTAAATAGTTCTTAATCGCCTAAATAAAGTACATTGACATCTGAGAGAGCCAGAGACTTGGCACGCCAAGTTTCAAGAAAAACAGTTACACTCCTTTATAAGAGGCGTGCTCTGGGCAGCGATTCTGGTCTTTTATTCGAGATGTCTCTTATAAACAGGTTACCACATATGCACTTTTTTATCAATCTGTATTTTACTGTGGGCACAGTGGCATCTTTTATCAGTGTCTCTTATAAAGGGGTTAGGCTGTATCGTTGAGCAAATGTGGTGAAAGCAATTCAAAGCACTTTGAAACCCTTTCCATCATCATTGAAAACTTCCTCGGGGATATTTAAAAGTAAAACTTTTGACAATGATGTTCTAATTCTAAATAAACATATGGTGATTAAGGTAACTAAGCTAGGGTTTTTCAGGTAATAACTTGCCTGTCTAAACTAATTTACTCAATTTAGTGTGCTTTGAAGGAAAATTAACTCTGGTGTTACATGTATGCAATATTTTGTGTATGCAGGCGTACGAATTCAAGGTAAAGCTGAGTCTCCACTTGGACAAAACAGAGCCCAGCATCGAGTGGGAAGGCGAGGGAAACAGATGCGTGACGTAACACGAAACAATCATGGCTGAAGCGTCCGAAGAGCAGTCCAGAAACCTTGCCGGGCTACGTACAAAACGACTGTGGCTGTCGGAGGCAAAATTAGAGTTCCAAGTGAGACCGGTCTCCCCAGCTAGGACCGCCGGATGAATGATTCGTCTATAAAAAAAAATTCCGAACTTTCGTATAATAAAAATTCTCCAGCACGATTTCTGCCTTCTTATCTTCGTCACTTCTATAAAAAAAAGTGGAGTTTTCGTTTTTATTTTATAAGCTCTTTATACAGCTAGTGTCTTCACCTGTGACTTCTATCTGTATTCAATATGTCTAGAATGATACATGTCACAACATGCAAGGTTCTGCCTAGTTATGTTGTCAATTATGCCATTTTCTCAAGTACAATTGGCTCGCATGGTTGCTACAACCTCTATGATAATTGACTCAAAATGTATTATAGAGTTGTTACATAAAAAGTGATAATTTTGCAAAATTTTAAAGTAGAGTGGAATTCGATGATGGGTACCATAGTAGCCCAGCATCGTATTGATGAGCAGATCATGAATTAGCCCAGAAATTGCAATCCTTGCTTTGTACTTGTAGCACTTGGGGGCTTTGTGGCACATGCCGGCGCAGGTCGCGGGTTCAAATCCGGGCTGCGGCAGCTGCATTTCCGATGGAGGCGGAAATGTTGTAGGCCCGTGTGCTCAGATTTGAGTGCACGTTAAAGAACCCCAGGTGGTCAAAATTTCCGGAGCCCTCCACTACGGCGTCTCTCATGATCATATGGTGGTTTAGGGGCGTTAAACCCCACAAATCAATCATCACATGCCGGCACTCGGAATAGTACCGAAAGAAGCTTTAAAACTCGCCCAAAAAGTTGTTTGCAAGGCATGTGGATTGTTGTAGCAAGCAAACAGAGTTCGTGCAAGAGTGCTGCAGGAAAAAAAATTCCGCCATATCCACGAAGTGAATGATGATGAGTGGGCGAAGCTCCGGAGGTAAACCTGGTAAACCATGAATCCTCTGTACATTTTGCCCACTCGATTTTATTACATCGCTCCCCCTAGCGTACGTCGCCGCACTAAATCGAACGATTGCCTTCAACCAATGACACGCGCCATATGTGACATCATTCCTATTTTATAAGATCTCGCGTCTTTCATCAACTACAAGTACCGCTTTCTAGTTTATAACATCTTGCATCTTTTCATCATCAGCTACAAGTACCACCATCTAGTAAACACTACAAGAACTAAACGAGAGGTGGCTACATACAGGGGACGGTACCGCCATCTAGTGAACACTGCAAGAACTAAACTAGAGGTGGCTACATACAGGCTACAGGGGACGCACAGCCCACGCCCTAAGGAGCTTCGCCCCTAAAAAGAATTATTGAGGCTCAGATGTTTGTCCTTTGCCCTGAGCTTTTGTTATTATTTTCACCTTCGCCAACAGTGTCACTTTGTTATCACCTTCTCCAACAGTGTCACCTTGTTTGACATAGAATGTTGTCTGTCTAATGACTGAGCTGCACCTCAGACATGCTTGCCTTTTCTACCAGGCAATCACTGCTCAAGGAAATTTTAGCCACCTAAAAGTGATTGCCACAGAATGCAGCCATTGCTGCCTCATTGCCTAACTACATATCTATATGTAAATTGTATCATGCACCATTTTAAACTCGTACATTGTTTCTAATGAAGGCCAGTGATGGCGAGCTTCTCATACATATCAAGTTTAGAATTTTGGTTTGTGCCGACGTGGAAGAGTACTAATTGAGTGAAGGTTGCAAATAATTGAGGCCTATCTTATGTTGTTCAGTAATTTGTTTATTGACACACTTAAATTTACCCTCAGAAAAGGTTCACACTCGTGAGGTACATACATGTATGCTTTTGAATACATGTAATAACTGTTATTCGGGACTCACACTATTGCATTTATGGGAAATGTAGTGTTTCGTTCGGGTTCATTGTGATGGAGTGTTATAAAACTATCTACGTGTGTTATGAGTGCACCTGCAATTTATTTGTAAGGTTAATGAATGTTGCAGGGTTAGCATATGTTACAGTGGTGCTGGATTAGAACAATTAAACTATATAGGTTTGCAATTCAGGCAAAATTTGAAGCAGCTAGGTCAGTTGGACAATTAATTGATAGCAGGCACAGTATAAGGAGAAAGAAAGCTCTTAATCAAGTATAGAAATTCAGGGAATGGCAGCGAATGTCATTTTAACAAAATTGCTTTTTTTTTTTGCAAGCGTAGATATTTTTTCTCTTGATGGCACATTGCAGGATCAAAGTGTTTTGGTGTAAATACCCACTAAGTTCGAAAGCTTAGCTGTACCCGCTTTGTGCTGTGTTGCTGTGGTAACATAGCAAATTACCTGCAACACAAAAGAGACAAAAGATGTGACAGTGTCTGTGTCGTGCATTTAATCTTCCTCTTGTCTTGTTTGCGCTGGCCGTCTGTTTAGTGCACACTACGCACATAAAAATAACACGCTCATTTGGTGATAGCTATAGCGCGAGAACAGAACGACAACACAGAGACAAGACTTCTTGTCTCTGTGTTGTCGTTCTGTTCTCGCGCTATAACTATCGTCATGTCATACCGACTAGCCCAAGCTGCCACACTTCTTAGCTCATTTGGCGCTCTTTCTGTGGCAGCCGGCGAAAACGCGGGCGCGGTTTTCGAGGGCGAGATTCTGCGCTGCCAGTCTCGGAGGGCATGCATTTGTCGCTTTCGGTTTCGCATTCCGCCAGGGCGCCGGCAAAGGTCGCGCCGTCGCCGGCAGGTGCCGACAGGCGTCGGCTAACCTGTGGAGCCTCGAAGGCGATCGGCGGCCGGAACAAGCAGCCGCTGCCGGCGATCGCACGTGCGACCATCGTGCGTTGGCCGGCGGCGGTGGGTTCTCTGGCGCTGATGCTGAGCTTACGAAACGGCGAGAGCCGAGGAAACAGCACTACGAAGGGCGGTCAAGGGCGCGACAACACCGTCGCAAACGTCACCGCGCCATGGATCTCAAGAGCTACCAGTTGTCCATCTTCACGACCATGTTTTTCGGCTACGCCTTCTACGCGTACAACCGAAAATGCGTTTCTTTCGCGCTTCCCGAGTTGATGGAAGAGGGTTTGACCAAGGAGCAGGCAGGTAAGTTAACGTGACGCGCGAGCTGGCTTTCCGATTGGTCAACTTGCTCGTGTTAAAAGACGGGACATTCGAACACGGGCACAAGGAGAACCACAAACGCCGGCGTTTGTGGTGTTTTGAACTCTGTCTTGACTGGTTTTCGGTGTCTTCACTTCTCTTTCGTGTCCGTGTTTGCCTTGTCTTTCAACACGAATACGTACTAACTAATTTAGCTCTATGTTGTTCCAAGGCCCATTTGTCATTGTGCGTAGTATACTCTTCAAACTGGTGCGGGTCGGTACTTTTTTTTTCTTCTTTTTGACTGCCGGATGTCATTTTAACGAGGGCCTTGAACTTTTACACTTTATCCGCTGATACGACGCTTCCGTATTCCGTGTCAAGATTTGTCGGGTTGGATATAATTGCTGCACGTATGCGGCGTCACTGGTATGAAGCTTCATCACAATATAAACATGATGTGCGCGCCGATTTAAAAGCGCTCGAGAACTGCTGCGACTGGATTATTGACGACGATATTGTGATCTTCGTGGCGTATTGTAACATGAGCTGAGGTGTCATAAAAAAATATCGGTGGCGCATTCGGTCTGCTCTTATACTATCAAGGTAATAGCCGCCGTGGCAATATTGTACTACTACTACAATCGGCTCACTCACGTACAATTACTCCTCGCTTAGCTCTTTGCGATTATAGCTGTGATAAAAAAGTTTGTGAGCTCTTGCTCACGTCTAGAATCAATGTCGTTGCTTCATCCGCAAGAAAGTTTTGCCAAGTGGTGTCAGAGGTTTCCTGAGGAAAAAGCAAACCATTAAAGTATTCTCCAATGGATAACGAAACTTGCACATGCATAGCACAAACAGGAAATCTATTATCAATGATAGATGCAAGTCTGCTTAACTGGGTACTCGTAAAAATTTTTTTGCCAAGAAATAAATTTTACTGCGATGCAACACCAAATGATGCCACTGCAAGAATACTCAATGCGCCCACAATCTCAAAGAAAAGCAGCACGGCCTTTCAAAGAGCCTGTGAGCTTTTTCATAATGCCAGAACGACATTGTGCATGTGGGAGTATGCCAAGCCAAACGCGAGATTGGATGTCAGAATGGATATCACGGCGAAAGGGACAAACAGCAATCGTGCATCTGAATTGTTTCCTGGCCTCATTCCATATCGTTGCCGACAGATAAAACGTCGTTTTGACCCGGTTGTAGTAGACCACCACGGCGCCTCCTCGGAAGAAGCAAGGTTCGATAAGTGCCGTCCACTTTCTCATCTCCCCCCTGCCTTTCTCCGACCTCATGTTGAGTGGTCTGTCCGTGATGAGTTACGTGCTATCGCCGCACCAACTATGGAGATAAGAAAAGGCTCTCAGGCGTTGTCGTCGGAGTGGCGTGTGCTCCGTTTCTTAACTTCTTTACACCTTTATTGCTGTTTCTCGGCTAGCGTTGTCTTTTACGCTCATCCTAGTGACATTGCTCCGTCTCACAGTCAAGAGCCTGCTGATTAAGCAGCGCCTACAACTTGGCTTACCTCGGCAGTGATTGTAAAATTCCAACGGCCTTCAGGTGTCCGATAATAATATGAAGCAGAGTGATCATCGTATCTGCATAGAAGAGAATGTCTGATCACGAAGGAAAAACAAAAGACGCGGATAACGCGTTAGAGAGAAATGTACGTGCTGCCCAACTGCTGTAGCTTTTCTCTCTACAATCATCTAGTTGATTCTTCATCCATTCTGATTCCCTTTCATCTATTTCACTATTACACCGCTATAGTTAAGACATGAAAGCAATGTCCCCTGTACGTTTGTTGGCTTCATTGTCTGTCGGTATCGTCAAAAAGGAAAAAGTGTTTTTATTTTCTTGTGATACCTTGCCCACCGTTTCAGGTATTGCACTTTGTGTATTTTAAAATTACAGTCAATGTAATTACCAGATATCCTTTTTGTTTCCCAGCATGAAATTAAATTCATACACCGACACATGTTGGTGTCAGTGACCTGTTCGTTTTTGCCCGCCAGTTTTTATTATTTTTTATCTTTCTTAACATAATTAATAACACAGCCACCGGCTGAAATGGAATTCATATGCCAACGCATATCGGTGTCAATGACTTGTTCATTTTGGTCCACCAGTTGTCATTAACATTATATGATGTTAAACATAGAGGCATTGTACTGTCATTGCTGATATTGAATAAAACTTGAAAAGATTTGTGTTTTAGAGCACATACTGAACACTCAGAGCAAGTTGTGGCATCTTTTTATCACAGCAACTGGCATCTTAAAGAAAGTCACGGGAAACTGCAAGACAGCTATCGGGAAATAACATGAGGCTGGTGCTATTCTTTTTTGCATCTTTATTTGCACACTGTTTCCTTCAAAATTTTAATGTGCCAACTTATTCCTTAATAAATGTCTATCCCATTTGTAACAATGAACTATAGAAAAGCTATTGCGAAAGGGCATTCTTTTTTTCTTCGGGAAATATTGTGGTGTACGTGTACAAGTTTCAGGTCAGCGCTTGCATTATAACTCAATTTTAATGGGCTCCTAAAAAGTGCAGTATATCAGTCTGAACTGCTGGGAAATTCTTCATAACTTTATTGGCTTTCATTTAAAGAAGTACTGACACAAATTTTAAGTGCCTTTAGATTGTTGCTCTAAATGAAAACACTGTTGTCGAGAACTTTGAAATGAGTGTCGTGGTGCCTGGATTGAACATATTTTTTATGCTACTGGCCTAAAAGAACATTTCTGGTTCTGATATCTAGGAGGTGGTGTGGCAATGATGTGTAAACACAGTCTGATGTTACGGAAAGACAGCAACTCGGAGCATACTACAGCAGCAGCTCTGACACCTACTGTCAGTCGCATGCAGTGCATGTAAACGATGAGTGAAACATCGTACATCAACTCTGACAGCGTTTTCTGCTGTTTTGATTGCATGCAGGATGCAGAGTCTGCTGACTCATAAAAATGCCCATTACAGTGGAGCTGTCTTACAGATGTTGAGCATTCAGAACTAATAAAACTGAAGCAAAATATTCATGTTGCCTCACTCTGGTGTGTGGAGAACATTGACATTGACACTGCACATAAAGGAAATGAAAAATGTGTCTTTTTGCAATGCCTCGAAATCTTTTCACTGTGCTTTTAATAGTATAGACACTATTAACTTGTAGAAAAAATTTCTGAATTGCGATTTCTTGAATTTCATGAATAGACCATTGCCCTGGCTTGCCTGTGTGACAACACTGATTTTAAAGCATTTTCAGTTATATGTGATCTTTTTGCGACAAAGTATTCAGGTAGCTTGCCATGTCATATCATTGTGTTATTGAACACACCATAATTCTTTTTTGAAGAATACCTAGGAAGGACCAAAATGTTAGAAAAATTTGTTGCATCTTTTAAGTATGGTGTAACAACTTTAACGGGAGATGCGAGTCAGAAAACAATTTTTTTTCCAAAATTACGTATTTTTTGGTTTAATTTGCCTTGACAAATATAGTTTCTTTATTTTCATGACAAAAAATACAAAAGATTGCAAATAGACTCGAAGTAGGTTAAAATCGCTTATAAAGAGCACTGCGTGGCTATTCAAGACTAAAGGAGCTCATTGTCTGAAGTCCCCTGAAAATTGTCACCTGGCTACTAACCGCTGCATTTCACATGAAGACTTCACTAAAGCCATATGCTCAAAATAACCATAACTGCCAAGCTCTCATGATGAAATCATCGTAAAAAAACACATCTTTTCCACATAGCTATCACTTATACGTTTAAAATGCATTTTTCAGAAGATCCATTTTTCGGCAACTTCTTGAGTTTAGACATCATGTTTTTGGTATTTCTAATTGCCCAATCGGGATGAAATTTCGCTTACATATTCATTAACATGTGAAGGGTGCAGGTATCTACTTTAGAACTTGGTATCACCTGTATAATTATTGCGAACAATTAATATGTATGAATGATTTTGAGCATTCTCACATTACAATTTTTCTTGCCCACTAAAATGTTGTGTACGCACTTTTGTGATAGTTATTTACATTTTACGGTTAATGTAGAGCAGTATGAGTCATTAATGGCTGAGAACAATAAATGTTTAATGGCATAAAAAGTTTGTCCGAAACCAACTATACATTAAACATTGTCATGGCATAAAACTTAAAACTGTACAACTAACTATGAAAATAATTACATATTTAAAATTAGTATATGTTCCCATTTAACAGCAAAAATTTCATTGCCCTAAGCTACAGATTAACACAACTTTTTTTTTTTGTATCGCATCTCCCCCTAAGGTGCCATCTCCATTGATCTTTCGTTCATACATAAAGTAAGACATGATAATTGGGTAGAGACTGAAATTTCTTTAGTTTTGCCGAAGTGTAACTTTCAGCTGTCGCATAAATCCAGAAAAAATCATGAAGGGGGACCCGCACATCTTTCCTGCCATGGCAACCATTTTGTTTTATAAATATTGGTTTTTATTTGTAATTTAAAAATGTTGCTATCATGCTTTAAAATTAAATAAAAGCAAAGCTAACATCGGTTGACACCTGACCTAATTGAATTGTGACATTGTGTGTTCTTGAAAACTGATCGAATGGCAGTTCCGATTTCACTGGTGCTTTCGACAGCTGAGGCGAACTGGAAACAGACACAAACTACAGAAAAAAAAAACGTTAGAAAAAAGTTGAAAGCGCTATAGTTAGCTGCTGAGTAATTTAAATATGATATTTGACAAATTATTATTGGAGGAGGAAAAGGGGGAGGGGAGCTTGCAAGAGATGCCCCTCTGCCTGAACACAAGAGGATTAGGGTCCCCCTTACCCTTCATGATTTGTGCCAGCGTTTTCCAGGTTATCGTAACTTGACTTTCTTTTTAGTATCACTTTAAGTTCAATTCAGTTCGATCTTTTAGCTCATCAATTCATCATTTACAATGACTATCATATTGTTTTACCGAGCTGAACATGTCGGGACCTTGGTTCATAAAGTGGCATTCATGATTACAGCAAAACATAAGAAAAATGTATTCATGTAATTTAACTAGAAAAGAATTCCAGATGGTCAAGGTGGATCCAGGGCATTCGTTTGCAAGGTTTCCTAAGACCAAAAACAATTATGGAGTGTTGGAACATCTGAAAAATGAGTTTGTATTTTTTTCTATACTGTAATTATTGCTTATAGTGATTATATTTACAAGAAACTGGTCTGCTTAGCCAGTTAGCTCACAGCCTAGGCACTCATAAGTAATACCAAGCAAGATGTAAGGAAAAAAGTCTACATTTAACGGCCAGTTCTCTCTGTTAGACACAGTATTAACGATAAACAGACATTCATGCCAAGGAAAGTATAGGGGATGTTATAAGAAGTAATTGTAACATAAATGGGAAGAAAGAATAGTGGACAAAAAGGTAACTTGCCCTGGGCGGCGACAGAACCTGTGACCTTCAAATAACGCATCCGATGCTTTACCATCCGAGCTACTACGGGGGCTATCCTCCCGTCCACTTTATGGGATATATGTGTTCATCAAACGTAGGAGCGTCAGTCAGCGCTGCCTGTAGCTGAGACGGCGAGTCTACTACGACATTCCCTCATGGCTTTGAAATCTTAAATCCCAACAATTATTATTATTATTATGACAACCAGGCAGAGCATACTAACGGAGCACAATAAGACTGTACACAAGTCCCTTACTTTGTCTTGCCATCTTACTATGTCCCATTAATTTGTACTGCCAAGTTGTCATAATGAATCTATACCAACTAGCTTACTTATCAACTCTTCTGCGATTATTATTATTATTATTATTATTAATATTATTACTATTGGTATTGCAACATGCATGTTCACATTTTGTGGGACGATGCGCGTGTTTGCCTGACGAAGAGAACGAAGATTGGTCTCTGCTTGGTGTCTGGAAAACCGGTCACACCGCTGCTGCTGGTTTGAAATATATTTCATCTACAGCCTCGTCGATACAGCGTATCTTCTCTTTCGTAACAAAGTTATGAAAAAGGATGTCCTCAAACTCCAACTTCTTTCGTCCTCTGTAGCGCTACGACCCAGTCACTTCAAGGCAGCATTGAATCGTTTTGCCTGCTAGTCTACACATCATCTGCAGCCCTGGCCGTCCTTTTTGCTGCATTGCAGGCATGATCATCAGCAGCCAGAATTTGGCCTATGCTGGCAGCAAGTTCATGGGTGGTGTGCTCTCTGACCGCCTCAGTGCCCGCCTGCTGTTCACCTGTGGCCTCCTCATCAGCGGTGTAGCCACCTTGCTGTTTGGCACTTCGCCTAACTCTGTGCTGCTGTTTTGTGGATTCTGGTTCCTCAACGGACTGGCCCAGGGTTGTGGCTGGCCATCGTGCGCGAAGATCCTTAGGAAGGTGGGTCCTCGTTGCAGCAATAAAGGTGCCAGCGTAGCTTCAGTGCCCAGGAAAATGTGTAGGCACAAAAACACAGCTTCTCTTTAACGGTTGACATTGATGGCCTCCCCCGTTAATATTTTTTTTCTAATTCCAGCTTATCTTACCCAGGGACCCTATTTATCCTCTTATTCTCGAGTTACTGTGGGTGATTTAGGGCTAAAAAAATATTTTTTGTTGATTTGATTTACCAATTAATCAGCTGGCTGGCAGTGAGGATAAGTGTTTTTGATGCTAAAATCACCCAAACAGTGTTGAAGCCGCTTTGGTAAGGAAACAATAAATTGCGAGTGTGCACATTTATCAAGCCAAAATTGCCATCTCTTTCGCAGTGGTTCGCACCATCTCAGTTTGGGACCTGGTGGAGTGTCCTCTCGGCATCTGCAAACATATCGGGCGGAGTGGCTCCGTTTCTCTCTGCATTCCTTATCTTGAACTATGGCTGGCGCTTTAGCCTGACAATAGCTGGTAAGTAAAGTATGACAAAACATTTCATTTTGCACCAGAAATTTCATTGTTGCTACATGTTGTTACACTTCCCCCTTTTTATATATGAGTATGGTTCCACATTTTTTAACCTTTTTTTTTGGAGTGAATTATACTATCTGACACTGGCATAGCTTTCTCATCTAACAATATTTGTCATCTATCTCGCATGCTTTTCTTGTCTTATTGCCTCTTACAGCACGTACTTGTTCCTAGTCAGGAATGGCGTGTGTGATATCGGCATGACCTATCTATGTTGATAGGAGAGTAGCTGGCGTACACTTCCTAGTGTACAGGTATCCTGCTGGAGAACTGCCGCTAGCATGGATTCGGTATTAGCGAGTCACAGGGCCACGTTCATCGTTGCCTTGCGTGGCTAATGCTGCTGCACACGAGTGCTCGCACAACCAAGGCGCCAAGCACAGCGAGGCAAGTATACAATACTGCATTCAAACAATTCGCAACACATTATTGCCTGCAGCAACACCACAAGACAGTACAGCGCCTGTTGCAAAAGGCGGTGGGAAAGCAAAGGAGGCTTATTCATGCCACGAGCAAAAGTACAATACATAGGTGCCGCGAGCACGTTTCCGCCGGCAAAAAGGCTCACGGTGACATGTCGCTGAGGGAAACGGTCCCTCGTGACTATGATGCGTGTTCTCATGATCATTGACCTAAACGCCCGATCGCTCGAGCGAGGGCAAACTCCGCTCGCATTGGCTTCGAGAAGCATGTTTCGTCGTAAGAAAACTACACACGAACTCACCGTACCTCTTTTCGGCCTAGCGTTCGAAAGAGGCAACAAAAGGTAAGCGTTCGCCACGGGCGCAAGACACTGTTGACAAATTCGCCCAGGAGAGCACCAAAAACAATGGAGCTGACGGATGGGAAGGAAAACGCGTGCTTACCCTTTGCTGTTCAGAAAGGTTCTCCCACTCCAGCCGCGCACGTGCGAAACGTCTTGTGAGACTCCGAGCGTGGCACCACAGTTAGGTCAATGTCACTCCTGATCTCTGAGCTCTGACTGACCACGGAGGGGTGGAGAGTCATGTTAGGACATGTGGATGGCAGAAATAGGCAAAATGTTCGCGCAGTGGTGACTGGCTAGCCTCAATCCCCAAAACTTTTTGATCAGGTGAGTGCAATTGTCAGATGATGCTTATTTTTGTGTGGCGGAGATATTCCCCAATTTCCGTTTTTTCTTGAGTAGTGCTGGGGTGGTATTCTCAGCCAGTTTCTGGTATGCAGTCACTTTAACTCGACAGTTGAATACAGTAATTCATACAATGCAGTAATGTAAAACTTGTACATTCTGTAACATGTGAAAAGCAAGATTAAGAGCGATTGCTTATCTTGTGAGGAACCTTTCGTTCTCGTGCATAGTCCGGACAGGCTCAGTTTTTGTCTTGTGCTGTTTTTGTTTCACCAGGAACCTTGTCAATCGCCATGGGGGCTGTCGCCTTTCTTACACTGGTCAACTCCCCGACTGACGTCGGTCTAGAAGCGCAAGATGTGGCTGGCAAGAAGACCGCCACAGCTGAGAAGGATGCAGCTAGCAAAAGGTGAGCCTCACAACATGGGGCGATGCCAGCCTAGTCGTCGGGAATTTCGCATTTTAGTCGCTCACCCGAGCATGCAGGAGGGTCCCAAACGCCGGCGGCCGACGACCGTAGCTCAGCGACCGTTTGGGACTTGGTTGCCAGTCCGTTCCTGTGGCTCGTGTCGTTCAGCTACCTGGTCGTATTCTGCGCTAAGACGAGCGCTGTCGACTGGGGCCAGCTGTACGTTATGGAAGACCTGGGACACTCGCAGTACGTAGGTACGTGCAGGTGTCTGTCGTTGGTGTTGTACACTCAAACCTCGATATAACGAATTCAGATAAAACAAAACATTGGTTATAACGAAGTAAATGAAAAGTAGTCTCGCAACAGATTTAGTGTTATGAATAAACCTTCATAATGAATTTTGGGACATAACAAACTTATTTTCATGGAAGATGCAAGTTTGTTATAATGAGGTTCGAGTGTAGTTGTCTCGAACTTTGTTGCATAGCCAGCCAGTGGGGGGTAGATTGTGAGGGACAGTTGTTAGAGTAACGGAAAAAAAAAAAGCTGGGGGAGAGTTGAAGCATGTAGGGAAGGGCGTTTCAGTTCCGCAAGCATGAAATTTGAAGAGGGGTGGATCGTGCAATGTTTTGAGAGACATTTTTTTTGACGAGGCTCTAGTGGTGGCAAGCCTGAAACTGGTCATGTAGGAAAGGGAAACGTCGGAAAACTGCATTGAAATGCCGCTTCTTTTTCTTCTTCCCTACATGGCCAGTTTCAGTTCCCTATGGCATGTAGGGAGAGACGTTTCAACTCCACTGCATCGTTGGCCATTTGTTTGGCCTACTATTCTTTTCTTAATTTTTAGTGGACTGGGGACTAGCAATGTGATTTGCCGAATCATCGCGGCACATACCCAATTATTGTGGTGCATGATGTACCCTGACTACATGACACACCGCGACGACCTTAGTTGCCAATGAACCCAAGATCTTAAGTTGCTTAGTGCGTGCTTAAGGTGCCTACGTAGTACGTTTTGCAGAAAGGTGGACAGTGGCCAGCTCTCTCTGAAGGAAGACTTCCAATACTCAGAGTATGCAGGTTCTACATGCATCGTTATCTTGTCGTAAGGGTTAGAAAAAAAAGAAGAGAATTTTTCACTTACAACCGACGACGCCTATGCCTGAATTTCTGCGGGATGAGTTCTTTAACACTATCGTGTTCAAATACATGCCTCATAATTTGACTTGTAGAAGTGACCCAAACAGGTTATAGCCTCAGTTCATTTTTATTCACTTGGACATGACTGCTAAACTGTAGGTTCAAAAAGAAGACAAGAAGCACACTTGTATTGCAGAAAGGTAGAGAGATCGACTTAAAATCATGCGCTTGGGATGCTACTCTGCACTTGAGAAGGTAAATGACGATGGAAGTCCATATCCTCTCTGTGCAATAGCCCCAGCATTCTTTTTCTTTTGCCTGCGGTCCCACATAAATTGTGACACGCCATGCACGTTCAGAAAGGCAAAAAGCACTTTTTGCACCTTCTAGCATTTTATTGTGCAACCTTGAGCAGCTGCTTTTTGGTAGTTAATGCATGCATATGACCCTCCACATTATGGAAAATGTTCATTAAGACTGAATTAGGGTCCCCCTTGCCACCTCTTCCAGCCTTATCACATCATTGTTGGGTTACATTTTCGATAAGTTGCGTCCTGCCTGGAGGATAAGTTGCATTTTCTTCTGCTCTTCTAGGCAGTGCCCTGACAAGCAGCATAGAGTCTGGTGGGTTCTTTGGAGGCATTCTGGCAGGCTACCTCACTGACTGGTTTCTGCACTGGCATGTCAAAAAGGTGAGCTCCTACCGCCACACACGATCAGCTAAAGAAAACAAATGCTTGCTATGGAGTGAGCCACATTCGCTTGCAGAATGTGTGTCCTCCAATTCTGTGTTCTGCTCTCGGTCGCTTGGGTAACCCATGTTGCAAGAGAGTGGATGTTGAGGCAGTGCTAACCTGAAGTGTCGTCCTCGCTAATCTGTTTGTGGCACATCGCGAGGATTCCAAGATACAAAATGTTTTCTGCAGCAACTTGGCTGTGAAGTTTGCTATGCCACTACCCTTCGTTACAACTTGAGAAAAGAAATGTAAGCTCTGCCCACAGAACTGCAATGGGCCTGCCCTTCGCTTGTGAAGGGCTGCTTGTATTAAGATTTAAATGTTCATTGCTATTACATAAAACATTACATTTGGCTGAGTGGTGATATCAAAATTTTCTGACGAAATTCATTGGGACATTCAAGTTTATAACCTAAAACCAGTGAAACAGACATGTCTGTGTGAGAAGGTCAGCTATATTTAAAGCACTGCAGAGGGGCTTAATTTCGGCAAAATTAGTAAACACTATTGAACTGTCTGTTGGAGGGACAGTGATAGCTATGGGAGAAGCTGACATTTTATTCCTTCTTAGATTGTAACTGAGTATATTTTCAGAATGAAATTCACAGTGGCTCTCCTTGTGTGTCACTTGAACCGTGTAGTGATATTCTTGGAAGAACAGTTCATTGCAGCATGGGACAACAGTAATGAAAACTAGTAACGTTTGATAAATTGCGTGTCCTTTCCTGTAAGATTTTAGCTACGTCCTATGAAATCATGGTCTGACCGGCCTGCTTGCATTGTTCCTCGGCCAATGACTATGTTTCAGCTACTGATTCAAGATGAGTGGGACAAAGCCAAGTGAATGGGACACTATAAATAAAAAGGTGCTGGTGCACCTCTGGCTCCTTGGAGTTGCACTACAAAGCAGGCTCGTTTAAGCAAAAGCAATTGTGAGATTGCAACGGTTAATTTTTGCGACGTAGTTTTTCATTGCAACCATTGCTGCCAGTGTCTGCAACAGCTATCGTACACAATGAGAAGAAAAAAAACAACAAGGGAATCTAGTGGTGGACTGAGAAATCATACGTGGTAGTCGAGCATTCTATCCAGTACCATGCCAGTGCTTGAAATTCCTTCACAAAAAGACCTATGCAGACGTCATTTCGGGCAAGAAATCTCATTAGAGCTGCAACATAGTGTGGTAGAAGACTAAAATTTCACCAGGTGCCACACGGTGTGAGTTGTGTTATTAGTGGGTGGTTCAAAAGCTTCCCTCTTGCTACAAAGGGCTCATCCGTAATTCCTCATCAGCGACGCCATCGACAGAGTGCACTTAATGCCTTTTCAGACGTGTAGTGGGTACCCCACTTCTCCACGGAATGACGAATATAATGGCATAGCGGGTACTTCCAAACTTTGCAATATGATGATGATTTACTGTGTCTCCCCAAGAGGGTTTATAACGGGCTCTCGAAACGTTGCTGCTTCAGATTTTGCTGCGACTGTGCTGCGTGTTCCGTGCATGCCTGATGATTTTTTTTTATCTTCCCAGGTTTTGAAAACAGTTATGATACATTTGAACTGGAGTGGCGTCCGCTGTTTATATTTTCTTTTTCCAGGGCAGCAAAAGTAATGCGAACCCTAGAATACCTGTTGCGGTACTCTTCATGGCTGGGGCAGCTGGCTGTTTCCACCTTTTGTGCTTCAATGTAGGAAAGGAATCCTCGGAGGTAAGGCGGTACTTTTCCTTTGGGCAGTGTTGTTCTTGAAAGTAGCTTTGAAACGCTTGAGTGATTAACAAATGTACGTAAATACTGGTGCTGAACGTGGGCAAATAAAACAAAAGAGAGGGATACACCACCTTGAATTTCCAGCACGTTCACTGAATTCAGTACGTATTGTGTTACTGCTTTGCACATTGAAAGTGACCACAGGTATGATTGTAAATTTCTTTATTTGCTTAGGCGGATTTGTTTTTTAAACTTTCACATTGTGTGCAGCCGGCTGTGTGTCGACTGAAAGGCATGTTTCTGAGAAAGCAGGTAAAAAAAGCTAGGTGTTTCATTTATTGATTTGTTTTTAACTTGCAACACGCCTGATGATGTGAGGTAGATAATTGTAAGGTTTTTGTGATGATTATTGCAGTTGATTGCAACAGAACTTCTGGGAACGGCCTAGAAAATTTGGGTGGACGGGATGTGCACGCAAAGTCGTGCACACACACTCATGCACACGGCTGTTTCTCTGAAGGAAGTCTGCTTCGAAAATTCAGCAGTAGGGCGGCACTGGTAATGAAACCGTCGTTTCTGCGTACAAAAAAAAAAGTATGCCAGTTTAAAAAATAGTTAGTTTAGGCATACATCAAAGCAGGCACCCTTACACAAGGCGTCACTCGGGGTCGTCTGTATCTGAAGCCATCTCCGTTTTCGTCATTTGCTTGTGCAGCTGTGGATATCTGGCATTGGCCTGGTTCTGGGTGCCTGCCTCTACGGACCGATTGCCATCTTTGGTGTCGCTGCTTCGGAGTCTGCACCGGCCCACCTGTCGGGAACATCACATGCCATTGTTGCACTTGCAGCAAGCAGTGAGTGGTTCTCCCACTGTCTTCCTCTCTACCGAATTTTATATCCATACTGAATGCTGCATCAGTGAGGCAGTTTCATTGCAATGTGCTCTTTAGGGTGTCACATCTGCCTCCTCAAACTGGCAGCAAAGGTTAAAGTACTCAAAACTTTATATAACGAACCTGGCTATAACGAAATACTGCTTACAACAAAATAATTGAAAAATAGTCTTGCAATAGATATAGTGTAGAAATAGAACCTTTATAACGAACTTTTGGATATAACAAACTTATTTTTGTGTTAGGTGCAACTTTGTTATAATGCGGTTTGAGTGTATCACGGTGTATTTTCTTAAGTACGTAGTGCACGTAGATTCAGTACCTCCGTGCTACATTTGGAAGTATTCTAAAATACAGACTGTTCATGCCTAATAGGAAGTTCAAGCATTGTCTAAGATCATTGCTGAAATGTAGCAGCTACTTTGTGTATTTGAGTGTAGGTGCTTTCAGCCCATTCGTTAAAAAAAAAATCGAGGTTAGAACATAAAAAAAAAATCTTTCGCATGCAGCAGGGAACAAAGAAAGATGAAAGACATGAAGCTATTTCTCAGTCTCACCCTACTTTACTCTGTTTTGCTATAAATAATACAATTGGGAAATTTTGAAACCGTGCACTGTACAACTAGAACTTATGGACTTTTACAAAATGTTTTAAAGGGACTCCATCCCGAACATGCCACAAGGCATTGTTCGAATTATAGTGACGAATCTGAGCACGCTTTTCGCTATCTTAATATGACTTGTTTTTTAAATTGTTTGTGAAAGTCTCAAAAACTGGCACGTCGTTTCATCTAGTCTGGACTAGGGGAACCATGTCACACCTTGGTGCACGCATGCTATGTGCTCGCGTGTGTCGCGAGCACATAAAAAAAACTTGCTGTAAAAAATTTTTACAAAAATTTTTCTCAGCATTTTTTATCGTCGGAGTGGCTACTCAATGATTAGACACTCGAACCAGTAAGCTTTCTGTTTCATGAAAAAAAAAAAACATGTACAATTAAGACTTGTTTTCAGTTTAATCAGGTCAAAAGCATAACCGATTTTTTCACGTTTGTCTGCAGTTGGCGCCGTAATTTCCGGGCTTCCATTCAGTATTGTCGCCAACCGTTACAACTGGGGCGCTGTCTTCATCCTCCTGGAGGCGTTGTGCGGTGTCACGTCTGTGGTGCTCTTCGCTGGGATGAACTTCAACGCGAAAATGGGAGTGTCGAGACCAAAGAAGGACTAAGTGGCGTTGGTCATCACTCCCACGATCCGCCTACTCATTCCTTAACTTCAGCGTACAAACCTCGTTGTCATCGCATCATTTTCTATTTAGAAATATCAAGCGATGACAAACATTCAGCTTGGAGACTATCATATCATAGTGTGAGAGGACGGAGAGGCGCTGTTCTGGATTTTATGATTTTTCTTTTAATCCTTGGAAAGATGCCCAAATCTACAAATGCAGTGACTAAGAGACAAGAATTTAAAACACACAGGTGTCTTTGTGGTTAGACATGACAATACCTCCCTTCGCCCGAAAAACTCCTTCAGTATCCTAAATCAATGTTATAGCAAAGGTACCTGCCACAGATCAGGACTTATTGAGGAGGATGATTACGTCTACTTACGTCTTGTGTTGTTCGTCTGCATTGTAGATAACCTCACAGTGTTTTCTTTAAAATGTATTTTGCTTCCTGCCAGTGCACCAGGGAAAACTCTTGTCTTTTCTCTATTTCAGTTTCGATATGCAAGAAATGTCAACTTGAATACCTTTAGAATGAGTATTACCTACACTTACCGTGATCCCATTAAAATGAGTCTTCACCTGATCCAACTGAGTATGTAACGTAATATACGGGAAGGACTATTGCGATTGGTGCACTGAATTAGCAGAAACGGTGTCGCATCCATCTTTGTGCCACATTTTTTCTCCGTGTTTTTACCTTGAACCATTTGATCATACCCCGTGACAAGTTTAAACAGTGTTAGCTCTATGAATAGAAGTGCTACTTAGACGTACATGTTTGTTGTAGGCTGTACAGCAGGCCTCTAGTTATGATTTATCATTCCTTTGGGAAGCTATAATGTGGTATATTTTATGGGGCATTAGGCAAGGCATTCTTGAAGGCCTCTCTTTACTATACTTTGTTTTTTTTTTCTATTGAGCATTGATATAACTTCGAACTGCGCAGGTCTGCGCAGACCTTTTGTGGAGTTGAGCTCGTTGAGCGCTTCTTTCTACGAGTCATTTTAATTCGTTATAGATGATGTATATTGTACTTTTTGATAAAAATAAAGGTGACATGCATATCACTCAACTATGTAATCAATTTCTGCCTCATTTTTCAAGTTCAATTCCTGTTATCCAACTTTAGTTGATTACCGTGGCATGCTTAATTGCCATATCAACGAAAAAATTGAAGTGTTGCACACGTTTGAAGATTAAATTTCAGGAAACCTCTCTTTTTTTCCGGTCAGGTCGTTTTGAACATTTCCTAATGTGTTTTTTTGTTGGTCACACAAGGCAGCTACTTATTTTGTGTTCTCTTCTGAAGTTGTACCGCTCATTAATTTTTTATAGCCTTTTGCACACAATTCCAACTGACTTTCATTGTTATGACTCGGCTATAGTGTGACTCAACGTGTTGCTCTAGCGAAAAACTTCCTTTAAGCTGTTTTTATTATGTCGCCATCATTCTTCGAAAATGAAGACAGAGGCGAGGTTAAAAGACTGTGTAAATGTAGTGGTGATGCGAGTAAGGGCAGAAAAAACCAAACTTGGCATTGTGTAGACAAATGCAACAAAGTATATATTTTCACAGATCATATTTTGCATGCAAATTCAAGCAATATAGAAAATAATCACTTTTTTTCATTCCATTCTATTCAAGCAGTCAATGAATGAATCGACTTTTAATTTCAATACAAACAATACAATGTGCTCAAGCAATATGTACGAGGCCATAGAAAAAAAGCTACATTCACACAGCTTAACTGAGCTCTGGCTGTTCGTTCAGCAGTAGTGACAAATTGGTTTGTTGGGTAACTCTTGATAGAGACATAGCGAATGGTTCTTACGTACATGCATTTTAGCAAATGCAAACAATACGTAATATCAGTACATTGACTTTTTACGAAAACAATTTTGTGATACATTTATTTAAACATGCATCAGAATTTCTCTGACACTTGCAAAACAGGCTAAGTAAGGCTTTGTTGGTATGGATGAGGAGACTGAGGTCATCAACGTTTTTTTCTGCTTAGCTCATTTAGGGTGGTTGCCAGTGTGCACTCGAGCTTTTTGTTTCTATAATGTATACGTGAGAAGAAAACAGTGCGGTGTGTGATGCCTGAAAGGCTAAAAAATTGTTTTCCTAAGAATTGCTAGCTTTTTAAATAGTTTCACTCTATCTGATGTGGCCCTCCTGTAGGACCTCAATGGTTTACATTTGTATATATTTGCATCATTCATCATTTGTGTTTATGAAACACAAATTCGTGTTTGGGTTTATAAAAACATAATTTGTGTTTATTTAATAAATCTTTGTTTATAAAACAGGTTCAGTGCGGTCTGAAAACCAGGAAATCTTTATTGATCGAAGTGCTTCTCTATGAATGAGTAGCAGTTTTGCAAGTTTGAAACATTTGTGTTAGCCCCTATTAGTACTCATAAGTAAGAGTTCAAGACTGCAAATGAAAACATCCTTCTAAGGTTTACTGGAATTGTAAGGCAATTTCGACATAATACACTGCGTTATTCAATTTTGGTAATAAAAATTTTACTGTTTATTTTAGGACACATCATCTAAAAAATTACAGCTATAATTTTAATGAATTTTTTTATTTTGATTTTTAATGGTTCTTGCACTAAATGGTCATCTGTTATATCTAAGAATCTTCGGTGTAAAACAACACACATTTGGTTTTTTACTTTTGAGCTGGCACCTCGCCTGCAACTGATAATGCAAACTTCCCTCTTGTGTTTTTGTTGCAAGATCTCCTCTCAACGAGAACCGTGCAATCATCTGCATATATCATAAGAGGTACATTGTGGGAAATACGAGGTAAAATCGTTAGAACATAAAAATATTGGCACTTTAATCAAAGTGTGCTTGTTTGTGCCCATGATACTATACACACACACATACTGGGAAATTAGCAGATACAGTAAACCGTAACATTTTCACTGATAAATAGAAGGTTCATTGATAAAAATAATTGAATAAAAGAAAATAATAGATAATGAATCAATAAAATACTGTATTTATTGTGCAATAATGCAAGCAGACCAGAGAGAGAATTTATTTACAGAAAGGCAGAAAGGTTGGCTTGAGGTATAGTTTGCTCTGGCCTATTACATCACTCTGGGAAGGGAGGAGCAAAATAGTTTTGAGTGACGATGGTAATTTAGGAAAACAGCTGTATTAACCCTACCTAAACAATTTTGAATAGATGTGTTGGACTAATATACATTTTATAATTACTACAAGGAAAGTTATTAAAGTAGAGATTAAAATGGTGCATGTCTTGTAGCCTGACTGAAATTGAAAATCGCATCAGACATCGCAATGGCAATATCTAACCATGTCTTCTTTGTCCTCTAACACTTTGTCCTCACGCATTCAAAAACAGTAACACTACCTTTTTTTTTTTTGCCGTTGGCTTCGAAATTCAGAAACCAGAATAATGAAACCCGGTAAAATTTTATACGACCACACATTTTTTTCCCAACAAATGGGTTTCGTACTGTTATTAAAATGAGCTGTCAGTATGAAAAGTATGAAGTAAAGCAAAGGTAGCTCTCTTGTTGCAAGAACAAAGCTATCATAATCTTCTGTCTCCATAATAACAGCACCTGTTGTTCTTTCATTTTTGGCCTGTGCTGTCAGATTCAGTCTCGAGGATGATTGCACCGCTATCAAGGAATTTCATATAGATTTCAATCAAATTCCCGATCTGACAGTATAATTTTTAAATAAACTTTTACTGATTCTACTCGTATTACTTGTTAAACGTTATTACTAGCATAAATATAAACCAAAACCATAGCGTACCAATACCTATTTTACTGACTTGTGTCCCATGGTACAAAGATGTAGGGGGTGGAACCATGATACGAAACACAGCGACAGAAAATGTATAAATTAGGCAGCGAAAAAATCAAGATAATGTGAAACAAGAAAGGCTGTCAACTAAGAAAAAAATTTAAAGGAAACAAAAAAAGCATATGAAGCACAATGAAGAAATACCACATTTGTAATTAAAAAGAACTAATAAAACAGTGTGAATGTAAACCTAAAGTAATCAGTCAGAAAACTTGAGAATTTTTTAAAACGATCATCGCCATCATTCCACCACATAATTTTCCATTTTCATCGAGCCCATTTTGTAGCAATACTGAAATTTTAATTCTTCATTATAAGTAGCAACAAATCTGCCAACAAGCTCAATATGTTCAAAATAGTGGGTATGAGCCATACATTGGATAATAAGAAAGGCCTCCTCAGCCATGGTGTCTGCTTCCTGGCATTGTGTGTTGCAAGCCACGATGGTGTAGGCCTTGGAGAGTGCGCTCTCGCGCTACCCCCTCGCCAGCCACGAACATGGAAGTTGAAGACCCAACAGTGACTCCCGCAGTGAGTGTTTTTATTATTTATTTACAAATACCTTACAGGCTTCACAGAGCCATTTTGTAAGGGGCATCAGCTACAAAGTTATGAGCAATGCATGTTAGCATAAAAAACTACTAGCCCTCAAAAGTAAAAACAAAGTAGATTCACATCAAGAACAGCAGCAAGTACAGTAAAATAGGTGTGAGTACAAAGGTAGTGATATCAGATGTTAGATTACAGGACATTATAATTCAGCAAGTGTGATGTGCATAAATGGAAATGCACAGGATGTTAAACTAATGGAATGTATGTATAGTATGCAAACTGAGCAGGTTAACATTATTTGTTGTTATTTCACACACATTCATCTCATTAAGTGTAGCTGACTGGATTCCCAGAGAAGGCAAGTGAGTAAGGGAGATACAGAAAGTTAGGTGGGTAGATGAAATTACGAAGTTTGCAGTTATAAAGTAGCGGCAGCAACGGAAAGACCAAGTTGACTTGCAGAACATGAGAGTGGCCTTTGTCCTGCAGTCGGCGTAGTTAGGCTGATGATGATGATCTCAAAGCCTTTGTGCAGTAGGTATCACATTGAAGTAGTGCGCCAGTGTCGTCAAATGTCTGTAAATTTGACAGTGGCGCCTCAAACTGCCATACATTTGTTATATAGGCCTACTGTTAACTCGGTACTTCCAAGCATTTCTGTACTAGTAGCTAGCAACGCTCTCATAAAATGTCAATAATGTGGCATTGAATTTTCTACGAGCATACCCGCACACATCTAGGTTCAAGTTTAATTCATTTGTGCAAAAAACACATATGGGAAGTTTAATTCTTTCACGATGATTTGTGAGAATATGTACTAAGCTGGAGCTGACATTCCATCTTCTCAGTGTGTCTATATTTTAGCACATTGTGAACTTGTGACCCTGGATCTACTGTTAATTTCTAAAGTATAAATAGTCCATGGTTCGTGCCGAACAGTGGCCAACTTAACTGCTACACTCAAACATTGATGTAACGAACCCAGGCATAACGAATTATTGGTTATGCCAAAGGTAGGGCAAAATAGTTTTTGTAATGAGTACAGTGTTAAGGATATATGGTTATAACGAATTTTTGAATATAACAAAGTATTTTCTTGGCGGATGTGAGTTTGTTATAACGAGGTTTGAGTTATCTGCGTTCACTGTTTTGTTATTTTTTGGTGTCACTTGTCCCTATGCCAACAGGTTTTTCACACATTTTCCCTGGTTTGCACCCTTTTTTGTACAGGATGACTGTCGCCTGGTGCTGGGCTCGTCACAGAACACTACCGAAGCGGCTTCAACACTGACAGTCAGCGAAGACACTCCGGGGGTTTATATTAAAAGTGAGTCTTTATCAGCTGCTTTCGCTCATTGCTGCCTGGGGCAGTGAACTTGTTGGTGTTCAGAATAAATGTTTCATTTTATAAACTGAGTAGAGCTCACTGGCAGCTTTATTCATTGGAATAGAGCAGTCATGTTGGAAGAAAAACAGCTCCAATTTTTTCCCTGAAGAGCTTGTGCAAATTCAGTCATTACTTCAAGACCTTGACAATAGTGCTTATTAAAGCGAAAGCGTTAGATGCCTGATTAACGCAAAAATTGAGCGGTAGCGTCTTATGGCAATGCAAAAGATCGTCGACTGCTATATATAACCTACGTCTGCCCCAAACTGGAATATGCCTCATCCATCTGGGATCCTCATCAAGTCACATTAATTAACAAAATCGAATCAGTACAAGATCACACTGTTCCCTTTATCTTCGGTAATTATCATCTCACTGCTAGTGTTACATTAATGAAGAGTACGCTTCATATCTCATTACTTTCTATTTTCAAAAAGGAATCACGCATTTCATTATTTCATAAATTTATTACCACAATGCCTTGTGACAGATATTTGTTGTGCGAACCTTCTGCGATAGATGCCGTGGTGACTCCGCCTTTCGTAGAGGGCCTCCATGATCCGGTCCAGTGTCGAAAACGGGAGACATCACTGGCCGGCCGTGTCATGAGGCGAAGTCAGAGTCAACACGGCATCCATCGCAGAAGGTTCACACAACAAATATCTGTAACTTGTCGGCCTATCGTTCTTCATAATCTTGTGCATATCGGGCCATCGTCGTGAAGAGCGAGTCAGGACTGAGCCGAAGAAGACGTGAGGGCTCCCGTCTCGCGAGCCTCCAGACGATGCCTGCACTCACGGGGCTGCACTGTCAAGCCCACCCGTCGACCTCTTCGTTATTGCAAATGCCAGTGCTCTCTTAATGATGATAGTGGCGCTTTTTCTCATTCACACAATATTTAACAGTTTTCCTTTGCTCACTTTGGATTCACTCAGCACCGTACTATTCAGCTTGCCATGATCACGCACATAAGGTTAACGTACCCCGTCGCAACACCTTAGCATGTTCACAATCCTTCCTTCCTAAGGCCCCAATAGATTGGAATAATCTACTTGCATCATTAGTAACCATCACCAAATCCACTCGTTTTAAGAATGCACTAATAAACTTGCAATCGTGAATTGTACTAACGGGCATAACTATTATTGGCTGTTTAGTATGTTCGTTGTGTTTTGACTTCAGTTGTCTTTTAATAAAGTGTACACCTTGCATGTAATATTTACTATTATGTTTTTCTTCACAGTAATGTGTTAACATGCCCCTGCATTTATTTTGCTGTTCAACTATATTTCTGCCCATCTTATTTACAATGTACAAATGTACCCTGAGGTTTTTACAAATAAATAATTAAGTAAATAAGAATTCGTCCTGGTGCGATTATTAAACCCAGGACAAAGGCCTTTAGTAATTATCTTTTTCATATCCCTTTGACCACTTTATCGCACTCTGCAGAACTCATTGGCAATATTCTGTGTTCATCTGCTTCGAGTTGTCCATTACTTCATCCTCGCGTTGCCAATTGCGAGCATCCTGGCTAGCTCACTTGAAGTGACTGCCTTAGAAACGCACTGGTCCCAAGTTTGATCTCGGTACTGGGACAAATTTGTTTTTGACCAAAGAATCTTGCTCTCTGAGAAATTTGTACGATTGTCCATGCATATTTGTGCTAGAGATTGGTTGTACACCCAAACTTCACTATAACAAAGTCGCATTTTACATGAAAATAAATTTGTTATATCCTAAAATTCATTACAAAGGTATATTCCTAACACTATATCAATTGCTAGACTATTTTCCATTTACTTTGTTATAACTGATATTTCGTTATATCAAGGTTCATTTATGTGGAGGTTTGAGTGTGGTCAGTAATTCCTTTTATAAACCTTGGCCATGCAGGGTTCTGCCGGTGTGGTCTCCAAAGGCAGGCCTTCCCAGATGTGGAAGCAGGTGACCCTGGCTTTATCCAGGAGTCAAACGCCAAGAAGCGCAACCAGAAGCTGATGGTCCTCATCCTTACCGTTGCCTGCATTGTAAACCTGGCTGTAACAGGCATCGGCATAGCCTACCTGCGGTTGCACTTTGCACAGGAGGATATCCTGTCCATTGATGTAGTGTCACCGGATGCCAGGCGGGATAAGGAAGAAGGTATTAAAACTTGAAAACATATACTGAATGGTGGTTGCTATGAACTGACAGAGTTGCAGAAGTTAAGCTATCGCTTTCTCGGGAAGTTGCCTCCATGATGATCTGTCTTGTATACCTGGCCATCCATGCAACTGCGCAATGCATCTACAGTAGGTTTAGTATATATTTGTGTTTTTACTGCAGTGGGTTGCGTGGCTCATGTCGGAAATTAATCCTAGGACACTAAATGTGTTTCACATGGGTATATGCAGTATCAAGCATGAGTTTTCAATGTTTGCCACTCTGATATCTGTGATTAACCAAATCTGTCCTTCTAATCAGCGTACAAAAATACAGGCACACTGTTTCTGGCCCTCTTCGTTTGTTTGGTGTGGTAATAAATTCTTCTAACTGTGAAGTTTAGCCTAAATGCAGGCTCATGATGACCTAAAAAAATTACATTGAAACACTAAAACTGTAGTCACTGTAGGAATGGACAGCGGATATTGTTCCACTGTGCATTTCCTCCAACTTCTGACTGAAGTCCAAACATTTGTACAAGGTTATCTGCTTATGCATGAATTGAATTTTCTTTGTCGAATGTGATGTTCTATGGCAGCTAGACGAAAAATAAAATGCCACAGATGTGTCAACTGTACATTAAAGTTGAGATAATCACAAGTTGAGCTGCTTTCCTGTTTTATAAAGCCACTATGTGGTCATTCATGTACTCAATGTGTGAACCCTCCTTGTGTAGCGCATGTTGTTCTATACGCTCAAACCTCATTATAACAAAGTTGCATCGGACACGAAAATAAGTTCGTTATATCTGAAAATTCATTTTAAAGGTATATTCTAAACATTATGTCTATTGCAAGACTATTTTTCATTTACTTCGTTATAACCAATATTTAGTTATATTTGGGTTCATTATATCAAGGTTTGAGTGTAGATTCAGTGACACGAAGCTGTTGCAATGTGTGCCATGTGGTTTCTTTACAGCTTCCAGTTTGTACAGCCACATCAAAGCCATGATTAAAAGAAGAGCGCGGGCACCAACAAGTACAAAACAAACATCAGCAACACCAGGCCACAGGCCAAGGCATAGGTTAAGAACCCGGTGGACATCCCGCTTCCACGTCGCCAACCTTCCGTGGTTCAGAAGCGGCACCACAAGCATGGCACCGAAGATTTTCAAAGCACCTTCTGGTTACTCCCTCGCATGAGCTGTCGGATAGCTTGCCCTCAGAACTGTGTGCTGCTGTCTTAGTTGAATATGGCTAGATTGAGAAGCAAGCATCATTAATCAGTGCTTGGGCTGAAGGAAGCTGGAACGGTGCGCTACTAAGATGTCCGGAGCCCGTTGTGTGTGACCTCAACTGTATTGGTGCTTCATCGACCTTATGCATCCCAAGTTGTGCTATATTAGCACTGACCTTGGGGAAGTGTCATGAGGGTCCGCAAAATACAAATTGTGAAAGTGTACTGCTGTATTTCTGGCACACAATATGACACTTCATGTTCCCAACAGAAGTAGCAATTAAAGTACATCTGTGCGAGGTTTAAATATTTCGCTGCCATTTGATAGTATAGTAGTTGTCATGAGATTACGGAACAAAAGAACTGTTCTTGTCATACTTGTGTTTCTTTACGCTAGATGGCCACGCTCTTCCATGTTGAGCCATTTCTTTCTCGGCTCTCATTGTATTGCCGTCTGTAATTGCATTCCCGTGCGGTGAAGCCTTTTTCGAGTTATAAATTTTGCACAAATAGTGACATAATGGAATTCAAGTCACTTATATGATTGGTACGTAATTTTTCTGTAATCACTGTAATAAAGGAACACAAAAGTTTTTTCACAAAAAATAGCTCTATAAATTGAGTGAAAGGAACACTTCTGGTAATTTTGGCACGTTTTTCTTCTTATAAAAGGGTTAAAGGTTGTGTTTATCGTGCAAAAATGGGTGGAGCAAAAGGAGAGAAGCTAAATGAAAGGCTAGCCTCCTTTTTTGCATTTAAAGATGAACTTATCCCTATCTACTAGCCCACATCTTGATGCTTCTTCAGAAGATTTACAGAATCTCTTGGCATGCTAGTAGATTCAGTTGTAATCGAACAAAAGAAAACCATGCTGAGTTGTGAACAAACACTGTAGGAGAATATGTTTATTTGAATGGCAAAGCTGTTGCTAAACACCTGAAGCCTTCTAGAAGTGCTGCGTCATCCCCCCCCCCCCCCCCTTTTTAATTTTTTTCTTTTTGAGGAACGGGTTTAATCTTTCCTCTTTGTTAGAGCACTGCATGGAAAAAGGTGTCTTAGAGATGTACTTCAAGAAGGGTGCTTTAAATCGAGCAGTCGACTGTACCAGAAAACATGTCTCTTGTTACCTTTCTTTTTGTATCTGATTCAAGAAATAGGGCAGAAAAAAACGAAAAACAAAAACAAAACAGATTGGCTGTCGACCATCGTGCTCTCTTGTTTGAAGGATCTGTACATTTCATTGGTAGTCACTTTTTTTTTTTTTTATCAGTTAACAATTTAGTCTGAAAGGATCCACTTATTTCTAGTTCACTGTACTCTGGTGTCAAGAACTGAGCGAACGCTAACAGATTAATTGGGAAACTAGCTTTGCACGGGGCGCAAAAGCAGTGCAAGAAATAGTGTTCCTTGTCTGGACTACAGTGTACTGGCCCAGAACACTTATACACTACCATTTATGTACTGGTCTGAACTACAGCCATTGTATCTTAACTGTCGTCGACGGTACTATTTCATATGCTACCGGATGGCATGCGATTCAGGCAGTATGTTGCGAAGCATTTTGCCAACTCAGACATTCAATAAAGTCTCAAGATTTTTTTCGTTTGAAAAGAAAAAAAAAGTCCAGGGACATTTAGGCACGTTCATTAGCCGCATTCCGTGCCCTGGTCAGGCAACCAAAGAAAGCCAGCTCAAGCCGCACGCGGTTGCGGAGCGAATCCAATCCAATCCGATCTTCACGGAGTCTTCTGCCACTTGGACGTCGCGCGTAGGTGATGCTGACAGATCCGTGAGAAAGACGGGATGCCAATACACCGGCGAGTTTTACAGTTCTCGTTGCTCGCTGTGTTCTGCGTCACCGCGTCGCACGCATTTATCGATGGACTCTACTGCGGCAGGGAGAACTGTTACGATGGTGAGTGAATCCCTTTCGCGCACGTCCGCTCGCAAGACGTGTTCTTCGAGGAACCGCCGACGACGTGGGTTTCCACACGGCATGTCTTGACCGAAGGTGTTGGGACGTGACATCTCACGAGGAGGACCTAGCGCTTCACTGGCAACGCAGCGGGGAAAAAATGCAGTCTCCGGGCGTGAACTGCCGAAAAGGATAAGCGAAACGAAACGGATAAGCGCCGACTTCGATTTTCGCTCGTTGAGCGCGTAACATATGCATCGTGACAGCTTGTTTCGCGATGACGATTGTCACAGCTCAGAGTTACGTGGTTTCGTTAAGCGTTACAGTCACATGTGCCTCGTGCGGGGGCAAGTTGTACGAGCCTGCTGTCGAGCTGTTTCGCCGGAAAATGACAGATTTCGCCCACCGGCCGGAACCGCGCTTTGACGAAACTGTACGCAACATCACGTGTGAAACCCTTCGCAGATTCGAGAACACGCCTTGCAATTTCACTTAATCTAAACGCGGGATTCTCTTGGTCGGCTTGGCCTTTTATGTCCTGTCAGAACTTGTCATGCGTGTGGCATATTGACACCTGTTAACGAAAGTGCACGTTTCGTAGGTTATTCCAACCTGTTTCTTGTTGCACGCCGGTCACAGTGGCATCATGAAAAAAAAACCAGAGAAACCTGTTGCCGTCATCGCGTCTGTTTAAGAGTTCATTGTCTACGATGGCCTTCGCAGTGGAAAAGTCGCAGACGGGCAGTGCGGGGGCAAAACAGGCGAACAATCCTCACGTTATAACGCGGCACATTCAAGTGCACAAGGTTATACGGCAAAGAGAGGTCCAAGCTTTCAGCTTCATGGAAAAGAACATGGCAATTTATAGAATCTGACATTCAGGTAGCTGTTGCTTTCAATTTTTTTAAAACTCTAGCTTACGCGTAGTGCAACATGTTAAATACCACCAATTTCATCGATGGTATTCAACATCAAATACCATATTTAAGCTCAGTAACAAATTTTCTTGTGGCATGAATGCCATGTAACCATCTTAGGCACGAGTAGCATTGCATTCTCTGAACACTCCACTTCGACTAGCATTGGCTTATTCAGCAATTAACCACCAGCCCACGCGAAATGACTACAGTAATAAAGCTTTAGTTGCACAAATTTCGCCTGAAGTCGGACATTCTGAATTAATCTCCCCTATGACCAAGAGGTTGGTTTTTTTTGGAAATTCATGGAAGTGTTGAAACTATAAGTCAGTGTCCGAACTCAAAATAATCTAGCTCTTTCATATGTCCGTGAGATCCAGGATTTACGCCCATACGTCATCTGAGAATAACCTACAGTGTTAACCAAATATACCTTAGATTTTAGGTTAGTATTTATTTCATTGCTGATACCTGAAAATCCACCCATGGCTTTATTTATTTATTCAAAATACCTTACAGAGCCAACAGGGCATTGTGTAAGGGGAGCATAAAAGGAATACATACACGAATTGGTACAATTTCCATACAAACAATAACATGAACTAATTGTCTATTATTATGCAAGTCCTAAAAAGAATAACAATGAGAAAATATTAATAATAATTTTAATAGGAATGGAACGGCAATGAAAATCAGATGAGTATATGCGTGATATAATGACGTAAAACAAGCTAAGAAAATAAACACAAATTGTGAAACGACTTTTCATTATTCAAAAGAAAACATCACTGAATGATACACAACAGAACTGAATGGCATGTTAGTATTCAAACCATCAAAAAAAAAGCGAGATACTAGTAGTGAGTAAACGTGTAGGAGCTGATTTTAATATGAATAAAATGAGCAGTTAATCCTGGAAAGGGGTGAGTAGAAGGTGCCGGAATTTTTCCCGATTGCTTTCAGCTTCGATTTCATCTGGAAGGCTGTTCCACATGCGGATGACAAGGGGGAGTGCAGATGAGTTAAAAATGTATGTTTTACCGTATACAGTAATATTCATTGCTGATGTATATTTTTTAAGAGCTGCCTCTTTTGCCTAGTTCGAAACCTATAAGAACAACTGTCGACATGTCTTGCTCAGTTCCTTACCTGAATCGCCTGTTTCCTTATCCTTTCAGTATTGGGCATTACAAGAGACACATCCAAGGTCAGTACCGGTTTCTGTTTGCCCCTAAGCGAGTCACTTGGTTCCATTTTGCGATTGTCACAGACTTTTTGACACTTAAATACACTCCTTTGCAGGCCGAAATGGCTAGGACCTATCGACAGTTGGCAAGGAAGTACCACCCTGATATGCACAAGACACAGGTATGCAGTTTGTTTGTTTACGCATCTTTGTTAAAGTTTCTCGACAAAACAAAAATCTTGAACAAGGCCAAACATTATGAAATACTCAGACAAACGTGGCGTGACGCACCGGAGTCTTTGGCACGCAAATCTAAATAGTATTATGCGAAGGCGCTAAGTGTGCACTGCCAACTTATTGCGAGACGGTATAGATGGCGTAGCTTGTTCAGAAAAAAAGCACAAGAGAGCAGTCTGACGTGTTTCACGCGACTAATTCCGACGGTGGCATAACAGTGTGTCTCCACGTAGCTTAACTGCATCCATCAATATCGACAGGCAGCCAGAAAACGATAGAGATTTTACTTAAGTTTTTTTTATAGCTGCACTAGCATCATACTCGTCATTAGACAGTGTTAGATGACATCTGCAAAAGCAAGAATGTACAAAATGTACTTTGTTGCATATGTGTGGAAGTACATATATCCCACTCTTCGATGTATGAGCACCTTTACTTTTTGTGTTTGTATGTGAGATTTCATGTTGTTTACTGTTGAGCATATTGCATCGACTTTCTAGGACTCAACATCTTTGTTGCATCACAACATAACATGAAATATGGTGATCTTTAATGAACCATTGTCTATTCAACTGCTCTTCTAACATAATTTCACTGTTGGCTTGCTTTTACTGACAGTAATGTTTTACTGTACAGCATTCTTCTTGATCATTAAGTCGCTTTTGTGTAGGCTCTTTGCTGTTGGAAATCTATTTGAGAAAGACAGAATTGACTAAAACCTATGGTAAGGGGGGGGGGGGAAGCAAAAGGTTAAGCTGAAGCAAACTGTCTGGGCATGCCCATACTTATTCTATGGAGACTGTTTTAGGCAAATAATTATATGTAAGGTGCCTCGAGAGTCTTTTATCAAGGAATGGGGCATTGTTTCAGTTATTTCTTAGTCATGAAGCTGCAGACGACAGTCTGGAGCACGAACAATGGACTGGGAAGATAGACAAATGCAGACATGCAACGGTAGAGTAGGAGTGATTGATAGTTTCATTGTGAGAAAAGTATGGCTTCCACTGCAGTGTGGAAAGCATAAGGCATGTCAGCGATATGCAAAAGAGGCTGTGTGTCTACTGAAAGTCAACATCCTGTGCAAATGCTTGGAAAATTGTTAATTACACATTTCTTAAGTATACCTTAATACCCTAAATACTGTGGCATTATATGTGTTACATTCACTTAAGGAGGGAATTCACCCCCATAATATCCCTGAGTGCATGGAAGATGATGTCATTACTTCCAGTAAATATTTCACCGAATGCAAAGTTTTGTGTGATGACCATACAATACCTTAATACCTAAAGACAGTTGCGAATATAAAGGAATTAATTTTACATTGTGGGGTATGATAGGGGGGGAATTGATTCTTAAATGAGAGAAGAGAAAAGTGAGCCCCACAACTGTCTGCATCTAAGTGCGACACCTCAGCAGTAGCTCCCGAGGAAAGGGGATAAGGAGGATTTAAAAGAATAGATTGAGAAAGGGAAGTATTGGGACACGGTCGAAGGAGTCCGAGGACGGGGAAACATTCGGCGAGAGCTTCACGGCATCAGGAGATGGCGAAGGGCGAGCCAGTCGGCCAGAGCTGTGCTGGTGCGGAGATCCCAGGGGCACAACCGTTCGGCAGAGAATCCAGGAAGCGATTCGGGGTTTAATGCAAGCTTGTGCCCATCATGTGAAGTGCAGTTATTGCAGAAATAAAGCTTGAATGTTTATCCGACGTCTTGTATTGCATCTATTTTTCACCCCTCTTCTCTTATCATTCAGGAGGCCAAGGCCAAGGCTGCAGAACGTTTCACACTTATAGCGACTGCTTATGAGGTGAGAGATAAGTGAATTAGCCCAATTAAAAATTTTTGAAGAATTTTTGTGATTATCTACGTAATGAAATCTTTCGTGGGCCTCAAGGCCGTTCCAGGTATCTCACCTCACTCTGTTTCTGTGTCACTAAATCTCAGATTCTGATCTAACATAATCGATGTACTGCCTACAATGGTTATCCGTCCCTCAACTTCCAAACGATAAATGTTGGTTGTATGAGTTATATGTTTTGTCAGGCTTCACTTCTTTTTCTAAATCTCACTGATAACACTGTATAATCGGCACTTCAATATGAGTCTCTGATAATAAAATAATAAAAGCCTGAAAAGGTCTCGTATCACCCGGATCAGTCATATCAAGCCAAAATTTACAAAATTTGTTTGCGGTGAACATGAGTGATACGGCCATTCTATTGAACATTATTTTTATAAATGATGTGCAAGAGCTTTATGAACCATGTGATGTCATCAGATTATGACTGCCTTGCACTTGATATCGAATAACAAAAAGTCTAGGTCCCTTGATTCTCCATCATAATCATTTTGAGAATTGCTTCAAGCTCTAGCAAATAAAAATGAATTATATTGATGATGATATTCATGCAAAATAAAGTTTGCCAAAATATTCAGATTGTTTAAAAGTGAGCACACTATTTGTGTGCTGTTTATTCAATTTTTGGCGCAATTTTTCTGACAGATTCTCAAGGACGATGAATCTCGAAAGGATTATGATGACATGTTGGATAATCCAGGTATCAAGCAGATTTTCTGAAGTTTTTGTACGAGTAGATTTTTTACTGCACCTGCATATATATGTGTGCATCTTTATATATATATATATATATATATATCTGTGTGTGTGTGTGTGTGTGTATTTTACATATTGACTGCCAATGCAACGTTTTACTTTTGTTGTAGGTCACTTACTGTTCTAGTGTACCACCCTTTCAATATCTCTTGATAAACCAGTATTGATAATTTTCTAAGTTAGGTTGGATCACCAACATGTGTATTTATAGTACATGTAAGTGTAACAAATTACTACTTATTGTTAGGGAAGTGTAGTGTAGTTACCATAGTAGGTGTAATGATGTCTCATGTAAACAGCTGACTCAATCTTACCCAGTGGTATCTTGCTGGTAAAGCACACTGTTGAAATTCAAACTCCTGATTTGTTTGATAGGTCTTGTATAGATAATGAAATTAGAAGTGCCTTGAGATGCTATTCGTGGATGTTAGATTTGTGCTTTGTGGCTATAACTGTGTGACCCTGCTCCCTATTTCAGAGGCAATATATCGGCATTATTACCGGTACTACCGCACGCGCATGGCACCCAAGGTTGACATTCGCATTGTCCTCGCAGTCACAATTACAGTCATCTCAGCCGTTCAGGTACGATGTTTTTAGTTGGGCTTGTCACAGAATTTACTTGTTTCTGGCAATTTCGTCAAATAGCGATTGTTTTGACAAGCTTGAAGTCATGGAATGTAAACCTAAATTGACTGATTCTTAAGTTCTGAACCAGTCAAGAAAGTTTTGATGGCCTTACTGCAAAACTAGAAAGAATCGGCAACATTTAAAAATTCATGTTGTACTGATAACTAGTGCTGAAGTTTCAGCGGGGAATTCATGAAAGAAAGGTTATGCTTTCATCTGGCCTAGTAGTATCCTGTGTTCTATTCTGCCAAATGAATTCAGTATCATTGTCCAGACTTATTTGGCAGTGCTGCTGAATTTTCCGTGTGTTAAGTTTTCCTGAGAGAGCCTTTTCCAGTTGGTCAAATGACTTTGTTGCAGTTTTTTGGTGGAAAATTGTTAAAAAGAAAACGAAGTTTTTTGATGTCAGCGGTATTGAGAACTGCCAAATGTTCAATAGCATGTCAGAGCGTGGTATTCCTTAACAAGCAGGTCTATACACACAGCACCTTATGGCCGTGTGCACATATAGCAAGCGTCTCTGCTCTGGAGCGATCAGTTGTGCTGCCAAACGCACGGCATCTTCTCTGCGCGTGGCTGCCTTGGACAGAGTAAACTCGGTAACCAAGGAGAACGAAAATGTCCTGTGAGTGTCGATAAACTAGTGAAGTGCAATGCAAATAAGAAATGGAAATCGACCTCCACCGCCTTTGTAAGGGAATGCCGATAGAGATAAAAATCAAGTTTCGTGCACCTCCATTGCGAAGGTGCGGAAAAACCGAAAGCACAAACGAGCGTTGTCGCACACCGCGCCGACGCTGGAAATCAGTTCTGTTCATCTTCGCAAGAAGGAGGAACAATCATTTCCAAGGCTTCTTGTGAGTCCTAGGAGGCGGCAGCACCTCCCAGCGAGTATGAATCGTTATTAGTGCAAGACGTATAAAGTGGAGGGTCGAAAACGCACCCATACAGCAAAGACACTGTGGAGCAGAAAACTGCCGTAGTACTTAAAGGCAAAAACACTCGAAATATTAAACATATAGCAAGGCCATGCTGGCATGTTTTACATGGAACAAGGGTACAGTTGAACCATGCAATAGCGAATGCCAATATATTGATGCAAATCTTAGATACTGTCAGTAACATCAACATGTGATTGATCTGATTGTAACGAATGTTGTGTAAATGAAGGTGTTTTTAACGTGCCGATCTTTGCCATAGCAAAATTAGACTGTATTATGGACGTAAAAACACTGACAGGAAAGTATAGCACGGATAACTTCTTGCAGGTAATAATTTGAGAGCAAAGTCCAGCACTGCTGTGTAATAGTTACCAAAGCTGATGTAGGCCACAAATTGAGTGCTTAATTTTAAATCACTGAGAAACATGGTTTTTTAACTTTTTTTTTCTGCAAGCTTTAAAAAATTACATAATGCCAGCCTTTGGCATTATCTAATTTGGTCAGTTTCAAGCTAAATCTGGCATGCGATAGCACAGGGCAAGTGATAGTTTGGGCTCTTAAGGTTTTGATGAATTCTTCACCAAACAGTTGCCTTGTTGCATATCAAGGTTCCGGTTGTGCTTGCTCACAAAGTTAAATTTCTCTTCTTTCAGTATTACGGTGCGTGGCACAGGTATCATGCTGCCATCGATCACCTCATCACAGTGCCTAAATATAGGCTCAGAGTGAGTGGTCATTTTTCAATTGCAATGTTTTTTCAGTGGATGGCAACTACGCCACTTCACCGCACAGTTTTGCTGCATATCATGGTACAGCTAATACGGTAGTGTTTTTAAGGTGTGGAGTGTGTTGCTGGGATACTTCTTCGGAGGTGCAAGCGGGATTATTGAATGAAATAGCAATCGCTCTTGCGGTAGACGCCCCTAAAAGACCCTGCGCTTTCGTGATTGTGAGTGCTAGGTTTCCAATGCGAATTTGTCACGCGCTTTTGTAAAAATGTCATCTCATCTCCTGGTCAGAGCAGGGGCAATTCGGTTTTAATACGTGGAGTTTTCAGCAGCGGCCCCATCGCTGACATTCCTGGTGTTGGTCGGTCCACTGTCAGGCGGCTACGTCATGTTACACATCCGCCCCTCGCTTTACAGGGTCAATAGCTGACGGTTAAAGATTAAGCATCATGGTATCGCATTCATTGCTTCGTTCTTGGGGGGGGGGGGGGGCGACTGCGTCGTTCGAAGGCGCAGTCACTGGTGCCTCGAGGCCTAAAGAGACGGCTAGTAAATTTGTGCTATCAGATCAACTTCTTTGTGATTGACAGCACGAAAACCGCTTTAGCACCTATATTTCTTGTAAGATGCTCCATGGATTGCTACGATGAATTGCATTGCTTGTTACTTCTCTGCAGACCTATTTGTAATTCCCCAACATCTGTGTTTGCAGGCCATGGAGATTGCCAAAAAAGAAGGGTTGTTTAACCCGAACAAGAAGAAGGATAGAAGAAGAAAAGTGAGTCCTCTGGCAGTAGAAACCGCACCAATCTTTACCACTCACCTCACTTGTTCAGGAGCTTCACTGCGCATTTTCTGTTAGGGAGATAACTGCAGTCAAAGTATACTTTAATGCAAAAGAAAAACACTGGATCATTTTGGCAGATGCAGATAAGGTAGCTTTATTCTCGTTAACTCTGTGACATGTTGGCCATTAGAATAGTGAATGAGGGTCAGATGTCTAGATTTTGAATTCTGCACTAGAAGCCCAGTGTGTAGAGCGCACACTTTTCAATACTACCAGCTGATAATTTTTAACGTTTAATGCTGGAGTCAATTTGTTTGTTGATTAGAGTGAATGAATTGATTTTGATTTTTGAATCAAATACCATTTCATTTGTATTTATTTTCTTTCTTTTTTAAAAATTCATCTAGTGTGCTCTTTGTGGCCATAAATAAAGGTAATAAACTGGTTTATCAAATTTCTTTGAAACAGAATGGCGTTCACCCTTTCTGAGGGTTAAATTTCTGGTCTCATGGGCATAGGGGCATGTTACAAATTCATGGAGTCACAAACAGGAAACTACTGGTTTAATGCTTGGATTTGTTGGGGGCTATGCGGATGGAAGCATCAGAAATGAAAAATTGTTTCGTTGGCAAATTGAATAAATGTGGGGCAATATTGTGATCTCTCATCTGGGTCTTCTATATTCTAAAACAGATGAAGTATTCTAAAACAGATGAAAGTGAAGGATAACAGGATATAGGTGCATGTCACAAAGATAACAAGTGTAGGTATGTATGTAAAGTGAAATTTATATATAATATTTAATCAAGATAGATAATTACATGGAATATACACTGTGAAAGCATATGAAAAGACACGTATGACAAAAATATTTAAGAACAAGTATAAACACGTATATTGTGAATATACTGGTAAAGGCAGTCAGAACTCCAATGTATACAGCATTGAATCAAGATACAACCCAATGAATCCAATAGACACTTAGGCTAGGGAAACCATAGTGGCCATCAATTGTCCTCCACTTTAATTTATTTTAATTTAAGTCCTTATTACAATTAGTAAATAGCACCTACACTTTCTCTGGCCTAAATACATGTTCGACTCATTTGGTTTGTTTAACAAAAAAAACAAGGCCCTCAAAATACTGCTTGTTTCACTGAAATCAAAATAATAAGTATATGCACTATACTAGGTTTCCATGCTATCTCTAGCCAAAGCTTAAAAATGCAATATTATAGGCAGGCAGGTGAAATGACTTGCGTATAGCTGACAGGCATGTTGTGCACTATAGGCAGTTTTTCGTTTTGTGATTTATTAAATTGTTATTAGGATTATTTAATTAAATTGTTTAATGTAGTAGACTCTTGTTAAACGGAACCTGAAGAGACCAGAAGAATTTGTTCCATAGAACAGGACTTTTATTCACTGAGAAGTGAATAGGGGTGCAGAATTCAAGTGCGAAACCGATCCAGCTAAAAGCAGTTCCATTTGATAGATTTCTGTTTACTGACAGTCAACTGTATTGACTTTAGGTGAGAAATGAAACTTGCAAAGTTCGAGAGCGTTTTCAGAAACCCTCTGCAATATTTGTGATAAAGGAAGTCTCGTGTATACCATTTTTCCAAGCTGGCAATTTCTAAAGACGTTGAATTTTGCAAACCTCATTTGTTTCCTAAAGTCAGTAATTAGCAATACAGCTCAATCTTCATAAACAAACAATGAATGCCTTTTCCCTCTTTTCGTCTTAGCGAGCAGGGTGAATGTTACTCGGGTGTGGGCGATGACATTGGGACAAGAATCTACGACTGCTCTTCACCTTTCGTCACATTGAGCACTTTATCTTTTTTTGTTGAAATGTCCAGCTTACGTTCGGTGTAATTGCAAGCACGCATGTGCATGTGGCGACATCCGGCTGCGGCCACAATAACTACACAGCTCACCATGCTCAAACAGCCAATGTTCCGTCGACTTTGGGTTTATGGCAGAGTCATTTGGGTTTATAGCATCATTTGTTGAAAGAGGGGCGAGTGATTTATGGCTGACTATTAAAATTCATTGTGAATTCTAAGCTGGGTGCTGCGCAGTGATGTTCGGCAAACATGTTCTGAAGAGCCCCGGCAACCAAACAGCAGCGTTTTCTAATAATGGTAAAAAAGGTGTTGTCAGGCTCCTTTAACCCTTTACTGCCGAGTGTCGCGAATTCGCGACATACCGAAAAGTTTCAAGCAAGCAAGTAGCAAAATGCGTGCCACCTTTAATGCCGGCTGTCAAGTACTCACCCACATATTCTGAGGAGCCCCTACAACCGAACAGCAGTGCTTTCTAATAATAGTAAGAAAGTGTTGTGGGGCACAACCTGTTACTGCCGAGTGTCGTGAATTTGACGGAAGAACTTCCAGCAAGCAAGTCGTGAAATTTGTGCCGTTTTTAATGTCGGCTGTTAAGTACTCACGAGGAACGTAGCGGTTAGCATAAAAAAATCTGGCGCCGTCTCAGCTATGGTATTCTACGCTAGAAGGAATGATTTTGTAGCTAATGGCGGATAGCACGAAGTGCGTGCGACAGCTCTCACTTTTTCTTTCTTTCTCGCCTGTGTGACGTAACTTCTACCTTGAATAATTCCATTTGTTTGTTGTGTACAAACTCAAGCGATGGCATACGACATGTTAAGTAGTTTCGAAGTGCATTTTTTGTTGCGAGGTCTTCGCTTCTGTGGCATAGGGAGAATTTTCAACATGCATAAACACGTGCATAAAGTTGCAGCTTATATAGTTTAACTACTTGGGAATTATTTAAAGGTTGCTATTTAAAGCTGGAAAATGAAAACAATTTTTTTTTGTTCAGCAGTTTCATAATTCAGGCATTAGAGGGTTAAATTTCGGAATGTGCTGTGGGCTGGCGACACCACTCCTAGGCACCTCGCTAATTGTTCATTGCATTTCTGGCATCACTCTGCTTGCAGGAGGAGATTAAGGAGGAGGAGGAAAACACGCTCAAGCGCATCCTCGAGGAGCAGGTGGACATCCGGGGCGGCTACAGCAAGCCGACAGTGCGCCACGTTCTCTGGGTTCAGCTAGTGCTGTTGCCCTACACTATAGGCAGCTATCTCTGGTGGCAGGCCCGCTGGTTCGTCAAGTTCAACCTGCGGGGTGAGGAACTGGGCCTGCCTGAGAAGGAGTACCTCATTCGGCGGCAGATGGCACTGTCTCAGTCTCAATGGGACGCCCTTGAGGAACGTGACCGGCAGGGCTTCTTCCGCGACGAGCTCTGGATTCCCGAAAACTTCAAGGTGCCACATATTGTACCTTTTTAATGTGACCCACTCTGTGGGAAGCAAAGTGGAATTTGAAGGTAGTGTTTCGGGTTCAGCTAAAAACTTTATTTATGGTATTGAAACTGGAAAAAGGACAAAAGAAACAAAGTGATACGTAGGAATTAAAAGGAGTACTGACAGCTATTTTCGAAGGCGAGTTTACTCCACCATACAAATTTACTGTATACAGAGGTGGCTCTGAGCAGTTGTGCAACTTGGTAATGCTGGTAAAATTTTTATTTTGATATAATGTAGAGTTTCAGATCGCGCACCATTGTGACATGAAGCTGCAGTATCTATCCTGGTGACTTCGCGCTCTGGTAACGCTAACTGTAATGACTTCAGGTTCCGAGACATTCAAAATGGCTGCTTTGGTGGGGAAAATGGAGCCACTGAGCAGAGCAGCCGTGGAAATGTCATATTTTGCGCTCGCACTCAGCAAGAAGCTCGTACTGCGTTTTAACGGCGGGTTACAGTGGAAATGAAACTAGCTTTAGCAATGTACTGTAATTAATTTTTCAGGGTGCATTCATGCTTGCCAACATGCTGTCTAGGCTGTTAAGTGCTTGGCCTTTCATTCAGCACTCACACAGACAAAAAAAAAAAGACTGGAAAATTTCGTGTCAGTACCCCTTTTGACTGCATCTAAAGTGACCTACCGATCGAATATGTTTCCTTGAAAGAAAACTCCGTTACTTTGGCATTTTACTTTACACAGAACACGATTTTCTAGTGTGCTGTAAACATGTGACACAACTTTGTTATCTCCACCTTATCATGTAGTGAATGAGCTTCCCTTGTGTAAGTGGCATGTGGCCGTCATCAGGCTCAGTGGAAGCTTCTCCCAGCTTCCTGTGATGATAGTGGTCATGACACTGGCTGCCCGATACTGGCGATTATTTCAGGTGTGATTTCAGTTTACTATGCGTTTGTCATATATATGCAATGTTTTGCCTGTTTTTTTTTCGGAAGAAAGGGATGCATTTTAATGAAGCGTACCTAGGTTTTCCTGTTGTACACTCTTGTGGACAAACGTTTGTAAAACCTAGTGCGTTTTGCAGCTCCGCATAGGCACTTGCTTTCTGAAGTGGACGTGACGGCGGTAGCGAAAACTAGAGGCGCTGCTGTGCCATTTTTATTTAATGCCTAACATCATGCGTTGTCTACTACATGCCCCTTGCGCCCTATTGTCAGTGCAGCTTTCTTCGGCCGTAGCAGCTGAGTTTTACCATTGAATCATTTTCAATAACCTCCACCGCTTCAAGAAGCAACATTTCACAAGCTTTGCTCTCTAATAGTAAAAATATAATCCAACTTGACCTACAGTAATGGTATCAATCTCGCACGTCTAGTTTTTCGCTTCCACAAATATTCCCATGCCACCAACCTGTGTTTAACCACCACGGTGGTACAGTGGTTACAGCGTTCGGCTGCTGACCGGGAGGTTGCCGTCACGTTGCGGGTTCGATTATGGCTACGGCGATCACATTTTGTAATGAAATGAAAATGCTAGAGGCTCAAGTGTTTAGATTTGCCTCCCAAAACAAGTCACCAAACACAGGACAACTATTAGTTCTCTCGGAAATTACGCTTTTCACTTGAAAAAAATCTACAACTTGAACGACTGCTCATCAAAGTAGCCTGACTTCATCAAGGTAGGCTGACATACGTACTCTCTAAAGGGGACAGAGGGATGACTGCCACCGTAGCTCAGTGGTAGCGTGTTATTTGAAAGTCGCAGGTTTGGATCCTGCTGGTGGCAGGTTATCTTTTCGTCCACTTTTTCTTGTTCACATTTATATTTCAATTACTTCTAATAACATCCCCTATATTTTCCCTGGCCTTATTGTCTAATAGTTCTCATTAACACTGTATATAACAAAGAAAACGAGCCCTTAAATTTACACTTACCCTTTTGGTTAGATAACCTGTAATTTGGTTTGTTCTCATTTCCTCGGGTGTTGTAGAATCTCGAGATATTTCTTGTAAGTTCCCTCCGTGATTCGAAAAAGTGATGACCGGTGACCCTTTTGTAGCCACCCACACAATCTGACACAAAATGATGGCAGTCTTCAGTTGCATCTCTGCCACATGTGCAAAATTTGAAATAACTGTTTCCCGAGCCATTGCCATTTGCAAACATTGACGCAAGGAAGCAAGTAAGCGTGAAGAAACGCGGTATGTGTCGCTGGCAGCTATTTTTTGCGTATCTGAGATCTTGGCGGCACGTGACGATTAGCCCTCATAACGTACCATTGATACACCGTGTTGCAGGAGCTAATCAGGGAGCAGAAAGGAACCTTAGTGTCGCAAATTCACGCCTCGGCCATGTGTGCTGGTTCGCAAGCGGAGCTACAAAACTTAATTCATTCTAAAAACGTTGCTTCTCAACTGTATCGTGTTGTTTTGGAAATGACACTCTGCCGTCATGTGTGGTTTTTTACAGGTGTGGAAGCAAAAGCAGGAGGATGAAATGAAAGCCAAGCTTGCGGAAAGTGCCCGGTACAAGAGTTATCGGCGGTACATGAAAAACCATGGACCCGGACAGATCACATTTGAAGACTGATCCGAGTTCAGGCAATAAATTATTTTTATGTTTTTCATGAGCTGCCCCCTTTGCTGCAGTGGGTGTGAAGCGTGACTAGTCTGTTGTCGGGGTTACTGTCTTGTGATACAAGGCATCTGATTGCTTGGTGTAGTTTTTGAAAGGTGTGTTTCTCTGGTTTAAGTTTCCTTTGCATATGTACAAATCAAACTTGTGATAAAAATGCTACTCACTGTATGTTACCCCAAAAAGTTTGATCTTCTTGTCAAATCTTACTCAAGTTACATTCAGTGTTGCGTTGGTTCACATAAGCTTGTCTGAAGTCTAGCTTGAAGTCTAGCCAACCTTTCGACAAACAGACTTGTCTTCTTTAAGGCTGCAACTTGAAGCGTTGGTGAAAACTCTGCTTGTCGCACGCCTGTAGCTCTCATGGTTCGGTTTCGCAGTTACTACCTGCCCTAAGAATACATACTTCTTTACAACTTCTCATGTCTCGCCACCTATTGCAAAGCACTGTTTTCTGCTATTACTGTTGCACGTGACTTTAGATTTGTCTTTAGTTTCATGTCCAGAAATGTTTTGTTTATTCATAAATTCCGCACAAGACTGCAGACCTTGTCGCCCTCATCGTTATGTCTGGGCCACTTTTTATCTGGTGGACGTGGCCACGTAATCAAGCTACAGCCAGTTTAATGCAGTTAAGAGCTATAACAAACTGTATGTTGTGAAACGCTGCCTTTTTTTCCAACTTTTTTTTTTCTATACTGCGTGATACATCTTTGTAAGAAGCTTGATATTTTTAAGATTTTAAATATATACATATACTAGTAAAACCATTATACTCGTACTTTTTTACCAGTCAAGACCATAATATGAGGCGCACCGTAGTGGTGGGCGCCGGAAATTTGACTACTGGTTTAACGTGCACACGCATCACACAGTACACGGGCCTCTGACGTTTCACCTTCTATCTACGTTTAAGCTGGGATTGAGCCTGCCACATTAAGGACATCAGCAGAGTGCCATATATGCTTTCACAATGGCAGACTTGAGGTACTAGTTAAATAAACGGTACATTATCTCTCATTATTACAGCGGATTCAATGAAAAATCACAGCATATCCATGAGATGTATGATGATGAGTAGGGCGAAGCGTTCGTCAGTCTGCTCCTATCACACTAGAGTACGCATTGGATGGACGGACGTGCGCTTCGCCCTGATCATTATTCGCTCCGTGGATATGCTACGACTTTCTTATTATACGAAAACCTTTAACGCCATCTAGTGATATTATTCCCAAGGACGTATACACATAACGCCATCTGCAGTGAGCAATTCTGAAAACTAGAAGTGGCTACTACAGCACACAACTACGAGGGGACGACCCACATTCAAAGGAGCTTCGCACCTAAAAACTGCCGCAACAAGGGTTAATGCAGTGACCACAAATAAAACGATATGTAGCTTCATTATTTGCTCACATTCGTCACATAATTGCAAGTGATTCCGGTAATTAAGTCGCAATTAAAGAGCGCGAGGCTTACGTGATAAGGTGACCGCATGAAAGCGATCCGGACCACTTCAGCTCTGCAGTTTAGGCACTTCTAGAACTTTCCGAGCCCGACAATCACTCTTTGTGTACGTAACATCAATTTCTTTCCGCGGCAATACGTCGCGCAGTAGTCTCGCCGATAAGACGGCGACAAACGATATCGTGGCGTAATGGTGCGACCAGATTTGGCTGCAACAATGCATGAGCAACATCGCCGTTGGTGTCACACGCGGGCGGCGGGCTTCCTTCATTTGCGGCTAGTCAGGCTGTGCATTTTGTAGACGGCAGTTCTTCGGTGCCATGGAAGACTGGCCGCCATGCTCAGGCGTGGGGCATGAGATGGTGATAGTGTACAGTGTCTATTTTTATGGAAGGGAACACGGGAGCGCGTGGCCTGCGCGCTCCGGCGGCTGCTGGCGGCGCGTTCAAGTGGGAGCGAGGGCAACCACAGTCTCTTTTGGCGTCATCTCGCGGCGAGCAAACACAACTATTTGTTGCTGATATAGAACCAGTGGCAACATTGCGACCGCCTTCAAGTCGATTACACGAGAGCCGGTAATCGCCTTGAAGGGGCGGGGTTGCAGTCTTGCCGTTCTATATCAGCAACAAATGGTTGTCTTTCTCGCCGCGAGATGACCGCAAAAAGGGCTGTGATTGCTCTCCCTCCCACTTGAACGCGCCGCCAGCAGCCGCCGGAGCGCGCAGGCCACGCGCCCCCGTGTTCCCTGTCATAAAAATTGACACTGTGCATACATAGTCGTGTTTCAACTTTTTTTTTCTCTTGTGTGTGGACTTTACATGGACTCGGGGAACCACGGAAGAAGGGCTATTTGGGCAAGTTGGAACTGATCCATAATGTACTGCCCAAAAAACGGACGGAAACACGAAGTAGACAATAAGGACGGACAATAAGGCAGCGCTTGTCTGTCCTTTTTCTCTGTCCTGCGCTTGTCTGTTCTTTTTCTCTATTTCGTGTTTCCGTCCGTTTTTCGCGCAGTACATTATGGAGCGGAACTACGTACTTACAGCGGTGAGCACGCGAGCGCGTGGCCGACGGCGCTACCAGCGCCGCGTAACAGCCATCGTCGGAAACATTGCAAATTCGCAGCACGTATTCAGCGATGCACTCCTTCCACCACGCGCTCCACGTCATAAGTACGCTTGTTTGTCTTCTGCTAGCCGCTTTTTGGTCTGTTAAGTTGGCGTGTCCCGCGTTCCAAGGCCCATCTCCAATAAAATGTTGGGGTTAATGTAAACAATTTTCATTTCAGCTATTTATTAAAGAAAATCTCAAAGACAGAAATAATTAAAAAAGCAGAATGCATCAACTTAGCAAATGAAAATTCGGCTGGCTGGCGACGAACAAGCGTATTCATGACGTGGTGCGCGTGGTGGAAAGAGTGTACCGTTGAGCACATGCTGCGCATGTGCAGTGTTTCCGACGATGGGTGTTACGCAGCGCTGATAGTGCGTCATTCACGTGCTCGCGTGTTCACTCCGCCCCGCGCCATTACGACGCATCTTCCGCGCTATCATCGACGAGTGTTTATAGCGGACGTGCTACCGACATTGCATCGAGTAAGTATCACTTTCGTTTTCCATGAGTGGAACACTACACCGTCAGTTTTTATGAAACGGACTACGCGAGGGCATGACCTGCGTGTTCCGGCAGCTGCTTGCGCTCAAGCGGGATCGAAAGCAAGCGCAGACTGCTTTCGCGTCATCTAGAGCCGAGCTATAGTGCCTAGAATATATTATTGCGATAGCAATTCCATGGACATTGTTGGCTAGATTTTGCCGCCGGTGACATTCACCGTCTATATATGTATACGTATCTACATACATGAAAACGCAAGAAAGATAATCTAGAAAAAAATTGCCCGCAGCTTCCCTCGGGGGAACACTGAGGAGGATGCGGACCATATAATTGGTTAACGGGGTGTTAAAGTGCGACTTACTTGGGTCGATGGCTAAATTGGTTAACGTGGTTGTGAAATGGGGTTTTAAATTGCGACTTACTTGGGTCGATGGCTAAATTGGTTAACGTGGTTGTAGGAGGGGGTGTTAAATGAGTGAACACGTACACACGTATGCGAAAGGGCGGCGCTGGTCGAAGGGACGTCGATCATTGTGTTTGTGGATTCGTTGGAATTCATTTCACCGCGACCTTGGACGTCGACGCGCCGTACAAACCAACCGACGAGCGGCAACTGAGCGAGCGAGCGCCGACCTTGAGTATATATACAGCACGACGGTGCATGCACTGTCAGCTGTTGAATGTTCTCGAAGCGCGACGCCACATGCGCGTCCACTGGAGAATCAGGAGAATTGTAGATGTGGAACGCGGTGTGTAGAGGAGGAAGGGTGCACAGATGGTGGAGGAGTGAAGCGCGCGCGGTGTGTAGAGGAGGAAGGGATGCACAGATGGTGGAAGAGTGGGCGACGGCGCATGCGCGCGCGTCAGCTGTCGAATGTTCGAGAAGCGGTGTGGACGGCGCGGACGACGCGGACGGCGCACTACAAGGCGCGAGTATAAGATGCTCCGCATCTAAAAGAAGTCTGCGCGCGGAATCGAGCGTTCGACCTCTTGCTTGTGAGTGTGAGGCGTTATGAGCTACGAAGGAGCACCAACCTCAAAGTTGAAACAGCAAGCTATTTATATATACCACTTACCGCTGGCGACTCCCATCTGGGGGGAACTATCGTGTTTTAGCATTACTCGCGAGATGACACAATGAGTACGCGTAGCCGGATCATCGCGACGCGGTGGCGCGAGCTCTGATTTCCCAAGCGTACTTTGCCCCGCAGAGAGGGGAGGAAGAGGGTGGACTCTCACGCCTGCACGCGCTTATCTCGTGGTGGGCAGAATTGCACGCCCTGGGCTTTCACAGGAACGATTCTGTTGTAGTTACCAGGCGCACAAAGGTTACTGCACTCGCTGCACTGTCCCCGTTTGCGAAAAGGGCGCGCTTTTCAGACATAGTGAAGTAACAACTGAGACATTTATTCGCGTGAGCAACGCGGGGACACGTTTCGATCTGCTTGCCATTCTTCGCGTGACATTTCAATATGTTGCTACCGCATTCATTGCTTCGCATTTGAGCCAAAGCTGCGACTTTCCTATTCTAGGCACTGTAGCCAAACAAAACAACCAGTCTCATTGGTGCCACTTTAATACATTTTTCTCATCTGTATTCAGCCAGGAAGGTCATTCAGATGTGCCAAATGTCTCTGAATACGACTTTCAGTACATGCTGCCCAGTGAAATCACGGTGGATGGTATCGCGAGTCGAATTAAGTAAATTAAGGCATCCTTGTCAGCCGGTATTGGCGATATCAACTCTAAGATTTTGAAAAATCCCATTTTCATATCTATCGTTGCATTATATACCACGTCTTTTGACAGTGGCTGTGGCCCGGAAAACTCAGACGACTGGAAAATTGGCAAAGTAATACTGATTATAAATCTGTAGTGAAGAACTCACCTAAAAATTACCGTCCAGTCTCACTCGCATATACACACATATGTTGTACAATACTCGAGCACATAATCGTTGCCCACGTATACGACCGCCTCGGGACTAACAAATTATTTTCTAACCAGCATGGATTCACAAAGGTCATTCCATGTGAAACAGTTATTAAATTAACTACGGACCTTAACTTTTAACATAAATAGTGACCTACAGACTGGCTGTATATGTCTGGACTTTGCTAAAGCTTTCGACTGTTTCGCCCATTGCCACCTCATTTCTAAATTATCGGCCCTCCGATTAGACTCTTTCACTTCATCATGGCTACGAAATTGTATTTTTCACCTTCGCGAGCAGTTTACAACCGTTACTAATTCTTCCTAAGAATCTTCTGGCATCACACAAAGGTTCTTGGCCCACTCTTTATCTACATCAACTACCTCCCATCTACATCAAATATCAAAATATTCACAGATGACGGCATGCTCTACGGAACTAGTAACTATCCTAACCACCACTTCATCCTTCAAGATGATCTTGACATTTTCTAACGGGCGTAACACTTGGCTCATGACCCTAAATACCGTATAGTAAATCTAATGTTGTTTCTTATGGACGTAAACAAGTCATTTCTTACTTTACCTACCATATACAAAGCGAAGCGCTTTCCCTGGCAACTTCTACAACTATCTGGGCGTCCACCTTATATAGATCAGCACTTCATTGGCTTGAACACATGACTGCTGTTTCTGCAAAAGCCTCCCGAACATTAGGCTATATGCTCCGAAACCGTCGCCAACGTCCCTTTAACGTTCGCAAACTGTCCTACAAAACTTTGGTCCACCAACAACTCGAATTACACCTCGTCTGTTTGGTCACCGCCTGCTCATTATAAATTAACATTCTCGGAGCAATTCAGAACAGAGCCGCCCGTTACATTTCCCGTGTCTACTGCAATCATTACAGTGTGACACAGCTTAAACTTGATTATTCACTGCAACCACTATATGATCGTAATCAAGTGTCCTTATTTCTGTTTCACAAGTACGTATACAGCAACAAAACATCATCTTTACAACTCTTCGCATCACCTTGGTCTCCTTGGTAACACGAATTCATTTAGCACATCAGCACTAACGCAAGCCACCCCATCTGGAATGATCTTCCTGATGATACCACCTCTGATAATAACCCTAACACGTTTCGATACAGATAGATTTTTTTTTCGATCATAGCAGGTGCGTGACTCAGTCGCGTTCCGCAGGACCAAAATAAAGTAATTTTCCTTTTTTCCTATTGCGTTATATTTTTCTCCCTCCTTTATCGTTTAACTTTCAAGCTCTTTAATGTCGTGAAGGGTTGCGTGTTCTTTTCATTAACATTTGCTCCTTGTGAACTGTTGAACTGCGATGACTGAGTGCATTAATTTTTTACGAAGTACTTTGTCATTATTATTAAAGCGTACCGTAGCATTGTTCTTTGAGTTTGATTTTCTTTTCATTTTCACTGTAGCTCAATGTCTTCGGGTCTGTATGGTATTTTTCAATAAATTAATAAATAAATTAATAAAAAATTGGCAGGGCTCACGTACAGTCGGAATCGATATGCGAAACACGAATGAGGAAGCTTGATATGTCAAAATCAGCACAATGTTACGAGGACGACGTAAATTATGCCGTACATGACTTTTGTGTCATGATTATAATGTTTGAGCGTGTCATTTACCGTCACGTGATATTAAATGTGGTGTATGTAGAGCTAGTTAAATGGCCATGAGCACGCTATGAGCGTAGCATATAGTCATGTTTTACATGACACGTATATCATGATTATTATGTTTGTACGTGTCATTTAGGCTGGTCGTTCGTTCGCGTCACGTAATACCAAATTTGGTATACGTGAAGGTAGCAAAACTGCCTCGAGTGCATCATGAACGTGGCATGAAGTCATGTTCTTACAATACGCATAACAGAATTTTGATGTTCGCACCAGTTATATACCTTCGTCAACCATTCACGTCCCGTAATGCCAACTGTGCCATATGTGAGGCTAGCGAGCGAAACAGCCGCCAGCGCACCATGAGCGTGGCGTGTAGTCATGACTTGCATGACATGCATGTCATGGTTTCCACGTTAGTCTGTCACTTATGTTTGCCATGCAGTCATGTCGTACCATGCCAGTTTTGCAATATGTCATGTGAACTAAACCACCGCAAGCACAGCAAGACCATGAAATTTAAATCATGATATACATGTCATGGTTTTCATGTTATGACTAGTCACTTAAGCTCGTCATACAGTCATGTTAGGCCATACCAAATTTGGCAACGATATCATTATCGAAACGGCCAGGAGAACTAAAATTAGTAGGCGGTGATAGATAGATAGATAGATAGATAGATAGATAGATAGATAGATAGATAGATAGATAGATAGATAGATAGATAGATAGATAGATAGATAGATACGTTCAAAGAGTTCGCTAAGAAATGCTTCGCAGTAAATATGGAACCGGTGGCAATATTGCAACCCCTCCCCCTTCGGCCTATTGAGTTCTGTTATGACCGTCGTCAGTAGGTGCCATGCTGTCGCTGAGAAGCGTAGCCGGGCAGCGTTCTCACGCCTGGAACCCCAGTTCTCTTGGACCCAGCGTCCAGAGCTGACGGGGGAGCGGCTCTCTTTTAATCCTCAAACAAGTAGCCGACTGGCCAGCTGCCTATGCCCGCCAGGTATTGTCCCTGCTAGCCGGAGGATGAGACGTCGTGTCACCACGACGCCGTAAGCCGTTCCAGAGAGGACAACAAAGACAGCATCTTCCTTGGAAGAAACCGCGGCCGCCGCCACAAATTGCCCTGCTAATTGAGCGGACAGATCGGCGGACCGTTTGAAGTATGCTGTCAGGAGCTTGGGACCCCTCGACCAGCAGCACATACACGACGAGGAAGAGCCCCTCTGGCGTCACCTTGCAGTGCAGTGATCATGACTCAATATTGGATGATCACGTGGGCCGTGCATGCTCGTACCCCGCGCCTGTTGTGTGTGTCTGATTGGTGTTCCATCGAGAAGGAGGAGCCCGATATGGCTTATAACGACGCCGCTGAGTGCGGGACGTCGCTCTGAACCAGTTCAACCACCACGTTCGTAGTTTGAGAAACTCCTCAACCTCTCTATGCTGTGAATAAGTGTAAATAGTGCCATAAACCTGTGTGTTTTTCGTATCCCCATTTTGTCGTCGTTCGTTTCTTCAACCCGAAGCTACACCACGCTACCACAAAAGGCCGGGCAGCCCCCGATCCGCAACAGTTATTACCCTCCGCAATACATGTACCGCGCCAAGCTTTCGCCGATAAGACAGTGACGAACGATATCGTGACGTAATGGCGTGGCCAGATTTGGCGGCAACAACGCATGCGCAGCATCGCCTTAGCGTTACTCGGGGGCGGCGGGCTACCATTCTTCATTTGCGGTTCGCCATACTGTGCGTTTTGTAGACGGTAGTTCTTTGGCACTATGGATGGTGGGCTGCGATGTTCAGACGTGAAGCGTGCGGTAGTATTAGTACGTGTGAGCCGCGTTTGAACGTTTCTTGTATGTGTGTGTGTGGGGGGGGGGGGGGACTTCATTTGGACATGTGGGACTGCGTACAAGGAACCGCGTCGCCTAGAATTTATCGAGGGCCACTGTGACCTTCGGCATCAAAAAAAAAAAATCAGTGAGTCCCCCAATTCGACAAGCCGGCGAGGTGTGGATGCGTGTTCAGCGAACGCCACTCACTATAGTTTCCTATAGTTCAACCGAAGTTTATGCCAGGTTGCGTCGAATTTGAGAGGGTTCGTTGAACCATGCCGCCACTCTAGGTCCATACTCCCCGTGACAGGGCGCGCGTACAGCTTCCGGGATTAGCTTACACTTAGGACGTTGATAGCTTTGTCAGGGCTGTGGCCACGGGAGGTGCACCCGACGACCAGGAATGGCCGTGGAGTTTCCGTAACCGTAATTTCGTCGCCGCCTTTTTGTGGTGCGTAAATGTTTTTCGTGGGTTGCAATACGATGCGACCAGATGTTTTTCTGGCCGGCTTGTTGTCGCACTTCAGAAACTGGCAATGTTTATCATATTTCAAGCACTTCAGCTCTGCGCAACACGTTGAATCGGGGAGATGCTACGGGCTCAGCACCCTTTAACTGTTCACTCGCGTTTTGCGTATTCTTTTTTTCGTGCTAGCCCTTGCCCTCTACTCCTTTCCAGCTTCGACTTGGCTCATAGACCGACCATGGCTTTGCCTTCTAGCGTGATTCGTGAGACGGCGTTTATTTAATGACGCCAGCATTTATCGTCTAGCAAGTTTTCCTTTCGTTCCAGGAGCGCTAAGCGACGGACCTATACTGACACACCCCACGCTACACCGGCGTATGCTGCGCACTATCCCCGACGGAGTCTTTGTGGCAGACGTGCCATTGGCATTGCATTGATCGAGTAAGCATGATTTTACTATTTCCATGAGTACAACAAATTCATACATTGAACGTGATGGGCCGCAAGCTTCTGCAAGCTTTGTTGCAGCCATCGTCCTCTGTGCTTGTTGAAAGATGTAGGGGTGCATAAAGGGTCACACCACCTGTATACCGTACTGACTTAATTGCAGTCTTATTCGTTGCATTGACAAGCTATAGTTACTGAACAAGGCTGTCTGTACAGGCTGGTTGGTATTTCATTGCAATATTTGGTGTAGCACTGCGTACAAAATTGTATAAGAACTAGTTTACAGAAAGGAGGTGCACTCGCGACTATCCTTTATTTTTTGCGTTCATTGCACATATAAAGCGAATAAACCACGTGATACCGCTAACACTGCCCCATTTGTCTAACAAGATGAAAGCAAATTAAACCGCCCACCACTCTAATCGTCGAGATAGTCTACTTCACAAGAAAACGGGTCAACAGATAGTTTGCTGATGTACCTGCTGCCCAACTTTTTGATGACATACCCCTCAATATATCTTCCGCTCCTGTTTCCTTCTATAACTTCTTAGTACTCGCGTCTTCTCAAGCTCAGGTGCGCTGGTCTGACGCGCGCTGCTTGCTGCAATGGTAAGCCAAGTTGGTTCTCGTGCCAATCTTTAACGTGCTCTTGTGTTAGCTTGTAAACGTCCGTTAAGGCACCGCCCCGTTTGGCCAATGTACACCAGCCGGCACTTCAGAGGGATCACGACACGTACACGACGTTCCTTCGGCATCCGACGAAGACCGTGACGTGCTTCTTGGCGCACGTCGGAGTCCTGTGTTCACGAGAGTTCACTTGGTGGCTCATGGCTCTAAGCTTGTTTGGGGCACTGAATACTACACGAACACCTAAGTGTCCCGCATTTTTTTTTTTGATGTGATGCGAGACGCCGTGAAGATAAGGGATGATTGCAATTTTTGGGCTTGAAACCTGTCCTTTGTAGTTCTCTGCAGCTTCGGTGTGTTTCTTGCGCAGACATTGTCGCCAGTTCACATAGCATGTAAGAGGGAAACCCGGCATCAGTCGATCTCTCCGTTTGGTTGACAAAATAGGAAACCACCTACCGTTTCTTTGACTCATACCTATAGAGTCCGCCGTTGGGGACCGTATATGGTATTCTGTTGATGTCCCGTATGATGTGGGTTCGATGGAGGCTAAACATCAGAGGCCCGTGTACAGCGTGCTGCATTTGTGTGTTAAACCAATAGTGAAATTTCCGGAGCCCACCACTTTGGCGCGCTTCATATCATGATATTGGGCTCGTCAAACCAAAAATATATATACAATATTTTAAATCGTAGCTCAAGGTTTCTAGACAGATATTACACGCGGTAAAGACAAAAAACAACAAAGCGTTTCACAGAAGATCATTTGTAACAGGTATATGGTCGTAATTTGATTATGCGACTGCGGCCGCTGGATGCAGAGCGGCCCTCATATAACAATAAGGGTGGGAAAGGTGATTGCAATCTTGTGCTGAATTTAAAAGAAAGGCTTCGTGTAGTTGTTAAATGGCTCGTTTGGCCGATAAATATGCGGCACGGTCGACAACGGCGCCTTTTAAAATAGGATCGCATTGAATTGAAAAAAAAGAACTTGTGTGGTCTCGAATGGCGAGCGAGCGCCACGCCTCGCTCTTAGAATGAACGGACACAGTGAATGAACGGACAAATTAAACACACACATACATTTATTTAACTAATTTACAACGACGATATCGTCCGCCGAATCGATACATCCATCGTTCACACTCTAGGACATCCGTACACAACATTACCATACACTCCATGACAAACACAATAATACGACGAACACACATTACCATGACAAACACAATACAACACCCAAGGCGGCGTCGCCAACGCTTGACTTACCACGAGGGCCCCCGACGCGCGGGCCCCGCGGTGCCACGCGCCGAGGACCCACGCTAGAGACGACCGTTCGCGGCAACCGCCACGCACCGAAGAGACTCGCTCGACTCTCGCCCGCCCCCAAGGCTTGCTTTCCGCCAGGGGTCACCACCGGGACTACCACTGTAACAACCATGATGATGATAGTGGTGCTCAACGCGAACTCAAGGCCACCTACCACCCGGTGGTTGTGAATGGAAATGCGGCTTTTGGGCGAGACATGTGCGCCACGCAGCGCGAACTTTACAGGGGGCGTCAGCACCCCCACAAACTCTATTAGGGTTATGCAAGGAGGCGCATCTTAGTCCATACGTGGGACCACCAGAGGCACCGCGCATGGCGGCCGCGTCGTGGGCTTGCTCAACTGCCCGGAGTTGGCCGACCAGGCGTGGACTGCTAATTGCAGCCATCATCACCATAGCGTACGGTTTGCTAGCCAGCACTAAGGAGAGAGAGAATGGGGAAGAAAGATGAAAATGAGGGCGAAGAAAAAGGTAGACGCCCGAAAAAGAATAAAAAATGCGGTGGTGCTATGGCCTTATCAAAAGGCCACTACCACGCAAGCAGTTCAATTAGGCCTTGACTGAATTTCTGTGCGAAGAGAGATCGTGTCGGCGTTTGAGCACTCACTGTTCTCATAAGGATCTGTTGTCAAGACGGGCTAACGCAGCTGCTGGCGGCAGTCTGTGCGCGCTGTAGCGAGGGCATAGAGGGCCAGCAAAAAAATGCCCCCCTCCCCCCCTTGGTGTGTTTGACCAATGCCACCCCTGCCGGAGGGGGAGCCCCACGCACGCCTCTGTATAACTTATGTTCATTTCTCTCTCTTCCTTCCTGATCAACATCCTTCTATTAACATTGCTGAAACGTGGGCTACCTGGTTGTACTTCATGACGAACCAGCCGCGCAACCACACATAAGAAGAAAGATCAGCACTGTGGTTTCGTGTTTTTCTCTGCATGGTTCCGCTGACGGTTCGTGATCGTTGTAAAACAAGGAAGAAAATCACGTTTATATGACTTCATCCCACGAGCTGCTACAACTCTGCCTGTGTGACCAGCGGGCAGGCTCTCCATAGTGCATTCGGCTTGAGACAGTTTCCGGCTATCCGAAAAAGCTTAGGTACAGTTTCACCCTGCGCACTTTATGGTCACTTGCACAGCTGTGACCTCTGCGACAAGAAATGAAGGAAGCGCTGCACTGTTCCACCTCTCTGGGCTGCCATCACAAGCTCTTGGCAAAATGTCCTTCTAAAGTAAGCTGCCCGGTGAAGAAAACCGCCCTTTATTGTCAAGAGAAACAGTGAGAGGCGTAAGTAACAGTAGAAAAAAAAAAGAGAACACTCATAGAAAACAAAAAGCAACGGGGAATGAGAAAGAGCAAAGAAAAGTAGCTGACGTTAGAAGCAGGAAGTGAAGGGCCAAGGGGAGATGGTGGGGAGCTATTATCGAAGTGGTGCTGGTCAGAGATGGTGCTTCAAAAATCTCTGCTCACCCTCTTTGGTGGTACAATTCTTACAACCGGGCCAGGGGCAGAAGAGAAGCGCACGCTAGGGAGATGGCAGTACTGTAGAAAAAAACAGGTGGCAGGGGGGGAAGGGAGACTCGCGTAGGAAAAAAAAATGCTTCCTGGTAAGGAGGCATTCGGGGGAGAAAGAGAGAACAGAGTTGTGTACGTAGGAACACACAAACAAAAAAAAAATCAACCAAAGCAACACGTCACGGATGGGGGGGTCTCTAAACGGGCGCAACTATGCAAGTAGTCAACCTGTCCAGAGTGATTGTCATCACTCAATTCACATAACACGTGAAAGAAACTGAGGGGTCTGGAATGTATAAAAAAAAGAAACACTACAATATCAGTCCTTTTGTCCTTGAGATCAGTTCTTTCGTCACAAGAGCTGCACGCGTGAGGAAGGTGTGGGTCGGCATTTTCTGTGAGCCTGATGTCCCGCAAGCCAGGAGGATCGTCACTCGTCCCGTATGGTGACCTCGTACCCTCACAAAACTTTAGGACCTATGCTGCTCATTGAGTTGTGTTCGTTGTCGCCATGGTGATGGTCTGTCTCTCCTTTTGTCACCTTCCAGCCAAAGTGTCGCTTGGTTGTCTCTTCGTTGTCAGAAATAAAAAAAACTGGTGCAGCCTCTTCCTTGCCTTCAAAGATGGCGAGCTTACTTTTCTTCGCCTCCCATCCTGAGCGCTCGTTCACTGCATCGTAGGAAAAAAAGCTTGTAAATGAGCGCTACGATGGCGCACTTAGAAAAAGAACAAAGATAGAGCAAGCTTGATTGTTTGCGTTGAACGTTTAAACCTGGAAACCACACAAAACGTGTGCTCACTGAGCAGGCGGCATCCTTGATTATGCAGCACTATGTGACATATCAGTTTACCGGTTTATTAACTTTACGCACAGACAAACGTATACGCAATTTTTGCCGAGTAAATACTACAGACAAGTGTTTGCTGCCTGTGCTGGCTGTCTGCCCGCCTATACCGATATCTTCACAAGGCTATCAGTTCCAATTAGTGCGTGCAATCTCATGTACACTCAACATAGCCTAGGAGGGTTTCAAAACACCCTCAATATTTCAACATCTTGAGAGTGCACATATACAAGCACACATGCACAAACATACATAAAGTTTGGTTGAACTTCTTTCTCACTTTGCCTCTGCAAAAGTAGCTTGGTTGCAATAGCGTTTTGAGTGAGTTGCCAAACATAGCAGAATTCCAGCGTGAGGCCCGCAAAGCACGTGACTTGGCCTCAAAATACATCTATATAGATTTAAGGAAAGTAGTTTCCAACATGATCAATCATTCGTAACATCTGCCGAGCGGTGACAACACAGTCGCCAACAGTTATTCGGGTGTGGAAAATTCGCAAGTGGTCGCTTATTCGGGCATTTCAGTGGCACTGCCACAGTATGGACGTTCTTTTCATCATTAATTAGGTGGTTTGTAGCGCGATAGCGTTAAAGGGCTCGTCTCGCAAAAATTGCGGCGTCGGCGTCGGCGTCATTGGTTCAGAGTGGGAACCGAAGCAGGGCCGTTTGGGTCCGAGTGGGTATCAAACTCGGTTCGTTTGCATGGCAAGTGGGTGTTCAACCACATTGTCACACGTCTGCTTGTGAATACATTGAAAAGAACCTCCTTTACTTGAAAATGCAGTGAAAGTAGCTTTCATGGTTTACAAACACACGCGTCCTGTATACGTGTTTCACAATTCAACATGAAATGTTGCAGCAACAGTGCGTGGTACAAGCTATCATTGGCAGCGGGCATGTCAGAATATGTGATTACCATAATGAGTTCTAGGTTTAAAGCCGGTCGCCCACTACAAAAGGCACACACGCTACTGCGCCTATTCCCTCAAGGCCACGTAATGGGTGCGTAGCAAGTTCGAAAAGGTTTCATGCGCCAAGCGTTTGAAGTACGCACTAGGAGCAGGATATCGCTATCGCCTTCAACGCCTATAGGCGAATCTCGAGGATCCGCTTTTTTTTTTCTTACGAAGTGTGAAATTTTGGCGCAGCTGGCCATGCTAATGCTGCAGAACTACATTGAGCACGTGATGCAACCAAAGGCCCGCTCACCTGTCCCCGCTTTGGTGATGCTGGCTTGGCCCCTGTCCCTGGAATGCCACCATGAGGAAAATTTTTCTTGTCGGAAGGCTTTAGAATCTACAAGGCAGACAGCACAAGCAGCTGTGAGAGTTGCCACGGACAATATTAAAAAAAAATGAAACAGTGCCTGCGCGAGTGTGCACTTGAAGGAACTTTTAGCTTCAAAGAGAAATGGAAGAAACTTTAAATAGTAGCGGAATTTGATTTTCTATAGAATGTATACTACTTGTAAAACAAGTTACGGTTAAAAAAGCACTATACTTAGACCAAATAAGCTGGTTTAAGAAGCTTTTAAACTTAACGGTGAATCGATGCGAGAGTAACATTTTCCTTCAACCTTGAAGTGGAGCTTTGTGGCAGTGCGCATTTTTTTTTTGATAAGTGTAATCACGGTATGGCGCTCATCAACTTCAGTGAAACCATCTTTAGGGAAGTCATATGTGGATTAATAAATCTGTTTGTTCACTTCGAATACTTCAATGCTCTAATAAATAAAATTCAAATCGAAGCGAATTGGAAAATTCGTTCGTATAACCGAAGTGCTTGAATATTGGCACAGGCCCAATTTTATTAAACTAAGTTTACCACCAAGGCGTCACCAGATTTTCCCGTTGACTGCTTACACTTGTGAAATTTCCATCGATACGAATAGTGCAATTTCGAGCACTCCTGCCAACGGTGAGCTTGACGCAGTGCCAGCGCACCCAGGTGCGACTCAAAGCGTGACGTTATTGGTCGTGGTATCCAACAACTGCGAGCTGGACAGTCGCATAGTGCTCCAATGTGTACAATGTTTAAGAAAGGATCTTACACAGTACAGCGGCGTACACGAGGACCATTTTGTTTTTTGAATAGGGGTCGACTATTCATTTATATGATAAATTAAATTGTGGTTTGAAATAAAATTTAAAAAAAAAACGAGCATGGCGTCGAAGCTAGACTCACTGTATTGTTACATCCCGTTTTATTTAAACTGGTCGAGCGGCTTTTGCAATTTCCGTAGACTCACAGCCGAGGGAGTTTGATTACATGTACACACTAAAGAATACCCAGCGATTAAAAAAATTAAGTGTGGTATACTTATTTACAAAGTAATTCAAATATGTAATGTTCTGAAGCCGAATATCAACGGGGGGAACACTTCCAAGGGGTGTTCCTCCGAGCCTAAAATCAAGGAGTGTCCGGACCCACCTGACCCTTGACCCCCCCCCCCCCCCCTGCCATGATTTGCGCCAATGGACAATTACGCATGTAATGTACGCATGTACAAGAAGCTCAGCAATGGAAAGATCCACCACGCCTTACTTTGGTTTATGGTGACATAAAACACCCCACTGACTCACTTACTGCCGATATAACGAACATGAATATAACAAATGATTGGTTATAACGAAGTAAATGAAAAATAGTCTTGTCAAAGATACAATGTTACGGGTAAACGTTTATAACACATTTTCGGATATAAATAAATTATTCTTCAATTGTTACTGTTATATTAAGGTTTGAGTGTGGTCTGGGAGGAGGTGAGGGAGGGCTCAGTCTCACCTGGAACGAGCACGTCAGCTTCTCGTCGACACTCATGAAGGCACCGGCGTTGTCGAACTCGCCACAGTAGTTGGGCGCCGAGAAGATGGTCACCAGTTTTCGCCTGGCGAAGAACTCGTAGCCATCTTCCACCACCTGAGTGCAGGGCAAAAGGCGAGTCCACTTTACTCCTAGAATGATTTTTTTATAAATTGCTAGGTATTGTGATAGTGTCACGAAAGCACTGCTCATAATAGGTTTTTCTTATCGCTCTTGCAAAACAAAATACACAAGCGTTACGTCAATTTTTTCCCCTAGGCAGTGCAGAAGACAGCGCAAAAAAAAAGAACACCATAAGACAGCACTTCTGTCTCCGGTTGCTGTCTCTTGCGTTGCCTTTAAAAGTGAGCCATAACTAACTTGCTTAATGCCACATTTAAGGGAAATAAAGTTTTGAAAAAGCAGTGTTGTTCTTCATGTACCAATATGAAGTAGATGTTTGGGAATGAAGGCGATAGACACTAAGTAAACTGTCATTTGGGTGAACGTAAAATTTGTCTTTCGTTCAGACAGCCGTATTTCACTGTGAAAAGGTATGAACAACCAAAACTCGCCTGGTGTGCCCTGCAGATGAGATCGAGGTCGTGCTTGTGCAGAAACCTCGCGACCACATCGGGTCCGAAAGTGAAGGATACCCCACGGTCGTTCTCCCTCCAACCCACGGTGTCCTTGTCGGGATCGGCCCAGAGCAGGTCACACAGCAGACCCTGGTCGGGAACGTCCGTCGGCCGCATTATGCGCCCCACCTGCTCCATCGACTGCAGATCGGGGCTTAGACCTGCAAATACATCAACAGCACGCATTCGCCTGCAGAATGGCTGCATTCTTGACTTACAATACAGTGTCGCACCCTCGAGGAGGCTCAAACACCCGGCCCGCCGACGTGACACGAGTGGCCTGTGGCTTCACAAAAAATAAAATGCTTGAGACTTTGGTATAGTAGCTTCATGCTATTATTAACGATTTGCTCGAAAGTGGACACAGAGACGGGACTGGCAAAGTACACAATGCAGTCACCATAAGTTGAAGAGTGATCACAAAACGGAATATATTGTCGTCGCCAGCATCTGCCTGAGGCTTTGGGACGTTAAACCCCACAAATCAATCAATCAATCTGCCTGAGGCAGTGCACGTGGTCCGCATGAAACTTCACCACTCTGAGTGATGCAAACACCCGCTGGCCGCATCTCTACCTGGTGAGCATCGGGACCACGCTCTCACGGGCGGGAGGGTAATGCCGCGTGCATAGCTGCGTCTAGCTGCGAGATAGCGACGACAACGAAGATCGCGGATTTGCTCGAGAGGCGCAGCGCAGGCGAGTGAAGAAGACGACAATCTTAGCAGCCTTCTTTTGAGAGCATGTCTAAGAGTTCCACTGTCACTGTTCCTAAATAAACCCTCTGCACTTTATAACACGCGACCATATTTCTGAACTGGTGTTTACGGTCGAGTAATTCTGCTGATCTGAATCGATATGTTTCTCGATTGCTGGCGCCAAATCCTCTTCAGAAATGACCCATATATGAAATTTGGGAAATGTCTTCTTTGAAATGACAGCGTTAGTAGACATTTTGTCCTACTCTTACGCACCCCTTCCCGCTTCATTCTTCTTCACTGTAGGACTAAATTCGGCGACTGAGGCCCACAAGTTGAGGTGAGTTGAAACCCCTGCCGTAATGGTTCATCCTATGCATGTAGGTTAGTGCAAACAGCTCTAACATTTTGCCGCATAGAGATTAACAACGCTTATGCCGGCGACGTCACAGTGTGGCGAAAAAAAAGTCTTATCTCTTTGGTCTCTGCAGAAAACAGTTGATCAACGATAAGGCTTCCACGGAATGGCGGCTATGTCTTATGGGAGTGGCGTGTGAATACTCGAAATTTCAAATAGGCATCGAATATTCTTTTTTTTTGAAGCACGGTCGAGTATGGTACGTTTCGTGTGTGGCAAAAGGGTCGGGCACGTACCTCCATGCATGCAGAAAATCTTCTCGTCTACAATGGCAGCCACTGGTAAGCAGTTGAAGAGGTCTGTAAAGGTCTTCCACAGCTTGATGCTGTACCTCCTCTTGCCTGAAACCGGATAAAAAAAAGTCGGTTGCAACAATGCCAATGAGACTTCAAGCAAGACCACAATGGACAGCAATAAAAGATAGTGTCAGCACATCAACCAATAACAATTCATGTACTGCTGTAGTTTTTTTTTTTCACACACTTACAAGTAACCATTTGGAAATGTTATAATGAAGGAAGCAATGCAGTGACACAAGTGAACTACACGCATACACAAATATGAAGGACAGAAAGAGCACAGGAATGATGACAATATCTAGGGCTTAACGCCCCAAAACCTACGATACGATTATGAGAGACGCCGTATTAGAGGGCTCCAGAAATTTCGAGCAGCTGAGGTTCTTTAGCGTGCACCTATATCTAAGTACACGGACCTCAAAAGTTTGCACCTCTATCGAAAATGCAGCCGCCTCAGCCGGGATTCAATACCGTGACCTCCGAGTCAGCTGTTGAGTGCCGTAACCACTATCCACAGCGGCGGGGAAGAAAGAGCACATGAAGAACCGAAGAACATTGCATGAAACGTACAGCCCCCCTCCCTCCTCCCTACAGCCTCCGCTTCCTCTGAATCCGCGACAAGTACATGACCACCTCCCACGTTGCCATGACTGAATCAGGAGTTGACAAACGCGCCACCTGCAGAGCATGTGTGCTATAAAGTGGACCTCTCCTCGCACGCAGGGCACACGCCATCTGAATAGTTCTCAGGGTGTATTAGATGTAATGTACAATGATTCGGGCATGTATCCGTCCGTATAAATTGATTGATTGATTGATTTGTGGGGTTTAACGTCCCAAAACCACCATATGATTATGAGAGACGCCGTAGTGGAGGGCTCCAGAAATTTAGACCACCTGGGGTTTTTGAACGTGCACCCAAATCTGAGCACACGGGCCAACAACATTTCCGCCTCCATCGGAAATGCAGCCGCCTCAGCCGGTATTCGATCCCGCGACCTGCGGGTCAGCAGTCGAGTACCTTAGCCACTAGACCACCGTGGTGGGACCCGTCCGTAGAAATAACAACGCCCCGGAGATTGTCCGAAATAACAGTTACGGTCAATTATAAGTGAATTAACAAAAATTGGTTGCCATTATAACTGACTGAGACCATTGAATACGAACAAATTTTGCGATTTATGACTTAGTAAAGGTCTCTTGTAGGAGCCCTTAATAAGTACTGAATGAAGCTTGTATGGAACTTGTTAGGAATGTTTAGCTTCTGCTTCCAAACAAAATATACATGCAGTATAAAAGACTGGTTACACAGGCCCAACAGAGGTAGCTGAATATTACAGCATACCTTAAGCTTCATGTATTTTTACTCTGCCCGATCAGTTTCTCCCCTAAACATAGGAGATGGAGTTCCATGGCAGGGACAGCCATTTAATGCAATAGCTGCTGCTCGAGTTTGGACAACTCTTGCTGCGCACTGCCCTGGCTTTCTACCCACCCAATGGTTTCCTGTAGCACGACATAATCAATGCCAACATGAACTTACGCCATGCTCGACAGATCGCACCACAGTGCATCCCCTCTCCCCCCGCCCAGCGTTACGACGATTGGATGAAACGGCACATCATTGTGCTCCGGTGTGATGTTAGCCAAGAGTCATCAACCTCGCACCGTGTAATGAGACAGACTACTGATGATGTGGCAACGTTTTGAAATGTCGCCTCCCCCCCCCCCCCCCATTCCCTCAAGCCTTGGCAGTACTGAAAAAAAAACAGATAGCAGTCGGCAAGTGTGACATTGACCACCAATAAAATTTTCGAATGAAGACTACTATATGCCTAAGGGCAAACTTTAAAAACGAAAAAAAGGCAGAAACGCACACTCATCGTAGAAGCCGTAGATGCGGTTGATGGAGGCGCACTCGTGGTTACCGCGCAGGATGAAGAAGTTCTCCCGGTGCTTGATCTTGAAGCAGAGGAGCAGGCAGATGGTCTCCAGCGACTGTCGTCCCCGGTCCACGTAGTCTCCCAGGAAGAGGTAGTTGCTCTCGGGAGGGAAACCGCCGTGCTCGAACAGCCTGAGCAGGTCGTAGTACTGGCCGTGGGTGTCGCCGCAGATCTTCAGGGGGGCCCCGAGCTCCAGCAGGATGGGCTGCGACATCAACACCTCGCGCCCCTTCAGGCACAGGCCGCGGATCTCGTTCTCGGACAGCTGCACATTCTTTCCCGGCCGGCAGCCGCGCACTGCACGAGAGAGCGGGAAGGGGCTTTGAACCTCCCTTCACGGCTGCAAAACGGGAAACAGGCCCTTCGCAGATGGTTACACCGACATCGATACACTGGTTTGTGCCAGGGCAAATCATGTGGCGAGCGTAACGAATGTTTTTTTTTATCTTTGTATTTTACGGTGTGTATCGGCAAGGTCAAGAAACGAAGACAATTAAAAGAACACGCTGACCATGATAGAAGCAAATAAAAGCAAGATGTTTGGGGCCCCAGTACGGGAGCCTTGTTAAAAAAAAAAACAATTATGGGGCGCCTAAACGTCTTGCTTTCATTTGCTTCCATTGTGTTCAGCGCGTTGTTTCAATCGTCTTCATGTCTGTTCCCGACTACACGGGTTTCCGTCCAACTATTGCTTTCAGGTCAAGAAACGTCGAGTACGCCAACTCAACCGACATGTGTATACGTAAACCGTATAGCGTCACTCGTTTATTGGTTAAAGGTGCAATATACGTCAAGGTTTAAAGCTTAACACAGCAGCACTAAAAACCATTCACAATATAGCCTATCCATACCTAATCCCCCTTTGAAGAACTCCTAAGCGGCAGCCATCCAGGGACTGTCACAGCGGATGAAGAGAATGAAAATCCACCAGATCTATCCCACGGCGTCTATAGACACACCTGTTCATGGTGTGGAGCCACACCGACACATTTAAGATTCGGCAAAAATACGGGTTAGGCAAAAAATACAAACTACTGCTTTTCTAACGTGGATTAAAAAAAAACTTGAAAGCTTTAACTGTTAAAATACGGAATCTGCAAGTATGAGTGGTCATCCGAGCTTCTTGATACAAAACATTGTTAGCTCTAAATTTTGACACACCTAAGCAACTTCGAAGAGCTTCCCGCTCCAATAGAATCAAGGGGCTCATCTTGTACGCTGATTCACCAGAGAGTAGTACACAACCAAATTCAAGAATTGGTGAGCATACATGCGGTAAATCATGACCGGCGTATCCCCGCGTAGACCGGAACGAAGCCGGCCACTCTACCCATCATCCCAACAGTGCGTATAGTTTTAATTTTAACGTGTTCAATGTGATTACGCCAGCTCAGTTTTTCATCGTGCAGATCTATTATTCTATTATTTTTCTTCTTTCACGTTCCCTTTTAAGTCACTGTTAACGAAGAAAAGGAGAGAGAAGACGTCTGCGATCAGAGTCTGCTGCATCCCTTGAAAAAAGAAAAAAAAAGAGCACCATCTCCCGCAAAAGGGAATTATGTGCAGATGCGAAGCAGTGGGCGCCAACGCTTACACTTGCGACGAAGTTGACACGGGCTCTCATCACGGCGTTGCGCAGGAGAGAAACCTGGAGTGGTGCAAAGCACGCTGGGATATACCGGTGTTTCCTACTGGAACATGTCAATCGCTGCTAATGGTCAATGAGAGACAGAAGACTCGGATTGGACGCAGAGAACCGCATTCCGCTTTCAGTTAACGCGCACGCTGCTAATTTTCATTGTTCAGCAAGGCACAGGAGAAATCACCCACTGAAAATACCTCGGAGGTCAAGGGTGGCCACTGAACGGTTGTGCAGCGCGAGCCAGTCGGTTTTTTTTTTTTCAATCAAGAAACTCGCTGGCAGACACTGCCTGCGTGGGCATTGCGAGACGAGAGAGAGGGAGCGTAGGAAAGGAGAGAGCGGCGGAATGGACGCGCATGCACGGTAAGCGTGGCCACGCCGCACACCGGATTGAGCTCAACCCTCAACTGCTTCGCATCCGTAGAGGTGCCGGCGGTCAGCGCGTGACTGGCTGTCGACCTGTTCATCGGTCACTGCGACTTCCATCCATACTACAGCGGCGCTCCTCACCAGGACTACCGCTGCACGACTGCCGGACTCACCTTCAAGCAGCCTCTCCAGCAAGCTGTCTATGTTGAGTCGCGCAGGCTGGTCGGACATCGCAGAAGGTTCGCCTTCCGAGAACACTCGGTACAGCCTCGCAGCCGCCGCCGAACTGCCGACGACGACGTTGACAGGTCAACGAAGTCGGCCTGCGCGAACGTGCACCAGAGCGCGCACCAATGACGTCAGGAGCGCGGGCACGTGGGTGCCGCCCCCCTGGCGTCACTTCAATGAAACTATGAAACCAAGCATGACTTGACCGAGCGTGCTACGTACGAAAAAAATTAACAGTAAAGTAATTGTGTATTGTCACTCTTTATAAACACCATAACAATTATTTCTTTTCATTTTTTTTTGAAATTTACTTCTGCCTTGGAAGAACAGAAGAAAAATAAGGGTGTAAAATCTTGAGCCCGCACTATGAATGTGTTTTTCTTTTTCCTCGGAGTTTTCGAGGAGCTGACTACGCCGTTACGAACTATGAAAAATGGTAAATTTAATAAAACTTGCCCAACCCCGACTCCTTCAAGACCCAACATTTCACGTATCTTTTGCATTCACTTCCGCGTAACTCAGCTGACAGCGAATGTAAAGGTAGACTACGCGTGTTATGACTTCCTTTTCTTCTTCCCTCGTAGCAGAAAACTAGTCCTCATCATTGTTATTGAGGCTCGTCCCGAGCCAACGCATGGCCTCCTGGCAGCACCAACTCACCCTCTTTTCTTTTTTTTTTTGTAAGTTCAACAAAATGCCCTTTAAATCACACCAAGATCGAAGGCGAGACATTACTTTCTGTCTCGCCTTCACTATACCCTTCCTACTAGCACTTATCTTTCTCGCCACTTCATAAAACGCGTGTAATGTGAGCAACAGGCGTTTGGACAGTCACGATTTCGCGATTTTCCATATGCGCCGTTGCAAATGTTGAAAACGAAATGAAATCGGTTGATCGCGAATGACAGTCATGCGAAACGAGGAAGAACGGGCATACGACCGCACGGAAAAGCAGGGCGGTGAAAATTCACAACAGATATCTCTCGTATATTGACCAATCGAGAATTTCTTTAATCTTGACGTCATGTGAGCAATCTGCTGACGTCGCGAATTGGGCCACAAAGACGGCAAACGTCAGAAGAGAATAGCGTGCTTGCTTAGCGGTGTGTTTTTTTTAGGCTGTTTAGGGGCCCTTTAAACCAGGGCCGGAAAATCCCTATACCTATCACTGAACGCGCCTTCGCATGCTAATACACTGAGGATGCGCCACTTCCACCACTGGCGGCTGCCGTGTATCCAACTAAAAATAACCAACACGCAGCGGAGTTAATCGTTAAATGTATTTTGCCGGCAGTAAGTAGGCTGCCGGCACGACAACGTAGCCTAGCGGCACTGCGCTTATGTTAGTGCAGTTAGGCTTGCAGAGAACTGGGTTGAATTATCTACAAAAAAATAAAAAAAAAAAAACTGGCTAACCTCCCTGTCCTTCCTCATTTATTCCTCCTCCTCCTCCCATGCAAAATAAACAGGTGTACAAATAATGGACACAGATACTTGCACTCACCTGCTGTCAATAGAAAACTGAAAGGAACCTTCGTCGAACCAGAAATCCGTGGGTTAACACACCACAGAGTCGCACAAAATATGCGATGCCTCGGTTTGGCCATCCTCGTCTAATGCACGGCATGACTCACTGCGGCTTCTGTTCACCGCACACCAGATCAAATACCTTATCTTTCCCGCATTCACACTCGCCATGCCAACTGCGCGAGATAACCGAGAGTGATCTAACTTGCGATATCGCTGAGTGAGTGGCAAGGGTGAGCGGATGCAAGCCCAAAGAACAGAAGCCAACTAAGTCCCGTGCTGGGCATGACTAACAAAATGAGAAATAAAATGCATACAAACCACAGAAAATATTTTTTTTACAGTTTATTGAAATCACTTTATTTGTAAAAGAATTCTGAGAGGCAATAAGTACGGACATCACATGCACATCAACCTTCCTTCTTTCCAACCGATTTTAGGACGCCCGGCCACCGCTACGAGCGCGCGTCTTCCTTAAAGGGATATTAAAGGCAACTATCAAGTCGACGTTGATTGTTGAAATAGCGGCCGAGAAACGTCGTATTACTTTGGTGCCAAAGAAGGGCCTATATTTAAACAAAATCACGTTTTAGTGGTCCGAATCGGGTTAGCGCACTTCAAATTACCCGCCTCAAGAAGCGGACCGACCGGATCGCGCATTTGTAATCTGCGCGCAGTAGGTTCAACGCATGGCAACCGCAGCGGCGCGCTATTGGTCACACTCTCGCAGGGACGCCGCCACGACGTGCGCCTAGCAACGGCCTCCGCGCCGTACTCTCGTTTCCAGGTTGCGCCGTCGCCCTGTTGCGCCCGCGAAACACGCCGGCCAAACATGGAGGAAAAAACAACTCAGTGCGCGCCACGGAGGAACTTCCTCTGTGGTGCGCGCCGACTGCGCATTTTTACGTGCGGCATGTTCGGCGCCTGCGCGTTGTCGCCACTTCAAGGAAGCCAATATGGGAAAACACGACGCTCCGTGCACCTTTGTTTCTGGTAGGAGCAGCTCGGAAAGAGTTGCAAGTTTAGTTTGACTGTGATGCTACTAAGGTACTGTACCACCGAACATTAGGGCTTATGATCTGCCCTGCCCGTCCGTCGAGATGTCTAAGCGCGTTTGGACGCCATCGAGGAACGACGAGGTACCGCACATCACGAAGTGGAAGTATTGTAGGAAAAAGGAAAATGAAAAAGAAATACTGTGTTGTGGGCGCCTTCTGCATGCAAACTTCTGCCTTGTCGTGAGCACTTGGGTTTCGCGTACGTGCTCGTCAACTACAAGCAACCGCATGCGAGTGCCCGCGCGATCTGCAGAAACTCGCATTTATCTGGTGAGTTCAAGCTACGTTTGCGTAACGCGCTTGTGCTCTCTTGCTGTGAACTTTTTTTTTTTTTTTGAAGTAAACGCCCGGCGTCATAATCCAGGCCAGCGTTCTTTTCTTCTCTAGGAATGAACTTTTCTTATGTATGCGCTGGTGTGAAGCCAATAAAACAAGCGCGAGAGAGGCGGCAAGCCGCTTGAAGAGCTCTGTTCAAAGGATCCTTCACAGGATGGTCGACATTCTCCTCGCCATGAGTCTATCTGACAGAACGACTGTCCAGTGAATTAAGGATGGTAGGTGCACAAAGTATTCTTTTTTAAAAACAATTTGTACCCCAGGAAGTTTTGTACTAAAAGTGTATTACTGCATGTATGCATTAAAGTGCAAACTGCATGAACTGAAACTCCTTCCAACGAAAGCTTTAAATTTTAAGCGATCTGTAGCTATGAAGGCAATTATTCAGCATCTGTATTAGAAGATTAAGCAAAAATATTTATCCTATAATATTCAAAATAACATCACTTTCAATAAAACTTCCAAAAGTATGTCAACAAAGCTGAGCCATTTGCTTCACGATATGCAGCACATCCTTCTATGTTCCTTCTTACTCAGACTTTTAAAGATCGCGCGGTGTTGCGAAATACACACATTGGTTTTAGCAAGCGGTTTTCAGCAATGAGCGTCCTAATATAAAACAGTTTTGGCAGCTTAAAGGAAACAATATGCCAGCTTGTTTGCCTTAAGTGCCACACCGTATTGTGGCTGTTTTCTATTGCCTCTGATGCTTCATAACTTATGCATTAATTTTGCTGACTAGGAGTACACCCAGGTGGAATGGTAATAGCGCACTAAAAATGAAGACACACAGAAGGCATACACACACACACTTTTGGAGTAGGAAGACCTAGATAATGGTGGTCCAGCACGGGGTGCCCAATGGAACCAATAATCTTGTACCAGTGATATGCCTAACAATGTTGAAGATTTTATGAGCGGCTTGGGAGAAATAGAGCAGAAAGGTGCTGAAAGCTAACACTAATGAAAATAGCAGATGTAATTAAAATAAGTACTTTCATTTGTAACTGGCTATTTTTTTACATATGGTGCATATTTATTCACTTCAAACAGTAAATATCATTGACAATAAGCAAAACAGTGTGCCACAAACAGATATTTCTTTATATACAAAACCTGTGCTTTTAGTAACTCACTCAATGCATCTTCCAGTCTCTCAGATGTTTGATTGCTTTTTGCTCACCTTGGGTAAGTCTTTTCTTTTTATGTTAGAAAGCCTTTTAAAAGCAAAGCATTTCTTTAAAGAACAAAGGCACTTTGAGCATTTATGTCTATCTAGAGGCCTGCATCTGGCTGTTATCGAGCTCACCTCCTTAACTTGGTACAACTGAAAAAGGCACAGCGGGGAATGACAATATGACGAACATGACTGTCTGGTTATGACATGTATACAATGAGTGTCCTGTTATGTACGTCATGAAACCCCTTTTTCCAGTCACAGGCAGCATAAGCCGGTACACTGTGGTTTGCATTGCACGTGATGAGTTTATAAATATTGGCAAGTTAAATTTGAGCAATTTAAATAAAATCTGGCTTTGGCAGCATTGACCAAAATAATACAAAGAATGACAATTGGGCTACTAGCAGGAATCAAAATCCGGTATTCTGCACAGCAGTCAAGTATTTTACCACAGAGCCACGGCATGTCTTGAGACGGCTTTTGAAAAAAGGTTCTATGCAGGCATCATATCAGTGTAATGTTAACTATGGCTGTAGGGCCGGCACTGTAGTCTGATTAAAAGGTAGTAAACTCGACATATGTGTACTTAAAATACAGCTGTCATGTTGGGTTAATGCCAATTGTGGTTCCGGGGTGGCCTCCACTTTTGCAAGTCATAATAAACATTTCATATGATTCGGTAAGCTACATTCAAGTGTTGCTCGACCACGTAGGAATATGCTAATGAACAATCTTCACATTGTCGTACCATAGCATGCACTTTGTTGTGATGAAACTGGCAGCTGTGCTGTAAGATTAGTGCCGATGTGTCAGACCATAAGTTACCCTCTGAACTCCTGTGTAGTTAACGTTTTTGGTAAGTCCTTGATGAGCACGAAACTGCTAGATTTATCAAAACACATTCATTCATGCAATGACACTTGGCTCAATGCCAAATATTGTATCATAGGCATCATCATTATGGACTACTTTGCATGAAATAGATTGCCACAATGTGTGAAATCTTAATTTTCCTTCCCGAGTTCCTTTCTGCATTTTCTTTTCTTCGTGTTTAACCACCTCTGTTTCTCATGTGCAGTTCTTGATTATTTTTTTAACTTTCGAAAGAGCTCCAGTCAACGAAAAACAATCTCATTTTATTGTACTCTTACAATTGATACAGTGTTGGCTTTAACAGTTAGTAGAAGGAAACAACAGCCTTGTTATATACATTGCTATATCTTTCACTACACTAGCCTGTTCATTGTTAGTGTTTTCTCATCATTGCAGACAAAAGACATCAGTAATAGAAGGCATATTTAAGACAACGCATAGCACTGTGATGTCTTGAATGTGGCTTCTTTTGTTGATGTCCTTTGTTTGCACTACCATCAATTGTCATGCTACCATGCCAACTAGCCCAAATCACCATCCTCACAAATCATAGTATATGCATAGTGAACCACCATTCCCATTTCAGAACACTTGAAATAATGTAGCACAAGATTTATCAAAGCACTCCCTGCATGTGTATGCGCTTCATTTAGATGTAGAGTGCATCAGATCTTGTACTGGCATCAATGTCTTTTCTTGTCACCTGCAGTATCATCCCTCTCGTTTGGGTCGGCCTAATATGCTCCACGAAGGAGGGCACTTTATGCTAATGAGCTCCAACTTCTTAGCACTACCTTGCTTTGTGCATTGTTTCAAGTCATGGATTTATATAACAGGGTAGCAACAATCACAACTGTGCATATTTTTGATAGTTGACAGTACTCATAACAAAGAATCAAAACCCTCAAACGCTTCTACCTAACAAGTTACAAATTTGTGAGGAGGGAATGCAACTAGCACTTCCAATATTGCATTAATAATGGCACTATTGACAACAAATGAAGAAAACAAAGCACAAAGCCATCAAAAGTGTTTACAAGATTCATATTACATCCTTTAAAAAATTAACCATGAAATAATGCGGCAACTTGGCATGCTATTGTGCTGCTATCATTTGGGAATCCCATACTGGCACTCTTTGACAGGAATATACACATTTCTGTGGAAACATCCCTACGTCGATCACTTGAATTTCATGCTTTATAAATTGCTCATGGTTTTAAAGGAAAAGTTATGAGAGTATGATAACAGCTGATAGTTTTTGCATAGCTGTCTACCGCTGGCATGCACAATAAGGAAAGAAATGTTTAAAATTGTGTGGGATTTTAATCTGGGCAATCCACGTGGCAGTCAAGTGTTTTACTACAGGGCCACGCTTGTGCTTGAAGCTACTTTTCAAAAATATCCAAATCAGGTGTCGTATAAGGTAAGGAACCACATCAACACAGGTTATATAGTGTGCTAGAGGAATAAGACAACAAGGTGCCATACATGGCAAGTGTGTATTGTACCTCGCTTCTCCTTAAAATCATTACGTAGAACGTATTTCTTACGTTGCAAAACACAGATTTATTGCATGCGTTTTTCTGTTTCTTGATGACTAATAAAGTGGACAATTTAATAATTAAGAATAACTGTTCATTCTACCAGATGCCATAATTTCTAGTATGAATCCAGGTACTCAAGATCAAATCATCTGCCCGAGTCTTGGCCAATTCCCCTGGGTGGCTTGGTTCCAATCATCTAAGGAGCATAATTATCAAGATTAACATATGTATTATTTCAAGTACCACATATTTTGCTACACCCTTGTAACTTCTTGCCACGGTCACATTTTTCTGAACCAAGTGCGTCAGAAAATTGGGAAATTTCAACTCGTTTTTCTGACCCAAGGTAGCTGCCATTTTGTTTATCCCCACATGTGTACGAGCACTCATGAAACTTGAAACGACTCCCACAAGTTGCATACATATACGAAATGTGTTAAAAAATAATGTTTTTCACACTTTCACTGCTTGTGGTACAACATTTGAAGCATTGCTTCCCTCAAACTACTCCCCTCTACTGGCAATACAGTGTCGCAATCATTTCTTCCATTTTTGGTAAGCTTCCTGGAACGCACTAATGGCCTGGAAGTATCTTCTTGTATTGTCCAGGACCTTCTGTATTGTTTGGAAATGGCATCTGTCAATGTAGTTTATGTTTGGAATAAAGAAAATAAAGTGAAATTTCATGACATTAACCTATTCTAACACCCACTTCGTCAGCAATTTCTCCAACAGTCAATAGAGATATCCTCAAATCACTGCACGAACTCTTAACGTGGTTATTATCTGTTTATGTACAATGTCGTCCAGGCTTGACATTGTTATCGATCTACATTATGTCATTATCAGAATGCTTGAACCACTCATAGCACTGAGTACAACTTCTATAATGCTCCCCGTATGCTTCATGAAGCAATTAAATCTTTATGTGAACGTTTTCCCAAATTTTAGCTGTACTTCACACACACACACATCATTCTTCCAGCTCTTTGCCATTTGGGCACTAATTCAAAGAAAATCTAGTCCACGTGCTCACTTTAGCGGCTGTAGCGTGCAAACCAAAGGTCAGAGTGAAACAGGGCTAATGACAGTTCTGGTTGAAACTTGCCACTATGTGGAATTAGTAGCTGCAGCCCGCTCCTTCTGGTAGTTGGCGAGCTATCAGAAAAGTTCAGTACTTTTTACAGCGAAAGCTGTTATGTCATCACAACTCGGGTCACGTGCAGTTGTCCGCCACTGCCATCGGTGTCCTTAACCACATCGTTCGAAATTAAACCTACCACCAATGACACTGTAGGGCTCGAACCTGGGTCCGCTGGGTGCCAGCCCAGTATTCCACCACTGAGCCACACCGGTGCTTAGGACTTGTTGGCAAACTTGCCTTAGGAAGGCTTAATGTCGGAAAAGCAATCCCGTTAATACGACTTACAAAGCGTTTTAAAACAGCAAAAGAACAACCAGTCGCCGCATAATGCGAATAGTGTAACGAGGGGGTCATCCAATACTACAACCAATTACAAAAGTTTGTTCTTGTTCCCCTATTAACTGTGGCACAGACCCACTTCAGCTATTATTCCTCATCGTACTCAGCCACTGCATGAAAAATGGGCTCAAAATTCTTTGCAAGTGTTTAGCAGATACACGCTTCTCAGAAAAATGACGAAAAATAGCATAGTGAATGTCGACTTACTACTCAAGAAATTTTATTATTAGTACCCTAGTGGGTATCATGCATCTTTGCTTGCAGTAGTTACCCAATGAGTGTTTTGAAAGGCCGCTCTTCTAGTTTTTGCTGTGACTGTGCTCCGTCTTCTGCGCAGGCCTGGCATTTTTTTTAACACAATTCATACATCCTGTTGTATCCCTCCATATTAGCTTTAGATACCAGCAAATCATCACCATTCATAATTTTTGAGTTATCATTTTATGTGCACGCTAGGTCAAAGGCTTCTGCCAATAATATGCAACTAACCCTATTCTGTGGGATCTGGTTTCACTTTATGTGAGTGAACTTTCAAATTTTGTGACTTTATCGATCCACTGCCATCCTTGCCTATGGCATTCATCCCTTGGTATCTATACTGTAGCTCTAACTGACCTGTGGTTATCTGTCCTGCACAATGTTGAACACAAGTACCTTCTCAAGTGCAGTTAGATTAGTAGAGTTATTTCAAGATTTGGAAAACTTCGAGTGGAATATAATTGACCTTAGAGATATTAGAACTGGAAAGGCACATACAGCACTGATGGGCACACTGCTACTGAGGGCTTTTCGATAAAAGAGTGCGGCATAGGGCTTCTAGTTCACAAAAACATTGCCAGAAACATTCAAGAATTGCATATTGTCTGTGAAGGGCCAGCAATCCTAGTCATCCAGCTAAATAAGATATAAACTTAAAGTGGTGCAGGCGTTCGCTCCTCTGTTTGCCCTTTACTGTGAAGAAGCAGTAATAGGCAAGTATGTTGAATATGCAATGCAAGAGAACTATACTCAGTGCACCATAGTCATGAAACACTTCAGTGTGAAGATAGTAAACAGAAAGGTGAGATGATGAGCTACAATATTAACTTTAGGGTTGAAACTAGAACTTTATCTTGGATCAAGTAGTGCCATATAGCGGCGAAAAATATCAAATAGAATACTAAAGGTTTTATTGACAATTAAAAGAAATAACTAAGAAAATCAAATTTGCTCATGTCCTCGAGCACACAGCATGGTGAGAAACTGCTGTCGAACACACTGTCATGAAGAAACAAAAGTCATGCCTCATTACAAGTCTTCAGGCTCTCGTCGTGATCTCATGATGTTTCCAGCAGCCAAAAAACCTGCGGTCGCTGGCCACCTCAGTAGATGAGAACGTATCAGAAAGCAATTTTTGTAATACATTTATAAAGTGCAGTTCAAAACTCTTTCCAGTATTTCAAACCTTTCTTTTGTTCACAAGCTCAGTGCAGTAATTTTTAGTTTCTTGACTAGATCTGACTTTTTTTTGCTTGCAATACAACAGTCTTCCATTACATTCCCTGCCTTTTTTTGCTGGAGCCACGACATGCAGGAATGGCATAATCTCAAGGGAAATATGTGCTGGCTTTAAAACCAGGGTATCAGTGAGAGTTTTAAAGCCTACTGTAATGACTTTCGCATTAGTTTTTTGGACACCACCCTAACAGAGTTGCGCAATTAGGCTGTGTTTAGACACTTTAGATATTTTCCTGTATTTGAAAGTTGAACCAAAGCACTCAATTATAATTCTAAACATGAATATTCACACACCCTTAAATAATACATATGTTAGAAGAATGAAATGAACTCCACATAATGAACACCTTTTTCTGAAATTAAATAAACAGGAAGAGGATATGGAAAGTCCTCACAGAGAAACAGAGTGTTAGATTTTATATAATCCTGGGACCCAGGCAATGCACATGAGAGAAGTTAGGGGCAAGGTAGCATGTAATTATCATAGGCTGGTGAGGGTAGCCCTCAATGTGAGAAGACCAAGAGCCAGTTGATTTATTCATTCAAAATACCTTACACGCCGATAGGAGGACATCAGTAACTGAAAGACAGATAAAAAATACAAGGAAAAAACAGCGTGTAACCATGAGTGCACATGAAACTAATTGTGCTGTGAATGTGCCAAGACGTGTACACAGGAGGATAAAGCAGTACTAAAATTCATCACAATACTCTACCAGTGAAAGAGACACATAAGAGCAGTGATGTGGCTGGGCCATGTCATGCATAGTTTACTAAAATTAACTAGAGGGGACTTTGGCACAGTGATCGTTCAGCGACCCTGGGAATGATGGGTAGTACACAGATTTGCCTACTCTTCGTACTTGCGGGTGGCGAACTTCACTTGTGGCTTCATTTATTGCTGTTTTCGGTTTTGTTTCAAAGAAAAGAAACTTTTTTGAACTTCATGACCTGATTTGAAATGGTAAGCCTAGAAGAATAACGTGGTGAAGTGCCATCACTGAATATTTGCTGATTTTCGTTTTGTGAGAAAACAGCTCCAAGCCACACGAATACACACAAATCCAGATGTATGAAGATTGGACGAATCCGTGTACTGCGCACCATTCCTTGCTCGCTGATTTGCCATGCATGGTAGTTGCCATAGACACTATCGCCAGAGTTCTCTCTAGTGTATATTTAGGAAACTCTATGGTGTCATGTTTTATTGTAGGTGAATCTGCCTGCCCTATTTGTAATGGCTTCCAACATATGGACTAGATAATCTCGTTATGGTGACCATCTAGATGAAGCTTACTCTAAATGTGGGTAAAGATATGATAATGCATATACATTAGAAGATGCATTGCACAAGTTTCCGTGGAGGTAACCTGCAGATTGAGCTTTTGCTGAGATAGCTGCTACACGCCGTAGTATAGGATAAATCTGATGAAAGGTAAGCACAAAGATATTTATTTGTATAAAGGGGCAGCTGAAATAATGGTATTGTTAATCGTACAATGAGTGAGTTCTGCCGAGTTGCACTCTACCTGAACATCAAGTTAAGGTCATTTGAGAAATGAAATGATCATCAAAAAAAGAGAAAGAAAAACTAGCCTATAAATTAATACTGCAATAGGTGATAGACGTGTTGTCATGTAACTAAATCAAGGATGAAAGGTCAGCAGGTAAGTCCTTAAAGGGGCCCTGCAACACTTTCTTTTTTAGCATTGTCAGAAATCGCTGCTGATTGGTAGTCGCAGCTCCCGAAAGCACATGAGCCAAACAATAGAGTGCAGCATGCAGTCTAAAATTCACAATTAATTTTCAAAGTCGGCCAGCAATTGCTCCCCCGTCTCTCTACAGGTGATGCCTTATACCTGGATTACTGTGTCATACCCGAGTCCACAGCCATTGACTGATTTGAGCATCATAGGCTATGCAAATACTGTGGCCACTGCAACTGCTGCCATGTGCCAGCGCTTGTGCTCACCCTGAAAGTAGCCATGCATTCTAAGAAAAAAAAGGAAAGTGCTCAAGGTCATGACGTGCGCTGACAAAAGGGTGCATCTTTTTGCCCCCTTGTGTCCCTACCCAAGTTGCCTTCAGTGCACTCGCTTTTACGAAAAGAGAAAGCGCTTGAAGTATTCAGCAAATTCCTCGAACTCCGCTTGTAATCGGCATATTCAAAAAAATATTTCGGTATGTGATTTGTGAGGCATCATGAGCCAACAGTGACATCCATTTCAAAAGTGTTGCAGGGCCCCTTTAATGTATATTAGAAAGAGTAACCGACTTAGCACACTGCCTTGGGCAACACTGCAGGTGATGTCGAAAACATTAGACGAGATGTAGCTGACCACCAAGAATGAAAGTTTTTGTAGCCAAGATGGTGGTAATGAAGGAATACAAAGGACAGACAATGTAAAAATCAAATGGTAATTAGTTTGAGTATTGAACGCACAGCGAAATCAAAGAAGGGGAAATTGGTTCTATCGTTTGTGTCTAGATTACAGTGAATATTAGTCATGAACCTAAATAACTCAGTGTAACATGAGTAACCTTTTCTGAAGCCATGCCGACTAAGATAAAAGTTATTAGTTATAACCATTAAGAAACTGGCCCACTTAGGTAAAATTAGGGCAAGAAATATTTGCCGAGATCGACTAGCGTGAATCCAGGATAGCCCTTAAAAAATAGGACGATGTACTAGAAAACGGAAATTATAACGACATAGAGAGAACGAACGAAATGAAATGGTTTCTGTAGCAGCAATGGTGCACAGAGGTAAGAAGCGAACTAAATTCTTCCCGACTATAAAGAGCTTAATAGGGGCAACACATGAAGTTGACAAAATGAATGCATAAAATAAAATTTGTTGAACTAACAATGTTGGTCAATAAGAAAAAGAGAGTTACATAACCACAATGCAAAAATGGCGAAGCAGCATCAAAAAAGAAAAAAAAAACATGGCAGCATCAAAGCAGCTAGAAGAAAAATGTTAAGGCAGAACCAAAATGCATGCATAAAATATACTCAGGGCAGTGACAGTGAAAGTGGCTGAAGACATACTCCACTGAGCTGCAGACGACCTGACTACAGTAACCTGATTGAGCCGCTATTTCGCAGGACGTCTTTATCAATGCTAGAGCCTTTTCGTCGTTAGTCGTGGCAGAGCAAGAAAACACAAGTTGTCAATGGCAGAGACATTACGAAACACGGAGGTCTGTAAAACAAGCAACCACGCACTGCGAACGCACCGTTTCAGGGCGCCCATGTTGCTTGTGTGTTGGTTTATCTTGACTCGGATTTTGTCTCCAAAGCTTGTGTAAATGTAAAAATATTTTTTTTATGTTGCGTATACATTTTTGAAATGCCACACAAAATTATGAATAGTAGTAAGTAATAAAATAAGAGTTATAATTTTAAAGATTATTGTGAACGTTAGCAGGTAAAAGTTTGAAAGTCTGAAAATAAAAGCATTTGCATCATCATCGACATCAACAGCAAAGTGCTGAAAATGATGGCAGTATGTAAATACGGCATCTGCGTACACTCGCGGATGACTCATGTGGCGTTTGCACATACAAATTTGCAGTCATTTCGTGATTTATGGTGCAGAAATACGCTTCTGATAACCAGGTAATGTTTAGCATGAGTGTGAAAATAAACAAGTATTTGTACAAGCTGATTTTGGAGCATGGAGAGAGCCCCAACCAGTCACGAAACCAGGAGTACAGGTTGTGCTTGTTTTGCTACCAGTAACCAACTACTGCCCTGTTTCTCGAATAATGACAAAGGCGGCAGACTGCAGAATCCTCGGGCACGCTGCAGACGTATTTAATGTGCAGAATTAACTCCGCTTCTGATAAAACAAGTTACACGATATACGTCAGTCTTGTGCCACACGAAAGCTGTTAGGGGTGCCAAAAAAATCGGAACGCTTTTCCACAAAAATTGAATTGACCATTAAAAACGTGTTGGCTGACCCTGTTGCGTTACCTAAAAATAGCGCTGCTAACTGATTCCTTCAGGAAAGCACGATTAATTCTCATCAATAATGTGTTTGAAATAAGTGCGGCTACTACTGTCTGTTGCAGAACTAGATGAAAAACCCGATTTTGGTACTGCGTAACATGTTACCTTGATGTGTTTGCAGTTCAGTAGTAGCTGTTTTCTCAAGGAACTCGTGCAGGTGCTTTCGTAAGTTGCATCTTGTACCAGTTGACCATATTTCACTCGCAACAGCATCAGGGAAGCTTTCTGATGGGTGCGCTGTATTAGTTCCCGCAGTTTTTGGCGCCTATTGGTCGAGCAGCATGATCACACACACACACACAAAAAACGTATGCAAAGGCATGCTGTTCACACATAGCAAAAAAAAAAAAAGAGTCCGCAGTAATGGTGCTTGCGCTGCTGTGAATACTGTCGCTCGTATCATTTGAGCTAGTTAAAAAGGGCTGGGGGCAAGTGGTGTTTCAAAATGTACCGAATTCGGTGGCGTTATGAATTAATTACCAAGCGTGCTAGTAACTTTTTTCTCGGTGAAAATGCGAAGTTCTACACGATGTGCGAGATGGGGAAAGCCACATTACAAAGTGTTGTATGAAACGTGAGAAATTATAACAAAGACTGAAAAGGCTTCAGATGTCTCGGTACTTTATTTTGTAATGCGAGTGAGCTATTACACAAATTAGATCAACTGGTTTAGACAAAGGAACAGCAAAAGTATCACAAGTATTTATTCTCCATGCCAAAGGCAAACATGTAATGAGCTGCAACCCTCAGTCAATTATAATCTGATGGAAATAGCAAGCCCACTTTAAAACACTTGTCACCTTTTTGGAAATTATTGCTATTAGGCATCAGAGATGCACAAGATATGGAAGAAGATGGCGCTCAGTGATCTTTCATGCAGTCTCTGACTGCAGTACATGTATTCTGAAAGTTGCACGAGATTGTCATGCTCAAACTGGTCCTGTGTGTTATGGGAATGACAAAATGGCCAAGCCATTCAACATAAAAACATAAAGTGCTTATTTTGATCAGATTTTTATTGTTAAATTACATCATATATACAATATTGTGAAGAGAATTCAGTCTGTGATTGTGGTAATGATGTGGGCTTGTGCCTTTTACACACAAGAAAAATTTCTCCAAAAGATAGAGGCTTCAATGTGGACGCAGGATGGAACTGACAGGCACGTTGCACATGCAGAAACATATAAAACACGCTCCAGTCTAGTGTCTGTTCACGCACCGACAGCACACTCACTAACTCACGGCACATCAGCTGTGCAGCGACGCTGTCACCATAGATCCCGGTGTATATCGGGACAGAGCCCCAGTGCTAAGATGAACGTGCCTTAGATTAACCACACAGATGCCTTCAAGGAACATGGTTCCTATCTAGGCAACTCAAGCTGGAGCTATTGCAGACAGTCTAGCACATGCACTGCTCATCGGCACCTAGTATGTTCAGCTGTGGACATATAGGGAAGCTCGGTGAGGTTGCTTCTAAGCAAGTGTCCAGGCATAGCAGTAACACAGTCAGGCTCTTCAAGTCTGAAAAAGCAGTGGTATGGAGTGCACTGATGGAGCACAGTGTCAACACAGTCTTCATTCAATGATGGTTTGTGTGATTAATAATTTTTGGCATTAAGAAACCATGTTATTCTTTCACTTCATAAATCAAGTCAAATACAGACATAATAGAATGCGTCGTGTTCTTCATCAGCATCATCAAGGTTATTGACGGTGTTCGAGTAAGCAATCTACAGATAGAATATATAAGTGAGTACGGAAATGTTTGCATGCGCAGCTCATTGACCGAACTGTCCGAATACGTTTTTCAAAAGTGTCAGACAGCATGGCACGTGGCCAGTGACTGCAGTGAAGTGTCTTCCATATAAAAGTGGTTAGCCTTTCACAACCGACCAAATAGGATCACTGTTTGTCTTGATGTTTCTTTGTCCTCTTGTTAATGAATTGAAACCAATTTGCCCAAATATCCGTGTTGCCCACGCTCTGTAATAACAAAATGGTTGACAAAGTGTGGGTGCTGTAACAGATTCCCTTAGCACTTATGTGTGTACGCTTCATTCCCTCTCCTGCAATCCAAGCTAAGCAGGAGGAGAGGGCAACTGCAAAAAAGTGGGGAAGGGGTACAAGGAGACGATGACAGACTACAATGATGAATTGAGTTGGTCATAACTGTTTTTATTGCCAGGTAGTATGGTGTGACCTGTGGCAGGCCGATGGAGAGGCCTGGCAACACGACGGTGTGTAGAGTGGCAAAACGCAGACGAAACTCTGGCGATACTAGAGAATGTTGTCCAACATTTATTTTACCACATTTTTAAAGGAGGGGAAAAAGGGGTTATTGGCAAGCATTTCATGAGTCACATGACTTGTGTGGCCACACAGTTTGGCTACAGAAAACGGACATCATTGGACACCTCGCTCCATCCAGTGGCATAGACAGGCATCGTGAATACACTGGTGAATTGAAATGACACCCGAGGTTGCACGACACAATAGGAAAGAGGCTATTCCATGAAAAAGGGGGGGGGGGGGAGGGGTTGTACACGTGTCTTTGAATTATGGTTGTCAGAGTGTATTAAACTTTTTAATATGGTGTGACTGCACAGTTTCTATATCTTGGGGACTGGTAGTTTGTAGGATGTAAAGTTTGAGGTATACAGTTGAAGTCGTGAACTGCTACAATAAAATGTTGTGCCAGTGCTTTTGGTTATTTTTTCCCTGTGTCCATGCGATGCCTATTCAATCTAACATTAACAGCTTGTCCTGTTTTGCCAACGTACCACTTGTGACAATGAACTATCGATCTTCAACATTTCAACTAGTAACAGTAAAGCTGTATTTTATGTGATGTGTATCAATCAATCATTTTATTTCCTTTTGATTAGGAGGAGTACAGGACTAAAAGTTTAAGAGCTTGGCGAGGTCCCAATTCCGTTCACACGTTGGCAAAGCAGCAGGAATGGCAGACAATCATGCATGAATAATATCAAGTAAACTTATACGAATAACACTGCAAAAACTATTACAAAAATAATTCATTTCATTTATTGGTACCCTCAGGACCGGGAGGTATTACAGAAGGGAGTGGTATTAGCACAAAAAGAAAAAAAAAAGAAAAAAAGGAATACTGAAATGCAGCAATGGATATGCAGTTATTACAGTGGTGCGGCTCCTACTCACACAGTCTTAGCTAATGGCGTTTTTAAACAATTCATGATCTTGGATAGTTGCTATTGATGGGGGAAGGTGATTCCATTCGATGCTCGTGCGTGGTAGGAATGATGTGTGGCAGCCATTTGTTCTGCATAATGGAACTCCGACCTTGTGACGATGATCTAGACGAGGTGATACATAATCTGGTAGTGAAATAAGTTCATTATGTAATTGGGGATGGTGATATATTTTGTGAAAAAGACACAAACGAAGAAACTGACGGCGAGATGCTAAAGATGGTAGGTTCAAGCTAGATTTCATTGCCGATATGCTTGCGGTGCGGTTATAGTTGGAAAAAATAAAGCGGGTAGAATTATTTTGAACCGTTTCGACTGAGTGTAATAGATTGGCAGGTACAGGATCCCAAATTGAGGCAGCATATTCTAATTTAGGGTGAACCAATGTTTTGTAGAGGGTGAGTTTTAAGGAAAAAGGAGCTTTAGCAAAGTTGTGACGTAGGTACCCAAGCATTCTGTTTGCTTTTCCAATTATGTGTTTTATTTATTTATTTATTTTATTTATCTCTCTGTCATCTCTCATGTGTTCAGTGTGGATTGCCCAATTTAAAGGGCTGGTTATGTGTAAGCCTAGATATTTATAGCTAGAAACGGTATCCAATGCAAGATCATTGAGAGAGTAGGTAGGAGGTGAATTAGTTGTTCTAGACACTCTCATAACCTTGCACTTGTTGACGTTGAGTTGCATTAACCATTTTTGACACCAAATTGAGACAGCAGTAAGGTCAGTTTGAAGAGCAGTTACGTCGGCATCGGAGCTTAATTCACGGAATATTACACAGTCATCAGCAAATAGGTGCACATGAGAGTAAAGACACGTAGGTAAGTCGTTAACATAAATAAGAAAAAGAAGAGGACCAAGCACTGACCCTTGCGGTACTCCAGATTGAACAGCGGTGTGGCGGCTATTCACCGCGTTAGCAGCAACATACTGAGAACGATTGTTAAGAAAGAATTCAATCCAAGTTAGTAATTTCCTGTCAAGGTTTAGTTGATGTAATTTGTGCATTAATAAACTGTGGGAAACCTTGTCGAACGCTTTAGAAAAATCCAAAAATATGCAGTCGGCCTGAGAAGAGTGATCCAGTATAACGTTCAGTTTATGTGTGAAAGATGCCAGTTGGGTCTCGCAGGAGTATGTTTTTCGGAAACCATGTGTGCTAGGGTAAAGAATGAATTAGATTCGAGGAGTTTTACAAGGTTCGAAAATAAGATGTGTTCCAATATTTTGCACGGTATACTGGTAAGTGATATAGGTCAGTAATTAAGTGGGGAATGGCGGTTACCAGCTTTGTGAAATGGAGTCACCTTCCCGATCTTCCATTCAGCGGGCAAGCAACCTTGGTTGAGTGACTGCTGAAAGATCATTGTTAGTATGACCGATGAAGAAGCACACGTACTCTTTAAGAATTTCGGGTCAATTTGGTCACAACCAGGAGCGGAAGACAATCTTAAGGACCTAATTATCGCTTCAACACCACTGCAATCAATACATATTGGAGGCATAGTGGGATGGGGAAAGGGTTCTGCGTTAGGTAAAACATCATTTGCATCAAGGGAAAAGTGAGAGGAAAAAACATCGTTTAAAATGTTTGCACATAAGTCAAAAGGAATTTGATTTCTGCTAGCATCTTCTAGGGTGATTGCGTCGTCGGGTTTAGGGTTTATTGTGCGCCAGAATTTTTTAATATCGTTCGTTAGCATGGATGGTAACACGTTTTGTAAGTAATAACTTTTGGCCTTTTTTAGTGCTGTTACATAATTTTTAGACGCGAGCTTGTAGGCATTCCAGCGTTCTTCATTCCCGCATTTCTTGGCGTCATCAAATTAAACGTCATCTCTCATTTTCTCCTTTCAATGGATGCCATCTTGTCTAGGAAGTTAATTTCACTGGAAGAACATGAATAGTGAATTTAATACTAGAGTGAAACTTGTTATAGTGGTCAAGAATGTGTTTAGTGCTCTTGTGCCATGTCCCTATATAATAAATATGTAGAATACGTGATAGAGATAGGCAACTCTGAATCAGCAGGCATTACGAATGGTAATTGGCAAGCCTGATGAGCCATCTAGAGGAGTCACTCTAGGCAGTGGGAAGCAACCAGAAATTGCGCATAAAACACCATGCTGCCATTGAGCTGCCGTCAGGGCGTCTGTTACAGCTCTCCAGAGAAGACACATCCATTGCTAATCCTGTGGGCATCGATCACAAGGCGGCAGAACTCCTTTACCAGGACAGCAACTTAGGGAAGAAATTGCTCAACTGTTTTGGCAAAATACACCTGCAGGTGGAATAGTTGAAAAAAAAAAAAGAAGACTGTTGAAGTAGTTGAAAAACAGGACCGAGTGGCTTGCCGACTTGATCGGCTTCTTCCGTAACCTGGTGAGAAAGATGTTGCACTTGTACTATGGTTGCCTTCATGCCTGATTTTCTGTCTTTTCTAGCATACAGTAGACTCTCAGTAAATGGAAATCTGTAAAACTGAACTGCTGCTTGAATGGAACAACTTTCTCTGTTATGATTGGTTTCATACTGGAATGCTGCAACCCACTTCACCTCTCAGTAAACAGAACTCCTGTTAAATGAAACACATTTTCCCGGTCCCTTCAGGTTCCATTCAATGAGAGTCTACTGTATATGATCTGCAAGATGTAACATCCCTGCAAGCTTGTACCATGGGCAGCTGTCCTGTCAAAGCATGATCGTGACCATATGCATCCATGGGAACATCGTGCCTCAGCCAGGAATGCCACGCGCACGCACCATTGTACACACACACACACTCAATCTTCTGCCCCGAGTAGTCACTAGGTAGTCACTAGAACATCACTTCAATGGCCATAGCCATGCAGCTTCACATGAGGAATGTTCTGGCTCACACTTTGCTGCAGCACATGGCGCCTCTTCTTTGCCCGTTTGGGTGAAGGGCCACTCGCTGGTCGTCCTGCAGCTACTCGCTTGGAGCCTCTAGTTAGTCCTGGACGTCGTCTTGAAATTGCTGTTGGCTGCACTTTAATATATCGTCCACGACGTAAACCCAGACCTAAAGCAGCGTTCATTGCCATCATGGCACCAACACCGCGCTTCTGCTCTTGGAGTCTTCGGAGGCGTTTAGTGCCGCTGAGGAGGTGCCTTCTGTAGACTGCATTGCTTTTCTCCTCTGCATGAACTCGCCGTAACTGCTCAATCAGCGCTTCAAGGCTGTTGTCTGCATCCTATAACAATCGTCACTTTATTAGGTATAGCTTCAAACATTAGGTTTTCAAATACTGGAAGCACAGTATTTTCTCAATAGTCTCCCAGTACACACTTCGGTACTTTTTAAGAACACTGAAGATACTTTTTTTTATCAAGATAGACCTCATAATTTAAGAAGCAATAACACATATTTATTTACAATGGCATGCCATAAAGGAGTACCAACACGATTTTCAGACACCGAAAAGAAACATTTTTCATTTCTATGGTGTGCGCTATTAACACTCTCTGCACACCAGGCAACATGAATGAAATATTTAAATTTGAATTCAAAGTATTTATTGCCCAGCATCTCTAAGCCAATCTCTCTGCAGTGGACATTATCACAGTACAACACAGTTACTAAGTTTGCGAAACCTGCGTCCTGCATGCAGCTTAAATAGCAGAAATCGCTGTCAGTCTTTGGATGACATCTTACTCATCCTTTAGGTGAACATGTGCATATGACAGCAGAATGACAGCTGCTGCTACTAAGTTGCGAGCCGCAGTCTTTTTTGACGACTTCTGTTGACAAGTCAGAGCAGGCAAGTCACTAAGTATCTGTGGATGTAACCTGTGGATGATGCAATCGCACTTTTTACGGTGTGCCGCAGCTTCGTAGTGTAATCGAAATGGTTACCACAGTGGCTTATAAAAGAGCTGTATCAGGGAATCGCACACTGTGAAATGCTAGCGGGCGACTTCCAGAACAATTGTTTTTAAGGCTTTGGGGTGTAAGCATAGGCCAACCACCAAGTGTTAAAAAAAACAAGGAAAGTGAGATGCAGTAGTCAAATGACTGAATGGATCAGTCTTGTGAGTAACCATCTGCAAAAGTATCAGATTCCGCCTTTTGCTAAGATACAAATGTGGTTACAGAATACTGACTTTTTCTCCAGATACCATGCCTAGTACAGCTAAACCCCTTAATAAGTGGCATTCTCCGGGCAGCAATTCTTGTCTCTTAATACAGATTACCACGTATGCATTTTTCCTATCAATCCGTATTTTACTCTAAGCACACTGGTGTTTCTTATATCCATTTGTCTCTTATATCAGTGTCTCTTATAAAAGGTTTCAACTATAGTACTCTTTATCTACTAAAACACTATCTTATTCTTACATAATGGAGGTAATCACATGACGTCATATGCAAGAGGCCCTAGCATGGAAGTCGCCATATTTGTGCTTTCGCGCATAAACATCATCATTCCACAACCAAAGTTCTCGGCAGTGTGTGTTTTGCTAATATTTTCATAAGAAAATGGGTTAGTGATGTGCACCGCCACCAAATAACACGCTGTCATAACCCAGATCACTGACCGACCAGGGCTATGGCAGCGCACGCACTGGTGCTGCCTGGCAGGAAGAGCTCATTGAATACCTCTTATCAAAACTAGGTAGTTGAGAATGTTGTCTGCAGAGTAATTTTGCAGAAGATGGTCCACACTCTAAGGTTGCCTGCACAACAATTACAGATACTAATGACTTATGGGTCAATAGCAGGTCATTTGCTTCATGGGCGTTAGACCTGTGCATGTTGGCTCAATGCTTCCGACGAAAAATTGGGCAGAAAGAAGTAATGACCGCATGAAGAGGTACAGCAACTGGTACATGACTGGAGCACAGTTAATGTAAAGAATTCTTTTTACATTGGTATACAAGCAAGCATCTGAAAAAAGGTTGAGTGAGGGAGAATACAGGAAGACATATTTTTTGAAGACTTGAATCGGCTGAATGAATAACTAGTTATGAAAATATTGATTTGTATGACCTTTGTATTTATTTCAATGAAAAATTGTGTGTTACATTGGGCTGCAGGGGCTCCACATCCACTTATTTGACGACAGCTTTTATGGTATCATTTTGAAAAGTTGTATGCCGATGCGAGCTAGAATCTCATCCACACCATGTAAATGCTGGAATTAAGCACCCCAGGGTGTAGCTGTAGTGTGCTGTGACCATTGAGCTGTTGTTGACCCAAATGTTTGGTGACAAGCCATTAATAGCCCACATATAGTTCCAAATGCTAACTGTACAGCATTGATGAGTAATAGTCAGAGGAGCACCACCTGCAACTCTGTAACCTGAGGTGCAGTTAGCCCAAGAGATAGTTGGAAAAGCTTGTATGGTACTCAGTTGTTTTGTGAAAATGAAGCTCTGGGATGTGGTACTCATTTTCTGTTTTGCCACAAATTTATTATCCAGTGTTCTTAGCAATTTACAAATTAGTAATTTAAGCTGGAAGTGAATATTATAGAGCAAAATAAACAGTCAGAACTTGTTCCACTTTTTTCATCTATTCGTCACTTGAAACTTTCATAAACAGGCAAACATATTTACTAAGTGACACCTAGTATGCAATTAATATAGAGGCATGTTGGAGTATTCAAACCGTTTTCACTGTGGGACTGAATGATAGTTTTTTCATAAAGAGATCTCTGTGCACTGATTTTATGTGCTTCTCAATTTCGTTACAAGCAAAATTATGGCATGTCATCCTGCATCGGCTACACATTGTTACAGCACCCTGGTGATGACATTATGACCCTTTACGAAAGAAAGTAGCTCTGTTCGTCATTACTCTATGCTGAACTTTTTTGCTAGCATTGGGTGTCATCTATAGCTTGTGAGTAGTGGCAATAATGTTGCTTCTACTATATGCAACTGCGTGATGTATGACTTTTCATTCTAGGAACTTGTATGGATTCCCTTTGAAACATTGGCCACAATATTACATGAATGTCTCATGTTAATATTGTAAACTTTACTGAACTGTTATAAGATTGGATGTATTATCTTTTGTGACTGAAAACGCTAAGTGTGGTACCTCTACAGCTCTCTTAGTGCTTTAGCAGTGTCCAAAATCTGTGAATTAAGTGCTGCACTGACAGAACATTTTAGAAAATTGGTTTCAAGATCTGTTGTAACCAAAAGTCTTCTAAAAATGCATGCAAATTAGGGCTTAGGATTTTAATAGCCTTTAATAATGCAAATATAATAATGATGATGATGATAATAATAATAATAATAATAATGTTTTATGTCTCAAAACCACGATATCATGACACTATATACGGAGACAACCATAATTTTGCCCACCTGGCGTTCTTAAACACACCTAAATCTAAGCAGACAGGTTTCTAGCATCTTGGCTCCATTGAAATGCAACTGCCCCAGCCAGGATTCAATTCTGCGACCTTTGGGTTGGCAGTCAAGCACCATAACCACTAGACAGCTGTAGCAAGTATGGAACGTATGGTGTAAGTGCAGTGCTGTAATAGTCAACTCACCATGTTTAGCATAAAGTGGCATCTCAGCTATCTTTAAGAGGGGGTCTACATCCTTTCCAAAGTTTTTTTCTCTGCAGAGCCTGTGCCAGTAGTATATGGCAGGAGGCAATGGGTTCACTGCAGAGTTGGCAACGAGGGCATACCCATCTTCTTGCACAAGCAATTTGCTCTCGTGAAGCCTGGTGGCTTCAGCTGGTGACATGCCGCTGTCAAAGTATGCCAAAAAGGTCTCTCTGGTCTGCATTGTTGGAGTAAGACGAGAAAGTGCGTCTGCTGCTGCAGTGCTGTGGCTTTTGTGATGAAAGAGCTTTATCACAGCTGGCAGTGGCTTTTCCCCACGTAAAAAGGCATCATTACGTTTTGTATTTCTGTTGACCTTCTTGATTTTGAGGTCAATCTTTGCTGGACAGTGTGCTGCAGCCTCACCACATGATTTTTCCCGCTTTGCCTCTTTGCAGCGCCATACTTTGTGGAACACCATCCTGCAAAGCAGTACGAATTTAGAATTTCAGTGACAGCAACGAAAGGGGTCTGCTTTGCCTGCAAATGCCATTTGATCAAAGGAAAAATACACCAGTTACTTGAGCACTTACTAGGTACCTGCACAAATCTCCTTGCAGTGCGTTTAACCCTTTTAGACGCTTTGTACACAATTGTGTACATCACTTGTTTTTGCTAGTTGTGTCAACTAGGGGCTAAAAAAGTGCAAGATACAATGAAGTTTAGATGAAATAATCAACCTCCTCCCTAATAAACATGTCTTTAACTTCAGTTTTCACACTACTGTTGCATATAATCACTTTTCCAGAAGCACTACCATAGTCGACGAGTCATTCAATGCAGCGCTTCGCTGGAGCCACTTCGAAATATCTTTTTTTCTTTTCTCAATATCCTTAAAATGAGAAACCAATATCCAGTATATATCTAGTCTGAGATTTCATTCTATATATACAAGAATCAAATATGAATGTCTTTAGAATAAGTAGATGTTTCATAAAAGCTCAATTTCAATTAACTGCTATGAAATGCCTAATCAATCTATTATAAAATTATTGTTGTTGCAATAGAATATAGACAGCCTTGAAATCATGTGTCAATTTGACGCATTTACAGGCAGTTCTTCACAGGTGGCATCTGAAAGGATGAACTCAACAAACCTGCCAAAAACACAATCATTAATTTTACTTCTTGCATTACCGAAGCACATTTAAGACATTTTCAGCTTGTAGGTTAGAGTTTGACGACAGTTCAGATGGTGAGGAAACATGATAATAAAGTTCCAGTCACTCAACAAGTTTAGGCGAAAACAAATGAGAGACGTTTCGGGACTAGTACAGGTTCCTAGTAGTAATCAAGGGGCTCTTACAGATCTCAGGGTGTCTCTCGTGAGTTTTCATTTTCACTTGTTCAGTGACTGCATTGTCATCATTAGGATAAATAAATCACGGAAAATGCCAATCCTGCTGCAAAGCTACTAGCTACCGTAGACACATCTTAGAGGCTTGCCACAACACTTGAAATTTGAACAAGAGATCACAGTTGTAAAGCCTGCACAAACTCTGCATTTGAATTTATCGTGACCATCAGCTCTTATTTGTGCAAGCTGGAACTTTATGGCATTTGATGCTCTCACAATTCCAAGAAAAGGGGATTCAGTCAATTAGTTTTCTGGCACAGTAATTGTTGAGTGAGACAATTTTACTAAATATTTTGCTAATGAATTGCTTTTGTATTAGCCAAACCGGGGGGAGTCGAGAGACACTCTCACAATAGCTTCCTGGAATCGGCACAAAGTTAAAAGTTGGTATTGGGGATCTAAGCTAGTCACTGCAGTCTCTACTGTGCCTGTAGTTCATCTGGGAAGTGCAGGGGGGGGGAGGGGGGGGGTAATACAACTTTTTTCTCAACTATTTCACAGTCCCAGAATACATGCTTTGAGGTGGTTCCTCTATTATTATAGAAGATACGTTTTGCCTCGCGGATGTAATTGCGAAAACTTACGGCCATGTTGTACCAGGTTTGTTTAAGTTTTCGTTCTTTTTTGTAGTGTTTCTGAGAAAAAGAAAAATGCACTCTATTCTGCCCCCCATGCGAGGACACTTGTAAGCGCATTAAGTTTTGGTTTGAAGGCAACTCCGGTGAATCACCTGAAGGGTGTCCAGTTTGCGGCTAGGCGGTGGGAATGCGCGTTTCGTTATTTCTATATATTTGAGAAATGTCACTGAATGAGCGGAGTCTAGCCCTCTCGTACCGATCATCTCCTCGTTGTCCACAACCATTGAGACGGCGCATCGTTGGACATTATCCGCAAAACATGAAGTTTTATCACCAGAGACGACGTAAGTTATTTTTGGAGTTATAAGATCATTTTTTGCATTACCTTTCACACTTTGCTGTTGGCTTGACGAAGTCTACAACCCATGACGTATTCGTCTTCAAGCCGTAGTCTTCTACCCAGCTGCAGGCGTGACGTTCATCGGTGATGTTTGCTCGAAGCACGTCGACGTCAGGTGATGAGCTCTCATTGTCTTTGACGCATTCGATCGCGCTGTGCGCCGATGTTTCACATGCGCTGCTTTCACTAGCCATAGCCGTACAACACACTGCGATCGCGGCGATCACGTCTTGAAACACGTGGTCACCAGAGTATTCCGCGCCGCTAAGTTAAAAAAAAAGGGGGGGGGGGGGAGGCGAGTAGTTCAACACAAAGGTGATCGCGTCGAGCGACAAGGCGAGGGCTCAAGACACTGGCGGCACCAAATATACTTGAAAGCCAAGCGTGTTCACTGTAAAAAAAAATCGCACAGTAGGACACAACGGCAGATCACTTCTTGCTGAAGGGCCAAGGCCGCAAAAAGGCGCAGGCGTCAACACAAATGTTCACTGAATTAAAAAAAAAATCACGCGCACGAAAAATGCACACTAGACCACAAATTAGTCCAACGCCACGCCAAGCGCCTCTTCCTCAGTCAACGCGAGAGCAGTCCATGGTGCACAGGCGGAGACGAAAATGCCACGGGCATTGAACGAAACAGCGCAAGCCTTTTCTTCCCATCTGCGCTGAAAGGAACGGCCATTAGGGATTCCTTCAGGGCGCACTCCGAGAACGAGAGTATTTCGTCATGAGGCGCGGCGGCCGTTGCTAGGCGCACGTCGCAGCGGCGTCTCTGCGAGAGTGTGACCAATAGCGCGCCGCTGCGGTTGCCATGCGTTGAACCTACTGCAGATTACAAATGCGCGACCGGCGCGACTCACGTCACTGTTGCCATGCACAACGTTGCCCGGCTTTACTGCACTAGTAGCAGCAAACCGGAAGCAGCGGGAGTCGCAGCAGCGACAAGGGCCATTGATCAATTTTCCCATATTGGCTTCGAAATTGCAGACGTTTCTGGTTTAACTGCGCCCCGCTGATGGTCGAAATTTCCGAAGCCCTCCACTGCAGCGTCTCTTATAACCATATGGTGGTTTTGGGACGTTAAATCCCACATATCAATCAATCAATAAATCTATCCGACTTTTCCAGCTAAAAACTGCAAAGCTAGCTGGTCAAAGAATGTGTCGAACGCTATGGCGCTGGAGCAAACGCACCAGGGACGCTCCGGGTGCCGTTGTTTGAAACTAAAAGCAAAAAGATGTAAGAGCGTTGATATAAAAACGCAATCGAAAGTAAAACTACAAAACATAGAAGCGTTCACGAGCTGGCTCGTTTCGCACGTGTCATTCCCTTTTCAAGTACCAGATGGTTTGTTATCACCGCAACGGCACCCTTATTATGTGATTCTTAAAGAAAAAAGAAGAGAAAAGTGAGCCCCGTAGCTGTCTGCATCAGAGTGCGACACCTCAACAGTAGCTCAGGAGGGATGGGGGTAAAGGAGGGATTACAAGGATAGGATTAAAAGGTAAAGAGATAAAGAGAGGAAGGAGAGATCGAGGCGCAGGGACAGCGAACGACAGAAAACCAGGGAAGTAAAGAGGACATAGGAAAGATGGACACGGTCGCAGGAGTCCAAGGACGGGGCAACACTCGGCGAGAGCTGTTGTCGGCGTCAGGAAATGGCGTACGGCGAGCACAGTCAGCCTGAGCTGCGCTGTCGTCGGAGGTCGCGGGGGCACAACCGGTCGGCACGAAATCCAGAGAGCGAGTCCCCAACGGCGTCCTGTGCATTACGGGCAATATGCCGTGCGAGCTTCCTGTACGGTAGGGCTTTCAGTTCATTTCATTGGACAGCCTTCCGACGTCATAGGATGAGAGAAACACGGCCAGGTAAGCCCGCGAAATTCGAGTCGGGGGCAAGCATCCATTTCATTCTATTTTGGTATTTCTACGCACAATAACTTTGCGCTGCGTGTCCCTGTCACTGCCGTTCTTGCGGCACGTATCTTTTGAGCCTTCAGTGTACACAACCAGCTAGAAAAACAAGTAAAACTATGAGGTCATGAAAAGTGTTCGAGGGCCTCTTTAAAAAGGTGCTGCCGCACTTTTTGAGCATGGTCAGAAAACGCTGCCGATCGGTAGTAGAGGCCTTCGGGAACACGCGAGCCAAATATTATAGCGCTGCGCGCGGCCTGGCATTTACACTAAATTCTCACAGTAAGCTCTCTCTGGACAATGGATGATACAAGCTCAATCAAAAAGCACTCACCAAAGTCACTCTATCAGCCATTGGCTGATTTCAACATGACGCGATCTGTCGTAACAGGAACCGCCGCGACTTGTATAGGTTAGCAAAGTGAACCAATTATCACGCTTTGCCAATAGGTTTTACGCCATATATATATATATATATATATATATATATATATATATATATATATATATATATATATATATATATATATATATATATATATATATATATATATATATATATATATATATATATATATATATATATATATATATATATATATATATATATATATATATATATATACATCCCATTTGTTCTTGTAACTTCCCCTATACATTCCTTGGCATTATTGTCTGTTAGATCTCATTAATATTGTGTCAAAACACGGAAAAACGAGCAGTTAGGTATACACCTCTTTCCCTTATATATATATATATATATATATATATATATATATATATATATATATATATATATATATATATATATATATATATATATATATATATATAGTAAAATGACGAACAAATGCACTGTTGTTTTGTTATAAAGTGATGTTGATGACAGTGTGTCCATTTTACATATGCGATACAAAGTCCACATTTCTGTCATTGCATTTAAGGACTCACAGACCGGCCTTTTTGGGAATAATGCACCTGTACTAAATAAATGTGAGCTCACAACGACACTCGTACGCTGTAATGTATAGCCCACAACCGTGTTTGTATTGTAGCATTTATAACAGCTGCACGTTCTAGAAGGTTTGTTCAAGTTACTGCTTCACCGTGTGTATAAAATAGATGATTTTCGTATCGTTTACATTCAAACATTTAAACGCTTTCCCGGTTTGTTCAGAGTATGCACGAGTTCAACTTACGGTCGCTAGATGTCCCTACTGCAACTATATGTCACTCCCGCGTTCGTTATCGCCTGATCCGATGAACATTCGAAAAAAAAAAAAAAACATACGTCACATTTGTAGTCTTCCGTCGCATTGCAGAGTTCATTATAGAGTGCACAGTACTGAAACATTCCCCCCCCCCCTTTTTTTTTTTAAGAATGTGAAACGAAACACATGAAGTGTTGCACACGTTGCCGAGATATGTGCAGCGGGAAAATTATATTTACCTTTCACCGCAAAATATTTCACATGACCGTCAAACAAACAAAGATGTCTTCAGGTAGAGTTGTTAGCGATTTACAGCATAGAGAAATATACTATTTAAAGAACAGCCACTGGGGCCTTAAGGGTTTGACCAACTACTAGATGGCGCACCCACGCTCACTTTTACTCTTTTGTTGAGATATGTAATAACCTCCTCAACAGGACAGCGAATACCCAAGTTTGACATCAATTTTCGCAAAGGAGAAATTTTATTAACTTGGGCAATTTTACTATATCAACTCTACATCATGTTCTGCTTAGGACATTTAATGCCTTACAACAGTAAACAGTGAGGTATCACTAAAAAGCATTGTCTTTCTGCATTTGTTTTGCGCAAAGAGGCACATTCATGTGGCTTATATGTACAGTACATGTATTGCCCTTGAGGACGCATGGGTGTGTAACCTAGTGGTAAAGACACTCGCCTTCGAAGCATAGGAGTACGGGTTCAAATCCCAGCGTATAGACGAAAAAAAAAACGTTATTTTATGTATGCCGAAGACAATACCGGGTCTGACCAACCACTCGTGGCGCTGAAAGCAGCGCAGCAGCTGGGCCACAGAACACTACGGGACTGACTACTCTTTATGCAAGTATGTTTCTCTATGATTTATAATAAATAGACCTCTACTATACATGGGAGAGCAAGAGGCCGTCCCGTAACCCTCACCTTACATGAGGCCATGAAAAAGTATTAATGATTCGAGAAAATGATTCACAATTTCGAGTACATCGTACTCAACTATGGGAGAGCACTGAGCCGTCCCTATGTGTTCAGAAAAAATGTTTAACAATTTCGAGTACTTCGTACTCAACTATGGGATAGCACTGAGCCATCCCGCTAAAAGAAGACACGTAAAGCTGCGTGGATTGGGCAGTCGGCGAAAGATATCAACTGTGCTTCCTATTCGTTTCTTCATTATGCAGACACGCGTTCAAGTCGCTGGGTTCAGGTCCAGAATTTGAAACGTCCCGGAAAACTTCGTCAGATTTTCACATTGATGTTCAGGAAAAGATATTGTTTCGGGTAGCTACGTCGAACCTTTAACCTGTTATATGCGTGGTGTTCACATTTGCCGACGAAAAGTATTTACGGCTGCAACAGAAACCTGCTGTAGCATCAGTCTTTCGCAGGGGGAAGGGCAGGCGCGCCGCGCGCGTCCAACACCACCTAGACTATTGAATAGTCTAGGTGGTGTTGGCGCATCTGTGGGCACAGCCGACATTAGTTTCTCAGGGTGGTTGCCCGAAACGAACCCCGGCGGCTTCCTGCCAGTCCCCGAGCCAGCAACAACGAACAGTGGGTTTATTCGACCTACACGTGTAAAGGACTGCTCGATAAGCTGCTCGAAGCCGACGAAAGACTAACGTAATCGCACGTCGTCTTTATTTCCGTGTGCGGCGTCGAACGCTGCTTGCAACACGTCTCCGGCACCGTGCAGCCATCTCTGTACATCAGCAATCTGGTTCACCCATGCGTACGGAGCCACGCCTTCCGTGCGGGGGTGTAGCTCAGTGGTAGAGCGTTCGCTTTGCATGTGAAAGGCCCCGGGTTCGATCCCCGGCACCTCCACTGTCTATTTTTTAACACCCATTTTTTTTTTGTAGCGAGATTTTCTGAGAAACAGTACTCACTCATTGTAATACCTACTAAACGGCAAATTACTCATTTAACGGGACCAAGCGGTTGCTGCAAACCTTCCAAATTTGTTTCTCAACACGCATCCCCCAACACTAGTTTAACGTTTCTTGGACGCTAACGTTTAACGTTTCTTGGACGCTAACAAATATGTTCTGTCGTAGCAGATCTGCCTCAAAACTAAAAGAAAGTGTGATTCATTAAGTATTAAAAAATAAAATTAAAATTACAAAAAGAAATATAAAAAGAACAAAAGTATTAAAAAATATATACATCGTCTCTTTTTTTTTTGCAGTTTTTCCCGATTTGTTTAGCAAGTCTTGCAAGCGAGACTGGCTTGCGACGCTTGCAGAACCACAGTTTTTTTTTTCCTTTTTCTGTTGAGTCTGAAGTTTAGTAGCATTGTTTAGCACAAGGTAGCACAAGGTAGCAGAAGGTAGCAGAAACGGGGTGTTGAACCAGCAGGAGTTTACTCGGCGAACGAAAGCGTTATTGAGCGCAAGGGCTAACTGAACGCAAGCCTGCGATCACAGCAAGTATGGCATGCTGAGTGGGCATTTTGCGTCGCTGGAACGTAAGGCAAGACCTTACGCAACGGCGAACGAAACGGTACATACCGCGCCAGTAGTACCGCAGCTGCAAGCGAGTGTATGTTTTTAACACACCAGCGTGGCCACATTGCGGATCATCGTGGAACGTGGCACAGATGTCAGAGCGCAGATGTCGGGGAATGACGAGCAACCACTTACGACCCATCGAGCTGTAGTTTCGGCGGTAAAGCAGGTTATCCCGAATAGCGAAGTGTCCTGCTTGACGGCGAAGCGTCCTGGAAACTGGAGCGGGCGTCCGGTTTGAGAGCAAGTCCAAAAGAGAAGAAATCCAAGCATCTTTGCGTTGCTCGGAAGGCATGTCCGAAATGCTGATGGCCGAAGCAGCACTGGTGGAGATAGGCGAGCCGACAGGCTCTGAAGCCAATGGCGAACGTGACAGGGCTATCGGCGTCGGAATGCTTACGGCCAGAACGGTAGTGCACGGATATCGATCTCCTGTAACCGCAATGCCTAACGAGCGAGCCGACCATTAGGGTCTTTTAGTGAAGATAACCAGCAAAGCGCATAGTGGTCTGTTACAATATCAAACCGACGTCCATATAAATAAGGCCGAAATTTTCCGAGTGCCCAAATAATGGCAAGGCACTCCTTTTCAGTTACACTGTAATTCTTCTCGGCTTTACTGAGGGTGCGGCTGGCATAGGCAACGACGTACTCGTCAAAGCCATCCTTGCGTTGGGCCAGTATGGTCCCCAGCCGGACACCACTAGCGTCTGTATGAAGCTCCGTTGGAGCAGACGAATCGAAATGTCGGAGTAAGGGAGGCGTGGTGAGGAGCCGTCGGAGTTCCTGAAATGCATCATCACACGCCTGTGACCATGCTGACAAATCAGAACTTCCGGCAAGAAGATTGGTCAAGAGGGCGATTATGGAGGCGAAATTGCGGACATAGCGCCGGAAGTAAGAACATAGGCCGATGAAGCTTCGAAGCTCTTTGATGGTGGTTGGCTTCGGAAACGCCGCGACTGCATTAAGTTTCGTAGGGTCCGGGAGGATGCCGTCCTTAGAAACTACATGGCCGAGAATTACAAGCTTGCGAGTGCCGAAGTGGCATTTCTTCAAGTTAAGTTGAAGTCCCGCCGTGGAAAGGCACGTAAGAACTTGCTCGAGGCGGCTGAGGTGGGTCGCAAAGTCGCTTGAAAATACCACAATGTCGTCCAAGTAACACAGGCACGTTTTCCATTTCAGACCTCGCAAGATGGTATCCACCATCCTTTCGAAAAAGGCAGGCGCATTGCAGAGGCCAAAGGGCATAACGGTGAATTCATATAGTCCATCCGGTGTTACGAAGGCTGTCTTCGGGCGGTCACCCTCTGCCATGGGCACCTGCCAGTAGCCGGAGCGTAAATCTAACGAAGAAAAGAACTCTGCACCTTGTAGGCAGTCCAGAGCATCATCGATGCGCGGCAGAGGGTATACGTCTTTGCGCGTTATCTTGTTGAGTCGGCGGTAGTCAACGCAGAACCGGATGGATTCGTCTTTTTTCTTGACGAGAACAACCGGTGAAGCCCAGGGACTGTTGGAGGGCTCGATGATGCCACGTTTCAACATGTAGTCCACTTGTTCGTTGATGACACGGCGTTCAGCGGATGACACACGGTACGGACGCTGTCTTAGCAGGGCTTGTTGACCGGTGTCAATACGGTGAACGACCACGGAGGTTCTGCCTAAGCCTGACTGGTCACGATCGAATGAAGAGTGAAAGCGGAGTAGAAGATTTATAATCTCTTCGCGCTGAGTTGGTGCGAGCTCAGAGTCGATGGCATCCGAGAATACGTCGAGAACATCATTAGGCGTGTTGGTAGGATTGACAGCACAAATTGGGAGCGAAACCGTAGAATCGGGTATAGTAGCCGGAAGAATGCACTCGTAGGGTTCGTAGCTTCCCAGGCATTCTCCACGTAGTAGGGTTGACGGACTGTCCGAGGGATTGCACACATAAATGGCAGCGTGACCGTTGCGAAAAACGACGACGGCAAACGGAAGCATGATATTTCGACGGCACGCAGATGGGACCGATGGCATAAACAACACAGGCGATTTCGGGGGAGAGGCACACGACACCGAGACAACAACAGCTGAGAAAGGCGCAATGTCGACGTCAGAAGCAGCAAACACTCTACACGAAGCGCCATCGTCGGGGTCATAGCACGGCACAGATAATGCGAGTTCGGAACGAGCACAGTCGACCAAAACAGAATTTGACGAAAAAAAGTCCCATCCAAGGATAACGTCATGCGAAGAACGGAATAAAACTACAAATGAGACGACGTACATCGCACCTTGAATGACGACTTGTGCAGTGCACAAAGCTGAAGGCTGAATATGATGGGACGTAGCTGTCTGCAAAGATAGGTCGGTAAGTTGTGTGGTCACTTTCTTCAAGTTTCGGCACAATTTCTCGCTAATTACAGATACGGCAGCTCCAGTGTCAACAAGTCCGTGCACCTTAATGCCATCAATATAGAGTTCGATTTCGTTCGGGGGACAGCAGTTAGGTCTTGAAATTCTCGCTGCCAACGCAGTTCTTGCCTCCGGAACTGCGCCCGTCAGTTTTCCCCTCGCGGTGGGCTGTTGCGACGTAACATTGGGGAAATAGATCTGCGACGAGGAGAAGGCGAACGGCTTGAGCCGGATGGGCGGCGACCGGTACGTACGTCTAGAGGTGGATCGGCAGGAACGGGATATCGCGGCTGAGTGGGCATGTAGTGTGAGGCCCCTGCAATGTCATGAGAAGGGAAGCTGCGATGGCGGCAGTGACGAGCTATGTGACCTGGGATGCCACATGAAAAACATATTGGCCGATTATCCGGAGTGCGCCATTGGCTGACGGTAGGGGCACTTGTCACCGAATAAGGTACTGGAAACGGTCGTGCAGGCGGCGGCTTCATATAAACGTTCTGAGTTGTTTCGTATACAGCTGGAGACGGGACAGTCAACGGGCGGGCAGGTGGCGTCGACGAATAAACGTGGCGAGTCGCTTCGTGGATAGCCGGAGACGATGGAGTGCGTGGCCGAGCAACAGCGGCTGCATATGTTAGTGGTGCGGTAACAGATAGGGGAGCCTGAGCTGGCGGCAATGCTTCGGCAACTTGCGACTCAATGACCTGGCGAAGCGAAAGTGATAAGAGTACCATCGGCTCGGTAGTTGTGGTGATTATAGATAGCTGCCGGGCGACCTCCTCGCGTATGAATTGCTTTATGAGTGGCATTAAAGCAGAGTGGTCGGCAGTGTCATGGCGATAGTCGAGGGATGAGAGGTCCGCGGTGTCTTGAGCAGCGCAACGTGTGGAAGCACGTTGCCTACGCAGCTAATCATAACTTTGGCACAGCTGAATCACCTCGGCGACCGTCTGGGGACACTTCGCAGCAAGCATTTGGAATGCACCGTCGTCGATTCCTTTCATTATGTTTTTTTATCTTGCCTGCCTCATCCAGAGTCGGGTTGACGAGCTGGCAGAGGAAGAGCACATCTTCGATGTAGCTCGTGAAAGTCTCACCTGTTCTCTGTACTCTGCCACGCAAGCGCTGTTCAGCACGAAGGCGGCGGACAGCAGTACGTCCAAAGACTTCCAAGAGGGTTTTTGCCAATTCCGACCAGGTACTGAAATCCCTTTGATGATTCCTGTACCATAGTTTCGCCACGTCGGTCAGGTAAAAATTCACATTTGTGAGCTTATCGGCTGCGTTCCACTTATTGTACGCGCTCACCTGTTCATACTCGGCAACCCAGTTGTCCACATCTTGGTCCTCTGTGCCACCAAATATGGGGGGGTCGCGCTGCCGGAGAGCGCCAGCGCAGAAGACAGGTATGGGTGCGAGACCTGGAGTGGCGGCCTGAGACGATCCCGGATCAGTCATCGCAGAAGGTGGTTGGAGTGTGCGGCTACGAAGTTCCACGGTGAGGACCAGATGTATCCCAGCACTTCCGCCACTTGAAACGGGGTGTTGAACCAGCAGGAGTTGGCTCGGCGAACGAAAGCTTTATTGAGCGCAAGGGCTAACTGAACACAAGCCTGCGATCACAGCAAGTCTTCTTCCTTTTCTATATTCGAGCTTCATGCCCACTGCCCTCGTTACAGTAAGCTGAAGTCAATACCGGGTCTGACCAACCACTCGTGGCGCTGAAAGCAGCGCAGCAGCTGGGCCACAGAACACTACGGGACGGACCACTCGTAATGCAAGTATGTTTCTTTATGATTTATAATAAATAAACCTCTGCTATATATGGGAGAGCAAAAAGCCGTCCCGTGGCTCTCACCTTACTTGAGGCCATGAGAACATATTAAGTGCTCAAAAAAAAATGATTCACAATTTCGAGTACTTCGTACTCAACTATGGGAGAGCACTGAACCGTCCCGAAGACATGGAAAGCCACCTGTAATTGGTTGTCGACTAACAATGCAAACTGTTTCCTATTCGTTTCTTCACTATGCAGACACGCGTTCAAGTCGCTTTGTTTAAGTCCAGAATTTGAAACGTCCCGGTAAACTTCGTCAAAGATTTTCACATTGATGTTCAGGAAAAGATATTGTTTCGGGTAGCAACGTCGAACCTTTAACCTGTTATATGCGTGGTGTTTACATTTGCCGACGAAAAGTATTTTACGGCTCCAACAGAAACCAGCTATAACATCAGTCTTTCACAGGGGCAAGGGCAGGCGCGCCGCGCGCATCTGTGGGCGCAGCACGACATTTGTTTCTCAGGGTTGTTGCCCGAAACGAACCTCGACGGCTTCCTGCCAGTCCCCGAGCCAGCAACAACGAACAGTGGGTTTGTTCGACCGTGGTTCGACCTATATGTGTAAAGGAATGCTCGATAAGCTGCTCGAAGCCGACGAAAGACTCGGCGACAACTTTTCTTGGCATTGGAGTGAAGGCTACAGAGCCTAATCGCGGGCATCCTACCGCCAGTGAATGTAGTTCCACAACTGCGCCCGTATTTTCACCGCGAAATATAGAAGTACCCCCTTTATTTTCTGCCTGGAGCTCTTTGAGACAGGACGCAGATCACATCACGAAGATGGTCGTATTTACTTTAATTTATTCGTGGTGAACACGTGTTCTTGAACGCGCGAGAAAATCCCGCCTTTTTACGTGCACCTCAAAGTGTAAGCGGCGTCTGCGTCAATACATGAAACGTTGATGGTGCGCCGCCGTCACTTTTCACAACGTTACGAGACGCGCACCGAAACGGACTACTTCGCGTAGTGCTACCTGTGCACAAGCTCCGCCTCCGTAGCTTTCCCTTCAGTGCCAAGAAAAGTTGTCGCCGAGTATAACGTAATCGCACGTCGTCTTTATTTCCGTGTGCGGCGTCGAACGCTGCTTGCAACACGTCTCCGACACCGTGCAGCCCCAACTGTACATCAGCAATCTGGTTCACACGTGCGCGCTGGAAGCAGCCGTCTGAACGGGGGTGTAGCTCAGTGGTAGAGCGTTCGCTTTGCATGTGAAAGGCCCCGGGTTCGATCCCCGGCGCCTCCACTGTCTATTTTTTAACACCCATTTTTTTTCTTGTTGCAAGATTTTCTGAGAAACAGTACTCACTCATCGTAATACCTATACTAAACGGTAAATTACTCATTTAACGGGACCAAGCGGTTGCTGCAAACCTTCCAATTTTGTTTCTCAACACGCATCCCCCAACACTAGTTTAACGCTTCTTCGACGCTAACGCCAACAAATATGTTCTGTCTTACAAGATCTGCCTCAAAACTAAAAGAAAGTGGGATTCGTTATTCTTAGGAAGTTTCATAGTGAAATTAAGGCATGCTATGTTCGTTAAAAAGCTTTATAACCTTTACAGCTTCTCCGGACTTTTCGTTGTTCTGTTTGAGTACCACGAAGTCATTTATATATTTGAAATTTTGGTTAACATAATCGAAACGGTGCCATTAAACTGTCTTGTCAAAATTATTCAAAAATATATATATGGTCTTTTTTTTGCAGTTTTTCCCGATTTGTTTAGCAAGTCTTGCAATCGAGACTGGCTTGCGACACTTGCAGAACCAGTTTTTTTTTTCTTTTTCCGTTGAACCTGAAGTTTAGTAGCATTGCTTAGAAACGCTATGCATTGATCTTCAGTGCTGCTTCAAACCATAGTAATGCTATATAAAGGGATAAAATTTGTCGTACTTGTAATAATAAAGCTATAAAGTACGAGCCTTAGTTGTAAACGATAACTATCGCTCAATGCAAAACGTTTAGATATTGCCAAAAGCATCAATGCATATGTAAAATATTATGGACACTAGTTCGAATGAAAGTAAATGAATTCTCAATATATATTGAATTTCACAGATGACATGACAACTGCAAGGCCCAATGCTGCTTCATATTCTAGTGAATATTCAGTTTAGTGAACTATCAGTTAAGCGAATTATCTTTTAGTTTTCTTGAAGTTCACTCAAGTGAGAGTTTCCTGAATCGCCTGAAACTTGATTTTAGATTGAGACAGCAAAAAAAAAAAGGGGGGGGGGGGGTCGAGACATTAGCACTTGTTTGACGTGTACTACGACATTGCAGTAGCGATAAGCTTATTCAACTTCGCATTCTTGGTGTATGCCTTTAACTGCTCATTCACAACTGCCAGCATCTGCATGTGGTTACAAGCCAGCGTAGTAGCGGACTCTCTTCAATTGAAAATCGCGCTTGATATTTTCTCACTGCAATCACAGGAAGAATGTGAATACTGAAATGGGCTGTCGCTTTGTGACATCTCTGATAAGACAGAGTATCACATATATTTTTTTCTTTCTTTATTACTGAGACCAGCTTTGCTTCTTAAGAACGCGCCCACTAAACCTTTTATTCGAGCATTTGAGAATAGATCTCGGAAAGACCGCGAGAACGCCGACGGGTATACGTCACTCCCAAAGCTTCGGCTAGGCCACAAATACAAAGGAAGCAACGGTGTAGATTTAGAAATAGGACCGCACAGCGCACGGCGGCAACGTGATTGAATTCGAGGCAGGAGGAAACCACATCCGCTGGTGGCGTCGTGTTGGCTTGTTCCCGGAGCTTTCGCATGAAAACGTAAAACGTATTTTGTCGTCGTCATCATCATCATCATCATCAGACTGACTACGTCCACTGCAGGACAAAGGCCTCTCCCATGATCCGCCAGTTAACCCGGTCCTGTGCTTGCTGCTGCCAATTTATACCCGCAAACTTCTTAATCTCATCTGCCCACCTAACCTTCTGTCTCCCTCTAACCCGTATTTTTGTAGCGCTTAATTAAGCGCGCACGCACACACACACACACACACACACACACACACAAAGAGAGAGAGAGAGAGAGAGAGAGAGAGAGAGAGAGAGAGAGAGAGAGAGAGAGAGAGAGAGAGAGAGAGAGAGACCGAACAGACGACGCGGCGACGATGCATGAGACATATGGAGGAGCGCTCCCCCGAAGGCCACATTGCAGGGACTGATAGGCAAGGCGCCGTCGTCGCACCATTGATTATGCAAACCAGCTGCACAAAATCATCTCTTCTGTACATATGGGACACAAGAGTCCAGAGTGCGCAAGGAGAAATGAATCGCTATATCTGGCGTTCGGGAGAAGTGACGCATGCAGATGCACCCCACTGTATACATCGCGGACACTCGGAATATACATTGTGTGAGTGTGTGTGTGTTTTTTTTTTTTACTCGGGGAAATGCGTGCACCTATGTATACGTAGATGCCATTGTTCGAGTGCGCGCGCTTTCAAAACAATGCCACCGCTTGACCGCGAGGACTCTCAGTGACCGATGGCCCAGTCGGACAAGAAACGTATCCTTCGAAAAAGCGAATAAACGAATGCTGTCGTTCGAGATTGGTCGGGCCGACACTTTCAGTGTCGTTTGGAAGAGGTTCGCGCCGCGTGACTCCAGTGATAGTAGGAACGCCTGTTTCGTTTCTCGTTTTTATTAGGAAGTGTTTCGATAAGTTACGACGCGGAAGGAACTGCCGATTACAGGGGTGAGATGTTTTCATTAGCGAGAGGCGCTCTGGATAGAGTGAGGGACGTGGCGGCCCCTCTGACGGACAATGTGCTAACTCGCACCGTCGCCTCGGCACCAGGGGCCCTGCTGGAGGCGACCAGGAACGTCGCGTCTCCCGTAGTCGGAGTGGTCGCCGGTAAGTCCGATCGATAATTAACCAGCATATACGGCACCTGTAACACTTGTGGGGGCTGCAGTATTATTAGCTTGAACTTGTTTTCATATCTAGTTTCTCTCTCCCGCTGATGGGGGGGGGGGAGGAGGAGAAGTTATTATCACAGTGGCCCACTTCTCCCTGTATAGATTAGTTCTAGCTTCTGTGACAATAGCGGGTGTCACACACCCTTCTAACACCCTGGTAGCAGGTTGTTTAAGTGTAAGAACACTCTAACACCCTTCTTTTAATTTTGCTGGACACCCTTCGTATTGGGTGTTCAGAATCAGTATAGTGTGTAGCCAAATACGCCCTCGAGGTGTCCGTCTGGCGACATGTCGATTTACACACTTAAGGTTGAACAAAACTTTACTGTGTAGAGGTTAGAGGACAGCATGCTTCACAATGAACGAAGAAAAATCCCAAGCATTTCCCCGAGGGTGAACATGGTTAAGTGCGAATACACGGGGTGATGCTATGAGGGGTATTTATTAATTCGCACTATTATATTTATTAATGACACTATGGTGCCTTCATGGTGTAATGGTTCCTGGGAATCGCAATTTGATCACACGGGGGAGTTTACGTTAACTCACTGGCGAATGCCAACGGATTTTAACTTTACTCCCCCTCACGACCCGCTCTCGATGGGAGACAGAGAGAAGGCGGGCGCGCGAGAGAGAGGGGTGCGCGCGCAGCTGCAGCGAGCGAGGAGAGCGGAGGAGCGAGCGAAGGGGGAGGGGGTATAAGGCGCGTTACTGACACCGATATCAGCGTCGTGTCCGTGGCTTATTCGGTAGAGCGTCGCGCCGCGGCCCGCCAAGTCCTCTTTCTTTTAAAGATAGAAAGAAGAGTGCGGACGCCGCCGACGGCGGTGGATGGTTTGGGGTCGCTTATAAAGTGTATTCACACTTAAAAACGAAATCAAAATGAAGTGACGAAGCGTGTCTCGCAATGACCTGCTGAAGGCAACATGACTGAGCGACGGCGGGCGAAACCGTGCACGACTGTATACGCGTTGGGAACTGCGTCTTTCCTTTTCTCTCCCTCTTTTACTCTCCTATTTCCCTCCCCATGTATAGGGTAGCGAACTGATCGTATAGTCAAGTTAAGCTCCCCACCCTTCCTATATCCCTTCTTTATCTCTCTCTTTCGTCCCTAGCTTTGCTGAAGACGCGTGAAGCGAACAGTTCTTGCAATGCAACATCGGGAGCCTCAGGCCACCATTATCGCCAAAAAATTTGCGCGGCCATTACACCTCGAAAAAATGAAATTACCGGACAGGTATGACTTGGCAAATGAGGGCAGACACGAGTAATAGTATTGTTACCAGTGGCATATGATATAAGCCAAACGAAGCCCTATACTACTTAGAAGGGTGGCAGCTTGGGCTAGTTGGTATGGCATGACGATAGTTAGAGCGCGAGCACAGAACGAGGACAAAGAGACAAAAAGGACACGAACGCTAATTAGCCCTCGTGTCCTTGTCTCTTTGTCGTCGTTCTGTTCTTGCGCTCTAACTATCGTCATATACTACTGTTCGATATTTGACAAAGGGGTCGTGTATAGTATGAATAATGTTTAGTCCAACAAAGGCAGTGTACAGCATACACAGAGAAATTAAATAAAGCAAGGGTTCAGTACTTAAGAGAGAAAATCACCTTACACATTTTATTGAACTTTCGTGTTTTGTGCGAACACTTAAGTTGGCGTGATCAAATGGGGTTTTGGGGACGTTGAAACACGCATATCAATCATTGCTACTTTAAGAACTCTGTCAATAATTGCAAGAATACCGTAAAATCGAGTACTTCGCCTTATGCGATTGGATGGAGTTGTGCACCACGAACCTCTAGAGTTCACTTTAAGAAAAGTTAACTTAAATTAAGCTGAGATCATGAGTTACGGCGGTGCTGCGTTCAACGTCATTGCGCCAATCCTATACGTCCCAACGCGAAAGAGCACCAATCGGGCGTCTGATATCGGTGCCTTCATTTACAGGTCTCCCGTCGACGGCTGTGGCGGCTCCAAAATTCATGTTCAATGCTGTGAGAAACACAACCACAGCGATCGGCACCGGTATAAAAGGCAAGTACCCAATTCGAATGCGCGTTGAGAATAAAAATCATAGCCCCGAATTGACAAATTTCTGGCTCCGCAAATACTTCCGGTGCATACATACAGCGAAAGCAGAGCCTTCGAGATCTCAAGCAGAGCCGGTCAGCTCGTCTTCATTAGCGGATTGTGTACTCGTTCAGGTTGCAGCGGGCCTACACTTCTTTCATGATGTCCAAGAATAACACCAGCGGGTCTGAGTGCCGCCATATTGGACTTTTAAGCACCGTGTTTTGTATATATAACATAAAGTGTTACGATAGACGCATGCACATGAAAACGGATGGGTTGCTTAAACCAGTACGATGTTTCATGTCGTTGTACCCCGTTGCAACACACACACACACACACACACACGCACACGCACACACACACACACACACACACACACACACACACACACACGCACACACACACACACACACACACACACACACACAGGCTTAGGCTTAGCTGCTCAAGATGGTGCTGTAGGCATTCAATGAAAAATATGCAGCGAAATACATTGCCATTTCATGTATCTTTCCTGCTAGAATGCATTATCTGTTCTTGCTTCTTCATTAGAAATAGAAAACGTAATAAGTGAGTAACTATGTCATGCTCTGGCGACATTATAACGCATAAAGTGTACCATAGATGTGCTTTGGTCCAATAAAAATACCTGTTGTTTAAATCAGAACGTCTCTGTGCTTGCAATTAGGCGTTATGATTTGTTTTTGCGTCGGTAATTAGGCAGTGTATGGAACACGGTTTTCTTGTGAGTGTTCGCTGTGTGAAAATTAAACTGTTCGCTGCGTAAAAAAAGAAATAATAATGCCCGATAAATATTTGCTCAAGAAGTCATGCGATAGAGTCTTATTTGTAACTAAGCTAACCATCTTGGCCGGCAAGTTCTGCCTTGACTATTTCCACTAATATTTCCTTTTGACATTAAACACACACGACGTAACAATAACACGCGCAATGACAAGCCGAGTCGCGGCGTCGCCTATGCCAGTATTTCTGTTTTTTTTTCTTTTGTGAATGTTACGGCTTGTGAAACACCTTCTCGCGGTATGATCGAGTGCTAATACTGATTGCGAAATTTAAATTACCTAAAACAAGAAAACATATCCATGCATAGATTTTCCTTTTGAAACTCAGAAGATACACTTCCTTCGTTTTTCCCTTCGTAATCGAACTGTAACCGCGAATTCCGCCTCGGTGGAACAGTAGCTAGGGTGCTCAGCTGCTGAGCCGGAGGTCGCGGGTTCGATTCCGGCCGTGCTGGTCACATTTCGGTGGAGGCGGTATGGAAAAGGCCCTTGTACTGTGCGATCTCAGTGCACGTTAAAGGACATCACATGGTCAAAAATTTCGGAGCCGTTCACTACGTTGTTCCTCAACCACGTCCTGGTTTTGGGACGTGAAACTCCAGATATTTTATTATAAACATGTTACCGTGAAATTCACGACGAAATAAAGCTTTCAAGAGGCCACCATAACGAGTCTTTTGTTGACCCTTTAACCTTCATGACATTCCTTTCCTTCTCTCTTTTGATTTGGCCGCTATGTATAGTTGTGCCCTCAGCTCAGACAAGCAATCGCGGGCATGTCGTTTGTCCTGCTTATACTCGATCAAGCTTAGCGAGGACTGCCAGAAGGACCACAGCACTCACTGTGCACTCCTCCTTGAACTAAACAAACAAATAAAACAAACACAGCTGCTCAATCTGTCACAAAGACGACAGGCGCGCCTGCTTGGCTACAGAGCTCCGCTGCGACCTTATACGTTCATATTTTTATCTCGCAATATTTCTGTTATCCCTACAACGCTTGCTGCACATTGCATTCCCTCTTATATTCGAAATTAAATCGGAAGTGACTACATGTGCGTTTAAAGCCGAATGTAACGACCCCGGAAGTTTCGAGTAGTGCCTTTCTTGAGCTCTGTTTGCCATCATGTATACCTGTTAGAAATAGCCTTTCATCATTACGTGCATGAAAAACACGCTTATGTTTGGAGGTGAAGTTTTGAAATTAAAAGCCATAAAACTTGAAAAATAGTGCTTGTATTGTTGTCTCTTCTTAGTCCGCGTTTGTTAGCGTTATGCTACATTTTAACAGTCGTAGTACAGCAGTCGGCTCGTACTTTACTTTCATCCATCAAATCGTCGACTTCGATAATGTCCGATAATCGATCATTCTTTATGTACTTTGCCTTTTATAGCCATGCACGATAAACGTTTGCAGGATGTCACAGTAACTGGCGAAAAGTCAGAAAGCACGTGCACTATACGCATGCCTTCTGAGACTGAAAGCTGCTTTCACTTTTGGACTTTGTTTGTGCTCTTTGGGATGACTGCAGATTTCAGAGTTTGTTTCACAGAGAGTGCGTTATATTTAACAGTAGAGCCTTTCAAATACCACCAAAGGAAAATCTCAAGGGAAGATACTTGAGATACCCCTGCCTTGTTTATGCGTTTACATTAGGTAAAAAAAAAAAAATAGGCTCTTCTTGAAATACGATAAGTGACGTTGAGGCTTTATTTTTCCACGAGATGTTGCTTTCTTTCAAGATCTCCAGAATATGTAAACAAAGACATGCTTTTATTTTGTTTCTTGTTTGTGGCGAATTCTTCGGTCACAAACCGACTCAAAAAGCTAGCGTGTTCTTGAGCTTATTGTATAGTATATATGTCCGCGATTTCTATGGCACGCAGATGAGCTACTCTTGTGAGGTGCAAGCTCTGTGTAAGGCGTCCGGTCGATGGATTAATTCTAGGTCGTCTGTTTTACATATAACAATTGCTTCTGGGGTGCTGGAACATCTTGCACCGCATGCATCGAAAACGCAAAAAGATGCGCTCATAAGCTTTGAAAGTAGTTCTTCAGTGTACCTCATTACGTGCTTCGTTACATTTACTTTCTGAGCTGGCCTGGAGAAAGACATTTCGGGCAACCTCCCAATGTCGCCGGAACATAGAAAGAGAGAGAGAGAGTGAGTTAGAAAACATGTATCGTATTTTTTTTGTTACAAAGTGGTTTTGATGATAGCGTCTCATAGTAGCATATAAGATGCACCGTACTGAATGACTCGATCTCTTATTTTCATGCATTTCCGATGAGAAGTCTAGGTTGGCCTTTTTGCAGACTAGCAACAATGTGCTGTAATCATATGCAACAACCTGCATGCATAGTTTTAGTTATAACATTTGTACCTTCCAAAACTTCAGTTAGAGTAACGGTCTGTCCTAGCGTATCAAATTCGTCAATTACGTACCATTCACGCTTAAAGATTCAAATGTTTTCCCGCTCTTTCAGAGCCCGTTGCAGTTACACACACTGTCGCTAGATGTCTCGACTATCGGGTCTGTCATCCTAGTTCCCGATTTCACGAACGTAAACGTCCCGACGATAGTTATAGCGCGAGAATGTGCGCGTAAACGTCCCATCCGGTGTCCGTGTCCTTTCAGGGGTCAGCATAGATTGAGTGCATTGTATTGAGTGCATGGACATCAGGATTACGTGTGCGCCTGCGGATATTTTCGCATCCGAATATGTCGCCCTTTTTCTTTCTTTCTTTTCATACGCCAAACCAAATATGAAACGCAACACAATGCTACGACAAACGTGCAGCAAGAAAATAATCATTCGCTACACCACCAAATATTTCACACAACGGCACTATGTAAAAAATACAACCCATGCAACAGGATAGCAAAACAAATATTGCCACGCCCACAGCCGCAGCTGCACGTGGTGGTTGCACAAAAACGTATTGTGTTCCGTTCAGTGGCAGATTGTTTGACCTACCTTGTGAACGCTGGAGCACTACTGTGCGAGAGCCATTCTCTGTCCCGGGACCAAGGATGTCTTGGATGCCTTTTGAACAAAATATCGACGGTTTAGAGCCCGGTATACTACTCTACTAAATGAGAGCGTTGAGCTTTCCCGGTCTAGTTACGGTACGTTAACATTTTATTGTGTGTGTTATGAAAAGTGGTTAACGATTTTGAGTGCTCGGTACACTACTTTAGGAGAGCTGAAAGCCGTAACTTCGGCCTCACACTTGACGAGGCCGCACCGACACAGATTACCAGGCCCCTTGTCGACATGTGTTAAGAAAAAAAAAATGTTTGTAACGATTCAGAGTACTAGGTACTCTACTATGTGACGGCTCAAAGCCATCCCATGAGCCTCACACTAGATACACCCTGAACTATAGGCAGGCTTTTGTTACACAGATTTTACTTTAAAAACACGTGTGTTTAGAAACATTGGCTTACGATTTAGAGCACCTGGTGCTCTATTATGGGAGAGCCTTAAGCCGTCTCGTGAAATTTAGCTTTGGACATAGGGTTACTACCCCGATGTGTGTTTAGAAAAAGTGTTTAACGATTTAGAGTACATCGTACTCTTTTATGGGAGAGCATAATGCCGTCCCGATTACCTAGCGTTGTTGTAGGGCGTAGGTCGTGACACGAGCGAACGTCATAGGGAGCTATAGCTAGTTCCACAACCCATAATAGAGCACCAGGTGCTCTATTATGGGAGAGCCTTAAGCCGTCCCGTGAAATTTAGCTTTGGACATAGGGTTACTACCCCGATGTGTGTTTAGAAAAAGTGTTTGACGATTTAGAGTACATCGTGCCGTTGTCAGATAGGAAGGAGACGCGGCGCCGAAGCGCTTTGTCCCAGAGTCACACTTAACTCATCAACCCATCATCACCCTACGTCTGTCCCGGCACTTCCTCCCCCCCAGGGTCGTGTGGGGGGGGACGATTTGTTTCGGGCAGACGGCCATGCCCTGGCAAGGGGGCCACCGTTCGGCGCCAAACAGACGCGGCCTGCCTCCCGGCGTACAAGCCAGGGAGGCCCAACAAAGGGACTACCCTTCGGCAAAGCAACTTCGGTCGCAACGCATAAAGTGAACGTACCCTGGCAAGGTGGACTATCGCAGCGCGTGGGGTGCGCTGCGGTCATGGCCCGTCTCCTGACCGCTAGGGCCCAGCGAGACTTGACACAGGGGCTACCCTTCTGCACGCTGGCTCTCGTCACCACACGCAAAGCGGACGTACCCAAAAAAGTGGCAGCGGGACTGCCCTCGGTCGCGGAAACTTCAGTCACCGCAACCAAAGTGCCCGTGCCCTCACACTGTCGCGCGGCTGAGAGCCTGCGACGGCACCCCCTCAGGAGGGATGGGCTATCGCTCAGCGCGAGGCGCTTTGCGGTCACGGCCCGTCTCCTCACCACAAGGGCGCAGTGAGACACAATCCGTCCTGTAGGGTCTACGGGACTACTATTTGGTGCAGAGGCCAGTGCCACTGCACGCAAACCAAACGTACCCACGGAAACCGGCACGGCTGAAAGCCGGCTTAGTCCTTCTCGAAAAAGGGAGCCACCTTCCGCCTCGACGAGTAGAGTTGCCGAGCCTGCAGAAGGGGCCAACACGGACCTTGCGGGTAAAGCCCGACAAGGTGACAGGATCACCTTAGCACATGCAAAGCTCGGGTGAAAGACCATACAGACCAAACTCGGGGGCGACTGGCTCACTAGGCCTAGTCGTCGAGCCTTAGAGAAAGCCATCATTAAAAGTTGATGGTTATCTGCCCTCCTGCCTCACTGAAAATCACTGCCGGACGGTGCCACATCTCATAAAACTTCTTTGCACCTAGGCGCTGCCACTCTCGGTGGAGAACGAACCAGACCTCCTTCCGTACTTTTGCAAGCACTTCGTGAAGCCCGGGTCGCTTGCCGTCAAAGACGGCACAGCACCGTGCCACCCACACTTGGTAAGAGCACTCAACAAGCAGAAGCACGTATTGCTTAGCCGCTTGTCGCGACAGGGAATGAAGAAAACGAACGGTGTTGAAAGGAACACCTGGGTGGCCAAACAAGCTAGCTATCCTTCGATGGAAGGCCGCTAGTAGTGCGCACTGAGAGAACACATGAACCAGGTCCTCCATAGTGCCACAAAAAGGGCACGCTCCTCGTTGAGCAATTCTTGTGAAGGGCCTGAACTTTAGAGACAGGCAATCTCTGGCCAGGCGATAAATGAATGTAGCGCGCTTGGCGTCCAGGAAACTGGCAGTAATTAACCGCCAGTTAGGACTGTGTTGGGACAGGTCATGTTCTCTATAGCGTTCAGGTAACTCCGGAGCGAGTCTATCGACTAACTCGCGAAGTTCGTCGAAACTAAATCTATCTCGGGGTCGACCTCTTGGATACGGGCCAAAGTAAAAGCGGCCCCTGCATAGAAGGCAGAGGCGTTCCCGCCCGAGGCACGGAATTCGAAAATGCCCCAGGCGAGAACAACCTCAGCCTGGTGCTCAAAAATACGACGCGAAGCTTCTAGTAAGGAGCATATCTGAATCAAGAGCTACCCGTGTCCATTTAACATGTAATGCCGTGGTCACAACGCTAAAGTCGAGAATACCTAGTCCTCCATCGTCCCTACGCAACTTCAACACGGGGCGCGACACAAAATGAGAGGCACGACCCCAAAAGAAATCGAAAACTTTCTTTTCTAAGATAACTTTGGTGTGGGGTTTAACTGGCATAACCGAACCTATGTACGTAAGGAAACTAAACAACAGTGATCGAATTATCGTGGCCCTAGCTGTGAGCGGACAAGACAAGGCACCGAGTTCCTTAATCCTGTCGGTCAGCTTTTGCCTTGCTAACCGCCAGTTTTCGGTAGTCAGGCCATCTGGCTCGAAAAGGAAACCTAATATACGTAGGCGCTTTTTTATGGGGAGGCCATGCACAGGACGTGGACTGGATGGAGCACAGTTCAGATACATGACTGCACTTTTCGACTTATTTATGCTGGCTCCGCTCGCCGAGCAGTACCCCTCCATGACATCCAAGACGGTGAAAACAGTTGCCTCGTCCCGGACGACAATAGAGAGGTCATCTGCATAGGCAAACATTGCCACCGGGGAAAACCTGGCGAAAGGGGAAATCTACCTTTTCTGGTGTCTTTAGAAAGCCTCTGCAAGAGCGGCTCGAATGCGAGCACGTAGAGAGCTGGCGACAGTGGGTCGCCCTGTCTGACTCCACGGCACACACCGAACGACTCCGAGACGCGATCTTGTATGACAACAGCAGAACTAGGACGAAAGTAGAGAGCCCTGACCATGCTAATGAACTTGGAACTGAAGCCTGCCTGCTTTAAAACTTTAAAGATGTACTTATGACTGATAATATCAAAAGCCTTTTCTTGATCAAAAGAACAAAGGATTCCACTTAGGTTGCGTGAATTCGACCATTCTATAAGGTCCCTGATAGCAAAACCATGAAGTTGGCACGATCTACCTTAGACACAACACGCCTCTGGTACGGACCCAAAACAGTACTGAGCACTGGAGTGATTCGAACGGACAGGCACTTAGCTATGAGCTTGTAGTCACAGTTTAAGAGGGTGATGGGCCGCCAGGCTCTCAGGTCGGTGCGTCTCGTCTCATCCTTGCACAGGAGAGTGATCCGCCCCTCCCTTTGAGTTGCTGACAGGGTCCCCTCACGGAGAAGCCTGTTTGCCAATGTGGTAAAAGGCCCCCCTTCCCCCCCAAAAAAAACTTTCCAAAACTTGACATAAAACTCGACTGTCAAACCACCTGAACCTGGGCTGCGATTATGGTTCATGGATTTCAGGGCTGCAAACACCTCCTCTTCGACGAGAGGAGTGTCACAAATATCAAAGTCCTCGTAAGTTTTGGCGAAAGGAAACGAGTAGGGAGTGTGAGGTGGTTCGGCGTAAAGGCTCTTGTAAAACTGTCTTGCCACCTCCAATACTTCGTCCTGCGTTTCCACTAAACTGCCTGTGTTAGGATTGACCAAAGAGGTTATCGCTGAGCTCTTTCTAGCCAAGTGTCCGCGAAGGACATTTCTGCTGCACCAAGCCTTCATTTCCCACTGCTCTGCGCGTGCTGTGGCCCGCAAGCGGTCCCAGTGTCGCTGGAGCAGGACTCTATATTCTTTGCGCAGTGAAGTAAGAGCCGCAGTTACCCCCGAGCCGCAGGATAATGGCTTTGAGAGCAGGAGAATTGCGTGAGAGACCGCTTTGATGCCGGCGCGCTCCTCCCGCGCCCGCCTCTTGCCCCAATCCCGAAAGCGCTCCGCGACTCCGGCCTTCACCGTGTCCCAATCGCTACCGCCTAAGTTCTGGTCGCCAAGGAGTGAACCGATGAGATAGTTCGCTACATCTTTTGTGGCGTCCTTATCTTTAAGGAGCCGCGGATTCAGACGCCACGGTCGCTTGCCCCATGGCACTAAACTAGAGTCGGCAAATCTCAATGCAAGGAGGCTATGGTCACTCAATGCGGAAGAACACAGCCAGCAAGAGTGCATGCTAGGAGCAAGCGAGAGCGAGACATAAAAACGATCAATCCTCGACCAGCTCCCCCTCCCCGTCCAAGTCATTCCTGACTGGAGAGGGTGGAGGGACCGCCAAGCATCGACAAGCCCCAGCTCCTTAACAAGCTCCCGCAACTCTAGGTCGCCGTTTCGGTCTCTAAACTTTGGAATTCCTTTGAGGGAAACGCGATCTACTTGTTCTAAAACGCAGTTGAAATCGCCTACTAAAATGACACGGGAAGGGCCAACTAGATAAGAATCTAGGGAATTAAAGAAATCATTCTGCTGTCCGTACTGCGCTGGAGCATAAACATTCACAATTTTAACGCCAGAGTAACATCCACCGACAGAACACGGCCATCTGAATCCCTGGCGTAGCGTAGCACAGAACCGGTGAATCGTGGCATTTAAATGACAGCAACTCCCCGGCAATGTGCGCCGCCATAATTCCAGTAGGATTTGGTGCCAAACGTTCTGTCGAAGTTCTTAATCTGTTGCAATCTAGACACAAAAGTTTCCTGCAAAAGTAGAATGTCTTTTTTGCGAGACCGAGCTAAATGGATAACCTCGGCTTGTTTCGCTGCTGAATGACAGCAACTCCCCGGCAATGTGCGCCGCCATAATTCCAGTAGGATTTGGTGCCAAACGTTCTGTCGAAGTTCTTAATCTGTTGCAATCTAGACACAAAAGTTTTCTGCGAAAGGAGAATGTCTTTTTTGCGAGACCGAGCTAAATGGATAACCTCGGCTTGTTTCGCTGCTCTTGTGATACCTCGACAATTAAAGGTAGCTATAGTGAGAGGAGAAGCCATGATGAAAGTTAGGAGAGAAAACAGACTCTAGGATAGGCAAGAAGCGAAAAGAAAATCACAGAAGAGAAGGAAACAGCAGATACTCGAAGGTATCAGCTGCTGAGAGCTACCTAACATAGACCTACGAACGAGAGTCCCCCTCGGAGAGGGAATCCTCGTTCGTGGACGAGTACATTGTGTCAGACATTAACGAACACTCGCAATTGCCTGGTCCACAGTTAGGGCAAGAAGAACTGTTGTTCAACTCAACCATGGTACTGCCCGTGACAGTCAACGAGGTAGATTCCTCGTCAGACTCTGTCGCTGCGGGTCGCTTCGGAACCGGGAGGTCGTTCTTAGGGCTGCCCGGGCCGCCACCAGCCTCTCCTTGGAGGGCCCTGGTGATCGGCGGGCGCGCCGCTTCTTGCCCCGAACAGCGTCGGTCCAGCTCATGGGTTCTGGTGGGTGAGGGCCTCAGCTAATTCCGACACCGCCTCCTGCTATTCCCCTCCTGAAGCCCCTTCGCTAATGGGCTCCGGCTGTGGCTGTGTCGAGCCCTCCGCACCCCCTGGAGCAGCCTCTCCTCTGCAACGCCGCTCACCTGCGAACCAGAGGCTACAGGCGGGGCGGCCGACGAATTCGTCCGCGCCTTGCACTCTAAAGGGCCATGATCGCCACCGCAGTGCTTGCATTTGACGGCGCACTGGTCCTGACCAAAAACTATGGAAGAGCATATTGCCGTCGCTGTTGTACGGCGTAGGTCGTGACACGACCGAACGTCATTGGGAGCTACAGCTAGTGTCACAAAACAGGCACGTGTTTCTTTCACTAGCTTTACGCATAAAATTTTAATGTTCCCACAAACTTCGTCAGGAACTTTATTGTCCATTTTCAGCCACACGTAATATTTCAACTGGGCCCGTCGAACCTTTAACTCGTATAATGCGTAGGTTCCATATGAAGCGATAAAGTATACTTAATGTTGAAACGGTAATGGGCTCCGGCTGTGGCTGTGTCGAGCCCTCCGCACCCCCTGGAGCAGCCTCTCCTCTGCAACGCCGCTCACCTGCGAACCAGAGGCTACAGGCGGGGCGGCCGACGAATTCGTCCGCGCCTTGCACTCTGGGGGGCCATGATCGCCACCGCAGTGCTTGCATTTGACGGCGCACTGGTCGTGACCAAAAACTATGGAAGAGCATATTGCCGTCGCTGTTGTACGGCGTAGGTCGTGACACGACCGAACGTCATTGGGAGCTACAGCTAGTGTCACAAAACAGGCACGTGTTTCTTTCACTAGCTTTACGCATAAAATTTTAATGTCCCCACAAACTTCGTCAGAAACTTTAATATCCATTTCAGCCACACGTAATGTTTCAACTGGGCCCGTCGAACCTTTAACTCGTATAATGCGTAGGTTTCATATGAAGCGATAAAGTATACTTAAAGTTGAAACGGAAACTAACTCGCACGATTGTTTCTCGTAGGTGGAGAACAGGCGCGCCGCGGTTTCGCGGGCGGAAGTGACATTTTTTTTTTTTTTCCGCCTTATGGTTGTTGCCTGAAACAAACATCGGCGGCTTATTAACGTATACCCAGTTTATACGTGGGTATTAACCCACGTATAAACAGTATACGTGGGTCTCTTCGACTGACACGTGAAAAACTGCTAGAGAGGCGGCCAAACGTAATTGTTCATCGTCTCTGTTCCCGCGTGGTGCGTCAGGCGCTGTTTGCAACGCACACCTTCGACATCGTGCAGCCAGCTGTAGCAGCAATCCGGTTTACCCCAATAAAGAAAGAAAAAATCTGGTTTACCCATGCGTACAGAGACTCGCCGTCCGTGCGGGAATGTAGCTTAGTGGTAGAGCGTTCGCTTCGCATGTGAAAGGCCCCGGGTTCGATCCCCAGCACCTCCAATTTTTTTTTCTTTTTTTAAAACGAGATTTTTGATGAGGCTGTACTATTTGATCGTAATAATAAACAATTAAAAACGTATTGAACGCCACATAGTGGAAGCTACAATGCTTTAATTAATTGTTTTACACGCACAATCCAGCACCGGTTTGACACTCACTGACAGGAGCACGACCGAATTTATATTCTTTTTCTGTAAATACCAGACTCAAATAAAAAAACCGCAATGCATTATGAAGCGTTGTAGTGAAAGTAAGGCCTATGCCATTTCCGTTGAATACCTTTGTAACGTTAACAACTCCCCGAGGCACTCCTCTGTTGTGTGAATGTAGGGAGGCCATCGTCATATTAATATTGTTTAGCAATATCAGAGCGCTGCCGTTCAATTTCTCTCTGAAATTTTTTTTATTATGTTTTCAAGTTTAACACTGTGTGCCGACGTGCTTTGGCGCTTGCAAAGGCACAGTTTATTTGTGAACTTGAAGTTTAGTCGCATCGTTTACAAAAGCTGTGCAATTATGCTTCAGATCTGGTTGAAGCCATAACCATAGGAAATAATTTAATTAATAATGCGTTAATCTTACGTCCAAACAAAACAAAGAAAAAGAAGGAGGTTATAATATATACGGGCATCGAGATATTCCTCAATAGAGAACTTTTAGATAATTTCTCACGCGTTATTTGATTAAAAAAGCAATTTTAGAAAACGTTTTAGAAAACAAATAAAAAAAACGTGTAGAGTTCGTGTAAAGACTTGAAATTTTAGACCCAAGCAACAGTAAATATCACTGATTTTTACTTGACGGAAGACTTATGTACTATTCGTACATTTATCCCATAAAATGACCAAATCAACAAGCTATAGTTGCCAAGCTATATAACACAGATTGAATCGCATTACCAGTTACTTTTAAATTAAGCTAAATAAATAATTTACGACTGGCCGAAAGTAATGACATATACATCAAATTTACTTCTGAATAGTAGTAAGTCCGTTTTGGAACTACTTTACCGACTTTCGAATTCCATGCCAAACTCACGCGCCCCTTATTTCCAGCGCATACACTTCGATATCTCAGATACTTTTTCTTGAAATTTCCGTGCTAGAGGTGTATGAGACTTGGACTTTTTAACTTGTCTCTGTTACTTTTCTTTGTATAACGATTTCTCATGCCATAAGAGAGATATACCATATTTTGGTGAAAAGTAATTGTAAAAGTAATCAGTGATTTTATTGAAATTACGCGCTTTACGTAATTTGCACCACTACTAAATTACCAGAAAGCAAATTATAATGTCCATCCCAACAAAAATGTAGTATTGTTGTAATCGCCATTGTAAGTGTTCTGCTGTTGTGCGTATCGTCCCTCAAAATATTTTCCTAAACTTTGTATCTAATTGGTTACCTGTGATGTTGTATGCCCGCTTCCTGTATGGGTCTGCAGAAGACCTACAGTACTGTTAAATAAATAAATAAAATTGATTGCATTAATTACTGTCAAATACTTTATATGAGGATCACGCTTAACACTTGTGGCAAGCCCCACCGCGGTGGTGTAGTGGCTAAGGTACACGGCTGTTGACCCGCAGGTCGGGGGATCGAATCCCGGCTGCGGCGGCTGCATTTCCGATGGAGGCGGAAATGTTGTAGGCCCGTGTGCTCAGATTCGGGCACACGTTAAAGAACCCCAGGTGGTCGAAATTTTCGGAGCCCTCCACTACGGCGTCTCTCATAATCATATTGTGGTTTTGGGACGTTAAACCCCACATATCAATTAACTTGTGGCAAAATGTGCTTAGTGCGCAATGTTTGAAAAACGCCATCGCCGGATCACGTCTACATACAGAAAATACATACGCATATCATTGCAAAACAACATCGCGTTTCGTTTCGTCAGTGAAGAACGTGGGAGAACTGGAACGCCATAGAACTTTGTGCTAACACCATGTTTGGGTTTTTACGACTATCGATCGCCCAAAGTATAGACAGACAGGGAGAGAGAAAAAGAAAGTGATCGCATATGTCACACACAGGTCCCGTTAATTAGGGAGACGATCACCGGGCTAATTCCAAGGGCCGAAGTATTGGCCCTCCGAACCGCACCACGAAAGCGTGGACAATTTAGAAGTGGTCCTTTTTGGCGCGCCAGCGGACGCCGGCTGTGGCCCAAAGAACAAGTCAGAGCCGAGAGTTGATAAACAAAACAAATATTATATTCTCAAAAATGGCAGATCGAAAACAATACACGAGAATGCACACTCCACAATAGTTACATACAATACGTCACCAATCAAACAACGTACTACAAAGTACAATCAACCACTCTCGAAACAACGGACCCGGACAACAATACGCACTACAATGCAGTCGCATGCATTGAACAACCAAGACACTTAAAGACTAAAGAGATAGAAAACCTATTCAGTCCAAAGTTCTTAGAACCAAAGTCTAGATGATACTCTTCCGAGAATCACTCACTCAAAGTCCAGCGTTGTTGTCGTTCCGCAGCCCTCGAAGTTTCTCTTCCAGGAAACCTCGCCCGAGTTTCTCTTCCAGGAAACCTCCCGTCTTCAATAGGCCACTCTCCAAGCTTCAAACTTCTTCGCCGGAACACCTCGGCTCCACACACGCAGCTGTCGCCACGCGTCTTCGCTCGATAGCGGTAAACACACACTCTTGCCTGTAGCTCGAGTCGTCACCCCTCAGGTGGAAATCCTCTTCGTCTCCTGCTTTGTCTCGACGGACAAAACCTTCGCCGACTACCCGGCGGAATCCCTACGCGCTCTGGCGCTCACTTCCGTCTTCTCCTGATCTCTCATCTCGGCTGCTCGGTTAAATACCTTGCGCGCGACATTCCAGACGGTTCTCGTCATTTCGTCGGCGCGATACGCAGCGAGGGAAGAGGGCGAGACGGTTGGAATGCCCTCCGCGGCCGATGACTCAACTCGGTATGACCACGCCCCTTTCGTTCTAGAACTTTCGCGGGCTATCTCGGCCGCCGATGTGGGGTGAGGAGGTTCGTCGGCGAAGCCACGGTTCCGAGGGGAGAGCACGCGCCCCGGGGAGCCTTTAGATGTTTGTTTTCTTTTTATTTTGACCTCGCGGCGCCACTCCGGCGTTTCGGCGCGACAATTTGCGGCGCGCCCATTTTTAGCGCTCGTTCTGTGACAGCATAAAATTGTACATTGTATTCGTTTTATCGATTGTCCTTAGCGGCGCGTTTAGGAAAGAGCAGTTCTAGATTAAACAATAGACATCGTCAAAGAAATGGTGCGTCACACCAGTGAAGTCCCGTTTCGCGAAAGCGACGAAGCAAAACAACTGAAGAGAATGACAGAACACAAGGCTGAACCCCTTCGGTCGAGGTTTTTTTCCACAGACGTGAGCAAGGTCAGGTTTGTCGCAGTTCTTCGCTCCCTATTAAGTCACTGTATGCGGCATACATATAAGTATTTATTTATTCTTATACGCAATTTTTAGACATGTTTTTTTGTTCCTTTTCATGAATTGTACGTACCCCTGAGCATAGTTTTCTTTATGCACGTTGGAACTTCTGTTTACAGGTACAAAAAATTCCTGTTGTGCATTTGAATGTATATTAAGATATTGTCACGGGGTCGTGACGTGGCCGAAGACAGGATACTTTGTGTTGGAATTTAACAGTTTATTTGGGCGAACCTGTGCCCGGCGAACGGAAAGTCCGATTACAGTAGCAGTCTCGGACTGATAGCGGCGAACGGAGCGTTGGCCTTCGATCAACAACTGACAAGCGGCGAAGCGCGTCGGCATTTATACTCTTGCCGTCGAATGTTCTAGCGTTATCGCTGGCGGTGGCGTAGGTTCCAGAACAATCTGTACCGTTCGCACGGTGGGCGTGATCTCATCGAAATGATCTACTACAGTCCGGAACCTTCTCGAAAACTGCAGGCGCGCTTTGCGCTGAGAATCGTGTGGTGTTTTGGAACGATAACAAAAAAAAATTGCCCGCAGCTTCTCTCGGGGGAACACTGAGGAGGATGCGGAGCATATAATTGGTTAACGGGGTGTTAAAGTGCGACTTACTTGGGTCGATGGCTAAATTGGTTAACGTGGTTGTGAAATGGGGTGTTAAATTGCGACTTACTTGGGTCGCTGGCTAAATTGGTTAACGTGGTTGTAGGAGGGGTGTTAAATGAGTGAACACGTGCGACACGTATGCGAAAGGGCGGTGTTTATTTATTGCGACGAACTTTGAGCACGATGGCTTTTAGATGCCACTTTGGCCGGCGCTGGTCGAAGGGACGTCGATCATTGCGACCTCGGACGTCGACGCGCCGTACAAACCAACCGACGAGCGGCAACTGAGCGAGCGAGCACCGACCTTGAGTATATATACAGCGCGACGGCGCGTGCACTGTCAGCTGTCGAATGTTCGAGAAGGGGGAGAAGCGCAACGGCGCATGCGCGCGCGTCAGCTGCCGATGTTTTCGAAGCGCGACGGCGCATGCGCGCGCGTCAGCTGCCGATGTTCTCGAAGCGTGACGGCGCATGTGCGCTACATTATACAGCTAGCGAATGTTCGTGAAGAGGAGAAGCGCACACGGTGTGTAGAGGAGGAAGGGTGCACAGATGGTGGAGGAGTGAAGCGCGCGCTGTGTGTAGAGGAGGAAGGGATGCACAGATGGTGGAAGAGGGAGGAGGAAGCTTGCGGACGGCGCCGCACTACAAGCCTCGAGTATTAGATGCTCCGCATCTAAAACTTGGGAAATGGAACGTGGCAATATATTAGCAATGCATTGAGAACGAACAATGTAACACATATATGTCTTCTGTGTATGTATGATTTTTTTTTCAGAAAGAAAATTCTCTTTAGCACATCTGCAAAGCTACCTATGTTTCACACTCATCAAGTGTGAGGCCCGCGGGACGGCTTTATGCTCTTCCATAGTAGAGCACCATGTACTCTAAATCGTTAACGCTTTTTTCCTAAAAGCTTTGCTCTCCCGCCCCCTTGCCCCCTATCAGGTTACTAATAGGGCACCCGCCCTCCTACACCCTCCCACCCCATTCCCCGCGCACACTTTCTCTTCCACTGCTAACATGCGTACATCTACAAATAATTGCTGCAGCCGCATCGCCTAATAAAAATGATCGGAAAGAATAGGCGAGCCCAGGGTAATAATCCATTAGGGGTAGATGGGGGGGGGGGGGAGGTGCAAGCGTTTTCGCAACTGCGTGCCCAAGCCTCGGTGTCACCAGTGCCACTGGTGGCTTGAAGTAGAAGGAAGAAAGGAAGGGAAATAGGGGGAAAAGAATGGCAGGGAGGTTAACCAGCCTATAGGCAGCCGGTTTGCTACCCTGCATTGAATGCGCCAGTTCTCTTGAAGTAGAAAATGAACAGCCAGCTTGGGAGCTACAAATTGTACGCACGTTCCACCGGTGCGTACTAAACGCACATCGCTAAGCTACAAGTACAATGAAATGTCCTTGACCCCGGAGATTCGCGTTCAATATGCAATGCGCACGTGCCTAATGAATCTCCAGCGCCCACTTGACCAGTATGCAATGTAAGAGGGTTGTCGCCCTACGCACGACGTCAACAATGCATGCCGTGTTGACGTCGCCCTATGCACGACGTCAACAATACATGCCGTCAACAATGCATGCCGTGTTGACGTCGCCCTATGCACGATGTCAACAATGCATGACGTCGCCCTATGCACGACGTCAACAATGCATGCCGTCAACAATGCATGCCGTGTTGACGTCGCCCTATGCACGACGTCAACAATACATGCCGTCAACAATGAATGCCGTGTTGACGTCGCCCTATGGACGACGTCAACAATGCCTGACGTCGCCCTATGCACGACGTCAACAATGCATGCATTGTGCATAAGATAGTGGGCGTCAGGCGGACGTTAACGGCTATTCTGAAGAATAGCTAAACGCTCTTACAGTCGATGAAAAAACTGGCTGGACAATTGAATCCGGCCATGGACTTCGATTGTCCCGTGTAAGTGCTCGAAGCATGGCGCCTTTCTGGCCATTTTTGTTCTTACGCGAAAGCGTTAAAAAACCTCGTTATGGGGAAATTAGTGTCGGTGCTGGCATCGTCGATCGGTTGTGAGCGAAAATTCAGCGTTGTCCGTGAGCGGAAATTCGAGTTAGATGAAAATCAAGAAGCAAATTTTTGAAAAATAATCAACCCAGTGAGAATGAAATCCAAGACTGCTGCGAGACAAGCAGGTGTTGTACCTCAGATCCACGCCAGTGCTCGAATATGCTTCAAAAAAAAAACATACAGGAAAAAAAGCTAAATGTGTAGTGCGACGAGTGTTATTGTAATAATGGACATTTTAGACATGTAAGACATGTAATATTGCGTGGCAGCCCCGCCGTGGTGGTCTAGTGGCTAAGGTACTCGGCTGCTGACCCGCAGGGCGCGGGTTCGAATCCCGGCTGCGGCGGCTGCATTTCCGATGGAGGCGGAAATGTTGTAGGCCCGTGTGCTCAGATTTGGGTGCACGTTAAAGAACCCCAGGTGGTCTAAATTTCCGGAGCCCTCCACTACGGCGTCTCTCATAATCATATAGTGGTTTTGGGACGTTAAACCCCACATATCAATCAATATTGCGTGGCAGAAGCGTGAAATCACACTGGAGTCCAAAATCATGTGAATTCAACAACAAGTGGTTCGTTTCAACGCTTACGAGTTACAAAGTGCACAGACATAATTGATTGCCCTTTTTAAACAGCACAGTTAACAAACGATGCAACTGCACGTGGGCATGTTGCCACGCTGTGGGCATCCTCATATTACCTCGCAAAAAGAGCAAAGATTGCTTACCCCCGTATCCACAAACGCTCCTCGACTTCACTTTCACCCTTCACTTGACAGAGTTGAGCACTGCGCCACCACTCGGCTGAAAATGGCACTGCGCTACTCACGAATCGCAGCAGCTTATCGCTAATATGCAGTGACCTGTCGTGACTAGAGACGGCGCTCCCATCGGCTTTCTCAAGTGAAGGTGGAGCGTTGAGTGAAGGGACGTTCTTGATTACGGGGGTACGTTACACACAAAGATCGAGTAAAAAGGGCGTTTTTTTGTCCCACAACAATAATTGTCTATCTTGCGTTCCATTCCTGGCACTATCGCCGTTGCGGCCGACGCACTATGAAGTCACGAACGACACGTGCGTTATCAGAGTGACGTGGCATTCTCGATAGGAAAGTGGCCAGCACCGAGTTTTCAAGAAAGGAAGGGTCAAGCAAGCCGGGTGATGATTATTGTTGCACGGTACAAAAAGACACCCCTTTTTACTCGATCTTTCATTGATTTGATTGATATGCGCGATTTAACGTCCTAAAACCACCATATGATTATTCAGAGACGCCGCAGTGACTATGGCTAGGAGCGGTTCACATAGGCTCTCGAAAAAGGTGGCGTAGAAGCCCGCTGTGAGGCCGTCCGCACCGGGAGCCGAGTTTGCTGGCATTGACTGGATTGCGGCCCTCAATTCCGGTAACGTCGCTGCGCCGCACATAGTCAGGCATTCATCCTCTTCCAGACGCTTAAGGAATTTACACAGCTCCGACAAGGACGCTGGCTCCAAGGCGATCATTGTGGTGTCCGGCTCGTGAAAGGCTGTCTCGAAGTGGTGCAAGAAGGTCGCCTCGATCTCGACCGGGTCTGTCGCGAGGGTACCATCTGGGCGCTTTACTTCTGCAATACGCACAGAGCCATTTCCCCTTCGCGCGAGACTACCTCTGGCCGCTCGTTCGAGGTGGCCCAAGTCGCGCGCTTTTCGCCAGTAGCTGCCCGAAGAAGCCGTTCGTACTGCACCTTGAGCGAGGCTAGGTAATCTCGTGTACAGGAGGTGAGGGTGTCAGCACTCTGAATGATACGCATTCTGCGCAGTAACTCGTTCATCTGGGACGTCAAGCGCTTTTTCCTTTTACTGCCTTCGTCTTGGAGGAGCACCTTCCAGGCCTCCTTGAGGTCGTCCCAGGTAGTCGATGTTACGCGGGGTATGCTCTAATCGAGGCCTCTATGAGCGTCTCGATCTGTGGTGCAGACACCGGATCCTTTAGTAGTGCAGAATCCAGGCGTCACGATGCGTCGGCTGGTTTGAGGCCAGGCTTTGCACGGAGGGTTGTTAGCAGTGGCGCGTGATCAGATAGAGCGGCCAGAGGGGGTGGCAAGGGGACCACCTCGCACGCTGTTAGGGGTGGAAGTAGGAGCTCCGGTAAGTACGCGCGGTCTAGCCGGCTAGCGGTGACCCTCGACACGCGGGTGGGGCTGAAGTCGTCGTCGTGGAGGCGGACCCATGGGTCTGAAAGTCGGAGGCGTTCGAGAACTTTGATGAGTTCTTTTGCACGGTAGGCTGAGCCTCCGCAACTTGGTCCCTGGATATCCCTCGCAGTGTCGACCACACAGTTAAAGTCTCCAAGGACTACGTGCGGGAGGGGGGTCAGCAGGTACTCGCCAAGCTCCCTGAAAAAGGGGTTCGTCTCCGATCTAGTTACTGGCGCGTACACGTTCACAAACCGGACTTTCTGCCCATCGATGAAGATGTCAAGCATTAATGTGCGGCCGTCAGCGCCAAACACGCAATGGGCTTTTTGCCTAAACCTCTTGGTGACGAACACAACCCCAACCCCGCATGACCTGGTCCTCGTCAATGAGAAGAAGGCTTCGACGTGACAGAGGCTGCGGAAGCGAGTGACGTCGAGGGGGGATCGGAAATTCGTCTCCTGGACGAACACGTCGATGCTGCGGGCTTTCGCAAAGGAAACGACCGCGGTTTGTTTCGTCGTGTCGCGGAAACCGCGAACATTCCAAGTGGCGAAACCATCAGTCGCACTATGGTGGAGTGGAAACGAGGGGGGTACGTGAGTGTGTGGAATGGAGGGGGGCAAGGGGAGGCATCGCATGGGGGAGTGAAACAGGAAGGGGTAAACGGCGGCGCTGTAACGAAGCGAAGGTGTTATCAGATCGGCTCGCTGGCTTTAGGGGGTGGTTCCCCTTTGCCTGCGGCGCTTTGGCCGAGCTTCTGCGTCTTCGCCTTCGGTGGGGCATTGCTGTCGCTCGCCGTCGCTTCTGACCCAATTCGGGGTTGTCGCGCCTCTCTGCTTGTGGTTCTCCCTCTCGTTTCTTTTTTCTTCTCCTCTCCCTGGCGTCGGAGCGAGCGCGAACCAGCTCTCTGCTCACGGCCTGACACCCGCTGGGACGCGAGTGGGTCAAGTTGGCGGTCTGTGTAGGGCGACGCTTTACCGGAGGGGTGCTCAAAGGAGAGGGGCTGGTTTATTTGAGCACGTTCTTGGTCGTCAGGGAGCGCGTAATACCCGCGGCTCACGATGGGCAATTCGTCCTTGGCGGGGTCATTGGTAGCGTCGTCCCAAGTCCTGGGCGCACACTCGGGCCAACATGTTAAAGGGTGTTTGGGAGGCGGTTGGGGGAGGGGGGGGCTCACTTCGCTTAAAAGTTTCGGCAAGTACCGGGAAGTTTTGGCCTTCATCTTGGACTGACGGGGGGGACGAATGGCATAGACGGGAACGATTGGGCCGAGACGGTTTCGAGGTCGCTCGATTCCGTTTCCGATGACATGGTGGCGGCATCGTCAGTCTTCTCAGGCTTGTCTTCCTCGTTGGCGGATGAATCCGCCGCAGTGCTTCCTGTGAGCAAGCTGGCATCCGTTTCGCGGCCTTGATGGGAGGGAGGCCTTGGGGGGCGCGGGCCGCGGTCCTGGATACGAGCTTTTGTAAGCGAGAGGGGGGTTCGCCTGGCTTCTGCGACGGGGAGCCACTCGGCTGGACCGAGTTCGACGCGAGATCTGATACCGAGGGGAACCCATGAGCTGCTGATGCATAAGAGCGCCTCCCAAAACATTCTTTCGTTCCGTGGTGACCCCCCGCAACGCTTACATTCGGCTGAACAGCCCTCAGTTTGATGACCGAAAGTTCCGCATCGTTTGCAGTATGGTGCGGAGCATGCGGTCGCCATGTGGCCCACCTCACTACATCGCGCGCACACCCGTGTCACACAGGTCCCGTTAATTAGGGAGGCGATCGCCGGGCTAATTCCAAGGGCCGAAGTATTGGCCCCCCGAACCGCACCACGAAAGCGTGGACAATTTAGAAGTGGTCCTTTTTGGCGCGCCAGCGGACGCCGGCTGTGGCCCAAAGAACAAGTCAGAGCCGAGAGTTGATAAACAAAACAGATTTATATTCTCATTAATGGCTGATCAAAAAAACAATACACAAGTATGCTCACTCCACAATAGCTGAGTACAATTTGTCACCAATCAAACAATGTACTACACAGTACAATCAGCCACACTCGAAACAACGGACACAGACAAGAATACGCACTACAATGCAGTCGCATGCATCGAACAACCAAGACACTTAAAGACTAAAGAGATAGGAAACCTATTCAGTCCAAAGTTCTTGGAACAAAAGTCTGGATGATACTCTTCCGAGAATCACTCACTCAAAGTCCAGCGTTGTTGTCGTTCCGCGCCCTCGAAGTTTCTCTTCCAGAAAACCTCGTGTCTTCAATTGGCCACTCTCCAAGCTTCAAACTTCTTCGCCGGAAACACGTCGGCTTCACACACGCAGCTGTTGCCACGCGTCTTCGCTCGATAGCGGAAAACACACGCTCTTGTCTGTAGCTCGAGCCTTCACCCCTCAGGTGGAAATCCTCTTCTTCTTCTCCTGCTTTGTCGCTACGGACAAAACCTTCGCCGACTACACGGCGGAATCTCTACGCGCTCTGCCGTTAACTTCCGTCTTCTCCTCCTCGCTCATCTCCGCTGCTCGGTTAAATATCTTCCGCGCGACATTCCAGAAAGTTCTCGTCAATTCGTCGGCGCGATACGCAGCGAAGGCTGGGGAGGGGGCGAGACGGTTGCAATGCCCTCCGCGATGGATTACTCAACCCGGCGTGACCACGCCTCTCGTTCTAGAAATTTCGCGGTCTTGCTCGGCCGCCGATGTGGGGTGAGGAGGTTCGTCGGCGAAGCCACGCTTCCGAGGAGAGAGCGCGCGCCCGGGGAGCCTTTAGATGTTTGTTTTCTTTTTCCTTTGACCTCGCGGCGTCACTTTGGCGTTTCGTCGCGACAAATTGGCGGCGCGCCCATTTTTAGCGCTCGTTCTGTGACAACCCGCCTCATGCCTCTATATTCGAACAGGACCCGGTGCCCCGCAATGGTCGCAAAGTTGGGCACCGGCTTACTCATTTCGATTTTTACGACTCTGACGCCGTTCAACTTATTTTGGCGGGTGGCCACAGTAGCAAACGAGATGCCCCGCACCTTACCGTACTGTGCTAGGGCGTTGCCAAGTATCTCGTCAGACAGGTAGGCGGGGTATCGGTAGACGTTGACGTACGTGACCGGCGGCCCGACGGCCTCAACCGGTACGCTTACTCCATTAACCTTGAAACCTTCCGCCACCATTAACTTTGTTGCCTGGCTGGCGTTACGTGTACAGACGAGAAACTTGGCCCCGCCCATATGCTGCATAACAAGAACACTATCATCACCAGCTTCTAATTCAATAGCGTCTATAAGATCATCAAGGGATACGTCGCCGTCCGGTGCTGTGAAGAGGAAGCAGTTTTCCCGCACTGGTAGGTTGGTAGTGGCCGCCATTCTGGAGGGGCTGTCGCCAGCAGAAGGGGGCTTGACTTGTAGAAAACTAGTAGCGTGCATTCGAGCTGCACTCTGGTAAATCTGCGGCTAAGCCTGGGGAGACGCCGCTCGGGATCAGGAGGAGTCAGGTGGGCTCCGGAAAGGTAGCGTGAACAGGCAACCGTGCTCCTCCTGGCATAGGGGTGGGGGGCTCCGGGCTGGAAAGCCCGAGACCCAGAGGTGGCAGACGCTCGCACGAGCCGGCGAAGCCGGCAGGACCTGGTCTGACCGCAAAATTTAAAAGCCGAGAGGCGATTGCCCCGGCACCAGATAGCAGTGACCGGAGCGTCGGCCGTCGATCAACTACGATGCACCGCCATCTTGACCACGGTCACCTCGACACTATGTAAGCGTCAATAGAGGAGAGCAGTGCAGTCAGCGATGAAACGTGGCATAATGTCATCGCTGTTATAAAGCGTAGGTCGTCAAACGACCGAATGTTAATGAGAGCTATAGCTAGTTTTACAAAGCAGGCACGTGTTTCTTTGACTAGTTTTACGGATAAAATTTTAATGTCCACACAAACTTCGTCAGGAACTTTATTATCCATTTTCAGCCACACGTAATGTTTCAACTGGGCCCGTCGAACCTTTAACTCGTACAATGCGTAGGTTTTACACGAAGCGATAAAGTATACTTAAAGTTGAAACGGAAACTTACTCGCACGATTGTTTCTCGTAGGTGGAGAACAGGCGCGCCGCGGTTTCGCGGGCGGAACTGACTTTTTTTTTTCCGCCTCATGGGTGTTTCCTGAAACAATCCTCGGCGGCTTATTAACAGTCTCCGAGCCAGCAACGACAAACAGTATACGTGGGTCTCTTCGACTGACACGTGAAAAACTGCTAGAGAGGCGGCCAAACGTAATTGCTCATCGTCTCGGTTCCCGCGTGGTGCGTCAGGCGCTGTTTGCAACGCACACCTTCGACATCGTGCAGCCAGCTGTAGCAGCAATCCGGTTTACCCGAATAAAGAAAGAAAAAATCTGGTTTACCCATGCGTACAGAGACTCGCCGTCCGTGCGGGGGTGTAGCTTAGTGGTAGAGCGTTCGCTTCGCATGTGAAAGGCCCCGGGTTCGATCCCCAGCACCTCCAATTTTTTTTTTCTTTTTTTAAAACGAGATTTTTGATGAGGCTGTACTATTTGATCGTAATAATAAACAATTAAAAACGTATTGAACGCCACATAGTGGAAGCTACAATGCTTTAATTAATTGTTTTACACGCACAATCCAGCACCGGTTTGACACTTACTGACAGGAGCACGACCGAATTTCTATTCTTTTTCTTTAAATACCAGACTCAAATAAAAAAACCGCAATGCATTATGAAGCGTTGTAGTGAAAGTAAGGCCTACGTCGTTTCCGTTGAATACCTTTGTAACGTTCGCAACTCCTCAGGACGCTCCTTTGTTGTGTGTGAATGTACGGAGGTCATCGTCATATTAATATTGTTTAGCAATATCGGAGCGCTGCCGTTAAATTTCTCTCTGAAATTTTTTATTATGATTTCAAGTTTAACATTGTCTGCCGACATGCTTTGGCGCTTGCAAAGACACAGTTTATTTGTGAACTTGAAGTTTAGTCGCATCGTTTACAAAAGCTGTGCAATTATGCTTCAGATCTGGTTGAAACCATAACCATAGGAAATAATTTTAATTAATAATGCGTTAATTTTACGTCCGAACAAAGCAAAGAAAAAGAAAGAGGTTATAATATGTACGGGCATCGAGATATTCCTCAATAGAGAACTTTTAGATAATTTCTCACGCGTTATTTGATAAAAAAAGCAATTTTAGAAAACGTTTATAAAACAAATAAAAAAAACGTGTAAAGTTCGTGTAAAGACTTGAAATTTTAGACGCAAGCAACAGTAAATATCACTGGTTTTTACTTGATGGAAGACTTATGTACTATTCGTACATTTATCCGATAAAATGACCAAATCAACAAGCAATAGTTGCCAAGCTATATAACACAGATTGAATCGCATTGCCAGTTACTTTTAAATTAAGCTAAATAAATAATTTAAGGCTGGCCGAAAGTAATGACATATACATCACTATTACTTTTGAATAGTAGTAAGTCCGTTTTGAAACTACTTTACTGACTTTCGAATTCCGTGCCAAACTCACGCGCCCCTTATTTCCAGCGCATATACTTCGATATCTCAGATATTTTTTCTTAAAATTTCCGTGCTAGAGGTGTATGAGACTTGGACTTTTTTAACTTGTCTCTGTTACTATTCTTTGTATAACGATTTCTCATGCCATAAGAAAGATATACCATATTTTGGTGAAAAGTAATTGTGAAAGTAATCAGTGATTTTATTGAAATTACGCGCTTTACGTAATTTGCACCACTACTAAATTGACCATTTGCGGGAAAACCACTGCGCATGAGCAGTAACCGCACAGGTAGCGTTCCTGTACAGGCGTTTTGGTTTTGGTTGGAAAACATCAGCCTGGCGTTCCATCAATATGACCCGTAGTAACGGCGAACACTGCCGTTTTCACGCAAACACCGTACCTCACAGACGGTGCACAAGCCGTCCTCACTGAACCTATAGTTAATCGACAGACATTTCAAGGTTCAACTTCAAGTGTATAACATAATGTTCTTCTTAAAAAAGCAGGCGTAATGAGCCTGGCGAACCATCGAGGTAGCGGAGTGCAGGTATCACCTCACTTGGTTATTTCTCAGGCTGAAACGCGAGAAATTCTTGTTTTACACCGGGTATACAAACGTCAACAGAATGTTTTTCTCCTTTACCTTCTTGTTTCAGTAACGGGCATGCGTTTTTGGTTCTAAAGCAATAAAACAAGCGCAATTAAACCGCTAAACACTGCATTGAGCGTGTTAGTTGACGAAGATGTTTTCCAACCAAAAGCGAAGCTTTCCTGTTTACTTGTCACCACCCCGTTATAAAGGGGACGCTCATAGCATCCATCCATCCATCCATGGTCAATTACCAGAAAGCAAATTATATTGTCCATCGCAACAAAAATGTAGTATTGTTGTACTCGCTATTGTAAGTGTCCCGCTGTTGTGCGTATCGTCCATCAAAATATTCTATTTCCTCAACTTTGTATCTAATTGGTTACCTGTGATGTTGTATGCCCGCTTCCTGTATGGGTCTGCAGAAGACCTACAGTATTGTTAAATAAATAAATAAAAATAAAAATTGTCTTAATTACTGTCAAATACTTTATATGAGGATCACGCTTAACACTTGTGGCAAGCCCCGTCGTGGTGGTGTAGTGGCTAAGGTACACGGCTGCTGACCCGCAGGTCGGGGGATCGAACCCGTCTGCGGCGGCTGCATTTCCGATTGAGGCGGAAATGCTGTAGGCCCGTGTGCTCAGATTTGGGCACACGTTAAAGAACCCCAGGTGGTCGAAATTTCCGGAGCCCTCCACTACAGCGTCTCTCATAATCACATTGTGGTTTTGGGACGTTAAATCCCACATATCAATGAACTTGTGGCGCAATGTGCCAAGTGCGCCATCACCGGTTGAAAAACGCCATCACCGGATCACGTCTACATACAGAAAAGACGTACGCATATCATTGCAAAACAACATCGCGTTTCGTTTCGTCAGCGACGAACGTGGGAGAACTGGTACGCCATAGAACTTTGTGCTAACACCATGTTTGAGTTTTTACGACTATCGATCGCCCAAGGGATAGACAGACAGGGAGAGAGAAAAAGAAAGTGATCGCATAAAATTGTACATTGTATTCGTTTGATCGATTGTCCTTAGCGGCGCGTTTAGGAAAGAGCAGTTCTAGATTAAACAATAGACATCGTCAAAGAAATGGTGCGTCACACCAGTGACGTCCTGTGTCGCGAAAGCGACGAAGCAAAACAACTGAAGAGAATGACAGAACACAAAGCTGAACCCCTTTGGTCGAGGTTTTTTTCCATAGACGTGCGCAAGGTTAGGTTTGTCGCAGTTCTTCGCTCCCAATTAAGTCACTGTATGCGGCGTACATATAAGTATTTATTTATTCTTATACACATTTTTAGAAGTGTTTTTTTGTTTCTTTTCATGAATTGTACGTACCCCTGAGCATAGTTTTCTTTATGCACGTTAGAATTTCTGTTTACAGGTACAAATAATTCTTGTTGAGCATTTGAATGTATATTAAAATATAATAGCAATGAATTGAGAACGAACAACGTAACAAACACATAAATGTCTTCTGTGTATATGATTTTTTTTGCAGAAATAAAATTCTCTTTAGCACATCTGCAAAGCTACCTATCTTTCACACTCATCAAGTGTGAGCCCCGAGGTACGGCTTTATGCTCTCCCATAGAAGAATACAAAGTACTCTAAATCGTTAACCCTTTTTTCTTAAACGCTTTGCTCTCCCGCCCCCTTGCCCCCTATCAGGTTACTAATAGGGCGCCCACCCTCCTACACCCTCCTCCCCCACCCTCCACGCACACCTCTTCCACTGCTAACATGCATACATCTAGAAATAATTGCTGCAGCCACATCGCCTAATAAAAATGATCGGAAATAATAGGCGAGCCCAGGGTAATAATCCATTAGGGGTGGAGGGGGGGGGGGGCAAGCGTTTTCGCAGCTGTGTGCCCAAGTCTCGGTGTCACCAGCGCCACTGGTGGCTTGAAGTAGAAGGAAGGAAGGGAGGAAAATAGGGGGGAAAGAACAGCGGGGAGGTTAACGAGTCTATAGGTAGCCGGTTTGCTACCCTGCATTGAATGCGCCGGTCCTCTTGAAGTAGAAAATTAACAGCCAGCTTGGGAACTACAAATTGTATGCACGTTCCACCGGTGCGTACAAAACGCACATCGCTAAGCTACAAGTACAATGAAATGTCCTTTATCCCGGAGATTCGCGTTCAAAATGCAATGCGCACGTGCCTAATGAATCTCCAGCGGCCACTTGACCAGTATGCAATGTAAGAGGGTTGTCGCCCTATGCACAACGTCAACAATGCAGTCCGTCAACAATGCATGCTGTGTTGACGTCGCCCGATGCACGACGTCAACAATACATGCCGTCAACAATGCATGCCGTGTTAACGTCGCCCTATGCACGATGTCAACAATGCATGACGTCGCCCTATGCACGACGTCAACAATGCATGCCGTCAACAATGCATGCCGTGTTGACGTCGCCCTATGCACGACGTCAACAATACATGCCGTCAACCATGAATGCCGTGTTGACGTCGCCCTATGCACGACGTCAACAATGCATGACGTCGCCCTATGCACGTCGTCAACAATCCATGCATTGTGCATAAGATAGTGGGCGTCAGGCGGACGTTAACGGCTATTCTGAAGAATAGCTAAACGCTGTTACAGTCGATGAAAAAACTGGCTGGACAATTGAATCCGGCCATGGACTTCGATTGTCCCGTGTAAGTGCTCGAACCATGGCGCCTTTCTGGCCATTTTTGTTCTTACGCGAAAGCGTTAAACAACCTCGTTATGGGGAAATTAGTGTCGGTGCCGGCATCGTCGATCGGTTGTGAGCGAAAATTCAGCGTTGTCCGTGAGCGAAAATTCGAGTTAGATGAAAATCAAGAAGCAAATTTTTGAAAAATAATCAACCCAGTGGGAATGAAATCCAGGACTGCTGCGAGGCAAGCAGGTGTTGTACCTCAGATCCACGCCAGAGCTCGAATATGCTTCAAAAAAAAAAAAACATACAGGAAAAAAAGCTAAATGTGTAGTGCGACGAGTGTTATTGTAATAATCGACATTTTAGACATGTAAGACATGTAATATTGCGTGGCAGAAGCGTGGAATCACACCAGAGTCCAAAAACATGTGAATTCCACAACAAGTGGTTCGTTTCAACGCTTACGAGTTACAAAGTGCACAGACATAATTGATTGCCCTTTTTAAACAGCACAGTTAACAAACGATGCAACTGCACGTGGGCATGTTGCCACGCTGTGGGCATCCTCATATTACCTCGCAAAAAGAGCAAAGATGGCTTACCCCCGCATTCACAAACGCTCCTCGACTTCACTTTCACCCTTCACTTGACAGAGTTGAGCACTGCGCCACTACTCGGCTGAAAGTGGCACTGCGCTACTCAGGAATCGCAGCAGCTTATCGCTAATATGCAGTGACCTGTCGTGATACCAGAGACGGCGCTCCCATCGGCTTTCTCGAGTGAAGGTGGAGCGTTGAGTGAAGGGACGTTCTTGATTACGGGGGTACGTTACACACAAAGATCGAGTAAAAAGGGCGTCTTTTTGTCCCACAACAATAATTGTCTATCTTGCGTTCCATTCCTGGCACTATCGCCGTTGCGGCCGACGCACTATGAAGTCACGAACGACACGTGCGTTATCAGAGTGACGTGGCATTCTCGATAGGAATGTGGCCAGCACCGAGTTTTCAAGAAAGGAAGGGTCAAGCAAGCCGGGTGATGATTATTGTTGCACGGTACAAAAAGACACCCCTTTTTACTCGATCTTTCATTGATTTGATTGATATGCGCGATTTAACGTCCCAAAACCACCATATGATTATTCAGAGACGCCGCAGTGACTATGGCTAGGAGCGGTTCACATAGGCTCTCGAAAAAGGTGGCGTAGAAGCCCGCTGTGAGGCCGTCCACACCGGGAGCCGAGTTTGCTGGCATTGACTGGATTGCGGCCCTCAATTCCGGTAACGTCGCTGCGCCGCACATAGTCAGGCATTCATCCTCTTCCAGACGCTTAAGGAATTTACACAGCTCCGACAAGGACGCTGCCTCCAAGGCGATCATTGTGGTGTCCGGCTCGTGAAAGGCTGCCTCGAAGTGGTGCAAGAAGGTCGCCTCGATCTCGACCGGGTCTGTCGCGAGGGTACCATCTGGGCGCTTTACTTCTGCAATACGCAGAGAGCCATTTCCCCTTCGCGCGAGACTACCTCTGGCCGCTCGTTCGAGGTGGTCCAAGTCGCGCGCTTTTCGCCAGTAGCTGCCCGAAGAAGCCGTTCGTACTGCACCTTGAGCGAGGCTAGGTAATCTCGTGTACAGGAGGTGAGGGTGTCAGCACTCTGAATGATACGCATTCTGCGCAGTAACTCGTTCATCTGGGACGTCAAGCGCTTTTTCCTTTTACGGCCTTCGTCTTGGAGGAGCACCTTCCAGGCCTCCTTGAGGTCGTCCCAGGTAGTCGATGTTACGCGGGGTATGCTCTAATCGAGGCCTCTATGAGCGTCTCGATCTGTGGTGCAGACACCGGATCCTTTAGTAGTGCAGAATCCAGGCGTCACGATGCGTCGGCTGGTTTGAGGCCAGGCTTTGCACGGAGGGTTGTTAGCAGTGGCGCGTGATCAGATAGAGCGGCCATAGGGGGTGGCAACGGGACCACCTCGCACGCTGTTAGGGATGGAAGTAGGAGCTCCGGTAAGTACGCACGGTCTAGCCGGCTAGCGGTGACCCTCGACACGCGGGTGGGGCCGAAGTCGTCGTCGTGGAGGCGGACCCATGGGTCTGAAAGTCGGAGGCGTTCGAGAACTTTGATGAGTTCTTTTGCACGGTAGGCTGAGCCTCCGCAACTTGGTCCCTGGATATCCCTCGCAGTGTCGACCACACAGTTAAAGTCTCCAAGGACTACGTGCGGGAGGGGGGTCAGAAGTACTCGCCAAGCTCCCTGAAAAAGGGGTTCGTCTCCGATCTAGTTACTGGCGCGTACACGTTCACAAACCGGACTTTCTGCCCATCGATGAAGATGTCAAGCATTAATGTGCGGCCGTCAGCGCCAAACACGCAATGGGCTTTTTGCCTAAACCTCCCGGTGACGAACACAACCCCAACCCCGCATGACCTGGTCCTCGTCAATGAGAAGAAGGCTTCGACGTGACAGAGGCTGCGGAAGCGAGTGACGTCGAGGGGGGGATAGGAAATTCGTCTCCTGGACGAACAAGTCGATGCTGCGGGCTTTCGCAAAGGAAACGACCGCGGTTTGTTTCGTCGTGTCGCGGAAACCGCGAACATTCCAAGTGGCGAAACGGATTCGGTCAGCCATCAGTCGCACTATGGTGGAGTGGAAACGAGGGGGGTACGTGAGTGTGTGGAATGGAGGGGGGCAAGGGGAGGCATCGCATGGGGGAGTGAAACAGGAAGGAGTAAACGGCGGCGCCGGCGCGCACGGGCACTGCCGTCTGTAACGAAGCGAAGGTGTTACCAGATCGGCTCGCTGGCTTTAGGGGGCGGTTCCCCTTTGCCTGCGGCGCTTTGGCCGAGCTTCTGAGTCTTCGCCTTCGGTGGGGCATTGCTGTCGCTCGCCCCGTCGTCGCTTCTGACCCAATTCGGCGTTGTCGCGCCTCTCTGCTTGTGGTTCTCCCTCTCGTTTCTTTTTTGTTCTCCTCTCCCTGGCGTCGGAGCGAGCGCGAACCAGCTCTCTGCTCACGGCCTGACACCCGCTGGGATTCGCTCGCAGAATTTCAAGCTGGACGGTTGTGCCCTCGCGATCTCCGACATCAGCGTAGCTCCCGCCGACTGGTTCGCCCTCCGCGGTCTCCTGACGCCGTGCAGCTCTCGCATTGTGGCGCCCCGCCCTTGGACTGCTTCGACCGGATCCCCACTTTCCTATCTCCTTCTTTTTTCTCTCGCTTGGCTGTCTTCTTCTCCGTCTATTTTCCTTCTATTCTTTTTATCCCTCCTTCCCCCCACCCCTATAAGGCACTGCGCCGTGTCGCCTGAAGGCAGACAGAAATTAGGTGCCCTTTTCCTCTTCATTCTAACCACCACCACCACCCGCTGGGACGCGAGTGGGTCAAGTTGGCGGTCTGTGTAGGGCGACGCTTTACGGGAGGGGGGCTCAAAGGAGAGGGGCTGGTTTATTTGAGCCCGGTCTTGGTCGTCAGGGAGCGCGTAATACCCGCGGCTCACGATGGGCAATTCGTCCTTGGCGGGGTCATTGGTAGCGTCGTCCAAGTCCTGGGCGCACACTCGGGCCAACACGTTAAAGGGTGTTTGGGAGGCGGTTAGGGGGGGGGGGCTCACTTCGCTTGAAAGTTTCGGCAAGCACCGGGAAGTTGTGGCCTTCATCTTGGACTGACGGGGGGACGAATGGCATAGACGGGGACGATTGGGCCGAGACGGTTTCGAGGTCGCTCGATTCCGTTTCCGATGACATGGTGGCGGCATCGTCAGTCTTCTCGGGCTTGTCTTCCTCGTTGGCGGATGAATCCGCCGCAGTGCTTCCTGTGAGCAAGCTGGCATCCGTTTCGCGGCCTTTGGGGGAGGGAGGCCTTGGGGGGGGCGCGGGCCGCGGTCCTGGGTACGAGCACTTGTAAGCGAGAGGGGGTTCGCCTGGCTTCTGCGACGGGGAGCCACTCGGCTGGACCCAGTTCGACGCGAGACCTGATACCGAGGGGAACCCACGAGCTGCTGACGCATAAGAGCGCCTCCTATAACATTCTTTCGTTCCGTGGTGACCCCCGCAACGCTTACATTCGGCTGAACAGCCCTCAGTTTCATGACCGAAAGTTCCGCATCGTTTGCAGTAAGGTGCGGAGCGTGCGGTCGCCATGTGGCCCACCTCACTACATCGCGCGCACACCCGCCTCATGCCTCTATATTCGAACATGACCCGGCGCCCCGCAATGGTCGCAAAGTTGGGCACCGGCTTACTCATTTCGATTTTTACGACTCTGACGCCATTCAACTTATTTTGGCGGGTGGCCACAGTAGCAAACGAGATGCCCCGCACCTTACCGTACTGTGCTAGGGCGTTGCCAAGTATCTCGTCAGACAGGTAGGCGGGGTATCGGTAGACGTTGACGTACGTGACCGGCGGCCCGACGGCCTCAACCGGTACGCTTACTCCATTAACCTTGAAACCTTCCGCCACCATTAACTTTGTTGCCTGGCTGGCGTTACGTGTACAGACGAGAAACTTGGCCCCGCCCATATGCTGCATAACAAGAACACTATCATCACCAGCTTCTAATTCAATAGCGTCTATAAGATTATCAAGGGATACGTCGCCGTCCGGCGCTGTGAAGAGGAAGCAGTTCTCCCGCACTGGTAGGTCGGTAGTGGCCGCCATTCTGGAGGGGCTGTCGCCAGCAGAAGGGGGCGTGACTTGTAGAAAACTAGTAGCGTGCATTCGAGCTGCACTCTGGTAAATCTGCGGCTAAGCCTGGGGAGACGCCGCTCGGGATCAGGAGGAGTCAGGTGGGCTCCGGAAAGGTAGCGTGGACAGGCAACCGTGCTCCTCCTGGCATAGGGGTGGGGGGCTCCGGGCTGGAAAGCCCGAGACCCAGAGGTGGCAGACGCTCGCACGAGCCGGCGAAGCAGGCAGGACCTGGTCTGACCGTGAAGTTTAAAAGCCGAGAAGCGATTGCCCCGGCCCCAGATAGCAGTGACCGGAGCGTCGGCCGTCGATCAACTACGGGGCACCGCCATCTTAACCACGGTCACCTCGACACTATGTAAGCGTCAATAGAGGAGAGCAAGCAGTGCAGTCAGCGATGAAACGTGGCACCAGCAAAGAGTATTATTACAACGACATCTTCACCACGGTGCTCAGACACCAGGTAGCATAATGCCGTCGCTGTTATAGAGCGTAGGTCGTGAAACGACCGACCGTCATTGAGAGCTATAGCTTTCTCCACAAAGCAGACACGTGTTTCTTTCACTAGTTTTATGCATAAAATTTTAATGTTCCCACAAACTTCGTCAAGAACTTTATTATCCATTTTCAGCCACACGTAATATTTCAACTGGGCCCGTCGAACCTTTAACTCGTATAATGCGTAGGTTTCATATGAAGCGATAAAGTATACTTAAAGTTGAAACGGAAACTAACTCGCACGATTGTTTCTCGTAGGTGGAGAACAGGCGCGCCGCGGTTTCGCGGGCGGAAGTGACATTATTTTTTTCCGCCTTATGGTTGTTGCCTGAAACAAACATCGGCGGCTTATTAACAGTCTCCGAGCCAGCAACGACAAACAGTATACGTGGGTCTCTTCTACTGACACGTGAAAAACTGCTAGAGAGGAGGCCAAACGTAATTGCTCATCGTCTCGGTTCCCGCGTGGTGCGTCAGGCGCTGTTTGCAACGCACACCTTCGACACCGTGCAGTTAGGTGTAGCAGCAATCCGGTTCACCCACGCGTACGGAGCCACGCCGACTGTACGGGGGTGTAGCTCAGTGGTAGAGCGTTCGCTTTGCATGTGAAAGGCCCCGGGTTCGATCCCCGGCACCTCCAAATATTTTTTCTTTTTTTAAAACGAGATTTGCGAAGAGGCTGTACTTATTAAACAATTAAAAACTCTCTGAACGCCACATAGTGGAAGCTACAATGCTTCAATTAATTGTTTTACACGCACAATCCAGCACCGGTTTAACACTTACTGACAGGAGCACGACCGAATTTATATTCTTTTTCTGTAAATACCAGACTCAAATAAAAAAACCGCAATGCATTATGAAGCGTTGTAGTGAAAGTAAGGCCTATGCCATTTCCGTTGAATACCTTTGTAACGTTCGCAACTCCCCGAGACACTCCTTTGTTGTGTGAATGTAGGGAGGCCATCGTCATATTATTATTTTTTAGCAATATCGGAGCGCTGCCGTTCAATTTCTCTCTGAAATTCGCTCAGAAATATTTTTATTATGTTTTCAAGTTTAACACTGTGTGCCGACGTGCTTTGGCGCTTGCAAAGGCACAGTTTATTTGTGAACTTGAAGTTTAGTCGCATCGTTTACAAAAGCTGTGCAATTATGCTTCAGATCTGGTTGAAACCATAACCATACGAAATAATGTTAATTAATAATGCGTTAATTTTACGTCCAAACAAAGCAAAGAAAAAGAAAGAGGATATAAAATGTACAGGGCATTGAGCTATTCCTCAAAACAGATCTTTTAGATATTTTCTCACGCGTTAATTAATTAAAAAAACATATTGAGAAAACGTTTTAGAAAACAAATGAAAAGAACGTGTAAAGTTCGTGTAGAGACTTGAAATTTTAGACGCAAGCAACAGTAAATATCACTGGTTTTTACTTGATGGAAGACTTATGTACTATTCGTACATTTATCCGATAAAATGACCAAATCAACAAGCAATAGTTGCCAAGCTATATAACACAGATTGAATCGCATTGCCAGTTACTTTTAAATTAAGCTAAATAAATAATTTAAGACTGGCCGAAAGTGATGACATATACATCACTATTACTTTTGAATAGTAGTAAGTCCGTTCTGAAACTACTTTACTGACTTTCGAATTCCGTGCCAAACTCACGCGCCCCTTATTTCCAGCGCATATACTTCGATATCTCAGATATTTTCGCTTAAAATTTCCGTGCTAGAGGTGTATGGGACTTGGACATTTTGAACTTGTCTCTGTTACTATTCTTTGTATAACGATTGCTCATGCTATAAGAGAGATATACCATATTTTGGTGAAAAGTAATTGTGAAAGTAATCAGTGATTTTATTGAAATTACGCGCTTTACGTAATTTGCACCACTACTAAATTGACCATTTGCGGGAAAACCACTGCGCATGAGCAGTAACCGCACAGGTAGCGTTCCTGTACAGGCGTTTTGGTTTTGGTTGGAAAACATCAGCCTGGCGTTCCATCAATATGACCCGTAGTAACGGCGAACACTGCCGTTTTCACGCAAACACCGTACCTCACAGACGGTGCACAAGCCGTCCTCACTGAACCTATAGTTAATCGACAGACATTTCAAGGTTCAACTTCAAGTGTATAACATAATGTTCTTCTTAAAAGAGCAGGCGTAATGAGCCTGGCGAACCGTCGAGGTAGCGGAGTGCAGGTATCACCTCACTTGGTTATTTCTCAGGCTGAAACGCGAGAAATTCTTGTTTCACACCGTGTATACAAACGTCAACAGAATGTTTTTCTCCTTTACCTTCTTGTTTCAGTAACGGGCATGCGTTCTTGGTCCTAAAGCAACAAAACAAGCGTTTTGTTTTCCAACCAAAAGCGAAGCTTTCCTGTTTACACGACAGGGGGCGCTCACTTTTCCGCAAATGGTCAATTACCAGAAAGCAAATTATATTGTCCATCGCAACAAAAATGTAGTATTGTTGTACTCGCTATTGTAAGTGTCCCGCTGTTGTGCGTATCGTCCCTCAAAATTTTCTATTTCCTCAACTTTGTATCTAATTGGTTACCTGTGATGTTGTATGCCCGCTTCCTGTATGGGTCTGCAGAAGACCTACAGTATTGGTAAATAAATAAATAAAAATAAAAATTGTCTTAATTACTGTCAAATACTTTGTATGAGGATCACGCTTAACACTTGTGGCAAGCCCCGTCGTGGTGGTGTAGTGGCTAAGGTACACGGCTGCTGACCCGCAGGTCGGGGGATCGAACCCGTCTGCGGCGGCTGCATTTCCGATGGAGGCGGAAATGCTGTAGGCCCGTGTGCTCAGATTTGGGCACACGTTAAAGAACCCCAGGTGGTCGAAATTTCCGGAGCCTTCCACTACAGCGTCTCTCATAATCACATTGTGGTTTTGGGACGTTAAATCCCACATATCAATGAACTTGTGGCACAATGTGCCAAGTGCGCCATCACCGGTTGAAAAACGCCATCACCGGATCACGTCTACATACAGAAAAGACGTACGCATATCATTGCAAAACAACATCGCGTTTCGTTTCGTCAGCGAAGAACGTGGGAGAACTGGAACGCCATAGAACTTTGTGCTAACACCATGTTTGGGTTTTTACGACTATCGATCGCCCAAGGGATAGACAGACAAGGAGAGAAAAAAAGAAAGTGATCGCATAAAATTGTACATTGTATTCATTTGATCGATTGTCCTTAGCGGCGCGTTTAGGAAAGAGCAGTTCTAGATTAAACAATAGACATCGTCAAATAAATGGTGCGTCACACCAGTGACGTCCTGTGTCGCGAAAGCGACGAAGCAAAACAACTGAAGAGATTGACAGAACACAAAGCTGAACCCCTTCGGTCGAGGTTTTTTTCCATAGACGTGCGCAAGGTTAGGTTTGTCGCAGTTCTTCGCTCCCCATTAAGTGACTGTATGCGGCGTACATATAAGTATTTATTTATTCTTATACGCAGTTTTTTAGACATGTTTTTGTTCCTTTTCATGAATTGTACGTACACCTCAGCATAGTTTTCTTTATGCACGTTGGAACTTCTGTTTACAGGTACAAAAAATTCCTGTTGTGCATTTGAATGTATATTAAGATATTGTCACGGGGTCGTGACGTGGCCGAAGACAGGATACTTTGTGTTGGAATTTAACAGTTTATTTGGGCGAACCTGTGCCCGGCGAACGGAAAGTCCGATTACAGTAGCAGTCTCGGACTGATAGCGGCGAACGGAGCGTCGGCCTTCGATCAACAACTGACAAGCGGCGAAGCGCGTCGGCATTTATACTCTTGCCGTCGAATGTTCTAGCGTTATCGCTGGCGGTGGCGTAGGTTCCAGAATAATCTGTACCTTTCGCACGGTGGGCGTGATCTCATCGAAATGATCTACTAGAGTCCGGAACCTTCTCGAAAACTGCAGGCGCGGTTTGCGCTGAGAATCGTGTGGTGTTTTGGAACGATAACAAAAACTTGGGAAATGGAACGTGGCAATATATTAGCAATGCATTGAGAACGAACAATGTAACACATATATGTCTTCTGTGTATGTATGATTTTTTTTTCAGAAAGAAAATTCTCTTTAGCACATCTGCAAAGCTACCTATGTTTCACACTCATCAAGTGTGAGGCCCGCGGGACGGCTTTATGCTCCCCCATAGTAGAGCACCATGTACTCTAAATCGTTAACGCTTTTTTCCTAAACGCTTTGCTCTCCCGCCCCCTTGCCCCCTATCAGGTTACTAATAGGGCACCCGCCCTCCTACATCCTCCCACCCCATTCCCCGCGCACACTTTCTCTTCCACTGCTAACATGCGTACATCTACAAATAATTGCTGCAGCCGCATCACCCAATAAAAATGATAGGAAAGAATAGGCGAGCCCAGGGTAATAATCTATTAGGAGTGGAGGAGGGGCAAGCGTTTTCGCAACTGCGTGCCCAAGTCTCGGTGTCACCAGCGCCACTGGTGGCTTGAAGTAGAAGGAAGGAAGGAAAATAGGGAGAAAGAATGGCGGAGAGGTTAACCAGCCTATAGGCAGCCGCTTTGCTACCCTGCATTGAATGCGCCGGTCCTCTTGAAGTAGAAAATTAACAGCCAGCTTGAGAACTACAAATTGTATGCACTTTCCACCGGTGCGTACAAAACGCACATCGCTAAGCTATAAGTACAATGAAATGTCCTTGATCCCGGAGACTCGCGTTCAACACGCAATGCACACGTGCCTAATGAATCACCAGCGGCCACTTGACCAGTATGCAATGTAAGAGGGTTGTCGCCCCATGCACGACGTCAACAATGTATGACGTCGCCCTATGCACGACGTCAACAATGCATGCATTGTGCATAAGATAGTGGGTGTCAGACGGACGTAAACGGCTATTCTGAAGAATAGCTAAACGCTGTTTCAGTCGATGAAAAAACTGGCTGGACAATTGAATCCGGCCATGGACTTCGATTGTCCCGCGTAAGTGCTCGAACCGTGGCGCCTTTCTGGCCATTTTTGTTCTTACGCGAAAGCGTTAAAAAACCTCGTTATGCGGAAATTAGTGTCGGTGCCGGCATCGTCGATCGGTTGTGAGCGAAAATTCAGCGTTGTCCATGAGCGAAAATTCGAGTTAGATGAAAATCAAGAAGCAAATTTTCGAAAAATAACCAACCCAGTGGGAATGAAATCCAGGACTGCTGCGAGGCAAGCAGGTGTTGTACCTCAAATCCACGCCAGTGCTCGAATATGCTTCGAAAAAAAAACACGCACAAAAAAAACTAAATGTGTGGTGCGACGAGTGTTATTAGACATGTAATATTGCGTGGCAAAAGCGTGGAATCACACCAGAGTCCAAAAACATGTGAATTCCACAACAAGTGGTTCGTTTCAACGCTTACGAGTTACAAAGTGCACAGACATAATTGATTGCCCTTTTTAAACAGCACAGTTAACAAACGATGCAACTGCACGTGGGCATGTTGCCACGCTGTGGGCATCCTCATATTACCTCGCAAAAAGAGCAAAGATGGCTTACCCCCGCATTCACAAACGCTCCTCGACTCCACTTTCACCCTTCATCTGGCAGAGTTGAGCACTGCGCCACCACTCGGCTGAAAATGGCACTGCGCTACTCAGGAATCGCAGCAGCTTATCGCTAATATGCAGTGACCTGTCGTGACTAGAGAGGGCGCTCCCATCGGCTTTCTCAAGTTAAGGTGGAGCGTTGAGTGAAGGGACGTTCTTGAATACGGGGGTTACACGCAAAGATCGAGTAAAAAGGGCGTCTTTTTGTCCCACAAAATTAATTGTCGTCTATCTTGCGTTCCTTCCCTGGCACTATCGCCACGCGCCCGACGCGCTATCAAGTCACGAACGACACGCGCGTTATCAGAGTGACGTGGCATTCTCGATAGGAAAGTGGCCAGCGCCGAGTTTTCAAGAAAGGAAGGGTCAAGCAAGCCGGGTGATAATTATTGTTGCACGGTACAAAAAGACACCCTTTTTAGTGGATAGTTTATTGATTTGATTGATATGTGGAATTTAACGTCCCAAAACCACCATATTGCCACGTTCCATTTCACAAGTTTTTGTTATCGTTCCGACACACCACACGATTCTCGGCGCAAACCGCACCTGCAGGTTTCGAGAAGGTTACGGACTGTAGTAGATCATTTCGATAAGATCACGCCACTGTGCGAACGGTACAGATTGTTCTGGAATCTACGCCACCGCCAGCGATAACGCTAGAACATTCGACGGCAAGAATATAAATGCCGACGCGCTTCGCCGCTTGTCAGTTGTTGATCGAAGGCCGACGCTGCGTTCGCCGCTATCAGTCCGAGACTCCTATCTGTGCAAGACTGCTGCTGTAATTAGACTTTCCATTTACCGGGCACAGGTTCGCCCAAATAAACAGTTAAATCCCAACACGAAGTTTTCTGTCTTTGGCCACGTCACGACCCCGTGACATCTGGTGGAGGTGCTGCTTCGTTCATGTACCGGACGCCCCCGTCAAGCCGTGAACCCAGCCCCCTTCGCGGAGAAGACACCGACGCCAACCAAGAGCAGCGAACGAGCCGCCGACAGCAAGGTCTCCCACCGGAGTACGGCCTGCTACAAGACAAGGCGCGGAAGACCAAGACCATGACCTCGACTGCAGCGACAATGACAACCGGAGCGTCCCAGCCCGCGATCGTCATTCATCAACCCAGAGAACCACCAACGTTTCATGGCTCATCGTTTGAAGACTCGGAAACCTGGCTAGAAACATACGACCGTGTGGCCGCCCTCAACCGCTGGGACAACGAAGAAAAGCTCCGTCGTGTGTACTTCTACCTGGAAGACACCGCAAGGACCTGGCTAGAGAATCGGGAGTCCACGCTCCGAACGTGGGATGTCTTCTGCGGCGCATTTCTTCAAACGTTCGCAAGCGTCGCTCGCAAAGAGAGGGCCGCTGCTCTACTCGAGACCCGGGTTCAGCTACCAAACGAAAAGGTTGGAATTTTCACAGAGGAGATGACCCGCCTATTCCGTCACGCTGACCCAGACATGCCTGAGGAAAAGAAAGTTCGTTTCCTCATGCGAGGGGTCAAACAGGAGCTCTTCGCGGGACTAATGAGGAATCCACCGAACACCGTCCAAGAATTTGTATCCGAGACGACCACCATCGAAAAAACGCTGGACATGCGCACCAGACAGTATAATCGTCGCCTGACTCCAGAATGCGCTGCTGCTCAAGCCAGTGACTCCGACGACCTGCGTGAAACGATCCGAGCGATCGTGCGGGAAGAGCTGCGCAAACTGTTGCCTTCGGCGCAGCCTCAAGTGGATTCGATCGCCGACATTGTGCGAGAAGAAGTCCGGCAATCGCTCGAATTCCCGAAACACCGCCGCCCGAGCCAGAAACTATGAGCTACGCCGTTGCAGTGCGCCACAACGCTCCTCCCCGTCCACGCCAAAACGCCGCCCCGTCACACTTCCGTCGCCAGACGCCACCGCCGCCACCACCCCAACCGACGTCTTACCGTTCCCCAGTGGGCCAGCGCAGTGCACCGAGAAAAACGGACGTTTGGCGTGCAGCTGACAACCGCCCGCTCTGCTACCACTGCGGCGAGGCCAGGCACACATACCGCCGTTGCCAGTACCGACAGATGGGACTGCGTGGCTTCGCCGTCAATGCACCGCGTCCGCAGCCAGGAGATCGGCCACGTGACATCGCCGACTACCTGGCAGGAACTCAATGGACACCACGAAGTCCTTCCCGTTCGCCGTCGCCCAGCCGCCGCATGTCACCGCACCCCCGGCAGTACTCTGGCCCAACGCGAGGCCGGTCTCCTAGCCCGTATCCGGGAAACTAAGGGCAGCAACCGATGGAGGTGCGGTTGCTGTGCGACGAACTACCGAAGATCCTCCGACGACGACGCCGACGCGACGGAGCTTTTTGAACACAACCCCAACCAGGAAAAGCCCTGAAGGCAAAAGCTCACTTACCGAAGGTGGCCGGACGACGCAACATGGAAGCAGCGGAACAAGCCGACGCAGCCGTGACCCGACGCCACGCCCTAACTGTAATGCGAGACGGCGAACTAGCGACCTCGACGTTCTTATCGACGGCCACAGTGTGACGGCTCTCGTCGATACTGGAGCCGACTATTCTGTCATCAGTGGGTCGTTCGCCGCGAAGTTAAAGAAAGTTAGGACAGCTTGGAAAGGCCCTGAAATCCGCACAGCCGGAGGTAATCTCGTAACGCCTGCAGGAATCTGCACAGCCAGAGTCACCATTAACGGCCGTATTTATCCTACAGACTTCACAGTCCTACAGCGTTGCTCGAGAGATGTCATCCTTGGCATGGACTTCTTATGCCTCCATGGTGCTGTCATCAACCTAAAAACAAGGTCGATAACGTTATCCACAGAAGAAGCACTACCGCCGCGCACGCCGTCAGGACACCATGCCTTGAATGTGCTGGAAGAACAAGTCACCATTCCGCCTCGCTCACGCGTCATTATTTCAGTCGGCGCTCCTAAATCACCTGACTTGGAAGGCGTCGTTGAAGGCAGTCAGCATCTGTTGGTCACCCGAAATATTTGCGTCGCAAGAGGAATTGCAGAGCTGCGGTGAGGCAAAGCAACGGTTATGCTCACGAATTTCAGCAATGAGTACAAACATGTGAACAAAGGAACAACGGTCGCATACATCGAAGAAATTGTCGAAGCCACCAGTGCTTTCGCCCTCGCCGATTCTGCCGAACCTGCTCAGAGGAACCAAGCCCCTCCCATAGCTTTCGACGTCAATCCCAGACTTCCGAACGATAAGCAAGAACAGCTCAAGGCCCTGCTCCTGCAATACGAAGATTGCTTTTCGTCGTCATCGAAAATTTGGCAGACCCCAATCACGAAACATCGAATCATAACCGAAGAAAATGCCAGACCACTCCGTCAGAGTCCGTACAGGGGTTCGACGCGAGAACGTGAGGCAATGAAGAGACAAGTTGATGAAATGCTGCGGGATGACATTATCCAGCCGTCCAAGAGTCCATGGGCATCCCCCGGGGTGTTAGTGAAGAAAAAGGATGGGACCCTACGTTTCTGCGTCGATTATCGCCGCCTGAACAAAATCACAAGAAAGGACGTGTATCCTCTCCCACGAATAGACGACGCCCTTGATCGGCTCCATAACGCCAAGTACTTCTCGTCAATGGACCTCAAGACTGGCTATTGGCAAATCGAAGTCGACGAAAGAGACCGAGAGAAGACGGCGTTTATAACACCGGACCGCCTCTTCGAGTTTAAAGTGATGCCCTTCGGCCTTTGCTCAGCGCCTGCAACTTTTCAACGCGTTATGGATACAGTACTGGCAGGATTGAAGTGGCAGACTTGCCTTGTGTACTTGGACGATGTCGTCGTGTTTTCCTCGAGTTTCGACGAGCATCTTCGGCGCCTTGAAGCTGTACTTCAAGCTATCAAGACGTCTGGACTCACACTGAAGCCAGAAAAGTGCATATTTGCGTATGAGGAGCTCTTGTTTCTGGGGCACGTTATCAGCAAGTCTGGAGTTCGTCCCGATCCACGGAAAACAGCCGCCATCGCCGATTTCCCGCCGCCCACTGACAAGAAGGCCGTGCGCCGATTTCTGGGCCTGTGCGCCTATTGTAGGCGGTTCGTGAAAAACTTCGCCCGCATCGCCAATCCTCTCACTAACCTTACCAAGGCCGACTCGGAGTTCAAGTGGGAAACGCCACAGGAACACGCTTTCCAGGAGCTTAAACATCGCCTCCAGACGCCTCCGTTACTTGCCCATTTCGACGAATTCGCCGAGACAGAAATACATACTGACGCAAGCAGCGTAGGTCTTGGCGCCGTTCCTGTGCAGAGGGCTGACGGACTTGAAAGGGTTATTAGTTACGCCAGCCGATCACTATCCAAAGCAGAAGCAAATTATTCCACAACAGAAAAGGAGTGCCTCGCCATCATCTGGGCTACGTCGAAATTTCGCCCCTACCTTTACGGCAGGCCTTTCAAAGTTGTGAGCGACCACCAGGCCTTGTGTTGGCTAGCCACCTTGAAGGACCCTTTAGGTCGCCTCGCACGATGGAGCCTGAGACTTCAAGAATATGACATTACTGTCATTTACAAGTCCGGCAAAAAACACTCTGACGCGGACTGTCTCTCTCGTGCGCCTGTCGACCAACCGCTACCCGACGACTCGGATGACGACTACTTCTTGGGAACGAGAACTACCGACGACTTCGCTGAACGACAGCGGGCCGACCCGGAACTTAAAGCCCTAATAGAATTCATTGAAGGCAGGACCGCCGAAGTCCCGAAGGTATTCAAGCGCGCACTTGCGTCGTTCTTTCTACGAAACGGTCTTCTACAAAAGAAAAACTTTTCACCGCTTCGAGCTAAGTACCTACTTGTGGTACCTTCAGCTCTGCGACCAGAACTCCTGCAGGCCCTGCACGACGATCCGACGGCAGGGCACCTCGGTGTTTCCCGCACGCTCGCGAGGATACAAGAAAGGTACTACTGGCCACGTCTTACCACCGACGTCACTCGTTATGTGAGGACATGCCGGGACTGTCAGCGACGCAAGACACCGCCGACAAGGCCAGCGGGACTTCTGCAGCCAATTGATCCACCTTGCCGACCTTTCCAGCAGATTGGTATGGACCTACTGGGGCCGCTCCCGACGTCGGCTTTCGGAAACAAGTGGATCGTGGTAGCTACCGACTACCTCACCCGCTACGCCGAGACAAAAGCCCTGCCAAAAGGCAATGCATCCAAGGTAGCTAAGTTTTTCGTCGAAAATTTCGTCCTACGTCACGGCGCCCCGGAGGTCCTTATCACCGACAGAGGAACGGCATTCACTGCCGACTTAACTCAAGCGATCTTGGCATACAGCCAAACAAACCACCGCCGGACGACAGCGTACCACCCACAGACCAACGGCCTCACCGAGCGGCTTAACAAGACGATCGCCGACATGCTGTCAATGTACGTCGATGTCGAACACAAGACGTGGGACACCATTCTTCCGTATGTGACCTTCGCATACAACACGGCGGTGCAGGAGACAACGCAGATATCTCCATACAAATTGGTCTACGGAAGGAGCCCGGCAACGACGCTCGATGCCATGTTACCCAACGTCACCGACGAAGAAAGCCTCGATGTGAGCGAGTACCTTCAACGTGCCGATGAAGCCCGACAACTTGCGCGTCTTCGTATCAAGAATCAACAGACGACCGACAGCCACCGTTACAACCTTCGACGACGCTTCGTGGAATACCAGCCCGGTGAACGTGTTTGGGTGTGGACGCCGATACGCCGACGTGGACTAAGTAAAAAGCTTCTGCGACGGTACTTCGGACCGTACAAGGTGGTTCGACGTCTCGGCCCACTTGATTACGAGGTTGTCACCGACGGAATCACGAACTCTCAACGACGCCGATCGCGACCTGAAGTCGTCCATGTCGCGCGCCTCAAGCCGTTTCATGCACGTTAACAAACTGAAACAGTGTTTTTTGTATTATTGTTGTATTGTAATTCATTCATTGTACTTTCTTGCATTATTATTGTACCTTCATCTTTAGTTAAAGCATCGGGACGATGCCTTTTTTCAGAGGGGGGCAATGCCACGTTCCATTTCACAAGTTTTTGTTATCGTTCCGACACACCACACGATTCTCGGCGCAAACCGCGCCTGCAGGTTTCGAGAAGGTTCCGGACTGTAGTAGATCATTTCGATAAGATCACGCCCACTGTGCGAACGGTACAGATTGTTCTGGAACCTACGCCACCGCCAGCGATAACGCTAGAACATTCGACCGCAAGGGTATGAATGCCGACGCGCTTCGCCGCTTGTCAGTTGTTGATCGAAGGCCGACGCTGCGTTCGCCGCTATCAGTCCGAGACTGCTATCTGTGCAAGACTGCTGCTGTAATTAGACTTTCCCTTTACCGGGCACAGGTTCGCCCAAATAAACAGTTAAATCCCAACACGAAGTTTTCTGTCTTTGGCCATGTCACGACCCCGTGACAATATGATTATTCAGAGACGCCGCAGGGGAGGGCTCCGGAAATTTTGACCACCTGGGGTTCTTCAACGTGCGCCCAAATCTGAGCACACGGGACTACAACATTTCCGTCTCCATCAGAAATGCAGCCGCCGCAGCCAAGATTCGATACCGTGACCTGCGGGTCAGCAGCTGAGTACCTTAGCCACGAGACCACGGCGGGGCGATCTTTATATATAATATATATATATATATATATATATATATATATATATATATATATATATATATATATATATATATATATATATATATATATATATATATATATATATATATATATATTAGGAAAGATATATATACCTAAGGGCTCGTTTTTCCGTGTTTTACACAATATTAATGAGATCTAACAGACAATAACGCCAATGAAAGTATAGGGGAAGATATTAGACCAAATTGTAATGTAAATAAGAAGAAAAGTGGGTGAAAAGATAACTTGCCGTGGGCAGGATCCGAACCTGCGACCTTCGAATGACACGTTCGATGTTCTACCACTGAGCTACCACGAAAGCTATCCCCACAGCCACTTTATAGGGTTTATATGTGAATTAAACTTGGGAGTGTCAGTCAGCGCCAGCAGTCTTTTGAGCCTGTTTGGCGTCACGTAGCACGTGAACTTGTTACGAGTGGGCAGCTGACCAATAGTCCCTCATATACAACCTGAATGCACTAAGTCTGCCAGTACGAGACCCTCGTTAATGAATTAAGGAAAGAAGTATATACCTAAGGGCTCGTTTTTCCGGGTTTGTACACAATATTAATGAGATCTAACAGACAATAATGCCAAGGAAAGTATACGGCAAGATATTAGACCAAATTGTAATGTAAATGAGAAGAAAAGTGGGTGAAAAGATAACTTGCCGTGGGCAGGATCCGAACCTGCGACCTTCGAATGACGCGTTCGATGCTCTACCACTTAGCTACCTCAGTGGTAGAGCTATCCCCCTATTGAGGCTGGGGGGATAGCTTTCGTGGTAGCTGTCTCGGAATACGTCTCAAAATTTTTTTTTTTGAAACGCTTTACCACAACGGATATTTCCACAACGAATATCTCGAGGTCTTGTCAGATGTGCCGGATGGTTTGCGGACATAGAAACACATGGGAGCGACCACATTCCCACATATGTCAAGATCAGAGGATTATCACCTTGCAAGGTACGCGAAACTATCCAAAGAGTGGACTGGACCAAGTTTGAATCTCTCATGGAAGAACGCTGTCAAGAGAACACCTCATTTGACTTAGAAGAGGTGATCAAGTCCACAGTGCAAGACACAGTGTGCACCCTGACATGCTCTTCGAGAGTAACCGAATTTGATGTGGAATTAGAACGACTTCGGGCTCTCCGACGGCGTGCGGAACGAAGGTACCGACGCACGAAAGCAATCAACGATTTACGAATCGCTAGACGTCTTCAGAAGAAGATACAACGCCGCATAGACAAGCTAGAGTCACAACGTTGGGCAGCCTTCTGTGCTTCGTTAGATCCTCGCAAGCCTTTATCACACTTGTGGAGGACAATAAGAGGGCTCCGGACATCTCCCATTCAGCGGTCTCCATTCAAGGCTCTAGCCCTCTCTCAACAGAGATCGGAGGTCGACGTGGCAGAAGAGTTCTGTGCCAACTTATCTGGTCAACTCGCAGATCTCAACATCTCCACGCTCTCACGTGGTGGCACGACATCACACGATCACCCCATGGACCAATTTTTTTCTATTCATGAGCTTCAAGCAGCACTGGCTTTGTGTAGACGGACATCAGCACCCGGGCCTGATGGAATATCATACAGAGCACTGTGTCACCTTGGTGAGTGTGCGAGGAGTGCCCTCCTCGAGATATACAACGACTCGTGGCGAGAGGGCACCCTCCCAGTTAACTGGAAGACCAGCCGTTTGGTTCCATTACTGAAGCCTGGCAAGTCACCATTGGTGCTCACATCATACCGCCCGATTGCACTGGCTAGTTGCTTGGGCAAAGTGATGGAGAGGATGGTACTTGGACGGCTAGAATGGTTCCTGGAGCATCACAACATCTACCCGGACGCTATGACGGGATTTCGCCGTGGCCGGTCATCAATTGATAGCGTCATAGACCTGGTCACCTACGTGCAGCACGAAAAAGGCCGTAAGCGTCTCTGCGCTTCTTTATTTCTTGATGTTAAAGGGGCGTACGATAACGTCACACATGAAGCTGTCCTCACCGCTCTCAAGGAGGTAGGGGTGGGTGGTCGGATGTTTCAGTGGATACGCAGCTATCTCTCTGAGCGATCCTTTTTCGTGAGAACCGAGGATGGTGACACTTCGCTACACTACAGCCACCGTGGTGTTCCCCAGGGTGGCATACTTAGCCCTGTACTATTCAACCTGACGCTAATAGCTCTAAATGAGCATCTGCCAAGTACTGTCAGATTGTCAATGTACGCGGACGACATCTGCGTTTGGACGTCTGCAGTAACACGTCTACAGCTGCGAGCGCGAATTCAGAGAGCTGCCACTCAAGTTGCTATTTACCTCCGTCAACGAGGTCTGGAAATTTCCTCTGAGAAATGTGCACTAGTGGCGTTTACGCGCAAACCAATGCATAACTACAGCGTTCTGATAAACAACGAAAGAATACGTCACCTCAGATCATACAAGTTCCTAGGTGCTATAATTGACAGAGACCTCTCATGGAGCTCACATGTATCATACATGAAAAGGCGATTGACAGGCATCTGTCATTTGTTCAAGTTCTTCGCTGGAAAGAACTGGGGAATGTCCACAACTGCTATGTTGCGACTATACAGGTTTCTTTTCCTTGGATTCCTTCGGTACAGCCTACCTGTGTTAACCAACGCAAGTAAAACAAGCATACGAATGCTTCAAAGTGTCCAGGCTCAAGCACTCCGGATATGTTTAGGCTTGCCCCAAAGTGCATCAACAGCGGCGACTATCGCCATCACAAGGGACAACCTCATCAAGACCCACATTAATGTGGAAGTGCTGAGGACACATATACGACACCTTGCTCGAACCCCTCGACATCACCTAGCCTCTCTACCAGTGGTCCGACCATGCACATCTTACTGCAAAACAGTGACCGCACATGGTGAGTCGATCCCAACTTCGTTCTCTCCTGCCGCTAGACCTGTGACTCCGCCATGGTGCCTCGCTCAACCAATAATTAATATTAACATACCTGGCGTCGAGAAAAAGGCCAATTTGTCGTCACCGGCTCTTAAACAGCTCACACTACTTCTCTTGTATGAGAAATATCAAGACTCCACACATATCTACACTGACGGATCGGTTCAGCCGGACAGCTCTACAGGAGCAGTAGTGATACCAAGGTTGGCCACAACAATTAAATTCAAGACATCTCACGCAACAACATCAACGGCAGCAGAATTGGCAGCACTTCGTGCCGCGTTGCAATTTGTAGTTGATCAGCCTACGCGCAAGTGGACTATTTTCTGCGACTCGAAGGCGGCACTGCCGTCTCTACTATCAGCCTTACGCCGTAGACCACACGAGCAGCTGGTACTAGAGATAGCAGAGATTATACACCACCTGACTGAGAAAGGGCACCAAATTACATTTCAGTGGTTGCCCAGTCACTGCGGAATCATCGGCAATGAACGGGCCGATCAAGCTGCCCGCTCAGCCCACACAGAAAATCATAAACTGCGACTACCACTTTCTAGGACGGATGCTGCACGAGAGCTCCGCAGACTTGCTTGCCGGCAAACCACATCGCAATGGAATCAGCCGCACTTCAAGCATGCCCGACTGTACTCGCTTGACCCTGCGCTAAGTCTTCAAGTCCCGTCGAGGCTTCGCCGAGCAGACCAGACCCTGTTATGTAGGCTGTGGTTGGGCGTTGCATTTACCAACGCCTACGCTTTCCGCATTGGGATGGCCGACACCGCAGCCTGTGGCCACTGTGGCAAGGAGGAAACCATTCAACATGTTCTTTGTGAGTGCCTAGCGTATAGTAGGTCGCGACTATGCCTTCGCAGGGAACTCAACAAATTAGATGATCAGCCTCTGTCGGAGCAGGAAATTTTACAGTATCGTCAGGATGCGACTTCACAGAAGAGGGCCCTGAAAGCGCTGCTGAACTTTTTGCGATTGACCGGCCTTGCTGAACGGTTGTAGCTGGGACGCCCTTCCAGTGTGTGTTTTCGTTTTTTTTATGAGTGCGCGTGCGTTTTTTCCCCCTCTCTCTAACCCCTCTTTCTTGCCCCTACTTCCCCGCCCCCAGCGCTGGGTAGCAAACCAGATGCCAATATCTGGTTAACCTCCCGGCCTTTCCCTTCTCACTCACTCACTCACTCCACAACGGATAACCACAGCGTGCACCATTTTGTTCTATATCTAATTGCAGGTACGGCGAATGCGCTGAGCCCTTTCGCCTTCTTCCACAAGTTGACCAGAGGCGCTGTCGTGGGCATCGGAGTGGCCCTCGGTCTGATCGTTTTCGTCATCCTGCTTTGTTGCCTGGTGACACTTTGGAGATGCGTCAGGAGAAACGACAAGAGGGTACGCACTCTGAGCGAGAAAAGATGACGTAGCGAGAGAAAAAAAAGCCTATGACGTGATGTCACAGGCCGGTAACAATCGTGGAGCTGAATCAGATTAACTCATGAAGTATATTTTTGCGCTAACAGCTAAGTCGAACTCACCAAAATTTTTCCTGAACCGCACTCGCTCATACTCGCACCCACAATTTTTTCTTTTCAGCCGGACTCACTTCCACTCAACCCCGTATTCTAGCACGCCTCTTCACTCAACGCTCGACCTTCACTTGAGAAAGCCGATGAGAGCGCCATCTCTACGCAGTGCAAGTCACTGCATATCAGTGATAACTTGCTGCTATTCTTGAGTAGCGCAGCGTCATTTTCAGCAGAGTAGAGGCGCAGTGCGCAACTCTGTCAAGTGAAGGGTGAAAGTCGAGTCGAGGAGCGTTTGTGAATACGGGGGTCAAACTCACCAAACTATTTCTTAAGCGGACCTAAGACTCATACTCACGGCTCGATCTTAGACTGAAGGTGCCTGACCGAATCGACTCATGATTGAGTAGGCCGACCTATGCGCGATATACAGTCTTGCAGTGGTAAGCAAATGTGGCGTAGTTAGGAAAGGTTATGTGTGGCAAACGAGGCCTATGATAAAGCAAAAACAGAATGACGTGGCGTGCTAAGTCTGGAAAGTCGCAATCAAAATGCTCTGACGCAGTTTAGCAAATTCTGATACCATAGTAAGAAAATGTCATGTACGGCAAACTAAGTCCATGACAGAAGTAAAAGCAATGTGAAATAATTTGCAGAAGCCTGTGACGCGAGTAAGAACATATTGTATGACGCAGTAGAAAGGGCCTAAGGCATAGTAAAAAAGTTGTAAGACGTAAGTGAATCCTGAAACGTTCAGTAAGAAAATTCTACGTGTAGGAAACAGTCTATCACGAAGTAAAAAAAAAGAAGTCTATGAAAAGGCAAGCAAAACCTGCGAGGTAGTGAACAAGGCCGCGAGATGAGCAATGTTTTATTAATAAACCGCCGTTGATATTCGCCATGTTAGAAGTAGAAGCCAGTGAATGGACAAAGTGGCTTAGTAGAAGAGCACGGGCAATACGTACTCTACCTGAAGCTGTTTATTTTTACATATATTTTTACTTTCACGGTCCGGCGCATGTTCGCTTCTTATAAGCGTGACAGGGCTCGAGTAATGTAATTATCAAGTGAGACAAGTCATCGGGACAATTGGTGTCAGAAAGACGTGGTTAAAAAGACTGTAAAGTGTTTAGGATGCGGGGTGGGTTTGAAAGTGGACCCAAGTGTAGAAGCGGATGGAGAAGAGGCTGACGCGAAGTGTAGGCAATGCCAAAAGAAGCAAACAGACATACGTAAAGTATGGTTGAACACGCCCTCCCCCCCCCCCCAAAGAAAAATTCTGGCTACCGTTCCTGATGCGTGACTGAGTTTAAGCATGGCTAGTAAGAGTGACTCAAACATTTCTCTCTTGTTCGCAGGAGTCTCAAGGCTTGCTGTACCAAATGCCGTTCAGAAAAGCCGCTCCTGTACCGTACTACACGATGTACCATGTTCCAGAGCCAGAGAAGTAGCGAAAGCCCAGGTCTGCGACGTGGATGTGAACTAAGGACCAAGGAAAAAAAAAAAGAAAAGCGCCATTGCTGCACGCAAAATCCGAGGCTTCCTGAAAGTATACATTAAAGGAAACCATGGCCTCCGACAGTGCGGGCGCGCGCCCGCAATTTCGGAGGCCACGAAGGAAAAACTTTAAAACTGGGCCGAAAGGTAGCACTACCCATAATGCCAGGTATTAGGTCACTTTATGCTGTAGAGCTGAGGCTTGGGCGTGTACATAGCTTTTGGAAAACAACAGAAAGAACAGACAATATCATGGCGACCTCGTCGAGCAGCTCCCCCACTTTTCTTTTCCGGTGACGTCACAGGATACAGCAACGCTTGGACGAGGCTCACGTGGGAACATGTTGACTGAACGACGTGGCCGAAAGTAAAAAAAAATCAGGAAAACGAGTGAAATTACTGGGATCTTAATACTCACCTTTTGACTAGCCCACTTAAAGACGACAAACACCCCAGGTTAGGAATTTTTGGCAAATAAAGTCATAACCGAAGTCTTACGGCTTCCGCTTCCCGAAAACTGCACATCTTTGTCTCATTCGCGATGTTTCAGCCTAAAGTGAAAGATGTCAAGCATTCATAAGAGTGGTTCAAACATTCGTACTGACAACCTTATAGAGATAACTTTTTCTTGTCTAGTTGCTACTTGACGAGAGGAAAAAAAAAAGACCATTTGTGGCTCCTGTTGTTGTCGATGTACCTTAATTCTCTTTTCTATTTGTCGTATTCGAGGTAAATGTGTAGTTATTTTTTATGCATTTAAGTATGTTGCAGGCCATCCACAGGCCCCTGCAGGTGTATAGAATGCAATAAAAACAGGTAATAAACGCAACTGCATTAAACACTTTGGCGTAGTTGTAAAAGTAAAATAAACTACAAGGACATATTAGGAAAGATATAGGAATGCTTTGTAGATATAATAAATCAGAAGCATTTCTTTGCATACTGCAGACACCTTGAGAATTTCTATCTACACGTATCTATCTATTCAGCCACCTGCATATTGACTATCGGTGGTCTTGTGATCAGTGATCACTTCCCCAATTTGGGGTTGACGAAAATCAGTATAAGAGCTCAAGGAGGTTTGGCGATTATTACTGTCTGGTCATGACATGAATAACGTAACAAGCCCGTCGTGTACGACGTCAAACCTTTCTCTTCAGACACGTGTGGCACATACCAGCCAACCACGGTACGCGGATATGCACCACAGATGTTGTAGTGGGAGCATTAAAAGGCCAACTCCGGCGACTTTTTAAGGAGCGAAGCTTCTTATGGCGTGGCTTGTACGTCCCCCGTTGTGGTAGTGCGTAACATGTGGCACATACCTCTACACCAGTGGCACATGCCCGCCCTCGGGCACATATCCGCATGTCCAAATGTTACGAAAAACGTAGCATGGCGTCGTTATCACGCTCTCGGTGTTGACAGAGCGCTGACAGCAGAATGTGGTACATACTCTTGTTTAGTCCTTGGATTTTCCGCTGGATGGTGGTATTTGTATATGATGAATATATGATAAAAAGAAATGAGATGGCGGTACTTGAAGTGTTGACTAGATGGACGGACGGACACATTGACAGACAGAACACGGACGGACTGACGGACGGAAGAACAGACGGACGCACGAATGGGAGCACAAATGGGCGCACGTATGGACGGACAGGCACACAGACGAATTGACGGACGCTTCGCCTCATTCATCATCATTCATTCAGTAGATATGCTGTGATTTTTTATAACCACGACAGAGTAATGGTGCTTCAATGTTCCTGAGACATCCTTGCCACGTGCCCGATAGCTGAAATGCTCAACAAATTCGAAAATAATTTTTGATTCGCAAAAAACAAAAAAAAAACAAGCAATACCGAAACCCGTCAAAACTATTTGTCACCGTCATCAGAATCAACCTAGGTAATACTACGATCGAGAGGTCTGACGTTACGCACGTCAATTACGTCATCCGACGCAGACGTCAGGTGGCGGGAGAGATTGCCAGAACTTGCTTGGTTGCGCATAACGCCACCAGATGGCACGAATTCTCCAGGCCACCCAAGTTTATGCCAGCAGCGATCGGCTAAAACGCTTACGCTGTTATGGTCAATGTATGGCAAATCGTGTACGGCCCACAACGCAACACTACTTACCACCCATCGCCCGCCCACCAACACGGAAAAGGAAATCGCACGCTTAACAAAGGAACAGCCGGGCAAACCAACACAATCCATTGCAGGCAGGGACACGCTGCAGTGGCACATCAATTCCGTCACTTCCGCTCTGCAAACAATCAACGTCACACACACACACACACACACACACACACACACACACACACACACACACACACACACACACACACACACACACACACACACACACACACACACACACACACACACACACACACACACACACACACACAATGTTGCCATTAAATCTCGCAAGTGAGGTGAGCATTTGGAGGCAATCTATAAAATTAACTTGAAAAGCAACTGCGAAACTCTCAAGCCTGCAATTCGGCATAAATGGCGCAAACGTGCAAATTAACGTACCCAGTGCCTTTCGTTGAGATCGATTGACCTCGAAAAATCACAGGAATTAACGTCAAGAAAAGCTGACATCGGAAGCGTCAACCTGACGAATGCGCAGAATATATGTTATGGTCCCAGCAGGAATCGAACCAAATCATTCTGCGTGGCAAGCAAGTATTCTACTACAGAGCCGCGCCAGGTCTCGGAACTACTTTGAAGAAAGATTTTATGGAGCAGTGTAATGCTGGTGAAACGTAAGTTGTGGTTGCAGTGCCGATCGTCTAACTTTATAAACCTTATATATGCACTGCAATGACAGAGGCGTAACGTCGGGTTAGCGTCAATTCTGCTCAAGACCTATCTACTGAAGTTTGTCTATACGTACCGCTACCCAGGGCTACCGTCCTCGCAAGCACAACCACTACATTTCAGCTTACCTCCTCTGGTGTTGGCAATGGTAATAACCATGTTGCTCGTCATCTTTAGACAACTGTAAACAACTAGTGACATAAAACTTGTGCGACTGTGTGACATCCATGTCCGTGCGCATGACATTTGTGTTTAGCGTCATTCCATAACGTTTCGCCAAACAACGAAAAAAAAATTCACACCAGCCTCCGAATGTTTCGCATGACATTGACTCCTGCAGGTATACTTGGGATCTGCCGTATTTTCATTGTTAATATCTCCACGAGCTCCGCCTCTGCGGACCAGAAGGTACACGGTGCTCGGCTGCTGTTCCGAAGGTCGCGGGTTCGAACCCGGCAATGGCGGTCGCACTTCAATCTATAGCCGAAGTGTACTGCGCGATGTTAGTGTACGTTAAAAAACAAAACACCAGATGGCCGAAATTTCTGGAGCCCTCCGCAACGACGTCCCTCACAATCATATCACTGTTTCGGGACGTAAGATCCCAGATATTATTATATTAACATCCCCACGAGGGAGAGTTAATATCAGAAGAATGACCAGTTGGACAAGTTGGTACTGACGCATAAGTGTACTGCGCGAAAAACAGACAGATACACGAAGTGTACTGCGTGTATCCATCTGTTTTTTTGCGCAGTACACTTATGATGCATAAGTGTACTGCACGCAGTACACTTCGCAGTAAGTGGATGCACGCAGTACACTTCGCAGTAAGTGGATGCACGCAGTACACTTCGTGTATCTGTCTGTTTTTCGCGCAGTACACTTATGCATCATAAGTGTACTGCGCAAAAAAACAGATGGATACACACAGTACACTTCGTGTATCTGTCTGTTTTTCGCGCAGTACACTTATGCATCATAAGTGTACTGCGCGAAAAACAGACGGATACACGAAGTGTACTGCGTGTATCCGTCTGTTTTTTTTTGCGCAGTACACTTTTGAGTTATCTCCGCGTGACTTGTTACCAGCCAACAGGAGAATATGCTGAAAAAAAAGTATGTTTCGACATCTGTCACGTACACCAAGAATTCTAACGCTTCCACTATGTGAGATAATCGCATCATTCAAAGAAAGTTTTAGATTACAGTAAACCGCACAGACACATTCAGGTATTCATTTTTTCCCAATAACTACTCGTGAGTGGAATTGCCTATCACCCGATGCTGTACAGTGTCCAACAGTTGATTTATTTCTACATGCTCTCCATAGCCACTAACCGTTTTTTTTTTGTACAGTCATGCAGCCCAGGGTTACGCAACGCTTCAATTTTTCAGTCAGCAAAGCTATGTTATTGTTGTGATGTTTTTCTTTAGTTTTTCGTAAATTGATTCAGAAGTGTTGAATTGTAACCACTGTCGGTATGCTGTGTGATGTCAATTATGTTTTTTGCAGTGAACATTTCTGTATGCCCATTCCTGCTTAAGACCTGGTAAACAGGTCAGCAGTATGAAATAAATAAATAAACAAACAAAATAAATAAATAAATCAATAAACAAATAAATAAATAAATAAATAAATAAATAAATAAATAAATAAATAAATAAATAAATAAATAAATAAATAAATAAATAATAATAAATAAACAAATAAATAAATAAATAAATAAATAAATAAATAAATAAATAAATAAATAAATAAATAAAGTCCATGCAAACCTCGACGCTCAGCCCTATATGTACAGCCTCGCTAGTGAACCTTTCCTTTGTGGGTCTCGTTCAGACGGCGATTTCACACTCGCGCATCAGAACATATTTCACGCTCTATTCAGAGATGGACTATAAGGCGTGATTATCGAAAGGGGGCGAGTATCAGCGACGATTAATGCCAACGACCAACGGCCCTTCGTCGTGATTCGATGTACGGCTGAAGGTCCGAAATTCACGCGTTCACGCAAATTTTACGCCAGATTCCGACAAGCACGTATTCTCTTCCTCGCACGTATCCATAACACCGATTTTTTTTTCTTATTTTCGCGGCGCCTGCCAGCAGTGCACTGATTTGATGAGAAGGAGGCAGGTCGGCGTATTTATTGCGTCAGCGTGATCCCTGGTCGGCCACTTTGGCGGAGCCGGTGTGCTGCTTTTTGTGCATCATGAACATCAGGACGGCGGCGATGATGAACACGCTCATCAGGCAGGCAACCACGATTCCCGCGATGGCAGCCGTGCTCAGCCCTGTGCAGCGCAGGAAGAAGCAATCATAAACAAACGTCAGTCACCGTCCTCAGAATCAACCTCCGTACTACTACGATCGAGAGATCCGACGTTACATGCACGTCAATTACGTCATCCGACGCAGACGTCAGGTGGCGCGAGCGATTATAGATAGAGTCAACGTGAGATGACATGGCATGACGTATAGTTAACTGACGTCAGTTGGAAAGTGTCATCAGGGGGTGTCCTGAGCCCTTTCTTATCACAGCGCAATTACCTACTGCCCTCAGATGAGTCACTTTTTTTTCTTCTTGTCAATCCTTATTTACGGAGTTTAGGGAAGCCATGTTTACGGATTTTCGATCGCAAGCTCCCGTCTTCCCCTTCCAGCCGTTTTTCATATTGTAAGTTATAACTGGAGGCATCCATCACATAACCAAAAATGGCAATACCAACGTCGTTATTGCTGGATGCTTAAATGGAAGAACATTCGGCCCTTTGCTTCCTGCATCATTAGGAACAAGTTCAATAGATCACGTCAGTTTATGGTACATTAACGGAAATGAATGCTCCCGACTAAACGGCTCTAGCACGCGCGATTTGGTGCATAGCTGAAGATCCCCAAGAAAGTCGTACCGTCCTCGACCTCGAAGACGGTGAAGGATCCGGTCGAGGAGGCGAGGCAGGTGACCTGCCTCTGCTTGGTTCCGAGGGCCGTCATGTCTCGCTGGGTCCACTCCTCGTCCCGCTCGTGCCAGCGGAAGCAGCGCAGCACCATGCCGTGCACGCGGGACTCGTTGCCCGTCTGGCGCATCTGCAGGCCCAGCGAGTCGCGCAGGGACACGCCCCGCACCGCCTCGCCTGGATGAAGCCAGTGGAAAACCGATCGGGCCGGTTGGGAAAGAAAGAGAGAGAGATAAATAGAGAGGAAAGGCAGGGAGGTTAACCAAGCTTGGCTCGGTTGGCCACCCTACACTTGGGGTGGGGGAAAAAGGAGAATAATAGAACGAAAAGAGACAGAAAAGAAGTGGAGTAATAAAGAGAAGCATAAATAGTCAGCTCGAGACTACACAGCACGGCCTCGCACAGTTCTTTCACAAGCGGTCGTGAAGTTTGGTGGTCCTTAAAAAGTACAAGAGGGCTTTTGTGGCTTTGCGCGTATGGGAAGCCGTCGGCCAAGGTCCCAGGATCTTCTCTTCTGTAATCGACCGTGAATCCAGCTGACAGAGCTTGGCTTCCATAATACGTCGTTCGGTCTGGTATGCTGGGCAGCCAGTTGGGAATAATCCTGTTAAGATAGGCGGCTCGCACTGCAAACGAAGGAATCTTAAACATCCCATGAAGACACGAAGGACGAGCGCGTGACTCTCATAATGTGAAAATATGCGAGCGCACAAGGTAGAAAGAAAAGCACTTGACAGGAAAGAGCGTCTTTCCTGTCAAGTGATTTTCCTTCTACCTTGCGCGCTCATATATTTCCACATTATGTTGTACCAACTGGCCCAGCAGATTCCACTTTATTGCGTTACTCTCGCTGCGTTTCAGGTCTTTACTGCAGAATTCGTGACGCCAGCAGCCTAGTCAGCATCGCTGACGCCAGCAGAAGCCAGCGCTATCCGCAACTCCAAAAAACGCCCAGTGTGCTGGCAACACTGGTAAAAAAGAACAAAGGTGGCCACGCTTTACAGGCTCAACGCAGCACTTCCGCTTGGCGCTGTGCTGAAGTTTCTTGATTGCGGCGTCACATGGCGTTGCTTCATCGAAGGCATGCTGGCCACGAACCGCCTCATTCTCACCGGCATACATGATTACACAGGTGATTTAATTGATCGATTGAATGATTGATTGATTGACTGATTGATTGATTGATTGATTGATACGTGTGGTTTAACGTCCCAAAGCCACTATATATGAATCATGAGAGAAGCGATAGTAGAGGGCTCCAAAATATTGAACATTCGGGAATCTTTAACGTGCACCCAGATCTGAGCCCACGGGCCTACAGCATTTTTGCCTCCATCGGAAATGCAGCCGCCGCAGCCGCGATTCGATCCCGCAACCTGCGGGTCAGTAGCCGAGTACCTTGGCCACTAGACCACCACAGCGGGGTGATTTCACAGGCAAAACAGCGGAAAGAATGGCGCTGGGTGCGCAAACATTGAGCCTCTTCGGCGAAGCACATCAGATTTACTTCACGTTAAATGACCTGTCAAGCAAGCGCAAGGTTTAAGAAAGCGAATGCTCAAACAAGTGCAGCGGGCCTCTCCGAAAGGTGCTAGCACTTTGCGCTGCGTAGCTACTCTGCTAAAGGCAAGCGACCCCCCCCCCCCCCCTCTTCTCCTCCTAACAGTTTTCGGGGTAGCTGCGCTGTGACTCGGGCTGCCGATTGCCCCTGTCCCATTGAGTTCCGTTATTCCATCAAAGCTGAATACGCGTGCCGTTCACTTGATTACAAAAATGAGCTATGCCTGGGCCAGTGTATCTTGGATAAGGCAAATCTATAGTTTCGATTGTAGTAGGATTGCGGCTTTCTTTTTGTTCGCCAATCCATGTTATTATGTTTCTAATGAATAACGTCATGTGATTACAAACACAGACTTGTTCGTGCTGGCAGTAGTTGATATTGAACGCAGATATATGAACGCACACGCACGCTACGAATGCACGGACATGATATATATATACACATGAACATACATACACACACCTTACGCATGCACGACTTTCGCGCGCACGTTTGTGTGCTTGTATATATAAACACATTGCGAAATAATATATGTTCGCGGTGAAGGGATATAGCGGCTTCATTTGAGAATGGGTAGCACTACAGCAGGCACAGAGAGTAAGCATATGCGAAAAATACACTCACGCACTTAACGTGACGAATTTTGCAAAGCGCTTGCTTAAATAAACGAAACTATGCTACGCACCTAATATGAAGCTCGAATATTCGTAAACACACACACACACACACACACACACACACACACACACACACACACACACACACACACACACACACACACACACACACACACACACACACACACACACACACACACACACACCACTAAATAATGGTGTACTCACCAAAGAAAATTGAGTCACCGAGAGCGAATTGATTAGAATAAACTACCGTAGTGTCCGTTACCTTCTATCCAATGCGTTATTTTCTGATTTACGCCGCTCTTCGTCGCGCGTCGTCTGCATCCTTTGAAAAGTGATAGAAGGATACGTTACCGTCTTTGTACCGCGATGCCACACACTGTGGCTCACTGCAGTGGTCTCTGGACATCGCTTTTCTTTTCTTTTTCGGGGTCGCGCGTGCGACATGGCGACTATGCGGCCGCTTCTCAACGCGCGCAACGTGGTAACATCTCTTTTCAAGGGTGACCAGTTTTGCGCCGTTTCCAGGTGTGGCCGCTAGGTGGCGGGAGCTCATTTCGAGCCACGACACTGACGTAATAGGGAGGAGGCGCTGCGATTCGGAGTTGGTAGAGCACGGCCGGGCTAGACTGCACCTGCAGGCGCTTGGGTGCAGTCTATAGCCTGACCGTGGGTAGACTACCTCGATGCCCGCTGCGCTGCAGAAGCGCGCGCATCGAGGCACCCTAAAGGGTCGGGCGCAATGTAAGCCCCATAGATTCACATAATAAGGAGGCAGGGGGGGCTGCAACGAACCTCTCCCCCTCTGAAGGGAAATCCTGTGCCCGCCTATGTCTAGTTAACAAAATTAATTCTCGTGGGTAAACGTTTCTTTTATGGTAGAAGCAGACGGAGTGTTGCTACGTATATCGGCTCCAGGAGCTTTTCCCTAACCGCTACATCGTCAAAAGTACTCACCGGTGTCTGGTGTTCGGAAGGTGACCGAAACGACGGGCGCCATCCGGGTACCCACGTCGCTGCCGACGAAAGGATTGGTCTGGTGCACAGTGACGACGAGCACCACACCTTGGCACATCCGGGAACCACACTTCCAGATCTGGAACCTGACACGCGAGGGAACATGTAACACGGAAACCACACTGACACTTTCCATTGCGAAAAAAAGACTTGATCGCAATTAGCTCTCATGCGCAAGCTGCAGACATGCTAGCCTTAAATTTCGAAAAGCAGCCTCCTCCTTCCCCCCCTTTTTCTTCTTTTTTTTAGGTCATGCATCCCGAGACCCGCTCTTCATAAAAAAGGGACAGCACGTACCACTGAACTACAGGATATACAGGCAGTGCTTAGTCTGTCGCTGTCCTGTCATCCTGTGGTTCAAGCTGTTTCTCTTTTTCTATGGACATGCACCAATTGGCCCAAATAAGCAATCTAGCCCTGCTCTTCAAAGTAAAAAGGGGACTCAAAATTTTCCTTCAAGAGACCCGGAGGTACCCTGTCGAGACATCGTCATTCGCGAAGATGCGTTCCCTCACCTCTCCCATAAGGCCTTGTCGAAGGTTATGGCGACGTCATTGGTTCCAGGCCTGTTCAGGCTTGGTATGGTCACCTGATCCCGGTTGAGGAACCGGTGGTGGATGTGTGTCACCTGGTCAGCCACGAAACGGACCTGCTGGCCTTTCGGCAATCTGGAAGCCGTCACCTGGCAACAAGTGTGTTGGCAGATTAACGAGTCACTTCCTATTACATTACAACATTATGCATTTAGGCAGTTTTTTGCACTTTTCTATTCCATCCCTCGGTGCGCAGTCGTTGGATTCATTCGTATACTCTTACAAAGCATTTCGTCTCTTCTCTTTTGTTGTGAGAATTCAGCTGGTGCTAACGTGAAGTTAGAAAACGTTCTGAAATATGAGGCCCTCAACAGGTCATGAAAAACGACGCCTCAATCTACTGAGTTGAAACTAAGTAGATTCGTTATCGCTAATAACAAAGGCGAGTGTTAGAATTTTTTTTTTCGAAAACGAGTCATTTGCCGACATTTGTAGCACATGGTCGATGGCATTTGAACTTGAAGACCAGTAGCACAAGCGAACGTTCATACAAGGGAATATGTCTTCGTAATTATGACATATGAAAAGTGGCCTACGATGGCAAGTAACCACATCAAAACGTTATCTGACGAAGGGTGATGTTTGATTGTTGTTTAGATTGTCAGCTGTATAAAAAAAAACTTGTTGATACCAATCACTCCCTGTCATGAGGCAGTGTCTAAGCTTACGTTGTTTTTCGATGTAGCCTTTCCCTTTTGCCCAAGTCTTAACGAAGCAGGACACAGACACGTGCCCCTAGAGAACACCTTTATACTCTTCTATCACTATAAACTCTCTCAGTAAAGCTCATTCATGGGCAAGTTTATATAGGCCTTCTCGGAGGATAAAAGGAATACCTCATTTATAGTGGACTGTAGCAAGGGAGCATAAAAGCTACGCCACTGCTTTGGTAGTGCGTTTTTTTGTATGTGCGTGTGTCACGCCCATTTATTACATCCCAGAGGGTATTACGGCGGCGAAAAGCCTCACTTAAAAAATGAACGTGACAACTTTGCTTGGCACTGAAGAAAAATCTACGCAGCCAAGTCATAGTACGTTTCTCTATGACCAAATCGCGTGCATCCCACCGCCAGTAAAGGTAGTCCCAAAGTAGCGCCCATATTTTCAACGTGAAATGTAAAGTTTTCTCCTTTATTTTCTACGTGGAGCAATTTCAGACAGGACGTAGCTCACACCAGTCAGATAATCGCATCTTTTTAATTTATTTATAGTGTCTTGCGTTTTCAAACGCATGAGAAAGTACCGCCTTTCTACGTGCACCTCAAACGCTAGGTGGCGTCTGCGTCTACATGAGACGCTGAAGGTGCGCCTCCGTCACTTTCCACGGCGTTACGAGACGCACGCCAAAACGGACTACTTCGCGTAGTGCTGCTGCACGCGCAGACGGTCCGCCTCCTTAGCTTTCCCGACAGTGCCAAGAAAAGTTGTCACCGAGTATATACAATCTTGTTACAGTACGAGCAGCACGCAACGAGAACTGTAGGTTCAGCTTTATAATACTATACCTCCTCTATTCTCCTTTGGGCATTCTCGACGTTCCTGCGGACTTGGTCACTGTCCGGGTAACGGGCGCTCACATTCCGCGTCAGCAGGTAGACTGCTTCGAGCGTGTCGAAGCCGACGGGAATCTGGATTGGGACCAGAGCTGAATAACCACACGGTCATCGCATAGGGACGATCGTAGATATGTAAAAAAGACACGCGATAATCAAGCAGCGGCAACAACATAGTGCAGGTACTCGACAGCGTATATCACGCAAGAGAGAGAAAGAGGAACGCACACATTTCAAATTCAGTAGCAATACGCCCTTTACACTACGACACGCTGCATGCTCCACTCCCCTAGCGGAAAGGACGGGAAGCATTTTTAAACCTTAAAGGCTTACGTTCTGCCAGTACCGGTTGTTCCGGCCTCTACCAAATCCATACCGAAACGGCAGAGGGCACCAGAGGAAAATGAAGAAACCAGATTAACATACGAAAAAAATTAAATTACATATTATTAAATTTTATTACATGAACCGTTGCATTAAAGGGGAACTAAAAATGAACATTGACTTGATTTAGATTGACAAACTACACACTGAGAACTCTACTGCCACATGTTTCACTGTCATAAGTTCATTATTAGCGGAGAAAATCAAGGTTGAAGCTTCATTTTCTAATGTCGCGCCAAAATCTCCATGCGTGACGCAGGAAATTTCACAATGCATTTTCGGTATTTTCGTGGCATAGGCTCGATAAAATGTTCTGAAACTTTGTATGCTAGGTTTATGATCCACATAGATAACACTGTACTGAAAATTTTCCTATTGGAAGCTACGTGGGACCCAGTAGACGCCGTCAAAATTTCTTACGTCACGGTGTTCGGTGCGGGACTATCAAAGTGGCGTCATCTCCCGCACTTTCTTTGCGCGCGTTTCGGTCGTGTCGTGTCGCAGTAAGAGTGGTGTATTCAGGATTGTGAAATTGTACTTTACTAATACGCGAAAAATCGTTTTTCCCCTTTAGTGTTCCTTTAAACAGGCTTGCAATATTTACTTGATCGAAGCGTTACGTTAAGGAGTCACGTACAATTTTAATCTGAACATTATTCAACGCTTTGCTTCCGTTCAAAGGGGCTGTCACGAACCCCTTTTGTTGTCAGTGCCCATGCGTGAACGTTCATTCGCAGGCTGCAGGCGCTTACGCACGTGCCTTTTTCTTGAGGGCCATCTCGGAGATGACCGAGGTGGCCTCGAGGGCGCCGGAGACCAGGTCGACGTCGCCGCGGGCCATCATGACGCGGCACGCCTGGTACAGGGCGCGCACGTCGCCCGGTTCCAGTCTCTGGGCGTTGGTGCTCTGGAAGGTGGCCCCCAGCAGCTGGTCCAGCACCCGGCCGGGTGCCTCCACGTCGTCCTCGGACAGCGCCGACACCAGGGTCACGACGCTCGCTAGCTTGTTGCCTGATTTGCGTGCCAATGACGTGCATCCGAAAACTAATGTTCAATGTTCTGGGAAGAGAACAGCGCTTCGCGATAGGTAGCGAGGCACGTACTGGAAGTGGAAACGGAGTACACCTACTGATAGAAGGGACTGACCGCAGATATGAAGCATATAAGAACGGGGCGGAACACATTTGAGCGGCATTCCGAATTCATGAATGGAACATTGTATATCTCAAAAGAAAGGTATATATACTATTTTGAGGATTAGTTTCGGTATCTCCAGATTGGGCTGTTAACCTTGCCGTTTTCTAACTCGAGCAGGGCTGTAGTAGACGCATGCGCACGAGAACAGTTGGGGTGGAGAAATCGACGTTTCACGGTATTATTCGTTCATGTAGCGATAAACAAAAATAAGAAAACATCTCTTTAAAAGCCCAAGGTGGCGGCGTCCATGTGTCTTACGTAAAATCATGTATGTAACAGCTGGGTCTTACCGGCCCAGGACAGGGTTAAATTGCGAAACATGGGAAATGCACTGCGGTGAGCGCAGTCGGGCTGATGATGATAGGCATCCAGTACATCTTTATTTTCGCACCCATGCTTAGACTAAGAATACGCAACTATATATAACACCAGGCATTGCACACTGTACAGAAGCCCGGAGATTTACGAAAACAGTTCAACTGGATTTGAGGACGACACAGAGAGGCATAAAAAGAAACATTATAAATTAAACCTTACGGGACAAGAACAGAGCAGCATGCGTCGGAAAAAAAGGGAGGGGGAGGGGGTGTTAAGGACGTCTTAGCCGAAATCAAGAAGAAACGAGCATCGACAGGGCATGTAGCGAGAAGGAACGATAACCACTGGTCAATACAGGTAACAGGCTGAATTCGAGGGTTATACAAGTGCGCGGGGTAAACTGAAAGTTTAGGTGGGTAGATTAGGATTTATTCGGGCCCACGCAACCACAAAATCGGGTAGATTGCCGAAACATGGGAGATGCCCCGCAGGAAGCGCAGCCACGGGCTGATGATGAAATGCATCCAGCACCGACCGCACATTTATTCTCACACCCACGTCTAGAGCAAGAATACGTTGACCTCAGGTAAAACTTGTCAGAGCGGTCAGCAAAGGCAGGTTCGGTGACCTCAAATCTAGCTAATGGTGAACTGACGCTGGCTGCCAGCACGTGGCAAAGACGGGCCGGACGCCATCGCCGACATTCGCTCTGACCCGCAGCACTTGGGCTTAGATACCTGTTCCTAACAAGTGATGGAAAATCCGATATATAGACAAAAATTTCACAGGTTGCGTAACACCTGACCATCAGTTCTGATGTGGTAATACCTAGAGTCCCTATCCTGGCCGCACCGACATATACTGCAGTCAATGTTACCCAAGTTTTCTGTAAACGAAGATGTGAGAGTAAAAGAACCCGTGCGTATCATCACCATTCTGGTCATACACGGCTGCTACGGCCAGAATATCGCAGCAAACTTCTTGGTCTTATTTGCCCAGCAAATATTCTACCTACTCCACGAGCTTGCCTTCTCTTGGACTCCAGTCTGTTGCTCTTAATGACCACCGGTTGTCTTACCTACACGCTACATGCCTATAACCATTTCTTCTTGATTTACATACCAAGGTGCCCTTAAAACCCCTCTGTTCCCTGACCATCTCTGCTACCTTTTTGTCCCTTCAGGTGTATACAGTGTGCACAGTGAATATAATTAGTAAGTACACAGCTTGTGACCGTTACTGCACATCATGCTTATGAAGCAGAAACTTGGTGGTCAACAAGGCGGACCTTGGACGCACAACCAATGAGAGTATAAAATTGCAGCCATCATTTTACATGACGAGTAAGCACTGGAAAGCGAATGTGCAGTATCTGTGTACACTAGCGAAGAGTTGCATCGCACCTTGACGATACTGCATGGCGGATCTCTTGAAGGCCATCGTGAGGCTTTCGCTCAGGTTCCCCGCGGGCAGCGTTTCCAGAGAGTCGTTGCAGAAGATGCCACATTGCAGCGACATGTCGCACACCTGAAACGAGTTTTTCGTAGCGCGAAAGATACACATTTAATAATAACCCGACGTTGAGAAAAGATATGAAGTAAAAAGGGCTACTTGGTACTAAGCGTCTGTTTGAAGACGAATGCTGCATTGGTAAGAACGACCGTGCCTCTTATCATACGGCCCGAGAACCGAGTTCTATCGCCATTGCTTCGCTCACAGTAACTCTCTTTCTATATATATAAACTTCGATAAATAGCTATTTTAGGTATTATACTAGAGCTGTTATGATCGACGCTTGTTGGGCGTCGTAGATAGAAAATCATCATCATCATCATCACGGATCATCACGCAAGCTCGATCGCCGCCCAAGCACTCTGTACAGATGGTGAACAAGCGAATCTGAATCGCGAAGGTTCGTTTAGGCCTTCCTCGATTACTGGCTACGCCTGTAGAGAAATCTTATCCGATATTTGCCGCCCATGTGTCCTCTCGTAAATACATTGTGTACCAGTTGTGGTGAGCTGTGGGAGTCGGCCAATCATTGTGTTTACGCCAGAGAAAGAGAGACAAAACTTTATTTTTCGCCCTTGCTGGATCGGCCGAGTGTTCTGTTAGGTCTCTACGTTGGCCGTGCGTCGTGGACAGAAAAATATCGTCAGCCAAGCCAAGCCAGGGCCAGCTAGCTACCCATAAGTTCTGGCATGACTATAGAGTGAACTAGAGCTGTGATCCCATCTTGTGTGACCTAAGCTGCAAGGTTTAGTATAACAATCTAAGTTTAGAGCAGCGTAGCACTGAGGCACTCACATGGACGCAGACGGAACTGAAGTTTGCGGACGGCACGATGAACTGGAGGAAAGGTGAGCGTTGCACTGTGGTCAGCGGCACCGTCACCACCTCGCCATCATTCGCCCAAAGCTGGTAGGTCATCGGCTGCGATCCAGGTGGCGCCACGCATGCATGCACCACGGCTGTCGTCTGCGAACAATGTGCAGAACGCCGACGGAATCAAAAATAATTCAGACAGCTTCACGCCGTCAGAACCGACAGACAGGGTATAGCCGACTAGCTCGTGCTACACAACTCTTCACGAGCCACCTCGTCTCGATCTTGACCGCAAAGCGCCGGTGGGAGGATTTCTGCTGTGCACTGTTGAACAATAAAACATCGCACCATGCGCGTCAACTAAAAGCGAACTGTGGGTCTCTGTGTCTAATCGGCGTTTTCGATTTCTCATTGCCCATTAGGACCAGCTGGCATGTTCCAGTAGGGAAACATCGGTCACTACAGGTTTCTCTCTTGCGCAACGCCACGATGAGCGCCAGCAGTAAGCGATGAGCGCCACCGCTAGTTTCAGCGTTAGCACTCGCCGCTTCGCATCTACACATAGTTCCCTTTAGCGGGAGATGGTGTCCTTTTAAATGCGGAACATTTTATAGTCGCACCTACTCGCAAATCCGGCCTCGGTGGCGGTCGGATTTGCTCAAGTTTCCCTCGTGGGAAGATGCAGGCAGCTTTTTAGGAGCGAAGCTCCCAAAACCATGGGTCTGTCTTTCGTAGCTCGTCGCGGTTCGTGACCGCCTATACAGTTCAATGACTCACTCAGCAGGCAGGCAGACAGGCGAATGGATGGACGGACGGATGGACACACACACACACACACACACACACACACACACACACACACACACACACACACACACACACACACACACACACACACACACACACACACACACACACACACACACACACACACACACACACACACACACACACACACACACACACACACACACACACACACACACACACACACACACACACACACACACACACTGAGTTTCACCTAGAAACGCAATTGCGATTTCACTGCCTCCTCCTTTCACGTCATGACGTGTGGCGATGGCAGCTGCTGCGGTTGCTAGGCAACGACTCAGCTCGCAGTAATTTCAATTTTAATGTAACGCAAAAAAACGGCAAGAAGATCTAAACTCGCAGCGCACACCTATAGAGCAGAAAGGACCCATGAAATAAGCACACATAGCAGGAGCGTGGACTAACAAGTTACAACCGTTGCAGCTCGACACTGAAACCGCGCTGCTCAAACAAGAAAGAAGACATATACAAAGCGCGAGCGCGAACAATACTCACAATTGTTACTTCATGAGTCAAACGCGGCCCCTACAGCGAGCAGTGGCCGCGTTTAACTTTTTAACCACTGTAATTTCAAGGAAAACTTGTGGTGGAAGCACAAGGCATACCCCATAAACGAGATAAGCGCACGCGCGCACGAGCGACTACACCCTGTGGAGGCGCGAGTGCGTCGCAACGAAGGGCGACGACCTTTAGAGAACATCCCCCCCCCCCCGCGCCACCTTCGCGCCATTTCGCCAGTGATGACGAAAACGCGCTTAAGTCGCCGAGCTCTGAGGACTGCCAACGGTATCTGGTGTATTTTAATAGCTAGCGGTTAAAAACTTGAAGAAGGCATGCGTTCTGGCCGAGTAGTTTCGCGCCGCGCGTTACGGAGCGGGAGGTAATAGGTTCGACACCCGCCAACGGAATATTTTCTTGCTTTTTATTTGCAATTGATTATCTTTTTTCACAACGTCATAACAGTGACGGAAATACGTCGGTGGAGTCGTGGCGGAACTCGGCATAAAACACTCATACTAAAATGTTCTTTGAGTCTAGTTGAAGGAAAGCTTCGGTGCATCTCAGTTCGGGTAATCCCGAAGGGAAAACATGTTTCGTAAGTGAGCTGCACATTTTTTGCCGCCGCATGGTTGCTAGTATCGTAAGAATGGATACTTTTATTAATCATTGTCGTAAGTTGAAGCGTCACTTACCAGGTTGAGCTGTTCCACCGGCTCTTCGGCCTCGAACTGCAGTCGGCACAGCGACGGCCCGGGCTTGGCGTTCAGCGACACGTTGATGCCTCCACAGTGGGACTTCTCGCACACTTCCAGATGGGCAGTGTAGGAGCCGTGGGGAACCAGGCTTCCTTAAGAAAAGGGGAAGCAGAGAGTACTTGCACCGGTACAGGAAATATCTACAGCTGCATCCGGACTTCAAGCACCGAAGAGAAGCACCATATGCCCTCAGGGGATGGGTGGAAGGAGGGGTGGATGGGGGGGAGGGGATGAAGTTTGTTCCACGCTTTTACTCAGTCGGACCTGTGCAGCCACTAAGTTACGGCCATGCAGGTACATGATAATTATGGCAGCCGAAGGCCCCTGATGATGCATTTCAACATCTGTTAACTTCCGATATTTCACTCCCGGAAAGTCAGGAACTAAGGCCAGGCTATCGTGGGAAGCACGACACTGTTACATTTTTTTTTTCATCCATGGTGCAGCGTACGTTCCTTGTAGTCGACAAGCTGGGGAAGAGGTTGCGTTGAAACACCCCCTTGCCCCCCTCTTCCCTATTTGGGCACCCTGCACACGCCTATGAACGGCACTGTCACATTGGCACCCAGTATGCGTGTAACTTTGCGATTGCAGTCATACATTTCGAGCCAACACAAACTTAGGAGCGGTGCCTCGCAATTTATCAAATACTTTACAGAACAAATCACGAGCTATAGATTGCGGTCATTAACTCGCAGAATGAAAGCGGTTACTCACAACGAACCAAAGGCTTCTGCACGTGCGCACATGCTGGGACGCAACTTTCCCTGAACAAAAAAATAGTTTCTCGCCGATAGACATGCTCTCACGTCTCTTTCTCGTCTCAAAATCGAAAGCACGAAAGTTAGAGGCCGTCAAGTTTGGACCGATTCTTCTGCCCTGAATATTTAAAGGCCATTACAAAGACAGCAGTCAGTTTCCCACAGAATTTGCAATACGCCTAATCTAAATTTACATGAAAACGGCAAACGGTGAACTTTGCAGGTTTTTCGTACGCACAGAAGGTCCGCTTCCCCGCCATACATCACCACATATGTCTAGATTACAGAAATACTTCATTTTTCTCTCAGTAAGTATACGGACAGTTTTTTTTTTGCAACTTGCTATTACAGAAATGTGTTCCGTCTAAAGGCCACAATTTGATATTGATATAAAGAATATCGATATCAAGGCCTCTTTGTCGTCTCTCTTTTCCTTCCTGCCTATTTCTTGCGCTGTGCCTACGATAGTTAGTAATCATGTAGTAAGTATATTAAACCAGCAAAAAATTACAGTTCTGCACTCTTCTCCCCTATCCTCCCATACTTTTTTGGGATCCTAAGAAGGCAAACAATTTTCTGCTTACTATTCATCAGCATTCTGTGCGCGTGTCCTCAATGCACGGCCGAAAGACAATACCTAAAGCGCCGCGCACATCACCTATACACTGCCGAGAAGAGGAGCTTTTGGGTGCTTGGGAATGTGTATATATCACGCCCGACGCAGCTCAAAGGGCTTGCTCACATTTCTCAGTGAGACAGGCTTTGATTATCGTCTTTAGAGCACTGCATGGCTAATGCGGCAAATGCGTGTCCTACGCCAAACGGGGCAGTGTCTGCAGTGACTCGTTGTGCTATACCACAATCACCTCTCATAATACCTTCCTCTTTCTCTTTTTTTCCTTTTCCTTTACCCCCGTGAGGAGTAGCAGTCTAGAAACACGCTTTCAAGGCCGACCACTCCTCCTCATTAAACATCCTTTTTTCTTCTGCTGCTGGTTAATAACAAATTATTCTTTCGTAATTACAAATCTCACGCTTACCGTGAGAACACGCTTGGCTTGGTAAACGAGAAAAAGCGCGAAAATAAAATGCAAGTGGCGACGCCACCTTGAAATTATCGCCTCAAACATCGCTACTTCCATAGATATTGATGCATGGAGTCTAGTAGGTCATCAGCGGCTGCTGATCAGTAAATAGAAAATACGCCGTCTTCTGAAGGGGCCATATACTTAAAGCAAGTGTCGGGAAATTTCGTTGAGCCAATATCACCAAAATGCGAAAAATGCACTTGTGAAATCCGTGACGTTACGTGCGACGATTTCGGCGCGAAATTTCAAAAATGAATCTTTGTCCTCGATATTCTCCTCTCATAATAAACCAATGGTGGTGAAATGAACATTATAGAGTTCTCGGAGTACGATTTATCAACATAAACGGATTTATTGTTTCCCTTTGGTGTCCTTTTAGAATACCCTGACGCCTCGTTAGGCCGAAATTGGTGTCACTGATAGCACTGACGGACGATGTAGGAGGCCACGAGAGCAAAAGAGACGTCCGGCCCAGCACATACCTTCGGGCAGCGTTAGGTAGGTGTGACCCTCCAGTCCTTTCTTAACACCGGCCGTGCTGTACTGGCATGGAAAGCCTGCAAGAAATGTGCATGCGAAAGAATACATTTGTGTACTACATGACCCGCACGTTGAAGTTAACGGGAGATAACCGATTGATGGACAGTTTATTCAGTCAGATACGACCTAACAAGACCAACAAGAATAATAGAAGAGGCGTAGGGGACATTTCTGGTATGTATGAACTGTAGCGCAGTCAATTACGATGTAAATGTAGAGCAATAAAACTGGATGAAAAATTGACCTGCCACCAGTAGGACCCGGTCGTATACGGCGCTCGCTAACACTCCTACATACGACTTCACAAACATGAATACCCCAGAAAGAGGATGGGAAAATGACCGCTGCCGTAGCTCAGCTGGTAGAACTTTGGAAGTGTTATCTAAGGGCTCAGTGTCTGCCTGCAGCACGTTAATTTTTCATTACCTTCGATTCACTTACATTTATCTACTAATCCCTCCCTGCCTTTCCTTGTATCTTTATCTCTCTCTCTCTATCTACTAATCGATATACATAAGATAAAACATACAAGTAATGTACTCTACGCATCTTCCTTAGCTTCACTATATGTCAGTTTGACACACTTAGCAGTGGCTCTCGTACTGAGCAAGTAGGCAAAAAAAAAAAAACCATCAAGCAATTATAAGCGTGGGAGACGCAATCAGTTTCGCTTACCTGGGACGTTCCAGTTGATCGATATAGCCTTTGAGTGGACAAAGAAGACAGCGTGGACAACCACCGTCGGACCAGAGTTCACCGAATACGTGTCCGTCACGGCATCGTACTCGTACACCGGCTTGTTGCCGACCAGTATCTCATCAAGGGATACCTGCGTTCGATCGATAACCGCATTTCGATAACAAAGCCGGTGATGCGTTCACGCCAACTTGCTCACAAAATAAACGAGTGAATAAATAAATTGGGTTAATTAAACTTCATTGGAACAACGGTTGAGCCCGGGGCTAGGCTGCCAGAGATCCACTGTTTGAGGAACATCTTTCGAGATCCTCAGCGATGGCCTTGGCCCGCTGGACGGCCCACTCCTGATCTTCAGGATCCCCGCTGAGCAAGGCGACTTCCCATCGCTCAGCAAGGCACGGCGCTTCAGAGGGTCCCCTTCAGTTGGCATCGTCCTTTCTCGTGGCCTCTCGTTGTTCATTGCGCATTCCCAAAGTATACGCTGTCGTTCTTCATGAAAGGGAACACGCGAACGCGTGGCCTGCGTTCTGTGGCGGCTACCTACAGCATCATCAACCGATGAATGAAGAAAGCGCGTTCGCTTCTGGCGTAATCTATGGCCAAACAAGATAACGAGTCATGGCCGGTAGACAAGCGCTGCTAGATTACGATCCTGCAGCTTGCGCCGTGGTCGCGCACAACGTTTGATACGTTGACAGTGGACTACGCACTGCAGGCCTGAGCAGAGATGAAGTGCAATCTAGCAGCGCTTGTCTACCGGCCATAACTTATTATTTTTGGCAACGTATGACGCTGAAAGCGAACGTGTTTTCTTTTGCTCTCGGTTGATGGTGCTGTAGGCAACCGCCGCAGAGCGCAGGCCACGCGTTCGCGTGTTCCCTTTCATAAAGAAGGACGACAGTGTACAGTCGCCATGTCGGCTCATTCGTACTCACACCACGGGCAGCAAGGCGACGGGTGCAGCATGTGCCGAAGGCGGTGCACATGGCAGGGGTTAGTGATAATGAATGAATCAATCAATCAATAAATAATCTGTTATCATCTATGCCAGTACTGTACCACCAGAGCCACTCTTGACCATATCCCATGAGAATGTCCAGCATTAGTAAGAAATTCTGGGGTCGCGGCTTCCAATGAAGACGTTCGGTCGCGTTGGGCCTGGACAGGCAACATTGGGCGATTCAGCAGGCCAAGGAAGCTGCCGGGAGATACGGTCTCTCCGTTGGCCCCTAAGTAGGAGCCCATCCCAGCAATCTGCCAGAAATTAATAAAGTCTACATCTCTCTCTCTCTCTCAACGCCACATCGCACAATTTGAATATAAAAAGCCACGCCGGTTTTACACAAATTTATATCTCTTTCATAATCTTTCAGGAATATAACAAAAGCTTAGAAAAAAGCTCACCGGATTGAATTCCGCCCGAAGCGGCCCCATTTCGATGTAGGCAAAATATCCCGTGTGCGTTCATTTGGGTGCATGATTCTTACGTGTTTGAAACTTCCAGAGCTCTAGACCACGGCGTATGAAAGGAGGACTACTTTAAGTCATACTGCTTACCTTAAATCGGTGCTTTAGGGACATGGGAGGTGCGGGCAAAGGCGGGGAAGGCAAATTCTTCCGAGAGGGAGGGGGCGCTCTGTGGCAACAAAAACATAGTTATTGCGCACCTTACGAAACTCTAATGATCAGAAACGCTGCTCGAAAAATAAAAACTGCGCCTATTACGTTCACGTTACCCTAGCTACCTCTCTCTCTCTTTCTCCGGAAAACATTTAATCACCTAGTTATTCAAAGAGCGCCAATGCATTAGGCAGCTGGAAGTAACCATGCGGACATTATTCCGTACAGTAACGTGCTTCCACCAAGCACCCACGTTCAGTCGCTTCCTCACCAGAGGTATGGGTTCGTCACGTGTGACGACCAGCGTGGAGGCGGCCGCGACTTCGCCGCTGCTGTTGTCACCGCGGAAGACCTCGAGAGTGAAGTTGAGCCTCTTCCCGGGCTCCAGTCTCTCGGCCATCACACGGAGAACGTCGCGGTTCGTCTCCAGCGGCTCGAGAAGCAGGTCGCTGGCCGCTGCAGGTCCGTAGTCGTAGCATGGTTGCAGGTCCTCGAGGGCGAAAACAAATCGGACAACTCAAACAGTGAATCGAGACAGAATTTGAAAATAAATGGTGCATTTTTTTAATTTTTAAATGTTCCTTCCCTGTATTTCAAGTTCTAAAACTTTACTTTCTGCTTTTAATAGCAAAGGTAATAAATTGGGCAGTCAGACATTCTTAAAGAAAAAAAAAAAACTCCTGAGGCGCCATTGCTGCGCGCCACCTGCATGAGGTTAAAAAAATATAAATACACTTTGGAAATTCCAAAGTGCGTTCGGCGAAAGCCTGAGCCCAATCGATTGACTAAGCCTTCTTGTCTGCGCATGACACTCAATGTAATGGACCCAGGCTTTCGCCAAACACACTTTGGAATTTACAGAGTGCCATGCAATTTTCTTTTTACAAATATTGAAAAAGTGTCGTTCGAAGTAATCAACCAGCTTCGTTGTGTCAGCCTTCGCGCAACTTCATGCAAACTTCCTATACATTTTTTTTCCCATTGCGATAGCTGTTATATGGATACTTTCGGCTAACCTTTGCCACTTGTCGTCGCCGTCTGTCGATGTCGTTATGCCCGTACAATACATATATGTATATAAGAAACGAACAAAACTCAGCAAAAAAAATATTTTCCGCCTTGCATAATCAAACGGGCGTGACCTCTCGCTCCCCAGCGTGCTGCGTTAGCTGCTGAGCCAGGAAAGCGCACGTCCTCTGTAGTAGTAACGGCGAACTATTTATATACACCATTTATACAGATGGTGATATATGCCCATCTGGCGGGAACATCAGTGTGTTCTCAGCTTTTTCAGAAAGATGGCGCGAAGGGCGCACTCGGCAGCCCGGCTGGTGTAATTTTTCTCCTACGGTGCGTGGTCGCCCGTGCGCGCTTATTTCGCGAAGGGGGAAGAGGGGAGCATTGTACGTCTTGGGCTTTCACCGGAACGATAGCATTGTAGTTACAGGGCGCACGAAGGTGACGTTTGCATCGCTATACTACGAACTATGTTAAGCTTTTCGGTGCTGTTTTACGGACACTTGGGACCTCAGGAGTAATACTTACAACCCATTAGCGTAACGAAGCGAAGCCTGACAACAGCGATGATGGCCATAAAAATGATGACAACAATGTAGATGACTTCGTGATACTCAAATGAGATGCGCCTACCTCATCTAGACAGCTCCACTGGTAGACCAGCGGCTTCACACTCGGACTCGATAGAGATCCATCGAGAATGACGTCATTCTGGCTCACACCAGCGACTCGCAGAGGACCACCTGGAGTTTCGATGAAGTGCACGGGGTTCGTAAAGCGTCGACAGCGAAAAATATGCATAGTTCATACTATTGAACGCTGCTCTTAGAGCGCTGGTAACGTTAATAAGAAATGACCTTACCCAACCTGTGACAACACTTGCGACGACACTATATATGAGACACTATATATGAAAAATGGCGTATGTTTAAACAAGCAAAGTCACGCGTAGTTTCTGTGTTCTATAAGTGTTATTATATATCTCATCACGATCATTAACTTTAGTCGCCTCCAACGTCCTTTTGTACGCCGCGGTGGGTGTTAAAAAAAAACTCAAGGCCATGTGATCTAGCACACTTGTGGGCAACTTTTTTTTTTTTCGCAGAATGCTGAGTTGCTTCAAGCCGACAGGGCGTACGCCGGACGTTTACAGGAGAGGGGGGACGGGCGCTTCGCAGACAAAGAGAAATTTGGCGTATTAACCATATAGGGAAAACATGGAATAGAAATAGTCTCTTTTTGACTGAGAAACAAATCTTGATTTTTTTTTATTACGGAAAGAGCTTCTTGACAGTCGAGACAGGAATTTCACACTGGAGGTATGAAGTGACAAGGAGAGGAGGGGTGCCCTGCAGGGAGCTTAATGGTAGTGGTCCGCGGGCCACAGGTCACCGACCACTGATCTAACACATATCGCGAGTCGATTCCTGCTAAAATTAATCCTATCTACTCGTGAGCGTAACAGCTGGTCACCTCACAATACTATTAAATGTGATTCAACATCGCAACTCACTGATAAAATGCGTTATTTTTGTAATTTGTTTCTTTTACACCCGTATGTTGCGCACAATGAAACGCTAAACATTCTACAATTACTTGTGTCGCGTAGCAATGCCTGTAGCCTGTGCATTTCCTTTCGTAAACATTTTCTTTTTAGCTGTCACGTTGCGTCTGGGTGTATTGACATTATGTTACACTTATGATCTTCAGTATTTCATTGTGGTTTTCTAGTACATCTTGACCGTACTTTTTAGATTGGTATTGCAGCACGCTCCCTTTCTCTTTAACGTAGTGATCAGCTGGGTGTCTCTAAAAGCTCTAAGCTTTGCGAGTCTGCACATGAATGAACGGACACACGCACACAAACATACACACACACGCTGCACTTTCTACTTGATGCTACTGTTAGCAGCAGCCTCCAATATCACACCTCGTCACTGTGTCCTTTCATAAACGTAGTTTTCTATCGCTACGCGAACATGAACGCACACAACAAAGCAATACGAGTACGCAGGATCACTAGCACTCGAACCTTTGATGACGGCCGTGAGCGGAGGCGACCCGACGATGAGCGTCACCGAGGCCTCTCCGTACTCCTTGGAATCGTAGTAGTTGAACACGCGCAAGGTGAACGTCACGTTCGTGTCCGCTGCGGTAACAACAATAAAAAAAGAAAAAAATAATAATTTGCGGAGCTGTATATGTTCCAAATACCAAAATATGAATATGAGGCAACACTGCAGTGGTGGGCTTCTCTAATTCCGACCGCCTGGTGTTGTTTGACGTGCACTGAGATCGCACAATGCACGGGACCCCATGGCATGCCGCCTCAATGAAAATGTTACCGCCAGGGCTCAGACCAAACCAACAACGTTCTGGTCAGCTGCTGAAAAAAAAAAACTAACGAAAAAAGGAACAAACCTCAAAGAAATAAATTGGCCCCGTATCTGCATTTATTCTGCAAATGTCGTCGAAAGACGATATTCTTGCGTGTGGAGAGAGTGAACAAAACATTTATTTGATGCTCTGCGCAAGAAAATCGGTTAATGGTATTCTGGAGGCACTGCATTAGAGTGCCTAGAGCATGCAGCGGAGCAGAACGAGCGCATCAAGTCACGTCCCACGCGAGACATGAGCGCCATCTGGCAGTTTTTTTCAAAAAACAAGCGCATGGCTCTGGGACGGGTGTGCGCGCCCGTCTCGGAGGTGATAAGGTGTTGAACGCAAGGCGACGTGTAGGTGCCACTAGCGTCTCGTTTTAGCTAAGCGTTGGAAACACTCGCCTTTCCGTGCAAGCGTTGCATGTTCAGCGCAGCGTGATAAGCGCTACGGTCCTTAAAATTACTTATCTATGCCTTTTCTAGTAAAAGGCGCACATGAAGAATACAAACGTGTTGTTATGATGCCCCAGACATGAGCAAAAATTGCTTTTTAATCGACAATTGCACAAGTATGAACGCTGAATCTTGAGCAACATAGGTGGGCGATGCAAATGGGGTCGACCGTTTCGAATACCCGATGTTGTTAAGAGTGAACAAACAGACAAATGTACAGACAGACAGACAGACCAAATTTTTCGCGTCGAAGGTCTGCTCACGTCCCCAAGCTACATAAAAACCCTCGTGCATAGCAGCGCTACGCCGCGTAGCCGACAAGCCACCGCGGCGCATAGCGACGGATGTGCGCTTGTGACGTGCCGCACCGCACCGTCGTTACGACGAGAAGACACACACCTGGCAGATCGAACGGCCTGACCCTGTACGCCGGAGAGTTTCGGTTGGCAAAGTTGAAGCGAACCAGAGGAGTGTCGACCACCCACGCGTACTCCAGGTCCTCTATGGTCCTGTTGCAATCTGACGTCGTGATCTCAGCGTAGAGGTAGATTCTTTGGAGGGAAAGATAGAGCGAGAGAAAGACAGAGACAGTAGTTATGGAATGGGTGTTAGACAGGGGATCAAAGCTAGACAATGGGATAAGAGTTAGACATGGGATGAGAGTTAGACATGGGATGAGAGTTAGACATGGGATGAGAGTTAGACAAGGGGTAAGAGTTAGACAAGGGGTAAGAGTTAGACATGGGGTAAGAGTTAGACATGGGGTAAGAGTTAGACATGGGATAAGAGTTAGGGTCGGGATAAGAGTTGGCCAGACTGGATGGATCAGTCTGACCCTGCACTGGGAAGGAGAAAGGGGCCTGAGAGGTGAGGAGGAAAGAAGTATGTTTCATACGCACACAAACAAGTGCTCCTTACAAAGTTCATCACAAGCGGTCGTGCTTGTAGGCGCGTCACAAAAAGCGTTGAAGTGTATCCGTGGAATGTATACGCAACCGATACACTTGAAACTTCTGGTTATTTAATTATTTGTACGAGTACATTGAGGGCCCGTGAGGGCGTGACATAGGGGGGAACGAATAAACAACTGCGATTCCGAAAAGTGCATGGTTAACATGCACAAGTGCACAACAATACAAAAAATCATAAAAATACCTGTAATGTTATGTCTATAATGTTATTCTCGAGATACATCTGTGCTAAAATTAAATTCAAACACAGCCACAAAAATTATTTGCAGATGGCGGGGACGTGAGGACGAATCTAATCACCCTGTTGAAAAATTACATGCGGTCTTACAGAAAACATGTGGATTACAGAAACAGGTGCACAATAAACTGCGTGCGGTTATACAGATTTATTCAGAAGAAACAAACAGCCTCCGTATCTAATATACGGAAGGATACATGCAGTCATATGCATTAAAGCAAAGTATGATACAGAACAAACGGAAACCGCATAGGAATACGGATAGAACAAACGGAATCCATAGCTGCTCTATGGGAAGACCCATATAGTAATAAAGGCGAGGAAAGTATGGTGTAAGGGACACGCATGGGTGGAATGAGCGGATCCCAGAGTCGAAGTACTTGCAAAGTGCAAAATCACATTCAGACTTTTTTTTCTGTTGATACAGCAGATTACGATACAGAATCTATCTGTACCGTTTCAATATGCCAAAAGATGTCACCATCATGTGATTAATGGGAACTGCACTTGAGAAAGGCTTCCAGTCAAAGGTGCCGATAAATCGCAGAAAGACGACACGCCGCTGGTGTCACTTTTCCTATAGGGGCGAAGCTCCATAGGGCCGAGCCATGTGCCCTGTCCGTCGGTGTGACATGCTATAGATATCCATATCCATATGAATATCCACATGCATATAGATATCCATATAAATATCTAGTTACATGGACATCTCAACACCATATACGCATTCTGATTACAAACAACTTTGTATATACTGTACACACGTGTTGTCACATCTGTGCATGATCGAGTGGGCAACGTACGGGAGTTAACGATATCACCGGAGCTTCGCCCCCTCGTCGTCATTCATGACGATAGCTATAGCGCGAGAACAGAACGACGACAGAGTCCTTGTCTCTGTGTCGTCGTTCTGTTCTCGCGCTATTACTATCGTCATGTCACACCAACTAGCACAAGCTGCCGCACTTCTCAGGCATCATTCACTTCGTGGGTGTGCTGTAACTTTTTTAAAACTTTTTCTTGCAGTGTGCTTTACCGATAAAAGCAGGCCCACGTCCATTGATTGTGCATTTTGTCCCAGATAAGACAGGTTTCCGTACATTGTGACATGGAGAGCACTGCACGACGGCGTGGTGCTTCAAGGAGGCGTACTATTTTCATATACCATGAAAGGGGGCGTAGTATTTTCATATACCATGAAACAATCAAGGGTCTCAAGCTCGCCTCGGCCAGCGCGCCGCAATTACAAAATTTAGTCCTTCAAGGGCCGGGATAGTGAAGGTGGAGCTGTGCGGAGTTTGAACAAATATCAGCTAACCCTGTTTCAGAAGGCCTTCCACACGTTTCCTATACTGGTGATTTCTGAAGGGGATTTCAGGCCAAGATTCGATAAACATAGTTGTACCAGTCTTCGGAACAACCGAATTCTGGGCAGCAATTTCGAAGTACAGCTCTTTTATTTATTTATTGCAATTTATTTATTTATTTATTTGTTTATTTATTTATTTATTTTATTTGCACGGCTGTGATTTAACACATGGCGACTGCATGATGCGCCCCACTAAAGATGTGGGACAAAGACGGTGCGGTTTGGGCCACCAGCGGACGTGCTCGAGATCCCCGGTCTAAAATACCGCGTCAGTATGCTCTACAAAGAGAGACAGCGAGGTGTATTCATCTTACTCGTCTTCGGGTGACACCTGCTGTCCGTTCATCATGGCGTCGGTGTAAATGACCACAACCGGAGCGTTCACGTCCCTGTGGATGAGAGTGTGCGACAGCTCGGCCACGTTCTTGCTGTCAGCCGTCACCTTGACCATGAACCTGTACTCCATGTCGAACTCAAGCTCTTCGGCGTCCAGCTCTAGAAACGGCGTGTTTGTACCTGCCAAGTCCGGTAAGACATCGTTATCATCATCAGTCAAACCCTTGCTGCTGTAGTGTCTACGGCCGACGCCTTGGGGCAACGGACAATGTCTGACGTGAGTGATCTTTTAGGGCCGTTCCACGCGCTTCCTGCACAGCCGCAACGCACGTGCCGGGACCCCTACCGCACGCAAGCAAGGGACAAATAAGCCGATTGGCGACGCTCTTTCACCCTCCACAGCGTCGCCAATTGGCTTATTTGTCCCCCCACTTGCGTGCGGTAAGGGTCCCAGCACGCGCATTGCGGCTGTGCGGGAAGCGCGTAAAACGGCCCTTAGGGGCGAAGCTCCTTAAGGTGCGGGTCGTTCCCTCGCAGTATGCTGTAGTAGCCACTACTAGTTAGTTTTAAGAACTGCTATCTAGATGGCGTTGTGTGTATGTCATTGGAAATAATATATCTAGATGACGTTAGCGGTCTTCATGTAATAAAAAATTCCTAGCATATCCACGGGGTGAATAATGATGATTGGGGCGAAGCACCTGTGCATGCATCTGATGCGTGCTCTCATGTGTTAGGAGTAGACGAACAGCAAACAAACAGAGGGAGGGATGGACGGATGGACACTTCACCCACCTCATGCTCATTCAGCTCGTGGATATGCTGTGAATTTTTATGAAGTTCTCTCTCTCTCTCTCTCTGTACCTGCCAGTAAACGCGAAAATTGACCGTCGTCGACATCTGCGAGCGTCTCACGGCGTCGGGTCGGCGTCAATACAAGTCATGCAAAAAAGCGTCATCACGTGACGACATCACCTATGACATCATCGTGGTATCACAGATTACGAAACCTCGTGACGTCAATATGGCATCCTGATGACATCACATGACGTGACTTTACATGATGACGTCATCGCACGAAATCGTCACTAGCTCAAAAGTGGGCCGATCACGGCAGAGTGTAAAAACCAGATTGCAGAAAGCTTGCGGTGCCCCCGATCTTAGAGGCCGTGCAAAACAACATTATGTGCAGAAAGCTTGCAGTGCCTGCGATCTTGGAGGATGTGCAAAGTATTAGATGTAAAAGCCTACAGTGCCTCTGATCCCGGAGGCTATGCAAAGCAACATTAGGTGCAGAAAGCTTCCTGAAGGGGAATCGATACATTGACTGGGGAGAAAACGAAATGGCTTTCGCTTTCAAATCGTTTTAGATGATAGATGAATACGTAAGGATACGTGTTTTTGTTTCGTAACTAGCAGAGTGTGGCTAGGCGCAGGTGAGCGTAAAGCCTTTTGAGGTGAGTGCACATCAAACCCTCTTTGCTGATCTTCGCTGCCACTGATCTTCACTTCTTTTAGTCAATCATGTAAATAATTAGTAAATAGTTACGCTGTTTCACGCGTGAAAGTATGTAGTATAGTGGTGACTGATCAACAGTGCGGAATAGATCGGGCATCAAGCCACCCCTGTGAATCGCAAAAATCACATCTGGACGTTACGCGAGAGGTTGGCCCTGCACTCTCCCACCCTTGAGTTTGGCCTTGAGGTAGTCTTCCAGAGGTGCACTGTCGTTCCGCACGGCAGACCACGCGAACGCCTCCACGGGTCCCAGAGGCCACGTGTACTGCACGTTGAGGGTCAGCGCACCGCACCGCGGAGCCACGCTGGGTCCCGTAAGCACCGCCGACAGAGCGGGACTCTCCGACGCCGGCAACCGCTTGGCGTCCGTTTTCTGCGTGAAAGAACGCCTCGGATACGAGCATTGTGGCTTGTCGTAATCACACGTACAGGAATACCCATCAAGAGTGGACGGGGAAGCACCTTTCGTAGCTTAACTGGTAGACCACCAGACACGTAGTTCGAAGGTTGTGGGTTCAGATCGCACAGAAAAAGAAGATGGTTCGTCGTCCACCTCAAGTTCAATTTACGTCACAACCGGTTAAGACAACAGTTTGTCACCCGTACACTTTCCTTTCCATAATTGTCCGTTGTATTCACTCGGGCAAGTCTAACAAACAGACGAGCCTCTACGAAAAATTCCCCTTCTTTAGTTCGTAGCCCACGCTAGGCAGATCATGACTGCATCAGAAGATTTCTAGTCAGAGCGCCTAATGATTTCCGCATTATATTACTTGATTCTACAAAACGCATTTTCTCGCGTATAGCCCACGCAAAAGATACTGAAAATTAGAAGCTAAAGTCGGTGTTGCGGGTTATACGCAAATTGCTCTGTGCAAGCTTGTGGCTGCGCCGAAAAAAAAAAGTATGAAAGCAGTTCAGTGTACCATGCATACTTTACTGAGATGGATGTATGCTGCTGTCGCTAAGTTCGCCTATCTGAAGAGGTGTATAAAAATTATATTTACCATAGACGGTTAACACCAGTAGCAATTCAACATAAAATTTTTTGTCACACACGGTTAACATCAATAAGAATTCAACATAACATTTTCATGCCCGACACGCACGAGAATCGTAAAACCACCTTCCGAAAGAAATGCCAGAAGTGTCGCAGTGACAGTCATTTGTGGAACTGACGTTGCTTCAAGATATTGTTCGCGCGGTCGTAATGCGCAAATAATGCGTGGCAATAATTCGCGGCATGTGGGTGCTTGCGGTATGCAGGAACGGGTTATACACCCACAAAGCGCACAGGGTTCAGACTAGAGGTTTCCCGAACGAGTAAAAAGGAGAGCTTGACTGCAAGTTTATGTTTAAACACACTTTTGATAGCTTAAACGTCATTGAAACGCACGAATCAATAAACCCGCGATAAGTGAACACACACAAACAGGTCTCTGTTGATCAGCGCCTAGACTAAACTCTAAAACAAAAGTGCGTCCTTCGGCATCATCGGCTCAAAATGCTTTGCAGCTGCATGGCAAGAGCAAAGGTACCTGAATGCAGTGGCTGGTAGTTCGCCACTGCTCTTTGCTGCTATAGGACTGTGTAACCAAACTATGTAACCAAACGGGGCAAGCGAACAGTGTGATCTAGAAGTTGATCGTTTGACAATTGAACGTGCGTAACCAAACAGGGTGAGCAAACAGTGTGATTTTAGAAGCTGATCGTTCGACAATTGAACGTGCTTTGCTAAATAGGTAAAAGTCTTATTGCAAAAGTGCAATCATTATCTGCCAGTATCGATTGTGTGCTTCAACTTCGTCGAGTGTTGCCTTCCAGGCCTGCGCAAGGCCATGAGAGAACATGCTCGGTCTGAGTGCCGTGTCAATACGTTTCCGCCGTATATCCATGTCATTGGCCATCGACGCGGTCAACGTACGAGAATCACAGACGGCCTGCCAATGGAGACAACTTGTCCCCTTGCACCAAACGTCTGACAGACTCTGAACAAACTTGAATTGAACTTTACTTACCAGCTCGTCACCAACATTCCAGATGACAGCCTGCTTGTCCTCGACTACGTTATCAGAGTTGAGGACCAGCTTCACTTTGTCTCCTATGGAGAGAAAAAACAAAGCAAAACAAAGCAAAGAATCTTTGTCGTGGAAGGATGCTTCAGCGAAATTCTGCTGAGACGGTCAGGTAGTCGAACTCTTCAAGAGGCTTTACGCGTAACTATGCACATCGCTTGTTTTTGCCAACTGTGTCAACTAGAGGCTGAGAAAGATCAACATTGATCTCTGGATGCACTAAACCTCCAGCCTAATAAATATCTTTGTTTTACTTCATTTTGCAGTGTACTGGTTTATAGGATCACCTTGTTGAAGGCATTTCCATGTTCGATAAGTCGTTCGACGCGTTAGTTTCTCGCGAACAACGTCAAACGTATAAAGTTTCTTTTCTTAAAATGAAGGTAACAGAATAAGAATTCCAACTATCACTCAAGCCTAAGATTTGATTCTATTTATGCAAAACCAGCATACATGACGCCAGGATTTACATATAAATAGATAAGTTAAACAGAATGAGTATAAAACAAATAAACGCACTCTCGCAACTCTTCAGATGCAATAACCTACCTGGTGCCTTAAAATCAAACATTCAACCTTATTTACTGGCAGGCCCACGAAGCGGCCGCCAGGTACTCCCTGTCGGCCCCTTCGTGGGAGACGCTCGCTACGCGTCCTGCAGGACTGAAATAAAGTTTTTTCATTCCATTCTCCGAGGGCGGCAAAGACTGACGGCTGAAAAGCGTGACGAGGAACTTGACGCTGAAGAAAAACATTGGCCCTGTATCTGCGTGTTACACCGCAAATGTCGTCGAAATACGATAGTCTTGCGTGTGGAGAGAGTGAAGAAAACATTTATTTGATCTCCTGCGCAAGAAAATCGGTGAATGGTATTCTGGAGGCGCTGCGTTAGAGTGCCTCGAGCGTGCAGCGGAGGCGAACGAGCACATGAAGCCACGTCATACGTGAGACATGAGCGCCATCTGGCAGTTATCTTGGAAAACGAAGCGTGTGGCTCAGGGACTGACGTGCGCGCCCGTCTCAGAGGCGATAAGGTGTAGAACGCAAGGCGACGGGTAGGTGCCACGCATGTGTCGTCTTAGCAAATCGTTGAAAACGCTTGCCTTTTTGTGCATAGCGTTGCATTGTCAGCGCAGCGCGATAAACGCTATACGGTCCTTATAATTACTTATGTATGCCTTTTCTAGTATAAAAACACACATACAGAATATTGACGTGTTGTTACGGTGCCTCAGGTATGCGCAATAATCATTGCTTTTTATTTGACTATTGCACAAGTATCAACGCTGAATCTTCAGCAATATTGGTGTGCACTGCGATGGGATCGGCCGTTTGGAGTATCGTCTGGTGCCGTTTAGAGCACCATTAAAGGCGGACAAACAGACAAATGTACAGAAAGAAAGACAGACGAATATTTTCGCGTCGATGGTCCCCAGGAAGACTATTGTCTTTAAAAAAACCACTTAATCACTCAACATGACTCGAAAACAACAGACCCTCAAAAACCATACCCACGCAATGCCTCCGGGAGCGGCCCAGCTTCGAGAAAGCGACGATGTCACGTGATGACGTCAACATGTGACCCCACGTGTTGTGACGTCACGATGACGCCACAAAATTTAGCCACCTGTGACGTCATACGGTGACGTCGTCAAGCTATTATTTTTTAGGTGTTGGTGCCAACGCGGGACGCCGGTCAGATTTTGGAATGAATATGCGCTGTGCAAACATATTCATTCCAAAACATCATGACCTAGCCCAAGCTATCGTTTTATCGAGGTCATTTTTTGTGTCTGTAATGTACGTAAGGCCTTAATAAAGTGTTTATTGACGCATCTACAGGCAGCTGGCCATATGTAGCGTCTGAAAGGGTTAAGTATACATGCGAGCCCTGTCAGACCAACTCACCCAATACGAAGTGCTATTTCAATGAAAGGCGTCTCCTTTTATTGCAAGATTAGTCTCTTACCACCGACACACTCGGGATGTCCAAAAAACACTCACCCGAGGCGGGCTTGGCGAGGTGCACGACCAGCTGCTGCTTAGTCGCCCACCGACAGTGCACATTCAATGGCCCCAGCGCGCTCAGCGTGTCACCGGAGAGTATCTTCTCGCAGCCCGAGGCGAGACAAACGTTGACGGGGCGGTCGAACAACACCACGGCGCTGCTGCCTTTTGAGAGCGCAGCAAAAAAACACAGAAACAGAGGTGTCAGAACGCGCGCGCTTACGATAGTTTACACAACACTGCGTTTCTGCGAGTCATTGTGAAGACGTGATCCCGTGGCTGCATGAACTCAGGTTGGAAGTCGCAGCAAGCGCTGGCTGTGACCTCGTACAACAGCAGTAGCAACAGCAACAATGTGACCTTTGACTTCTTTCTGTGTGTGTCCTGACTTGGCACGGCAATGACTCTCTAACGTGACAAGACACGTCATCTCTCTTTAGAGATAACTATTAACTTTTCATGAAGCCATCGAACTGAGCTCGTTCGTATGGTTTCATGAGCACGAAACAGCGCGAACGACGATGACAAAAAGAGAAACCGGACTAAGCGTTTGCTCCTGTCTGTTCCGTCTCATCGACTTTCGCCGTTGTTATGCAATCATGAGCTCATTGCATTCTCGTATTCGTACTTACGAGCTCATTGTACTCTCGTGCCATGGGAGCGGAAACTGAGTTACAACGGTAAAAAAAAAAAGGTTCATATACGTGGCAAATACCAGGACTCACCGAAAACAGTGACATATACTCTTTTTTTTATGTATGTGAACGGTGTCGCCTGAGATGGCTAAACTGTTTTCCACGTTGCAGACACCATTGTGCAAATAAACGGTGCACACGCATGGGCATCGGCAGGGGACACAAAAGGGGCAATTGAAACTTTCAAGCCCCATTCATGCTTTCTCTTCCCCCACATGATCCCACAATACAACACGGGTTTTCACACCGCAAGGCAAGATATGCGCAATTGAGTAAATACTCATCCACAATTCGCTAAAGAAGATTCATTAGGTGAGCCCGAGAAGACACCATCAGAATTCGTGATGTCACGGCGAAAAAGTGCAGCAAGCTGACGGTGACGCCAAGTCCTCCGTTTAAGAGTGCTTTACAAAAGCCTTTCTTTCCACGGTACGGGTGATTGTTGTTCAATTAAATGCAGAACTATACTAAGGTGAAGACTTTGTACGGCTACTCTGGGAATTAAAGTGGGGCTCAATTCAGAATAAAACTTTTGGGTAAAGAGAAAGAACTATGGAAGAAATTACGCAGTGACGTAAAGTAGGATATACAAATTCACTATGATCAATACCAAATACACACTACAACAATGAATAGTCAACAACTTATCATTTATGTAACGATTACTGCATTTGCTCGTACATTTCTTGTAGAAGCTTACATTGGCTAGCATTGACTATATTTTTTATGTAACGAAATAATACGAATGTACAACGTTCCCTTTACTTCAATTGATCGAATGCTTCGACCACTACCTCCTCTTAGTAAAATAAATTAATCAATTTTTCTTTCGTATAGCCGAAGACCAAATTAATTGCGGCTGGAACAATATTTTTGTTGCTTCAGCGACCACTCATCGAAATCGACAAGCACACAAACAACAAAGGAACGCACCGTCAGCTGTGATATGCGAAGTCTTGATTTGCGGCCTGGTCGCATACAGCGAGAGGTTGAAACCCGTAACCAGGGGGTGCTGCCCGTCGAGCGAAGGGTACACCACGAAGTCTCCCGAGGTCTTCGGGAAAGGCACGCGGCATTGCGTGAACCAGCTGGGAGCCGATCCCTGAGGCGGCACTAGGACGCGCTTCCTCGACCTGTCTGCAGTACGAGACAGGCGCCGCGAAGCATCGCTTTAAGGGCCAAACCTCATAAGCGCGAAAATGCACGCGACAGCAACGAGCGACGCTATGAGCGACGAAACATGGCGTTCGCGCGACGTGTCGCGTGCTCGTTTTCGCGCGATCACTCGAATCTCCAGATTTGGAAACCGTCGCTCATCGCCCGGAAGTGCTGGGCTCAAGCAGCCAATAGCGAAAAACCGGAAAAGACAAAGACTACATAGGTGCACGTGACCCTGCCCGAGTCACGTATGCGCAACAAGAAATAACGCAATGTTTATTACGCATGTGCATATAAAAAAGTGCTGCAAGGCAATAATAAACACTTTCCGTTTCATTACACAACAATATATTTTATTTTTAAATTGCATACCGCTCGCTACGTGGTTTTCTTGGTGCGAGTAGACGGCCTCATGCCAGCAACAGTGGAATTCGCTCGCCGAAGCCGTCGCGTGAATGAGGTTTGCCTGCGCTAGCGAATGATCGCGCGAAGCCGATCTACGTTGCGTCGCTTGTCGCTGTCGCGTGCATTTTCGCGCTTATGAGGTTTGGCCTTAAATCACACGCATCGCCGAAACGATGTTCTCGCGAAATTGTCTTTGACGAGCAATTATTTTTAGCGCAATCACCCCGTTCACCAGTCATTACAGCTCGTGTTTTATTCCGATATTAACTTCAATAATGTGTGTTCGAGTTTTACGCGCGAAAGCCACAGTGTGACTATTAGGGGTGCCCAGCTACTGAAACGTTCCGCATGCCATTTCGATAATGCCGCATGTTAGCGCAAGACTCTTTCTGAAATATGAGGCAGATACGTAAAAAATATATGTAATTCCTAAGGAAACACCAATTTTTTGTTTCAGATTTGCCTAAGAAACGTTTAGTAGGGCGTAGTAGGGGATTCCTGAATAATTTTGAGCCCCTGGAATGAGCAACAAATTCTTAGAACACGGGAGCAGTTTTTTTTTTTGCATTTCGCCTAATCGAAACTAGGTTGCCGTTGCCGGGCACTGAACAAATGAACTCGACCTTAACAAATGAACAAATGAACTCAGCCTTAACACACTCGTCGCTTAGCTACCACGGCGGGTGAATACCTCCTTAGCGATATTCACTGTCAACGTCGCCGTAGTTGTGATGTTCCCCAAAGAACCAAAGCCTAATAAGATCCCGCAGAAGAGAGCAATCACCTGACGGTACGAGGATGCAGTAAAGCGGAAACTTCGGGACCTCACCACCGGAGAAGGTGAGTGTGAGAAAGTCGTTCTTGTTTTCCTCCCGGCGATAGGGGGCGCTGCTGGGCTCCATCTTTTCGAAGTACACTGCAGGGTACAAGAGTTGACGCGGAAGGCCTGTTGTCGTCACTTTCAATCGGTTTATGGCGGTTATTTTTAAGGCTCGAAAACCACTAAATTAACACAACATTGAAGTAGATTAGTTTAGGCTCATTATTCAAGACCAAGATATTGATGAATTCGCCAAACAACGCAGATTAGAATAAAGATTGCCTGCACTCAAAAAGGTCAGTGGCACCAGTCTCAAGGACAAATGCGGTGCTAGGGGTGGATGGTAAGCATTGGCCGCGAACGAAAGCAGCTGAAAGCATGATGGGCACCATGGCATCAGTATCGAATAGATTATTTTCTTACTAGGCTGCTATGCTGTACGTCAGGACACACAGAAAACTGACGGACATCCCAAAGGATAGACTGCTTTACTAAATGCAAGGTCTTGTTTGGCATTATTAGTGAATGTTTCGGTGCATGCCTCGGTAAATAGAGCCAGCGCTCACTCGTTCATTCCTGCGTCTCCCATTGCCAGCATTTGAACAAGACTTACCTTCATTATTGAAGGCTGTGAGGACCGTATCCGAGATGTTCACCTCTTTGCCGATCCGTGAAAGTCGTGCTGTCACTACATAAGTTCCTGCAATTGTAATACACCACATGTAGTCTATGCAATAGATTATATGAGTTCACTTTTAGGCACGTCGCATTGAAAAGAAATATGCGAAAGCAAACAATGGGAAAATACTGAATCATCAAGCGTATGCGCGGAGTACAATGAAGAGTAGCGTATACCCCGGACCCTGTTTAACTACAAGCTAAACAACAAAAGTGTTGGTAGCGCAGCTTGTACCACGCATTATGACTGCAATCTTTCATGATTGTCACACATGTATCCAGGACACGCGTGTTTGTAAAGCATGAAGGCTACTTTCATTGCAGTTACAAGCAGAGGAAGTTGTTTTCATTGTATTTTCTGAAGCAGGCGCATGGCCGTGTGCTAAAACATCCGCTTGCCATGCAAACTGATTGATATGTGGGGTTTAACTTCCCAGAACCGCCACATGATTATAAGAGATGCCGTAGTGGAGGGCTCCGGAAATTTAGACCACCTGGGGTTCTTTAACGTGCACCCAAATATGGGCACACGGGCCTACAACATTCCCGCCTCCATCGGAAACGCAGCCACCGTTGCCGGGATTTGATCCCACGACCTGCGCGGTCAGCAGCCGAGTACCTTAGCCACTAGGTGCACCGTGGCAGGGCCACTAGCCACGCAAACGACCCGGGTTTGATTGCCACCAAGACCCAGGATTTTTTTATCATTTATTTTATTTGCATCGTTCTCAATTTTTCGGTCACGCATAGGATGATTTCTCGCTGACAACCAACGACGCCGACGCTGAAATTTCTGCGAAACTAGCGCGAGAACCATATGTCACCTTCGAATGCAGCCACGGCATTAGCTTCCGCGTGCGACGGTGTGACAGCTGGATGGATGGATGGATATGGCTGTACCCTTTATATCGGGTGGTGGCTAGCACCACCAAGCCGCAATACTTAATGAACCCAAAACTATATTTATTTTTTTCCTTAAAAAGTGAGTTTGAGGATTCGTACTTTGCAGTGAAGAGTTTAATTTTCACTCGTGCCTTGACTTTGGCCACCAATCAGATAACCTCCTTCTAGTTAAGTCTACCCGCTTAAAGTCTATTTTGCCCTCCCGGTCCCAAAACCCTAGTGCTTTCAAAAACTCTGCGCCATCATCCTGAGCTATAGGGTGAATCCCTTTACAGAACATTATCAAGTGTTCGGCAGTTTCTTTTTCCTCTCCACACGCACTGCATACCGTGTCTACCCCTTCGTATTTGGCCCGATATGTCTTGGTTCGCAGTACTCCCGTCCTGGCCTCAAACAGTAGAGAACTACCCCGAGTATTATCATAGATCCTTTCCTTGGCAATTTCCTGCTTAAAAGTTCGATAGATCTCTAGTGCGGACTTCTTAATCATGCCCATTTTCACATGTCAGTCTCCGTTTCCTTCACTTTCTTCTTAACCGATAGTTCTTTTTGGTTTGGCCACCTGCTGTTTCCTAAGTATTTACCAGTAAATTTTCTGGTTCGCTTCCTTCATTTTGTATAAACATTCTTCATGTACAAGTAGCTGAAAACCTTCCTAGCCCAACACTCCTCCTCCATTTCTCTCAATCGCTTCTCAAATTGTATCTTGCTGCTAGCTTCCCTGCCCTCAAATGATGTCCATCCCATATCACCTTGTACTGCCTGATTTGGTGTATTCCCGTGAGCTCCTAAAGCAAGCCTACCTATTCCACGTTGCTTAATCTCTAATCTTGCTTGAACTTCTGATCTCATGCACAAGACCGCATGGCCGAACGTCAGCCCAGGAACCATGATCCCTTTCCATATTCCTCTCACAACATCATACCTATTGTAATTCCACAGTGCCCTATTTTTCATCACTGCTGCATTCCTGTTACCTTTAGTCGTCACGTATATTTCGTGTTCCCTCAGGTACTCGGTCCCATTGCTTATCCATACACCCAGATATTTGTATTTATCTGTTATCTCTAGCGTGACCTCCTGTATTCTAAGCTCACTACCTTCGTTGTCATTGAAAATCATGACTGCTGATTTTTCCTTACTGAATCTAAAATCTAACTTATCTCCCTCATTACCGCAGATGTCCATCAATCTCTGCAAATCGTCCTTGTTGTTGGCCATTAGCACTATATCATCTGCGTACATTAATGCTGGTAGTGCCTGATCAATAAGTTTTCCTTGTTTGACTAAAGAGAGGTTGAAGCCCAGCCCACTTCCCTCTAATTTTGCCTCTAATCCTTGTAGGTACATCATGAATAATAAGGGTGACAGGGGGCACCCCTGCCTAAGCCCCCGTTTTACCTCTGCAGGCTTGGATACCTGTTTTTCCCACTTTATAACTACCTTGTTACCTTTATAGATACCCTTTAAAAGATTAGTGACTACATGTTTCACGCCTAGTGTGTCCAGTATTCCCCACAATTCCTCTTGAACCACGCTATCGTATGCTCCCTTGATATCCAAAAATGCCAGCCACAGGGGCCTGTGTTCCTTTTCTGCTATTTCGATGCACTGCGTCAGTGAGAACAGATTGTCTCCCAACCTCCTGTGTTTCCGAAACCCATTCTGCAGTTCCCCCAGCACCCCCTCATCTTCTATCCATGCCTGCAGTCTTTCCTTTATAATCTGCATCGCCAGCCTGTAGACCACTGATGTCACTGTTATAGGATGGTAGTTGTTTATGTCAGCTTTGTCCCCCTTTCCTTTATAGATCATGCTCATCCTGCTAAGTTTCCATACATCGGGAACTTCACCATCGATTATTATTTTGCTCACTGCCTCTCTCAAAGCCTGCTTAGACTTCGGACCTAATGTCTTTATCAGCCTAATTGGAATGCCATCTGGGCCTGTTGATGTACTACTAGGAACCCTTTTCTGAGCCCTTTCCCACTCTCGTTGTGAAAATGGAGCCATTGCACCACTTTATTCGTCCTTGTCTATTGTGGTGCGTAAAGTACTTCTTTGTTGAAATTTTTCTGTCCCCCTTGCTCTTATATATTCAATAGCTTCGTCCCCTTCTAGCCTGGCACCTTGGGCTTAGTTATAAAACTCTGCTCTAGGCTCGTCTCATTTCTTAGGGAGTTTAGATGGTTCCAAAATTTCGCGGCTGCCTTTCTAGCTTTTTTATGTACTTCTGCCTGCCACTGAGCTCCCTTTCTTCTAATCTTTTCATTGATCAGAGAAGGGATGGAGCCCTTCTACAGCTTAGAAAGGTTTCCCACTTTCTTTCAACATCATCTGTCGGTTCACCCCGCTGCTTAGCATGTCTGTGTTCCCTAGAGGCTTCCTGACGTTTTGCTATGGCTCTCTTAACTTCCTCATCCCACCAACTTTTGGGTTTGTGTCTTCTTTTCCGGGGTGACTTGTTACGCGTCTTAGCAAGCTCTAGCTCAAAGAGTCTGATTAGATTCATGTATGTCCACACTGTCTTATTATCCTCCGTTATTACTTTCTCAATTTGTTTAGTGGCTATTTCAATTTGCCTTTCTGAATAAAACTTTTCCTGCAGTTGCTCATCTTGTCTCCTTCCCACTTTCACTGCTCTTCCAAAACTTAGCTTGATACGTTTGTGATCACTACCCAGACTTCTGGAGCCACCTTCATCTATGTGCAGCCCCGCCGCGGTGGTCTAGTGGCTAAGGTACTCGGCTGCTGACCCCCAGGGCGCGGGTTCGAATCCCGGCTGCGGCGGCTGCATTTCCGATGGAGGCGGAAATGTTGTAGGCCCGTGTGCTCAGATTTGGGTGCAGGTTAAAGAACCCCAGGTGGTCTAAATTTCTGGAGCCCTCCACTACGGCGTCTCTCATAATCATATAGTGGTTTTGGGACGTTAAACCCCACATATCAATCAATCATCTATGTGCATTCCCCCGAGCTTATCATACATCCTATGTGACATCAGTGCATAATCTATCGTCGACTGCAGCCTTCCTACCTACCATGTTATTTGCCCTTCACACTTCTCGGTACTGTTGAAAATGATCAAATCAAGCCTTTCACTCATATCCATGATCATTTTGCCTGTCGGGTCGGTATACCCATCTATATCTTCTATGTGCGCATTCATGTCTCCTAGTATAATTATCTCGCACTCTCTTCCTAACTCCTGAATGTCCTTTGATATACACTCTACCATTGCCTGGTTTTCCTCTCTGGCCTTTGCTCCCGTCCACAAGTACACGAAACCAAGGAGTGTCATTTGACCTGCCACTTTCCCTTTTAGCCATAAATTTTCCTTGCACTCCTGCTTGACCCTTTGCCAGTCTGTACTTTTATGAATGAATGCCTCAATACCACCCCCCTTTCTGCTGCCTTCTGTTCTGTTACAATATTCCCACGCGTAGTCGGGATTGTTCGGAGGTTGTTCCATGTCCCTGAGATGTATTTCTACAAAACCGTATACCATCGGCCTCTCTTCCCTTAGCTGTTCTTCTATCTCTTCCCACTTCAGCCTGTTCCTACCACCCTGCATGTTAATATACCCTATGTCTGAATGGGCTCGGCGCTCGTGGCTACGTCTATTTATGCCCCGGACTCTACGTATCTTAGATATTGGTGCCACTTTGGAATCGTATCTGTCCATACCACCTGTCGAAGAGTCTCCCTGGTTGTTTTCCTCGTTACTAGCTATCCTGCACCCCGAAGGGCTCGCTTGCCCCCCAAAAAAGCTACTGCGCGTCCTGCAAGTCGCCAACCCACCTCATGACCCAGTCGCCCATCGAAGTGAATTGTCTCGTTGAAAATCACCCCACCTATGCACCTCTCTGTTTATTTCCACCACCTCAAAGCCTTTCTCCTAGTAGAGAGTAGAGATTAGAGAGTGATTGAGTTATCAGCTGATGTACTCCGATGGCGGCGCCTCGCGGCGAAAAGCCGCACTAACGCCGACGGCCTATGGCCTTCGAGATTGCAAGCGCGTGGTGGGGATCTCTCCAGCCGTCCCGATCGCCGCGCTCCCCAGCGAAACCAGCGGGTATTGCCTCACGCTCTCGGCTACCGCGAGGAAGCGCTTTTAATGCGAGTTACTCGAGCAGCGGAGACAACGGCAGAAAGCAGAGCGCGCGGAATTCGAGCGTGCGCATGATTTTTTTTTCTCGTATGTGAGAAAAATCACCGACAAACCTTCTGACTGCACTGAAGGCAAATATTCTTTTTCTGTTACTGCTTTTATTTTCATCCAATTAGCGAATAAAAGCATAGCAACTGCTGAATTTTTTTATATAGATCATTGCAAGGAGGTATTATTTCGCCTGTGACAGAGGCATTCTAGCATTCTCCCTTACTGGAGACATTTATGTGGATGAAGACTGGGCTAGTTATTGTCACTGAATCATATTGCCCTCCTATCGTTAGAAATCGCTTTACTATTTTACGGCGTAGCGATATTTATCAGGTGGTCAACTTAATTCCATTTACGCTCTAGATAATTAGTGCGCTGATTGTGCCACCTATTAATGTGATAAGTAGTTTTACCGGAATATTGTGAAAGGCTACGATTAGCCGACCTGCATTTACTCCCTACATCCTTCACAGTGAGAGTGATTAAGTTATCATCGTCCCCTTTTTTCGTCATCTGTATTTTGATTGTGATTTGGTAGCACAATGGCAATGTCAGTATCGTGTTCATTTACAGTTATCTCTATTGCATCCAAATCAAAGGGTCGCAAATGCGGCCGAACAGCGTCTTTCAGAAAACGAACTTTTTGTCGAGGTAGAATACTGGAGAATAAAAAGGATCGGGCTGCCATATTTATTTTTCGCCAGTGCTCCCCCCCCCCCCCATACAGCTCGTGAACTTCGAAGTATAGTTTCGAGTGCATGCAGACGTCTTGCAGAGACATCGCAATTTAACTGCTCTAATATGGGCTGCATGAATCTACAGCAAAACAAAAACCCCATTTGAAATAAACCGCCCCAGCGTTCACTTTGCCTCTCGTACACCTTGACCCGGCATTCCCAAATGAACACAAAGTTATATAAAAGCGCAAAACCATTTTTTTTTTCTCGCCACATAGAAGCTTCGCCAACAGCGCGGCAGCCTTTTCGAACGAAAGAAAGAGCGCCGCGGTGCGGAGAAAAGAGCAGGCCACGCCCACCTCCTGAAACACGCGTTTCCGTGCGATTGGGACGGCTGAAGAAAAACCCTCCACGCGCCCGCAATTTCAGAGGCCATGGACGGCCCGTTTTCATTGCGCTTCTCTCCTTCGCCCAGGCACAGAAAGAGAGCGGAGGTACTGGCCGTCCATAATGATGTTAGTTTTGTTGTAACGCGAAGCGGCAGAAAGAGGAGCTTAAATTACTGCATTGTTAAAAAGGCCCCTGACCCGTGTCCATGACAAATATATTGTACCACTGACTAGCTAGCCCAAATATACACACAAATACGGGAAGCGAGTGAACTGTTTGGTTCATGTACCTTGAGAGAATGTCCTGGGCTGACAGATGAATACGGTGCCGTTGCCACGGCCCGCGGCAGTGATTGGAGGAGGAGGCTCGCCGGTTTCTGTCGTGGTCGCCTCGCGCCTCCGAAACACGCAGAGGACGTCGCGTGACTCGCCGTTGAAGGCGCCCTCCAGGACCACCTAAAGAAAGCAAGTAATACTACTATTGTTGGCGGGCGTGTATAAGAGGAACGCCGTTAGTGTCAGCGACCACCACTAGGTTTTCCTTTAAAAAAATTACTTATTTTTTTTATCACCAAAGCAATCTGGTGGGACACTCTGGGAGGGAAAACGACGTCACCGTGATGTCATGGGTAAAATCGGGGTGCGATAATAGAAAAGTTTAGTTATCGGCAAACTTCAGACGGCGTGGAGATCCACCAAGCAACTGCGGAATATTTACTACAGTAACCATGATTGTTCTACTTTCTTGTTCTGTGCGTAGTGGGGAGTAGTGTAATATCGTAAGCATTGTATGTCCTATAATTTATCTTTTGTCAAGCACACTCACCGAAAACATGCAAGAGTGTCTAACTATGGTTCGACGAAGTGCCACAAGTCGATGATACCGTCCCGCTGTAAACTTATCCCGCAAAAGCCTTCCCGTATAACGTATTAACATAGACGCAAAGAACTTTTATTCACTGCATGTATATATATATATATATATATATATATATATATATATATATATATATATATATATATATATATATATATATATATATATATATATATATATATATATATATAAACACAGAGTAACACGCACGAACATATTTAACGTGCGGCTGACCAGTTCCCCCCCCCCCACCTACGTTCCCCAGAAAGACCTAGGCTAGGCCACTGTTTCTATACAATAGTTTTAGCATACACGCCGAAAGAAAGATCCGCCTACGCTCCTGGCTTGGGAACGGCAAGTCACAGTGACCATGTTTCTAAGTTGAACAAACAGGCTGTGCTTTGCAGGAAAAGAAACTAAATTACCTGCCTTGCATTCAAAGGTCCATCGAGCACAAATAAATTCGATGCGGCGTCGTTGACCCGTAAACCGCAAAAGTCCCGATTGCCGAGCGGTACGGCCGTAAATCAAAGGGGGCGACCTCATTCCGATCGTCCGCAACGCGACATGCTGGCGACAATCTCTCCTTATCGGCTTTCCGCCGGCGAAACAAGAAGCCAATAACGTGCTACGAGTGAATTGATCGACGTCCCTCTACCCCGACTCCCCTCAAGCTCGACGCATAGTAGCAAAGCTGTATCGACGTGATCTCGTGGAAGCGAGAGCCCGTTGACTGCAAAGCTTCACCTGGCTGCCAGAGCCGTAATGGTTCGCTTGAACGGACGTGCGTTAAGTGGATAGAACGTTAAGCAAAGTTACGAAGAAAAACAAACAAGAGAAAGCTTTTAAGCTTTGTTCGACGAAGAATCTTTTCAAGAATCTCAGACTTCGTCGATTGATCGTTTGACGATGAATTTTGGTTGTGGCTTATTTCAAACATTGTTACCCCTAACCTCAAGAAACTTTAATAAATGCGCCCATAGAAACAGTGGTGCGATGGCCGTGTAGATATAGCAGTTTGTACAACAGCTTTTTTTTTATTTTGTGAAATGTGATATACCTGTATACAAGCACCCCTTGACGACATGCCATTAATCTCGTTCGCTAACCGACAAAATGAATTCAGTCATCTGAATGAATCGTGTTTCGAACCTGGCATCGTGCACAGCTAATGGATATAGGCACAGAAAACGAACATAAGAAATTATGGACCATCTCCCCGAAGGGAATCCAGATGGGATGCGAAGCAGCGGCGGTGCACACGGCGTTGACCTAGTTGAAACAGGCGTCGACGCTGTTGTGACTGGCGTCCGAGCTGACGAGGGAGCGGCGCTCTTTGGATCCTCAAACAAGTAGCCGACCGGCCGGCTGCCTATGACCGCCAGCCATTGTCCCTCCTGGCCGGAGGGTGAGACGTCGTGTCGCCACGACGCCGTAAGCCGTTCGAGAGGGGACAACAAATACAGCATCTTCCTTGGAGGAGACCGCGGCGGCCACCGGAAATCGCCCCGCTAATTAAGCGAGCAGTTCGGCAAACCCCTTGAAGTATGCTGTCAGGAGCTTCGGACCCCTCAACCAGCGGCACACACACGACGAGGAGGAGCCCCGCTGGCGCCACCTTGGATTGCAGTGAGCACGGCTCAATATTGGACGTTCACGTGGGCCGTGCATTTTGTCCCCCTCGCCAGTTGTGTGTGATGTGTGATTGGACAGTACCATCTACACGTGTTCCAGGATATAGGGATCTGGGGAGCACATACCCTTTATAATGAGCCACCCGGCTCATTCGAAGGAGAGTCATGTAGGGGAACGCCAGATTCGAAAGCTCGCCATGTAAGAAAGAGCTCGTCTTGTACGAGAGCTCACCTTGTATATAATGTAAATAAACCCTCTTCAAGTCTCTCTTCTTCCTCCCTCGATAACTTCATCCCGGACCTCCGGTGCCTGTGAACCCCGGTCGTAACAACGCGGGTTCCGGAATAATGGTACCTCGGAAACTTCCAGAGGCCGAGGCGGGTAATGGTAACCGTGCGTGACACTCATCGTCGGAACCTTGCCCGACGTCAGCGACTCCTCGCAAGTGGCACAGACCGCGAAGTCGGACGGGTCCGCGCCGAATTCGCGTCAAATCGCTTCGGTCGCCGCCTCCAGCTGCTTGCGGACGGAACCGACGTTGGACAGGTGGCTATCGAACCACAGACGGTCGCAAGCGCGACAACTGTGACTGAAGCTACGTCGGAGAAACTCTCGTCGAAAGCAAGTGTCGGCCCCGGCGTTGCTGGCAGCGTCGCGGACGCCTCCCGCCACGCGCGGACGCGATCCGCGTTGCGGCGGCAAGAAGTCTCTTGATCGGCCGGCTGAGCCCCGCGCTTGCGGGCGGGCGCTTCGGCGGAGGGCGCGCGGCGTTTTCGAGACGTTGCTAACGACGTGGACGTCGACGATATGCCGGCGTTGGCCTTCCACTGCCGGCGCTTCCACTCGGCTTCCTTAGCTTGCGTCTCGTCGGTGTTGCCAACGCGTTGAAGACGCTTGCGCTCGGCTTCCTAGGCCCGCGTCTCGTCGGTGTTACCCGCACACCGTCTCCATTCTCGAACGCCATCGGCGTGCTTGACTCACACCTCGTTGGTGTCGTTGGTCTTCCACAGCCGACGTTTGCGTTCGGCTTCCCCAGCTCGCGCCTCGTCGGTGTTGCAGGCCCGACGTCGCCATTGCCGAACGCGATCGGCTCTGCTAATCCTCGCAACGCCGGCGACGGCCGGATTAGGCCAAGTCGCTTCGGCGCATGTCTCGGCGGGCGAAGGCGCTTCGCTTTCCGGCGTCCTCTCCATCGCAGATAAACGAGCCGAAAGAGTGTTCACTCGATGTGCGCTCGAACGTTTTCAAGCGGTGGCGAGGGTGAAGCAAGACAGAGGTGATACGTGGTGGGCGTGTGGCAGGTGAGGGGGAGAGTGACGTCACCACGCCTTAAGAGGGAAGGCGTGACCTACATAGCACCGACCCAACACCTGCGGCGAGGTGAGCGCGGTGCTGCGCGTCGGCACGGACGGACAGCGTTACACAGGCTAATCAAAGAGCTGCTTGGCATCTAAAAGGCGCACATATTCTGTTTGTACGTTTCAATATTTCTAACCATTTTGAGTCATCTATTCAAGCAACAGACTGCACAAAGTATACATGCCGTTTCGAATTCCCGCGGTGTCACGTACTACTGGGACGTCCGGTGTCACGTACTACTGGGACGCGGTGTCACGTACTACTGGGACGCATGGGCGGACGGAAGCAAAAACGAATGTACGGATGGATGAATACAGTGAACTAGTATACACCATGAAGTCTAGGTGGTTAAAGGTGGGAAGTAGACCCGAAGCGCAAGCCGTAAGAAAGTGTGCGTGTGCCACCTCTCGTTTATTCCTTGGAATGTCTGCTGGATGGCGGTGCTTCTATATGGGGAATATATGACGAAAAGATGCGAGATGGTAGTACTTGGAGTTTTGAAAATATGGATGGACGGACGCATGGACGGATGCATGGATGGCTGCATGGACGGATGAACGCATGGACGGACGCAGGGACGGATGCATGAACGAACGTAGAGATGGACGCACGGATGTACGTGTGGACGCACGAACAGACGCACGCACGGACGGGTGGGTGGACGCACGGACGGTCACACAGACGGACGCATGGACGGGCGGAAGCAAGAACGAATGAACGGACGGATGCTTCGCCCCACTCTCCATGATTCACTCCGTGGATATGCTGCCATTTTTTCCTACTTCTTTTGCGTTTCCATCCACTTTTATTCCCACTCCCCCTCTCCTTGTGCCGACCTGTTGAGGTGTCATCCCAGTGATAGACAGCTACAAGCGGCACTTTTCTCTTGCTTTCATTTGCATAATCACTTAAAGAGAGATATTAATGATAAAACAACGAAAAAATAATGCGAGTGCAAATTGGCAAAGAACTCACCAAAACTTCAGTATCACAGTCATAAAAACAAATAAGGGACTAAAGCCGTCATGTGCACCTCCCCCCCCCCCCCCGTAGTTAAAAAAAAATGTGTTTGGGACCACTGCTGTAAAGCATGTCACTAAAGCATGTCACTAACCGTACAACAGCAGGAGTATATATAGAAAGATAACAAGACTGATGCCGTACCTGTACGTCCACGTTAGCGGGAACGGCGGAAGGTCGCACTGCTTTGAGAACGAAGCACGATGCGCCTTTGCCGTTGCACTCGCCGCACTCGTCTTTCTCGCCCTTTCTGGAATGAAGAACGCCAATCAGATCATGGGCACCGCCTCGTGCCGGAATAACACCGTGCTTTTTTTTTTAAGTGTGAATACACTTTATAAGCGACCCCAAACCACCCACCGCCGTCGGCGGCGTCCGCAGTCTTCTCTCTATCTTTAAAAGAAAGAGGACTTGGCGAGCCGCAGCGCGACGCTCTACCGAATAAGCCACGGACGCGACGCTGATATCGGTGTCAGTAACGCGCCTTATACCCCCTCCCCCTTCGCTCGCTCCTCCGCTCTCCTCGCTCGCTGCAGCTGCGCGCGCACCCCTCTCTCTCGCGCGCCCGCCTTCTCTCTCAGTCTCCCGTCGAGAGCGGGTCGTGAGGGGGAGTAAAGTTAAAATCCGTTGGCATTCGCCAGTGAGTTAACGTAAACTCCCCCGTGTGATCAAATTGCGATTCCCAGGAACCATTACACCATAAAGGCACCATAGTGTGATCAATAATATAATAGTGCGAATTAAAAATACCCTCTTAGCATCACCCCGTGTATTCGCACTTAACCATGTTCACCCTCGGGGAAATGCTTGGGAGTTTTTTGGCGAAAGATTCCTTGAACAACAGATGCAGCACAAAAAAGAGGGAATGAACTACAGATACAGTACTGTCACGTGGTTGTGACGTTGGCGAAGCTATAGGAGTCGATATGTTTAAGATGAAACTGTTTATTTGACCGAACTTGTGGCCGGTAAACAAAAAGTCAGATTACAGCGATATGCACTGGCACTACTAGCAGCGAACAGAGCGCCGGCTGTCGATCAACTGACAAATGGTGACGCGCGTCGGCATTTATACATGTGGCGTCAAATATTCCAGCGTTATCGGCCATGTAAGTTCTAGAAGAAGGTGATGTTCGCGTTGTGCCTAATCGCTCAGGAAGGTTCTAAGATTATCTCGACGGTTCTTAGTAACTACGCACTTTTTACGCTTATCACTGCTGAAAGTCTTTGCAGGCGTAAACCAAACAAAACTAAAGTGAAATGAGAAACTTGCGTTCCAATACGAAAATGAGGGAATCAAGCCAATTTCTACAGTGCTACAGTGGACAGCGACATATTTTTGAAAATTCACGAGAACAAATTTTTACCCATTGTGGAGGTTATTTGCATGAGTATAATTTCGCGTTATCTGCCATCTATCACGTTATCGGCCATCTTATGTGTGACTGGAATCAGCGTCAGCTTTAGTGTTATCTGGCTGGGCTTCGAACATATACGACGCGATATGTGGCTATATATATTCCCGTGTTAACGAAAAACAGCGCGAAATGACAAGGACAGAGGGGGCCATGCACGAGTGCTGGAAAAAAAAAACTGATAATATTAGTGCATGAATTATACAGCATAGAAAAGAAAACCAACAAAGCACATGCACTTCCATATTTCGTTTAAATATGCACCGAAAGCAACTAGCCCACCAACAAGTATTAAAAAACTTATACTCAACGCCCATGAAATGTGTTATACGCTGTGTTGGAGGTAATGCGATACAAATAACAGAGCTACCGGTAACGTGTTACCTTTTTTGGTAACTCACTAACGTATGCTCGTCACCATTTCGGAATCTTAACAAGAAACGCACTTACATTCGCATATTTCGGTAACGTGAGGTGTCCCGTTAATCCTTACTTGTTATCCCAGTTATCTCGGAAGTCTTCAACCAAAGTATACTTCGTTTCACAGACGCCACTTTCGCAGAGTTCGCCCCAATGTTCTTTTGTCGCTGCGGCGGATAGCTGCCGGCCCATCGAATGCATCTTTCGAGAGCCTTTTAGAGCAGGTGCGGATTTATACACTCAGCAGCGAGTCAAGATGCCCAATGACAGCTTTGAAGTGTGGCAGCTATTAGGCTCTGCATTAAGCAGTACTGATTAGAAAGTTCTCGCCTGCGATGGCCTAGCGCTGGTTATCAACTTCGCTTTCAAAATGCACTTCCTTGCTATCGGCCACAGCGGGTATATGTTTCTACAGTTACTTTGTTTTTTTCTTTCTGTCCTGTTAGTAAAAACACACCGCCAGAACTAGAGTAAATTTGTTGAGAGTTGCGCAACGCTTTATTTGTGGATGATGAAATCACGTTTTTCAATTATCGCAATTCGTGTTTATTGCCACAGTGAGAAAAATGGCTTTACAACGTTTCACAGAGAACAGTCACAATGAACTCTAGTCAACTTCTTGTTTCGCTATTATGCTGCTGAAGTCTGGTATATTTGTGGAAAGTATTGTTCTCTCTTTCTCGTCTTTCTTGTCCCCTTCCCTAATCCCCCAGTGTAGGGTAGCCAACCGGATGTCTTTCTGGTTAACCTCTCTGCCTTCTCCCTTTTGTTGCTTCCTTCCTTCCTTCCTTTCCATTGCATTAGTATCTCGGGTAAAATCTCGGAACGATTCTGCTATAATTAAAGGGCGCACAATGGTCACTATACTCGTAGCACAGTCTCCGTTTGCGAAGAGGACGCGCTTTTAAGACGCAGCGAAGTAATAACTGAGATGCTTCTTCACGTTCATCTGCATCCGTGAGTAAGTTTCGTGCGTCATTCGTGCGAGAGAAACGCGGGCACGTTTCGATCTGCCTGCCGTTCTTCGCGTGACCTTCCAATTTGTTGCGGTCGCGTTCGCTTGCTTCGTCTTCGCGGCAAAGCTGTGACTTTCTCAGGAGCTTGTTCGCCAAGCTTCTTATGCTCGGTGCACGTCTCTTGGCGCGTACGCAAGAGGCGCATCTGTGCAGTGTACCCACTAACTTTCACTTATAAAGTACGGAAGCACTATGCCTTGAACATATTTGAACTCAGCGCACGACTACGCGGACACAAGAGAAGTAGGAACAAAAACCGCAGCGCTGACTCGCAACTGTCTCTTTATCGGAAAACATGAACGAAAAAAGTACACTTCAACCTTCACACCCATGTGACTATACTAAAGCAATAAACCACGGGAGCTGATATTTTGAACAAAAAAAAAAACAGAAAAAAATTCTGGCACACCCCACGTGCATTCTCCACCAGCTTAAAAGTTAAGATATCGTGCGATCTAATAATCTAACCTCGCTATCATGTGGGGCTATAGAAGGCACGCTAATGCACTGTTCACTCCTCTCTCGATATTACATGCTTCAATTATTTATCGGGTGCTTTGGTCTCTGTGCGTCGATAAAACTTCAGCTTCGTGAAAGATGGGTGCGCAATGGCACTGTTCCACATGTTGGGACACATGTGAGCACACATTCCTTTGCATAGAACGCTTTTGTTTCAACAACCTAATGTTAATGCATCCACTTAAAATTGTTTAAAATACGTTCGAGTATTGTCACCAACTGGCCCAGCTTTCAGTCCTTCTGCAGTCCTTCCCCTACGCCGTTGTGACATCCATCATTCTGCTAATAAGCGAAGTACACACTATACGCGTCTGTAAGGCACTATGTGCGCTTTGCTCTGCGAAGAAGGCTATAGTCGATAGGCGGACCCCGAAGTGAGAGCCCGCGAAGGGGAGGCGGCGCGCAAGCGGCCGCAAGAGAATCTCGATTCGGGACCTGTATCGACATTGCCTTCTGCAACTTTCAGCTGCGACCTCTAATTCAAGATCCCCACGCCACGTAGTTCAACGACCACAAAATCGCTATCTTCACAGAAAAACACGTTCCGCAGTTTTACTATCGGTAATGTAATCCTTGTATATAAATGCATCGATGTGTAAATGATTACATCTTGCGTATGTACAATCATGACACCCCTATGACAACGTGTCAGGTCTTCATACGATGGTACATGACTTGTACGGAGAATTCACGGTTTCTCCCGATCAGTTGCGAGCAAGCTCCTGCATCGTAATTCACTTGGTGTGATGGGGGGGGGGGGGGATTTTTTCGGTAACGGTAACGCGTAACCTTTTTTTTCTTTTCAGGGGGGACGTAGGGCGGTAATGCGTTATTTTTTTTGTTAGCGTAAAAGTATTTAGTAACATTTGTTTTCGGTAGCGCAACACTGGTTTTACGTCAATCAGTTTAGTTTCACCTGACACCGTTTCAGTGCCATCTTTTCTGTCGTCATGGGAATAGACTCCGTGCTTATAAAATTGCCTTCATCGCTTGTCTGACTCACCTAATTTCACTTTGGCTGCTACGTGATGCAGTTTTTTTTTTTTTTCTACGTCGGTGGTCTATGAGGGCTCGGCCTTTCAATGAAACGGAGTATACTCGGCCGCGTGAGCACCGAACACATCTTAAACAACTTATATTAAAAAAAAAGAGTTTTTTCGCCGTATAATCAGTTTATTTTTCCCCCCTGTCATCTCGACGACACTCACCCGTCACAGAGGCACGGCGATTTGGACGTCTTGCAGTTTCCGCAGCCGTCCACTACGTCGGCCTTGGATACGGTTCCGTTGCCGCCGACGCAGCTGCCGCACATCAACGTGGCTTTTTCTCGAGACATACCTGGGCAATGGATATATATACATTTTTTTGAAGAATAAGGCGAAATGCTATATAGCGCAAACTACATAGACTATAGGGACAACAGAATGCTACCCGCACAAGCCCTATATATATATATATATATATATATATATATATATATATATATATATATATATATATATAGTTATAAACTTCGAGAATAGTGCAGTATAGGAAACAAAACAATAAAATATTTATTTAATCCTAACAGTTTCGGCTGGTGGACCAGCCTTCTTCGAAGGATCCTCCGAACATCCTCCGAAGAAGGCTGGTCCACCAGCCGAAACTGTTAGGATTAAATAAATATTTTATTGTTTTGTTTCCTATACTGCACTATTCTCGAAGTTTATAACTTTTATTACGGTAGCCGGAAGAAACTCTGATCATCTATTTCATCTATATATATATATAAATATATATATATGAGATCTAACAGACAGTAATGCCAATGGATGTACAGGGGAAGTTATTAGAACCAATGCAATGTAAATAAGAAGAAAGAAGAAAGAAAAGTGGATGAAAAAATAACCAGCCGTGAGCAGGAATCGAACCTACGACCTTCGAATAACGCGTTCGATGCTAGTAATTTTTTCATCCGCTTTTCTTTCTTCTTTCTTGTTATTTACATTCCATTGGTTCTAATAACTTCCCCTGTACATTCGTTGGCATTACTGTCTGTTATATCTCATTATCATTATATATATATATATATATATATATATATATATATATATATATATATATATATATATATATATATATCGTTTGCAATGATCGCATGCAATAGATCGTTTAGCTCTTAAAACCAGCCCCGGCCCTGATGATATTAGTGCTAAGCTTTTAAAACTAACCAGCCACTTCTCAGCCTCTTAGCTCGCGTTAATTGTTCAACAATCTTCAGATACAGGTTGCTTACCAGAGCACTGGAAATCTGCTTACGTAATCCCAATATTCAAATCTGGTGATAATACTCAGCCCAATAACTACAAACCAATCTCTTTGACGTCCATATGCTGCAAACTTCTCGAACATATCCTAGATAGATTTGTGGGGTTTAACGTCCCAAAACCACCATATGATTATGAGAGACGCCGTAGTGGAGGGCTCCGGAAATTTCGACCACCTGGAGTTCTTTAACGTGCACCCAAATCTGAGCACACGGGCCTACAACATTTCCGCCTCCATCGGAAATGCAGCCGCCACAGCCGGGATTTGATCCCGCGATTTGCGGGTCAGCAGCCGAGTACCTTAGCCACTAGACCACCGCGGCGGGGCTCGAACATATCCTATTCACAATACAATGGCTTATCTCAATTTAAATAACTTGCTTCTAAACAACCAACACGGTTTTCGTCAAAATTTCTCATGTCAATCGCAACTTTTCGAATTAATTACTGACCTTCATTCTGCGCTTAACTCTTCCCGTCATGTCGATGCCATCTTTATTGATTTCTCAAAGGCATTTGATAGGGTCCCCTACAAACGTTTAGAACTAAAAATTCGCAATCTGAAGCTTGAAAACACTACAACACAATGGATACTGGAATTTCTTACTAACCGCTTCGAATCTGTAAAACTAAAGAGCTACATCTCTAACCCTACTAGCGTTTTATCCGGTGTTCCCCAAGGCTCGGTTCTTGGTCCTCTTTTGTACTTAATATACATTAATTACATAGAATGTAACATAAGTTCGCAAATTCGGCTATTTGCAGACGACTGCGTTATTTACAAAGAAATAACTTGCCCTACCGATAATACCATTTTACAATCTGACCTCGATAGACTGGCCGAGTGGTGCGACACATGGCAGATGGAAATTAATATAGGGAAAACTAAGCACTTGGAATTTAGTTCTGCTCTAATCCCGTTGCATAAGTCATACACCATAAATGACATTCGAATTGATTCAGTACAATCCTTTAAATATCTTGGGGTATTTTTCACAGCCAATCTAAACTGGACCACTCACATTGAACATATCACTACTAAAGCAATAAAAAAAAACTTGGCATCCTCAAAAGGCGATTATACCTTGCCATTAAAGAAACCAGACTGCATTCATACGTTTCTCCGATAAGACCATTACTGGAGTATGCTTCAATAGTACGGCGCCCTCACACTGAACATTTAACTTACCTGGTTGAATCAATTCAAAACAAAGCTGCGCGCTTCATAACGTCGTCATACTCACCGTATGAAAGCGTAAGTTCCATACTGAAATCGCTTAATCTGCCCTCCCTTGCCACGTGCCGTAAACTTGCAAGGCTATCTAATTTCCACTCTCTCTTCCACAGCAACTCCCAGTTTGCGCGCAAGCATATCCTCCCGTCATCACACATTTCAGCCCGTGTTGATCACCCTAACAAAGTTAATCCCATCTTCCCGAGAACACAAAAATACCAAAACTCGCCCTTAGTCCTGTCAATAACCAACTGGAATTCCTTGCCAGCTGATGTAGCCACTCCAACAGAATTATCACCCTTTCCGAAAGCGGTAAAAGTGTTCTTAGAAGTTCCAATCGATTAATGTAGTTCTGCGGTGGTGTTGTTCATGTGAATTACTTGAATATTTTTGTGTGCGTTATTCACGCCTACACTTCTTATCTGGAGCCTATTGTATTTTTATTAACGTACCTTTTCTTCTGCAGAGTTTATATATATCTTTTTTATTATCCTTATCACCACTGTTGTGTGTACTCTTCTTTATTTCATTTTTTTCATTTAAGCTTTATATAATGATGCTTCTGAACATTTAATGTATCTTACACATGTTGAAAATCTTCCTAATCCCCCCCTATGTAATGCCCTCCCGGGTCCTTAGGGTATGTAAATAAAATATATATAGTCGCCGACAACTTTTAGCTCTCCTGGCCGTGTCGATAATGGTATCAATACCAAACTTGGTATGGCATAACATGACTGCATGAAGGACATATTTGAATCATCATAACATGAAAATCATGACATGCGTATCATGTAACAACATGACTACATGCCACGGTCATGATGCGCTGGCGGCCGTTTCGCTAGCCTTCTTTGTACCAAATTTTGTATTAAGGGACGAGAATGGATGACGAAGGTATGATACTGATGCAAACATGAAAAACATGACATGCGTGTCATGTAATAACATGACTACACGCTATGCTTATAATGCGCTCCTCACGACCATTTCGCTAGCGTCACATGTACCAAGCTCGATATTACGCGACGCGAACAGACGACATAGGTAAATGACACATCCAAACGTGATAATCACGACATGCGTGTCATGTAGCAACATGACTACATGCCACACTCATGATGCGCTCGCGGCCGTTTCGCTAGCTTCACATATGCCAAATTTGGTATTACGTGACGTCAATGGATGACGAAGGTATGTGACTGATGGAAACATGATAATCGTGAGATGCGTGTCATGTGAGAACATGACTACACGCCACAGTCAAGGCGCCAATACATTTCGACGAGACGCGGTGCACGTGCTCGCCGGCGTTTATTTCGTTGCTTCACGCCGGCGTTGCCACGCCAGGCGCCGGTCCTGCCATACACTCGCAGGCGCGCGCCGCGCTGCGTTGCTTTGACGCATGCACATTTCGGGGCGTCCGGCGTCCCTCCGTCACGAAAAGAGGAAGACGCAGTGTTATCTGGGTAAAGCATCGGCGTGATGCATTTCGCGCCAGTTGCCGTCGGGCCGCGCCGACGGACGCTGGTCGCGGCTGGCGTCAGACTATAGAGTGCTCGCGTTTCGCTAACGTAGCGTCACTGTGCCCAGCGTGCGCGCACGTCAACGCTACATTAGAGTATATTGGACCCTTCATGATGCGCTCGTTGCCGTTTCGCAAGCTCCACATATACCGAATTTGCTGTTACGTGACGTCAACGAATGACGAAATATATGACTGGTGCAAACATGACAATCCTAACACGCGTGTCATGTAAGAACATGACAACATACCACGCTCACAGCGTGCGGTCACGGCCGTTTCACTAGCTCCCCACATTCTAAATTTGGTATCACGTGACGTGAATAGATGAAGGTGAACGACACATCCAAATATGATAATCATGATACGGAAGTCATGCACGGCATCATTTACTTCCACCTCGTAACGTTGTGCTGATTTTAAAGTGATATATCAACATTTCTCATTTGTGCTTCGCATATCATCCATTCCCACTGTACGGGGGATCTGCCAATTTCTTTTTTTCATTTCCGTTGTCAGCGTTGCGTTCTCTCAATACCTTAGTCGTCCTTACAAGCAACCCTTGACATAGCCTTTTTGTACTAACACACACACATACACACACACACACACACACTTCCGAAGAAAACCAGAAAATGGGGGACTCTAAAGACCCTATCTCATGGAGCTCCTTTTTTTTTTCAATTAAAGTAGATGTATTCTTCCAGCGCATACGCCAAAGGATGCGAAATGTTGCCCCTGGAGACCATGAAAATAAACAAGTGAAAATCTATCGAGCGCTTCCTGTAGTGTGACGGATCGACACCGCTGTTTAAAAAGCAGCGGCTTTCGCGTGTGCAGTTCGAATAGCCGTAGTTCTCGCGCGGGAGTGTTTGCCGTCCTAGAATTTCAATAATCGCGATGTGCTGCTTACCCCCGGCTCTTTCTTCGGAGTGTCATCGATTTTTTTTTAAACATTCGTTTTTCACCCGAGTATCGCGTCGCCGTGGTAACGTGAGTTATAACTGCCGCGACTTTTACACGGACCGCTGTTTCGACATGATTCTTCTGAACGAATGTAAAAGCATTAGATAAAGAACGTGTAGACAGGTCCACTTAAAGGTGAAGTGAGGACGCCGACTCTACATGGAAGCAGCGATGCAAAGAAAACGTAAGGAGGGAGCACAGCTCAATGCGAGTGGGGGGAAGGGTGCACCTAGAAAACGTGAAATCAACTTAAAGTATAGTAAAAATAATGGTTTTTGAAAGAAAGGAAAAAAATGAACTAATTTCTTCCTTCCATGTAGGCGACACGGCTAAGATATGGAAGGGGATATAAGTTTAGGGGGCACGGCTAACGGGATAAAAAATAATAATAGAAGTAAGATATAGAAGACGAAACACTCGCCGCATACCAGTCAAGAAAGAGGAGAAAAGAGATAGATAATAAGGGGGACACGGTCGAAGGATATCGTGGACGGCGAGCCGATCGGTGAGAGCTACGCGACATCAGAAAATGGCGGCCGGCGGACCGATTGGCGAGAGCCACGCTCACCTCAGAGATCACGTGTGACACAACGGTTCGGCACAGTATTCGTCAAGCGAGTCACAAATCCCTAAATCCACCCAAAAATAATGCATAATTAGCGATTCTTAGTGTACGAGGCGCGGGAGAGAGAGATCAAGAGGAGGGAAAATGGGGGAAGAGTACTCGATAACCGTTTCTGTAGAGCACACCTCAACCAAAGTACTCGTGGGAATTGAGGGGGGGGGGGGGTGAAGGAGGTAGGAAGAGAGAAGAGGACGAGGAAAAGGTACTGCGCCGTCTGGTTTGCCATGCTAGGTTTACCGTGAATCAGTTTAAAGAATGCAGTGCGAGCGTAGTTATAAGACAACCAATCGGAGGAGGCAGAGAGAAAGAAAGAGAGAGAGGGAAGATAAAGGGTGACAATGGTATAGATCGGAAAACTCTCTCATGAGATGACTTCACTTGGACTCAGATCGAACCATGAGTGAGTTTGAGCCAGTCCGGGTGGGTAATATTTCGGTGAGTGACAGAACAACAAACCACATAGGACTGATGTTGAGAGCCGTCTGAAATGCAGTAACGAACTTTCTAATTAAATTGTACATGTCATTAAAACAGAAGAACGGGAAATGCTTCGCAGGCAACTCGTACAAAACAATATATCCGCACTACACCACAACTTTTGAAGATAATGGACCTGTTTCACAAGACAAAGCATTTGTGATTTTTTTAAAGGAAGGCATGCCTTGTTTTTATAGCTATAATGTATAGTTCATTAATATGAAACTATGTGGCTTTATAATGGTTCAGCAAACTGGGAGTGCGGGAGGAACCCAGACACGAAGCAAAGAGGAGGCACACAGCACGAGCGTTGTCTGTGTTACCAACTAGCCCACCTTTCCATCCTATGTGGCTTTAGGCACCAAAAGCTTGATATGATTACGAGGCACACCGTAGTCGGGTACTTCGGTATATATATGACCCCTCGAGGCTTTTTAACGTACGTCCATAATCCTAAGCGCACAAGTGTTCTTTTCAATCTCGCCCCCAAAATCAAGCTTGTCGCCGCGGCCTGGAATTGAATCTGCGTCCTCATGTTTAGTTGCGCCACGCCGTAGCCGCTGCAGGTGTTGGGGCATAGGCAGTAATATTTATTCAGAGTGGGGGTGGGGGGAGGAAGGGATAAAGCTTTTCTTTTATTTGAAGTTGGTGGCCGGCCGGCAGATATGGTCGATTGTGATTTTAGGGTCTGTATGCCATGGGAGAAAAAAATTCTGAGGGGGGCACGGCCCCGGTGTACCACTCCCTGGCTACGCCACAGCCAGGGCGTATCTAGAGGGATACTGAGATGATATTCATAATCCTGTTTGCATCACGTCTCGTGAGTGGTAGGACAATAAAATTTGTTCAAGGTCACTTTAGCGCCCTCAAAAACAAACACAAAATCCAGACATTCAAGAGGTGGCCCTACTTGTTGAGTTTGATGTCAGGCATAGTGGCACGTCTGTGTTCGTGCGCCCTGATGTGTATACCTTAGGTTAACGATGTGTTTCGTCGTGCTGCCGAAGCCGATCTCAGAGGCCACGTAAAAAGAAGTGCGCGATTCAGATCTGTTCCGCAGCGATGCCAGCCGCGCGCAAAAAAAATAATCATCGTGAATTGTGATGACGGTTAATTGGACCTTACCTCATGTTATGGTCCAGCATTTACACATTGTCACGTCGTCGCGCCACGAACGAAAACATCAGTAGGCTTCTTGCAGGTGAAACTATTTGGCTGAACTTGTGGTCACCAAAAAAACTGGATGCTCACTCTACAGCAAGCAATGCACGCTGTAGTCCAGTGATATCGACGCACAGAGCATCGGTCGTAAACAAACTGATGAGCAGCCAAGCGCGTCGACCGCGCCATCCCTATAGCCGCCGCGTAAGTTACAAACACGTGGTGCAGTTCACGGGAAGTTACAGTTCACGCGGTGCACGTAATCTCGTCGAAAAGTTATCAGATGATCTAGAAAGTTTCCAGTCATTAAGGCGTGCTTTGCGCAAAGCAGCGTTACATTGCAATGAGGCGGTAAGATGAAAAGAGAAAAGGAAGTAGCACGCTGGCAGTATCAGACATAACTGTTTGAGCGAGAACCACCAATTTTTTTTTTTTTTTTGCGAAAGCCTGATATGGTTAGAATAAACGAAAGAAAAAGAAGACTGTTCGGCATGGGCGTAACGAGCGGTCTCCATTGGCTGTACTATCAGTTACGTCCTTCACAGCGTCGTACTCAAGCACGCGCGTCATTGGCTACGTTGCGAGTGACGTCGTCCATCGCGTCGCAGACGGGGCGCCGATCACCAGTTTCTACTGACATCTTCCACAAGGGTAAGCCACGCGCAACTCTAGAAAAGTGCCGACAGGCGAAACGTGAAAGAGCCTGCTTTCGACGGACCGGTGGTACAGAGCGGTCACGAAAACAGGCCCGGGAGGCCGAGTGCCGGCAGGAACTGCGTACCCATGATCCGGCAGCCTTCCAAGCCACGCTAAATCACGAAAGGAAACGCAAGCGCCTGTGGCGAGCGGATCCTGCAAACCACTTTACCGAGTTAACTCGTGACGTCAAACGCTTGCAACAACGCCGCGCCGAATAAGCGCCGTTGCGGGCACCGTACAACGTCAACGTGACGATTACGGGAGCCGGGGAGCACGTTCGCCGGGGTGAACGCCCGCTTTCGGCGGGGCGAGAGCTTTTCCAGCGGCACTTTGGCTTCGGCTGCGACGTCTGTGACCGCCTGCGGTTCGAGAATAACCATTGTGATCAACACATTGTGAAAAGCATTTGAACTCTCACTGCACCCCTTGACGACCGTGATCGTGCGAGACACAATGTGCGGCACGTGAAATAAAAACCACGGTAAACCTAAGCCGATCGCGAGTCTAACCTCACTAAAAGAACGAACACCTAACAAATAATTGTGAAAGGCTTTAGTGCGGCGTCGGCTTGAACCCACTGCTAAACACCGGGGCCGCACGTTTCAGCTTTCGTAATAGCCATTTGCACGGAGTGCTTGGATGGTGATCTTTCTTTAGAATACCTTTTACGAATATTCTAAAAAAGTGGAAGTCCTCGACCGGGTATGATATATAGAGGGAGAACAGTGTATCACACGTGCCACTAATCGATTAGTTTCGAATTGAGGCCACGCCAAGAGAAGGAGTGATCCTCCGCTGTGGTACGTGTAGTGGATAGTAGGACGCTTGGATGATGTCCCGAAGCTCCCAGGATCAAATCGCGGCCGCAGCCGTCACATTTTCGAAGGAGGTGAAAATGCTGCAGGCCCGTGTACTTAGATTTAAGTGCACCACATCACATGGTCCGAATTTCCGGAGCCTGCCACAACGGCGTCCTTCACAATCCTGGTTTCAGGACGCGAAACCCCAAAACTATATTATGAGTGTGGCAGCTTGGGCTGGTTGGTATGACATGACGATAGTCATAGCGCGAGAACATAACGAACACAAAGAGACAAGAAGGACACGAAGCATAGCGTGTCGTGTCCTTCTTGTCTCTTTGTCGTAGTTCTGTTCTCGCGCTATAACAATCGTTTAATATGAGGAGTAGTAATGCACGTTACCGGGTCTGCGACATACTCCGAGACAGTCCTTGTAGGCGCTGGAGTCCCTGGCGACCGGACCACGGACGCAGACCCCGCACGAGTCCCTGGTGTACGACGTAGGTCGGGCCGGTGTGGCACCTTGGCTCGCCAGGCACATACCGCGACAGTCGCGGTGCTGGACTAGCTGCTCTTTGCGGGCAGCGTATACCTTGCTGTGCTTGCCGTCTGCAGCGGCAGGCGCCGGTAGAAGTGCGCACGCATAAGAAAGAAAGATAGCGAAAAGAACTATATGGCTATTGTCTATGTACGCACGATAACATCTTTGGATTGATACTGGGATACAAGCGGTACACATTGGGCGCTGAGAGCGGCGAACCGAGCGTCAGCCGCCGATAAAACTGACAAGCGGCCAAGCGCGTCAACTTTTATACATGTGCCATCTAAGATTCCAGCATAATCGCTCATAAGTTCCAGAACTCCAATGTCCACGCTGTTTAGGCAATGTCATCGCAAGGTTCAAAAGTTATCTAGATAGTTTCTAGTCAATCGAGCACTCTTTTTGCAAGGCGGAACTTACGTGGCGATGGGGCGGTAACTTGAAGAATACAGACAGGAGCACGTACTACCCTTAAATGGATGGGGAATAAGAACAAATAAATTACGGAACACGCATAAGAAAATAACAATAAAAATTGTTATAAACAGTGTCCGGTAAACAAAACAGCTATAGTGTCCGGTAAGTTAAGATGTACAGTCACTATTCGGTTACCTGTGAAAAATTGGCCCAGACGAAAATCCTTAATGATTGACTGTTTCACTAGAGAACATCTATTTTTAGACGGAAAAGGACCGATACTAAACAAAGACGATGTTGCCGTGACAACAGCGGTTAACGACGTACACTGTGGTATATTGGCCAACATTGGCAAAACTGACCAACACCGCAGCGTGGCCCACCCCCCTCCACGAACAGTAACAGTGGGCGGGGGTGGGGCTGGGGTGGATAAAACTTGCTTTTACTACATAAAACCCTGCGTGCACGCCGATGGTTAAACTAAGAAACGCTTCCGAGACCAGCAGTTCTGTCAGAAATCGTCGCCCATGGCATATCATATCTAGAGGCCTGACACCACGTAGACGTTGCAGCACGCCGTGCGCGTCACCTTTTTAGTGGCGCCGTGCCCTCTCTCATGGCCTCCCAGATTGCGGGTGCGCGGCGTAAGAAAAACCTGCCGCGCACCCGCAATCTCGGAGGCTATGCATACCCCCATGAAGTGACAGGGAGCGTGGCTACGCGACGCTGCGCACTGTGTCTCTCCCAAGGAGGATTAAAGAAAAATTGCTTTTGTTAATCCTCCTTGGTCTCTCCATACGGGCGAGGGCTAGACGCCGCGTCAGAAAGAGACGCGCACGGCGCGCTGCAACGTCAGCGTGGTGTCAGGCCTTTAGGTCCAAGAGAAGGAACGACGGCGCTTCGGCTCGGCAACTTGGCATTTCGAACCAGCGCAAAAGACCGTCAAGAAAGATAAACGAGGGACACACAGACTATATAGCATTGCTGTCAGATGCGTGTTCCCACTGGTCCTCTGTCTTTTGCGTGGGGAGACGCTCTAGGTGCCGACCAGTGCGGACGCGCGAAGATCGGCTCCTGCTTTCAAGAATGCTTTCCTGTGGTATTCACGAATTTGTCGCCGAGTTTTTACTCTCATCGTGTGCCTAAGTTCTCAAGAGGTCAGCAGATACCACCTTTGTGCCGGTGAGTGGACTTTTAAACCGTTTTTGGGACATTTTTACACGGCAACGCCACCGGGGGATTTAGGCCTAACCAAGGAGGCGATTGTCGCCGATGCGCCGGCCCGGCGCCAACGCGACTCAACGCTCTGCGCGTTCCAGTATCTGCAACTGAGAATGGAATACCAAGTAGATGGAGAGGACATCTCTCCAGAGGATTGCACGGAAGAAATGGGTTGGAAGGAAGCCGAAACGAGACGCTAGAGGAATAAGCAAGCCGCGGTTAGCGTTCCTGCTGCCAAGGGTTCGACCGAGGCCGGCGTTGCGGGAGACGCTCGAGCCGGTCGTAGTAGGTATGACACCAAGCATACAATCGTGCGAGCTGGACGCATGCCGCCACTACCTAAGGACTTCAGCAAAATTGTGCTACGACCACGTGGAGGATTAAATATCTCGAGAATTGGCACTGGAGCCGTGGCAGACGCGATAGTACTGGCGGCCGGCGTCAAAGAGGAAGAGGTCATGCAGGACATCATCTGTTCCAACTTGCAGCAGAACATTATGGTGGCAAGCACTCCGGACCAAGACAGAGCTTCAAGATACCTCAAGGTCAAGCAAATTGACATTGGAGGCAAAGTTTTCGAGGTTAGCGCGTACGCCGCGGCACCCCACGACACTTGTAAAGGAGTGATTCGCGGGATCCCCGTAAGCGATACTCAGGACATTTTGACCCGAAAGATTGTGAACGCGAACAACCCGCTCGCGCTGCAGGCGAAGAGAATCAAGGACACCGGGACAATCATCATAGCGTTCGAAGGACACAAGGTGCCCAGATTTGTGAGATATGGACCTTCACTTTTGCAGTGCTCCCTTTACCGCAAGAACATCGATATTTGTTACGTCTGTGGAAAGCTGGGACATCGGTCTGACGTCTGTCCGAACCCAGCTGAAACAATCTGCAGAGGCTGCGAGATCAAGAACCCAGATAGCCTGCACCAGTGCAATCCAAGATGCAGGCTGTGCGACGGTCACCATCCCACGGCAGACAAGGAGTGCAAGAACAGGTTCTTAGTGCCATACGTCGTCAGACGCAGACGTTGGGAAAGATCGCGAGCAGCCGCAGAAGCCCGGGACGCATCAATCACATCGAGTCCAGACATCAATGACAAGCAGCTTATTCCAGCCTACGGGACCCAGAGCATCCCGACTACACAAGAATAGGAAAGGCGGCCCCACTCCAGGGGGAGGTCGCGTTCCAGAAGAGGTTCTAGACCCAAGGCCCGCTCCCAATCACGGGGGCGCTCGAGTTCTCAAGGTCACCATCAGGGTCGGGATCAGCCTGGGCGGCACCCGAATGGCCAGCTGCCTGGCGTTCAGTTCGAGATCACGGCTTCACACCCGGGGAGGACGCCTGCAGTTACTTCGAAAGGCAGCTGGGCTGAGCGAGTGCGCAACGGCGGGGCAGAGGTGATGACAGGTAAGCTGCCAGAGCATGATAGAATTGCCCAGCTAGAGCAAGAAAACGCGAGACTTACAAAATCGAATGAGAGGCTATCAGCTGAGTTAAAGGAAATAAAAATTCTTCTCACTAAGCTAACCAGCGCGCAATCTTCACAGCCAATGCCTCAGCCAGTTGATGTCCCTGTGGCTGAAAACGTGGGGGACTCGAGAACCGCGAAAAAGAGGGCAGTCATGGCAGAACACGTGGAAGCCAACCAAACGACCATGTCAGATATGAAAGAGGTGTTTGACACGCTCAGCAAAGTAGTAGCCAATCTTAGCGAGCAGATGGGTAGGCTACAATCAAGCGTGGCGGCACTGGAAGAGCATATGACTTTGCGCATTACAAAGCTCGAAGCAGATCTGCACAACACAGCAAGGCCTCCTCATGCACCAAGCTCACCCCTTCGGCCACCAATACTAGTGGTACCAAACCTGTCGACAGGTGCAGCATCAGGCTCTGGCCGCCCATGTAATAACCATGATGGCAGCGCTACGTGAAGCATTTCGTATCTGGCAATGGAACTGTAGAGGTTACCTTAAAAAGAAGGCAACCCTGCAGCAGTATATCAGGAGCAGCGAAGAAAAGCCTCATATTATATTATTACAAGAGACCCTTTCACCGCAAGCAACGTTGCCTGGATTCCGGCCTGTAATAGGGGATACTGAAGGGAGGGGAGTCTGCACCTTCGTATGCAACAAACTAACGCACGTAACCCACGACCTCAAGATAGAAGCAGGCCGGTTGGAACACGTCTTGGTAGAGATCGTGCCGGGTACCAGCAACCGTCAGAGCATTTTCATTCTGAATATATACAGCAGTCCAAAGGAACAAAAGCAAGGGTTCAAGACGGTTCTAAAGAAAGCTGTTAATATCGCCGGGGAATGTCCACTCGTCATAGCAGGTGATTTCAACGCCCCTCATCATACATGGGGTTACAAGTACAACACTGGGAAAGGAAATCGACTTTGGCAAAGTGCCAGTGAACTTGATCTCACCCTAATCACAGACCCCAGCCTACCAACAAGGCTTGGTACATCTTGCTGCAGGAATTCCACCCCGGACCTTACATTTGTAAGGAACATCAAGAAGGCCCAGTGGATGAACCTTGCTGTGGACCTAGGGAGTGACCACTGCATTCTTGCCACTACCTTCTCCGTGGAGCGTAAAAAGCAGAGAGAATTTCACTTCACAGACTGGGATAAGTTCAGGAAGATAAGGATGGAAAGGGAACAAGATGGCCACAGACAAGGCTTGGAGCAGTGGGTCAAACAGATTAAAGATGACATCAAATCCGCCTCCTCCACCATTACCACAGATTTTCCGATTGAAAGAATGGATAGCCGGCTCGCTCATCTTCTTGAGGCAAAGCAAGCACTACTGAACCGTTGGAAGGGTCAGCGCCTGAACCGAAGACTGAGGAAGAAGATAGCTGAGGTAAACAGATCAGTCGAGGAACATTGTCGCGCACTATCGAGGCAGCAATGGGATGAAATCTGCAACTCCGTCGACGGTCAGATGCGCAATGGCAAGACATGGAATATGTTAAAGCATCTCCTCAACGAAAACACCACCAAAACAAATCAAAAGCATGTTATCGCTCGAATTTTGCATAAAGAGATAGGGCGCACTACAGAACAGCAAGTTGTCCAGCAGCTCGTGCATAAGTACCTCCCAATCAAAAGAGGATTGGCACCACCAAGTAGACAGTACCAGGGCACGCCAAATCCAGGTCTTGAGGGCGACTTTAACATCGAGGAGATCAGAAGAGCCTTGCATGATCTCAACGGCAGGTCGGCCCCTGGCCCGGACGGTATATCAAACAAGGCCCTGCGTAACCTTGATGACGATTCAATTGAAACCCTGAGGGATATGATCAATTCAGCATGGAAAGAAGGCAGGGTGCCAGAGCAGTGGAAGCTGGCCAGCACGATCCTTATTCCTAAGCCAGGAAAGCCCCCTAACTTGGACAACATGAGGCCAATATCCTTGACATCATGTATCGGCAAGGTCGCAGAACATGCCATACTGCACAGGATAAACAAGTACTTGGAAGATAACAACATATATACACACAGTATGGTTGGATTCAGGGCAGGGCTATCCACACAAGATGCATCGAAGCTTATCAAACACCAGGTCATTGACAATGAAACCAGAGACGTGAGAGCCATTCTGTGCCTAGATCTAGAAAAAGCGTTTGACAACATCCACCACTCATTCATACTCGAAGCAATTTCCAAGCTTGGTCTAGGGAAAGCCTTCTATGACTACGTATGGTCCTTTCTTACAGATCGGAAAGCCGTGATGAAGATTGCAGATATCGAGACCGCAGCAATCGAACTAGAAGCAAGGGGCACGCCACAAGGGGCAGTGATTTCACCAATGCTGTTCAACATTGCCATGATTGGACTGTCAAAGAAATTATCGAGCATTGAAGGATTGAAGCACAGCATCTACGCAGATGACATTACCATCTGGTGCACAGGTGGAAGCGAGGGGCAGATTGAGAGCGCTCTGCAAGAGGCGATTGACACCGTAGAAGACTACCTTCGCCCTTCCGGGCTCAAGTGCTCCTCGAGTAAGTCAGAACTTTTGCTTTATCGGACTGCACGCCGGGGACCGAAGCCCAGGGGATGGAAGCCGTTAAACCAGATAGACATCCATCTCCGTACAAATCAAGGGGATGCCATCCAGAGGGTCGACTCCATCAAAGTCCTGGGAATGCTGATAGAGTCTACCGGCGCCAACAGCAAATCTATAGCCAAGTTAACTCGGAAAACAGACAGTGCGGTGCACCTCATACGCAGAGTGGCCAACAAAAGAAATGGGATCAAGGAAGACAACCTCATCAGGTTGATGCATGCGTTTGTTCTAAGTCACTTCACATACGAGGCAGCAATGCACAACTGGTCAAGAGCAGAGTCCGAGACACTGAATGTGCTCCTCAGGAAAGTTATCAAGAAGGTCCTGGGCCTACCCATACATACCAGCACCGAGCGTCTGCTTGAGCTTGGCATACACAACACGCTCGAAGAAATAGCAGAAGCCCAAGAGAGAGCACAGTTTGCAAGGTTATCTACTACAAGGTCGGGGAGAATGATCCTGCAGGAGCTGGGCCAACACCCAATAGCAATCAGACGCAATTACAATGATATCCCTGACAACATCAGGGAGACTATCACGGTATCTCCTATACCGAGAAACATGCATCCAGAACACAACGTCGGAAGAAGAGTAGCGAGGGCCAGGACTATACTTCGTCAAGTCTCAAACGAGGAACGAGGGGTCGTATTTGTTGACGCGGCTTCCTACGCCAATGGGAAAGCGTTTGTGGCAGTGGTAGTCGATGGGGCTGGCCATGTCGTCAACTCAGCGACGGTCAGGACGAAAGACCCAATCATTGCGGAACAAGTGGCCATCGCCTTAGCACTTAAGATGGATAACATTGAAGTGGTCTACAGTGATTCCATGGCAGCACTACGGGCGTTCGCCAAGGGGACGGTCTGTGAACAAACGCTGAAAATACTGCAAGGCAAGAACATAACACATCATCTTCTGAGTTGGTTCCCAGCTCACCTTGGACAAATCAACGATTCCCCTCCCAATCTCAACGAAGCAGCACACGCGGCGGCGCGAGAACTCTCCAACCGCGCCTCCCCGGGGATGCGTTCTACCGGTGAAGGGGATAACCGGGAAATTCTTACAACATATAACGAGCTCACTAAACATTTCTACCTGTCTAGAAGGATTTTCCCTCCACCTCACAAAAATCTAACCCGGCCCCAAGCACTTACATTAAGGCTTTTGCAAACGCGGATGTACCCTACTTTGAAAATGTTACACATCATGTACCCTGACCTATACCCAAGTAATCTTTGTCCACATTGCGGGGAAATAGCTTCATTAGAACACATGCTCTGGCAGTGCACCAAATTCGCTCATTTATCGCACATCACCTCTGCCAGATGGGAGGCGGCAATCCGCAGCTCGTCCTTGGCAGATCAGCTCTGGGCTGTCCACCAAGCCCGCGAGGCGGCTGAGGAGCTTGGCATCTCAGTCCCCACGTGGGAGCTGCCGGCAACACAGTGATCTGTGTTTTGGAGGACCAAATAAAAGTTTATCCAATCCAATCCAATCTGTCTTTTGCGCAGTTTCAAAACACGAATGCCGGCAGGATTTCGTATTGAATGGGCGGGGGAGAATCGAGAACGCGTTTTGAATCCCGGTGTGGCAGAAAGAAGGAAAATAGGAGGAAAAGAACGGCAGGGAGGTTAACCAGTTTATAGGCAGCCGGTTTGCTACCCTGCGCATGGGAGGGGGATGGAGGAGATGAAAGATAGCGAGGAGAGAGGGAAGGGAGATAAACACAGCACATTCGGCGCTCACGTGGCAAGCTGCGTTGGTGGTGGTGTGGGGGTGCAAGTGTTAGTGCGGCACGGGGTAAAGTGCCACTTTTCACCCCCACCACTGCTGACGCCCACGTCTACAGTTTCCGGCTTCTCTCGCGTTGCGCCACTTGGCGAAAGGACGTGGTTCACTCACACACGCACTGGCCGGAGCATGGCTCGACGTAGGCGCCCCCGTCGCAGACGCCGTTGCAGTCCCTGCGCGCCGTGCCACCGCAGGTGCCCCGGCAGTCTCGGCCGTGCGTCCGCTCCAGGCCCGTGTTGCCACCCACGCAGTAGCCGCACGGGTTGAGCCAGGCGCCGCCGAAGCCCAGGCTAGAACACTCTTGGGGCGAGACGGGAAGGAAGAGAGGGACGAGAAGCGCGGGATGGAGTCATGATACGACGCACTCGATATGTACATTGCGTTTATAAGTTGCGATCACCTAATCACAGCACTTATTACCCGTGTCTTGTTAGGGCAAGCGAGCAACTGGAAAGCGAGTGGAAGTAACAGAGAAGACAAAGCACGCCTTTTCTTTTCTTTAGCTAACGGCCCTTGTCTCGGACATACAACAGTGTACGAATAATCATCCGAGTCACAAGAACACTATGCCGGATCACTGTATCAGGCGCCACGAACGCCCCCACCACAGACTGAGTTTGCGGTGTCTTGACTTCTCCGTTTGAACAGCTTCGACGTGTAGCGCGAAACAACAAACAGACACGAGACACATGAGGACACCACACATCGATGCTATAGGAACGGCTTGTTTTAACGCTTGCAGCGTTAAAGAGCTTGTTTCGCAGAAGCTGGGGTGTCGGCATCGTTGGTTGTCCGTGAAAAGTTATATTGCCATGACCACGAAATCAAGAAAGCTCCGAATGAAATAAATATCAAGAAATCTTAGGTTTGGGCGAGAATTGAGCAGAGGGCGTGACAAGCAGTTGTTCTACCACACAGCCGCACTACTGTTTTCTTTTTTTTTTTGGGTACCATTTCCGGGACATGACGGCGACGGCAAAAATCAGCCGAGAATGTCCATACAATTGGCAATGAAAACACGACGAGGTGTATTGCAGTAAACCCCCAACGAGGCCGAAATTCCACATTTTCTGAAGCTTTAACTCCCTGTTGTAACCCCCAACGTGCAAAAAAGCGTACAAGAACCGAATGCTCGTCACGGATTATTTTCTTTCTTCAAAAATTGCGCTCCCACGTCCAGTGACAAATCAGCCGAAACTTGGCCGAATAATAGCGGGATGTCACGCCATCGCAGCTGCGAACGCGCACAACCTAATCGAGACCGCTACAGTGTTCTGCGCACGCAGCCCTGTAGTTGCACCCCAACAATACGCTCGGTGACGGAGGCGCAGAGTGACGGCTGGTTTCAATGCCCCATTCACAACCATCCAAGCTATGCACAAGATGGCTACGCACGCCACGCGAATGGAACGCCGTGCGGCCCCCCCAAAAAAAGAGAAGCAGCGATTTTTTCTTCCCTTGATGTGGCGCCCATTGGCCCCCATCGTTGGCTTGCACGTCGTCGTCCCAAGTGTGGTTTGAAAAATACGATGACGGACCGTTTCCCCGTGAAATGTGGAGGTTTCTCACGCTACAAATAGTGACATCATACATTCTCCGAAAAAAGAAAATTCTACTGTTCGTGCGCTCATTTGTTGTGTTGTATGCTCGATGCCTTCAAGAGCAAAGGAGTCACCGGTTCCTGATTGGTGCGCAACATCTCCTTGACATCATATCAATAAATGGGAAAACAAATGAGGTGAAGGAGCCTGTCTCTGTCCGGTCCACCACTATACGCAAACAACTTAGCGTGTACCGGGAAAGCGGGCGTGAACTGCGCATGCGCGCGCCTGCAAAACATGGCCGCGCCGCTGAAAGCGATTTCCGTCCACTTCAAATCTATCGAGGTAACATCGCGCGCTCTGTAGCTCGATAGCTTCGAATAGATGCTTTTATTTGCTTGAAAATCACGGAATCACGGCCTTACCCTTCGACAGCAAAGCATTCATGCCCAGTCGGCAATGTTTTAAGGGATATTTACTCAAATAATCAATGCTGTAGGCTTGGTCTGTTACGCTCCCAGAATCTCAGAGGTCGTTAAACATGTGTTTGTTAGTTCACTCATTTTTTCCATAGATGACGCCACTTGACGTAGTGGCAGCTACGAAGTATAGTCCGTGACCCATCAGAGCTACACCAATCACGGAATTGTTAAAAGTTGTTGGCGATTTAGAATACTCTAATACGGGAGAACATGAATCCGTTTCATGAAGAGAGATGAAGAATGGACACAGCCTGGTAGGTGTCCTGGTAGGTGTTCTGTGGTATAGTGATAACGGGGCGCGCTATCCGGTAATACACCCGCCCTTTGCGTCACCAGAATACCGGACGGGCTAAAAAAACCACTCATATCGCGTCTTTTAAGAAGGGCGTTAACAAGTGCTACTCACTCTGGTCGGCCCAGGCGAGCTGTGGAAGGAGGGCGCCGGTCAGGACTTGCAGCGCCAGTGCCAGCGTTGACTGGAGAGCGAAGCCCTGGCGCATCTGAGGCACATGCGACCTCCGGCGGGCGCTCGCTCACCGCACCACCCCCAGGAAGCTTCCTTGCCAAGATCACTGCTCTGTGTATTTTCGGTTATCGTCTGAAAAACAAAAATAAAGGCAACCACCTTTCTGTCAATGCATCAGCTGCCACTTCTCTCTGTCTCTCTCTCTTTTTTCACACGGTTGATACGAATTGTTCCCTTCAGCGGTTAGCACGTACGTGTGCATGTAAAAGTCCTGTCGACAGAGGGGGTACTGATCGAGGACTCATTTATTCTGTCAGACAAAACCCAGTGAAATCAACAGACGACACGCAAGTAATTTCCTCTATACTTGGCCTGATTGACTGCTGGTTTCATTAACTTGTGTATGTCAGAAGAAACGGGCGCTCGACCTCTTCAATTCATTCATAGAGATAGTCTCGTTCCGTAATTACGTTTAGTTAGTATTGGCCAGCTTCCAGCTCGTAAGAAGATCACGTGCTACGTGACGTCAGCTGGCAACAAAACAGTGTGTCACGGTCACCATCACGGCTGCCAGCGGTGCTGCCCATCACTTCCAGGATTACACAAAAACAAATACCCAATAACGCGGGCTTCAGAAAATGGCCGCATAGCTCAATGTAGCATCGGACGCGTTATCCGAAGGTTGTGGGTTTGACCCTTTAAGCAGCGAGATAATTTTTCACTATTTCTTGCATGTATGCCATAATTGCTATAGACTACAGTTCAAATATACAAGTGTCCCGTATACCTTCCTTCGCTTCATTGTATGTTACTTTGGGTCATTCCTAGCATATGTTATGTATGTTATGCCTAGCATAAGCATGAAGTATGTATGACGACCTGCTTACCACACTGTTTTCGGAGCAAGGCCCTGTCAGACTTCTATGCCTTTTGTTTTTGCTCTATTATCTGTTCTTGTACAGAAACACACACACACACACACACACACACACACACACACACACACACACACACACACACACACACGCAATGAATATGATGTGAAAAATTAGGGGACCCTAAAGCTTTGCCTTTAGGAGCTGAACGCGATAGCGGTCTTCCGTTCCTAATGCGTACTTGAAACACGTAGTGCATGAAAGCTTCATGCACCCACTACGTGGTTTTACGAAAACAAGCGCATGGGTTACCGGCTTTAATCGACGCATGCATGTGGGAGGTAGTGGCCAGATACTGCCCCCGCTTGGCCAATCCTTTTCTGGCGAGGGAGTGCGTTGCCGGCGGTGGTCACCGGTCAGGCCAAACCCCAGTCCTCTTATGCCTAGTTCACACTGAAACATCCGCTTTCTACACCGACCGATATTCCCCTGCCGCCGAAACGCAGCGTCGTTCGCACTGGACGCGCCCCGCGCCGCCGAATATGCCATCTACTACGGGGCGAACGCGGGATGGATGCGCTGTCACCCGGTTGGTGTCGCGACTCGCAAACGCTACTACGCTATCCGGTGGTGTATACTGCGACGATTCTCGTACGCAAGAAGCAAGAAAAGACAGTACTGCTAACTTTGCTGGCAAGTGGCTGTCTTGTAATGCACGAAGAGCAGAAAAACCACCAACGCCAGCGGGTTCGTTTTGCTCTGCAAGACCGCAACAAGCTCGCTCCCGCCAACAGCAAGCTCGGTCACCTCTTTCACGAAATACGGAGGCGAAGTAGGCACATAGTAGGTTAAACTCCCGTTGGTTTCTACATTCAGTTACGTGCACTGCGGCATAACAAGTGAGTAGGGCTTGGCCGCCATTTTTCAAAATTCCTTGACTAGCGCTCCTATTGGTCCGCGGTGACCGATTCGGCGGCAGACGCCGCAAAAATCGGTCCGAGACTCGCCGCCGCCGAACCTGATTCGGACCACTTTCGGCGGCCGGAATGCTCAGCGTGAACGCTGCCTTAATGCAATTCCATCATCACGCGGATAATTTTTTTTTCATCCGGTTGGGAACTGCGTGGCACCTGGATTTGAACCACGGACCTCTTGCACGCGAGGCCGATACTCTAACTACTACGCCACGTAGCGCATAGGCAGGATAACCACTGGTCATTAAGGATAACTGACTGGATTCCTAGAGAAGGTAAGCGGGTTAGGGGGAGACAGGAAGTTAGGTGGGCAGATGAGGTTTGGAAGCTTGCGGGCACCGTGCTTGCGGGTATAAAGTGGCAGCAGCTAGCACAGGACCGTATTGACTGGCGGAACATGGGAGAGGCCATTGTCCTGCAGTGGACGTAGTCAGGCTCCTGCTTCTGATGATGTTGATGGTGACCGGCTTTAAACCACGAAGTCATTATGATAATCCCATACTCTGCGTACGCCCATACCACTCTTGAGAACGGACGCTGCAAGACGACTACAATCACTTGCTCGCCGTATAACTCTCCTACAATGGAATACACCGGGTTTCTCCAACACGCACCTGTATTCGATCGACCCAAACTTGCAACTTCGTTTGCCATACGGGCTCCCACGATGCGCTGAAAGTTTACTGTGTCGCATGAGGTTGGGCGTGGCATTTAGGAATGCGTACTCTCGTCTCCTTGGAATGGCGAGCACTTCGGCATGCAACATCCGCGCCTGCGAGGAAACGCTCGAGCACATTCTATGCCGTTGCCCAGCATACCAGTCTGAACGACGCATTATGGAAGCCAAGCTCCGTCAGCTGGATTCACGGCCGCTTACAGAAGAGAAGATCCTGGGACCTTGGCCGACGGTCTCCCATACACGCAAAGCCACGAAAGCCCTCTTGCACTTCTTAAGGACCACCAGACTTCACGACCGCTTGTGAAAGAACAGTGTGACACCATGCTGTGTAGTCTCGAGCTGACTATTCATCCTTCTCTTTCTTACTCCTCTTCTTTTCTATCTTTCCTTTCTATTATTCTCCCTTTCCCCCACCCCAAGTGTAGGGTAGCCAACCGAGCCAAGCTTGGTTAACCTCCCTGCCTTTCCTCTCTATTTATCTCTCTCTCTCCATACTCTGACGTGAGATGGCAATCGGCACACACGTTATTACTGCAACATTTCATGTTGTATTGTGAAGCATGAATACAAGACGCATGTGTTTGTTAAGCATGTGCCTCTTTCGCCGCATTTCCAAGCAGAGTAAGTTATTTTCAATGTATGCACAAGTAGAGGCGTGGCTGTGTGGTAGAACACCTGCTTGCCACGCGAACAACCTGGGTTCGATCCCCACTCAGACCCTTTTACTTGCATCGTTCAGGAAACAATTCAAATCACAGAACGTTATAGCAATTCATAAAAAAAAGAAGTGGAGAAGAAAAGAAGTGAAAATAAAGAAGAGAAAGAAACAAAGAAAAAAAAGATATATCGATAGATAGGTAGATAGAGTGGCACTTCACTCACGCAGTTGCCTGGCTTCGCTTGCCGTCATTTTTCCGATATGCAAAAGGCTACTGCATTACTACTGGATAGTACAAATCAGTAGCTTATTTACCGCGTACATATGAATGAGTGCTTCTCGAGAAGAGCAAAAAGGCACCAATTTCTGTCTGCCTCTTGGGCGACACGGCGTAGTGCCTTGTAGGGGAGGGGGGGAAGCAAGGATAAAAAGAATAGTGGAAAGATATAAAGAAATAGGACAGGCAAGCGACAGAAAAGGAAGGGGATAGGAAAATTGGGAGCTGGTCGACGAAGTCCGAGGACACGATGAGAGCTTCACGGTGTCGCGTAGGGCGACCCAGTCGGCTGGAGTCACGGACGGCACAACCGCTCCACTTGAAATCCTTTGATTTGATTGATTGGTATGTGGGGTTTAACGTCCCAAAACTACCATATGGTTCTCCGAGCAAGTCCCGTACATATGGGCCCAAGTAAGCGAGCGCTTCAGCGTTCCACCCTTATCGAAATGCGAGGCATCGCAACCGCGACATCGGGGGTCAGCGGCACGATGCGACAACCACTGGCAAAAGCAAGAGTATCGCCACCGCCGAGCGGATTTCTAGCTCAAACACACCAGCAGTTAGCGCACGAGAACAATTAATAGTTGCGCCCATTAGCGGCACCACTCGTATACGCTCACTGCGCGCATGCCGCATCGAGGCGGACGACACCGCGGTGAGCCGGGCACCACGTGACCTGCGACGCGTTCATTTCTACTCGTCTCGCTCGGTTGAGTTTCGCGTGTAGAGACAACGCATGAGACACGGTCGTTGCGCACGCGTGAAAAGGTCGTGCCACGCAGTTAGATGTCTACGGCTGGCGTTCATTAGGACGCTCACCGCAGTCATGCAGAACACGGGTGGCCCATCCGGTTTGTTGTCTCTCCTATCATTACCGGCGTCAGATAGTTATAAAATTTCCGAGTAAACCATGCGAGGACTGTGTTACTTTAAGTTTGGGATCGCGTGCCAACCAAGGAGGATTAAAAAAAAAATTGCTGGAGTGAAAAATGGTTGCGCAGAAGTGAAGGCGTTCGTCTGGCAAGATGGCGGCTGTGGCGGCCATCTTACTAGGGGCATGATAAAGTATCACCATTCAGCAATTAATAATGAAGCGTTACCCTCAAACGCCTAACCAGTTTAATGTGAAAACCTTTTTCGGGCCACATGGTGCTCCAAGTGCGTCTTACAGTTACTAGTTTTCCTTAGTGAGTCTCTAATGGGAGGCAAAGTTCTTTGAAGATTCAGTCATCTATACTCGTTTCTGTGTGTTATTTCGTCGGGAACAACTATCTTTTAATATAGAACTGACGCAGCATTTACATAACACATCAAAGCCACTTGATCTTTAAGTGGGCACTATCAGAAAAGAGCATACTTCCGCCATCTTGGCAGTGGCAAAAGCTGGCTTCACTTCTGCTGGCAAGGCATTGCGAGAGCTTCCACTCCAGCAATCCTTGTTGCCAACGCGTCGTGCACGTGCATCGGCTATTACGTAGTTTTACTCTCCCAAAATAACATGAATGAAAAGCCACGGGACATTTTTCTTTGTTTTTTAGAAGAATGCCAACGCACAGAAAGCACTCGCGAATTGTGTTAGTCAAATTTGATTTATATGTAGGGTGTAACGTCCCAAAATCACCACATGTTTATGAGAGACGCCATGGTGGAGGGCTCCGGAAATTTCGACCACCTGGGGTTCTTTAACGCGCACCCAAATTTGAGCACACGGGACTACAACATTTTGGCCTCCATCGAAAATGCAGTCGCCGCCGCCAGGATTCGATTTCACGACCTGCGGGTCAGCAGTCAAAACTGTGCTAGTCAAAGTGACCTGTGGCTGTTAAAAAGGTCGGCCATCTGACGCGAGAGCTATAGTTTATGGACGTTTTGCCGAAGACGCATACAAAATCTACGCATACGATGAAACTGTACCAGTTTAATGCCGACGCTGTTCGCCCTATGGCTGACACCTTCCACACCTAATCTCAACCTTCTACCTGGAGTCACACTCTTGTCTAAATAGGGGCTTAATTCATACATTCGATCACTTAAGACAGAGGAGAAAAAAATGTGTGTGTACGCTTTGTGATGACGAAGTCAAGCTGATATTTCACGAAGTTACGTTGAGCATTGGAACAGGGTAGCCAGGAGCTTTCGAACCATACGAGGGGAGTTCTCAAAGTCCTCGCTAACGCTTACGCAGACATGGGTGACTCTTGTGAGGCAGCAGCTAAATATTCCTTTTGGAAACGCCTGACGATGTTTACGAATGACGTATTCGTACACGTGCCACCATGGAGTTGTGTCTTGTTGAGATATGTAGCTCCAATCGGGCTTCCATATTATCGGTTTGCCTATTCATACTCGACGTCAAAAGATAGAAAACAAAATGTCATCCTCATTACTGTAGTTAGCATCATCATTCTGTCTTCACGATAGTGCTGAACTAAAAAGACATTAGGAAGAGATGACGTCACCTATACTTTCAGTATATTCGGGAAAAATAGTTAAAAGCGTTGTCCCCGAAGACCCACGCATTGGCGCACGTGCAGTCGAGATAAAAAGTGTAGTGCCTTCATTCAGTACAACGAAGCTGCACCGGATGACACCAGACTTCGAACAGCTAAACTGGACAATTCTGAAGACTAATCTCGTCGCTTCTTGGTTGCCTCTATAGGTCGTAGCTAGGCTTTAGCTAAGTGATGATAAATTATTTCTACGTTTATTTTTGGCGCAGAAAGGTTCGAGCTAAAGCACAGATACGACCCGGACGTCCAAGATCCAGAGACCGAAACTCGCGCCAAAACCGAGCATTCGCACCTTCCGCAGACATACGGACATGTCGTCATTGGGGGGTAGGCCTTTCATCGCTTCGGGGGTCCTCCCGCAACCACCGCTGCCTCTCCCGTTTCCCGGTATTCTATCGTCGTACGTATTCGGAGTCGTGGGCTCGCCGTAGTCGCTTCGCAGCCATTTGCTGGGCTAACCGCTGTCTTGCTCCTTCTTAACAAACCAGTGGTAAGTAGTGTGTTTTACCCAATTTTTGCGGCAAATACTCGTCCGCGATGACGATAGGCTTCTGATAAGCCGCACGAATTACTGCTAGCCTTAACAACTTCGGTGTTAAAAGATAAATGTCATAGCCATGCAACGCGAACCTGTCTGTGTGTGCTACGTATGCCAAACAGGCGCACGTAGGCTTCACCCTTTGCTTTAGGTCTTCATGCCTTATCTTCCATGTCCCAGATTACTTAGCGGCACATGCGGTCCTCACAGTTTTGTCCATGACTGCATTTACATCTATTGAAAGCTGCACTTAGAGTCAAAGACGCCCCACGTAATTGATATGTAAACAAAAAAACTGAGGACAAATCTAACGAGCCGTGACATGGGATCGCAGCGCATAAAAGCCTCACCTAAAGGTCATCTTCGGCTCTGGCTTCCCTGCTATAAGGGCCTGCATGTGGAAAAGCCAGCTTCTGATGCAGCACACCGTACGCGGTTTGGCTGGCATTTGGAGCGCTCCATCAAGTTCTTCCTTTGAATCGAAGCTTTACTTCTGGAAGAATCTGGGCTTCATGACTTTGCTACAGCTGTCTAGCACAATTGTATTTCGACTACACGCTTCACCTCGTTACGTTTACTTCCGGTTTCAACTGTCGTTTTTTTCCATTTTTTTTATTGACTATCAGATGAAGCCTAGCCAAAGGAGGCCTTTTAGAGAAAGTGCAGTAAAGTTATCGTCGACATCTTGGACATTATATACCTTTTCACTGAAGGCGTTCTGGGTGCCACCATAGTCGTATCTGGTCTGTTCGTAGCACGCGTGCCCCCCCCCCCCTTCCCCAACAAATGCACTGCCGAGGCTGTGACGTTCGCTTTCGTACTTTCGTGCAATAGCCCAGAAAAGAGGAAATTCTTCTCTCCGTATAATAGGTCCATATTTACCAACATAGAAAAAGGTTTAAACCCTTTTTCTTTGTTGCACAGCAAGACAAGCAGTGTCGCGTTTGTTGGAGCACTATATATGTGAAAGAAGATACGAACGATCCTCGCCGTATGTGAATGACTATAGAGCACGTTCGACCGTCCACTTCATATTTTACGTTCCACTTCCTCCATTTGCAGCATCTGTACAGACGTCAACAGAATTACGTGTGTTCACGCTTAACAACGCTCATACACGTGAGCTATCGTATTAAACTATAATTGTAAAATGACTAAGAATAGAATCAAGAATATAAGATAATTTTAGGGGCTCACTTTCTTGTTTGATATATTCTTAATGGACATGGGAGGAAATGGACATGGCCCGGGCATGTAGCGCGTAGACAGGATAACCGCTGGTCATTAAGGGTAACTAACTGGATTCCCAGAGAAGGCAAGCGGGTTAGGGGGAGACAGAAGGTTAGGTGGGCAGATGAGATTAAGAAGTTTGCGGGTATAAATTGGCAGCAGCAAGCACAGGACCGATTGATTGATTTGTGGGGTTTAACGTCCCAAAACCACTGTTTGATTATGAGAGACGCCGTAGTGGAGGGCTCCGGAAATTTTGACCACCTGGGGTTCTTTAACGTGCACCCAAATCTGAGTACACGGGCCTACAACATTTCCGCCTCCATCGGAAATGCAGCCGCCACAGCCGGGATTTGATCCCGCGACCTGCGGGTCAGCAGCCGAGTACCTTAGCCACTAGACCACCGTGGCGGGGCAAGCACAGGACCGAGTTGACTGGCGGAACATGGGAGAGGCTTTTGTCCTGCAGTGGACGTAGTCAGGCTGATGATGGTGATGATAATGATGATTATGATGATAATATTCTTGATGAAAACATTCGACGAAGCAAGGTATCTAAAGCGGGCGTTAATTGTACTGTTTGTGTTCTTGCAATTATGACACAAATCCGTTCTCTCCTGTTCCTTCTTTCCTTATCTGTTGGTTATCGTAAGGTTGTAAAAAAAAAAAAAAAGAGAGAGAGAGAGAGAGAGAGAGACACGCGTGTGCCTATAATTTAACAGCCTATTCCGTCTACACAGCGATGACGTCATGTTCATGCGCTATTCTTCACAGTACTAAACGAAAACCGAATGTGCGCGCGGCATGCTTACGACAGCGATCCGCCAACGCGCTTCCTGCCAAACACCGTCATCGTGCCCAGCGCACAACATCCGAATGAGCGGCGAGTGACGACGGCGCACAACGAGGCGCGCCTCGGGCGATCACGATGCGACCCCCGCACGCCGTGACACGAAAACTGTTAGCCTTTTTCACAATATATACCCGCCTGTGGGTGCGCTGCGGTAGCGACTGCAAATGGCGGCGACGACTCATCAGCCATTCGCAATACGCCCTTCGCGTGCCGAGCTGACACTGCAGCCTCCACGGCAGTTGTCGTCGTCCGAAGCTATAATAACGAGGTGGGAGAAAAAAAAAAAGCCCGAATCTACACGTTACACTGTAAATGTCGTCGAAAGACGATAGTCTTGCGTCTGGAGAGAGTGGACAAAACGTTTATTTGATGTTCTGCGCAAGACAATCGGTGAATGGTATTCTGAAGGCGCTGCGTTGGAGTGCCTCGAGCGTGTAACGGAGGTGAACAAGCGCATCTAGGCACGTTAGACACGAGCGCCATCTGGCAGTTGTCTTCGGAAAAAGAAGGCGTGCGCGACCGCGGAGAAAGATGCGCGCCAGTCACGGAGGTGATAGGGTGTAAAATGGAAAGCGACGGGCAGGTGCCACCAGCGTGCCGTCGTAGCAACACCTTCTTGAGCATCCCGTTGCACTGTCAGCGCAGCGCGCTAAACGCTACAGTCCGTAGAGTGTTTTGTGTGTGTCCTCTTATAGTATAAAGGCAGACATACAAAACATAGACATGTTATGGCATCTTAGATATGGGCAATGTTTGCTTTTTTTTAATTGACAATCGCACGACTATGAACGCTAAACCTTGAGCAATATTGGTGGGCGCTGCGGATGGGGTTGGCCGTTCGGTGCCGTTTGAGGTATCGTTAGGGCGGACAAACAGACAAATGTACAGACAGACAGACAGACAGACCCAAAATTTTTTTGTCGAAGGTCCAAATACTATCGTCTTTAAAAAGAGGTTTTTCTTTCCACTTAGGACCCCGCCAGTGTCGGGAGTATCTTGCGACTAAGAATTCCCTTCATTGAAGATTGCCCCGCACTAAGAGGTTGTCTTGTCCGACCTTCTATTACGGCAAACAGGGTTGTTGATGTTATTCTCGCCGAACTTATTCTAATAGTTTGAGGTATTACGTTGCCAGCATCAGAAGCAGCTTCCTACGCCGATTTCTTTTTTTAGGAGAAGACAAAGGGACACTAAAAGGGAAAGCTTTTTTTTTATGCATTAGTAAGTTATTTTACGATACCAAATACACCTCGCTTGCAGTGAGAAGACGCTTGGCCAATGAAAAAACACGCAAAAATAAAATACGAGTGGCACAGCCATCCTAAAGTTCCTGCACCTCTCACTATGACGTCATATATTTTGATGATGGCTACTAAAAACCGTGTTGTTACTACTCGGTAAAAATTAAGTACAATGCATCTTAAGGAGGCGAGAGTTAACGTACCAAGTTTCAGGAAATATTGTGGAGCCAATGAGGCCAGAATACGTTAAAAAAAAACAACCTAGTAACCTATGACGTCACTATCGCAGACTTCGGCGGCGGGAAATTGAAAAGTAAAACTTTCGTTACAGATTCTCTGATCTACTAACAAATTTTGTAGTGGCGAAATAAACGATGCTGTAGAGTCTCCGGAGCATGATTTGTCAGCCTAACCAATTTATCGTTGCACTCTAGCGTCCGTTAACGTTGCGACGTGAGGCACCCGAACACGTTAACGACGACGCCTCCGCGTGATTGAGAGACAACGGAGCATGCGTAAACGGCGATATGCACATCTCTACTGCGCATGCGCACTACAAAACACAATGCTGGCAACGGTGCGCACGAAAACGAACCACCGGACACGACGACGTCCTGGAATTCCCCCCCCCCCCCCCATGCAGCTCACCGTGACGTCAAAGATGCTGATAGGATCATCTACTAGGGTCTACCTTGGTGCATGCCCCCAATATTTTTTACGACAACAATGACGAACTAAAGCATATAATGAGTTGCAGTTTAAGAAAACAACGCGAGATGGCGCATGGTCTCTCATGTAACGTAGAGTCACTGGAAAAAAATTTTCCAGTGACTATTGTAACGTAGAGTAACTTTATGTGCTAAAGGTAGCATATACAGTAACTCTAATATAACGCCGACGCCGTCGCTGCTTCCGTTTCACATTAGCTCATAAAGAGGGGAACACACATCTACAGACACTTCACACGGTTTCATTGAACAAATATAACTGCTCGGGTTCTACGTTCCAAAACCACGATAGGATTATGAGAGACGCCATAGTGGAGGGCTCCGGAGATTTAGAGCACCAGGGGTTCTCTAACGTGCACCTGTAATCTAAGCACACGCGCCTCTATCGAAATGCCACCGCCATGGCCTGGATTCCATCCTGCGATTTTCGAGTTAGCGTCCGAGCACCTTCCCGAAAAGACCACCGCAGTGGTACAAAGTTACGCAGGAGCTGACACTTGTTATCACATAGTATAAGTTACATAGTAACATAGTCATAAGTTATACATAGTAATAACGGGGGAGCTGACGAAAAAAAAAGTCAGTTCAAACGTTTTGCTCTCAGTTTATTCAGAACTAAGCAGTACTTTATCATTTGTTTATTAAAGCAGCAGAGGTAACTATTGAGCTGCTGTAAATAAGAGCACGTCTGAAAACCGAAAAAGAAACACCTATCTCTTTCTTTTCAAAGTGAGCTGTCCCGTCCCTCACCACACATTTGCAAAAAAAAAAAAAGAAATGAGAAAAGTGAAAACACTGAAAAAAAATAATGTTACGTCAAAAACGAGGACATGTTTTCCACTCGGGCTGTAATTGGCCCGGTCGCATTATGTCACGCTCTGTTAAGCATCGCAATCAATACGACGCTCCTGCGGGTCCGAGGGGTTGTAAACGATTTTACGTGATCGTGGCTCACCCGGGAGAGTGTATATTCGTTGTTCCCGGAGCGAGCATCGCTTTATACGCGTCGTCAAATGCTTCGGCATGGCGCCAGTTGTGCAGTTCCACGTAAGTTGCATATAGAGTGAACGGACGCGCCCCTATAGGAGTTGTAAATAGTTGATGAGATGGCACACACCTGGGGTGACGGAATACTGAATTTTCGTATACAAAGTAACCGGGGCGCGTGAGAACACGCAAAGTTTATCTGCGTAAGGCCGCTTATAGCGTATATCTGAGCGTGTTGATTTCGCGCACTATCATATAGGCGGGCTAGGGCGGGCTAGATAGGCAGGCTGGATATAGGCGGGCTAGATATAGGCGGCCTAGGGGTTATACATGGGGGAGCGAAGGGCAACTACCAGCTAACGCCTCCCCCGACTCCCCTCCCTTTTTAAAGGCCAACTCTGGTGATTTTTCGAGGTCAGTGGATCTCAATAAAATTCACTGGGTACGTTCATTTGCACGTTTGCACCATTCGTGCCAAATTGCAGGCTTGAGAGTTTCGTTGATTCTTTTCAAATGAATTTCATAGCTTGCGTCAAAACGCTCACTTCGCTTGCCAGAATTAGTGGCAACATTGTGTGTGTGACGTAGTGTTTTGTCTGGCGAAAGTGACGAACCGATGAGAGAGATTGTGGTTATAAGAGGGAAAAGAAGAGAAAAGTGGGCCCCGTAACTGTCTGCATCAGCGTGCGACACCTCAACAGTAGCTCACAAGGGATGGGGGTGAGGAGGTATTAAAAGGATAGGAATAAAGGTATAGAGAAAGAGAGAGATGCGCTAAGACAGTGAGCGACGACATAAGAGAGATAGGAACGATGGAAACACGGTTCCAGGAGTCCGAGGACGGGGCACCACTTGCGAGAGCTCTTGTCGGCGACAGGACATGGCGTAGGGCTAATCCAGTCGGCCAGAGCTGCGCTGACGTCGTCGTAGGGAACCGGCGGCCGGAGATGCTTGGGAGGAGCACCTGCTCGGCTGCTCTAACTTGGAGCGCGCACGGGCAGCTTCCAGCTCCACTGGCGTCCCGGAATAGGGTCTGGCCACTCTAGCACACCAATGGGCCACGTCGGCACTCTCTAGTAGACTTTTTCTGAAATAAATGTTTTTTACCACCACCACCGGAGGTGGCGTAGGACCAACCCAGTCGGCCAGAGCTGCGCTGTCGTCGGAGATCGCGAGGACACAACCGGTCGGCACTGAATCCAGCGAGCGAGTGACGAACTGATGTGCCACTGCAGCGTCTCCTTGTCTGCTATGGATTGTGTGGGTTCGGCCAGCGCTTCCTTGGTTGAGCGTGCGATTTTCTTTTCCGTGTTGATGGGCGTGCGATAGGTGCCGAGTGGTGCTGCGTTGTGAGCCACACACGATTCGCAATATATTCACCATAATAGCGTAAGCGTTTTAGCCAATCGCCGCGGACGGCGTGGACAAATAGTGCCATCTGGCTGGCGTTATGTGCAATCAGGCAGGTTCCGGCAGTGTCAGACAAATCTTTACGTCACACGTAGAAGCGCACTCGGATAGGTTTCGATTTCACAATTGTGGTTTTTCGGTAATTAAAAATTATTTTCGAATTTTTTGAGCATTTCAGTTATCGGGCGCGTGAGAAGACTGTCTAAGGAACATAAAAGCACCATTATCCTGATATGGTCGAAAAATCACCGGAGTTGGTCTTTAACGAGTCCGAATGAAACAAGCGTTTGGGTTAATTATTTTATGTCAAGTATCCCACCCCATTTGGCGGCGATCTTAAATGCCATTGAAAAAACATCGTGCTGATTTCTTTCTTGAAGAGGAGGAAATTGTTGATGTACGAAATAAAATAAATTTGGTGACGTGAGAGCCTTCCGAGTTTTGCGTAATGTAAGCGTGACGTTTGCTAAAAATATATTCTTGTTTTAACATAAAAATCGGTGTACCTAATAAGCAAAAGCGGTTGTGTAAGCTGCTCGAATCTTAGTTAGAGTACTGCAATTTTTCTGCCATATACGTATCCGAAAATTTTTCAAAATGTTCAATATGTTCGCATTAGTTTTCTTATACCACGCTAATTATCAACACCCTTGTGATATCAACAGTTGTCATGACAATTTTTGCTTTGATGAAGAATTTTTTTTAATTTTTTATTTTCGCATTTGTCCACACGGCGCCTTCGTCGTTGAAGGTGAACATTGCCGTCGATGAGAAAATTCAAAAACAATTTTCATGGTAAAAAAGTTATCATAAATATTTCCACGTAGAAATAACTATTTATTTGATTTCAACTAAGTTGTAAAGCTGATTTTTTATTGGAGCAAAACGTGGTGTAAATTTTGTTTGAATGTGGACCAAAATAAAGGTTTTCTCAAATTTGTAATTTTTTTTTCGCAAGATTTACAAGCTTCTGCGACGTGAAATAATTTTTATCTGAATGTGTTCATTCCATAGCCCAAGTATTGACTGCCGGTGTATTCATACATAGCATGACATTTCAAGGAAAGCAATGAAAACACAGTAAATTTCGGCAAAGTTTTTGTAGGTGTATATAGCATAAAAATTGCAGTAGCATTACTCAGGCCCAAAAACTTTACGCAAAATTCTTTTGTTCAACAAGTACATCGATTTCGGCATTGAAACAAGAAACAATACTCTCTGACTTAATTTTTGTAATAAATATCACTCATACGACACAAATTCGGAAGGCTCCTACGAGACCAAAATTTTTTCCTGTGCGAAATATTTATGCAATTTAATGTTTTCCATAGAAAAAAATATTATTTTCATAACCATTGAGGTGGTCGCTAGAACGCTGGGACGTTCGACACGGAATGACCCCACATGCAGAAATGCAAATGAAGCGATAACGTGCTACTCACGACGGCCCCCCATTGGTCACCGACTTTCCAGGGGTACAGGTGGGTTCTTTGAATGCAACGTCGGGAGTCCTTTGTAGCTATTCTTGCCGATAAGAAGAAAAAAAGTACGTATACCAGTAAGTCTAAAGTACAACAGACAAAATAGAACTGGCAGAACTTTCGAAGTTGATTAATAGGCGTAAGGTATGCGATGTAAGAGGGTATAACATGGAGAGAATTGAACACGCTCTGAAAAACGGAGGAAGCGTTAAGCAGTGAAGAGGAAATTTGGGATAGGCCAAAATCGGATGTATGCACTAAGGGACAAACAAGGCAAAATAACTACCAATATGGATAGGATAGTTAAAATAGCGGAGGAGTTTTACAGAGATCTGTACAGTAGCCGAGACAACCACGACCCTAATACTATGAGAACTAGCAGTAACCCAGATGACACCCCACCAGTAATGATAGAAGAAGTCAGAAAAGCTTTGGAGAGCATGCAAAGAGGCAAAGCTGCTGGTGAGGGTCAGGTAACATCAGATCTGCTGAAAGATGGAGGACAGATTGTGTTAGAAAAACTAGCCACCCTGTTTACGAGGTGTCTCCTGACGGGAAGAGTACCAGAACCTTGGAAGAACGCTAACATCATCTTAATACATAAGAAAGGACATTACAAGGGCTTGAAGAATTACAGGCCGATCAGCTTGCTTTCTGTAGTATACAAGCTATTTACAAAGGTAATTGCTAACAGAGTAAAGAAAACATTAGAATTCAATCAACCAAAAGAACAAGCAGGATTTCGAACAGGCTACTCAACAATTGACCACATTCATACTATCAATCAGGTAATAGAAAAATGCTCAGAATATAACCAACCACTATACATTAGCCTTCATAGATTACGAGAAGGCGTTTGATTCAGTAGAAATATCAGCCGTCATGCAGACACTGCGGAATCAGGGCGTAGATGAAGTATATATAAACATTCTGGAAGAAATCTACAGGGGATCAACTGCTAGCATAGTGCTTCATAAAGAAAGCAACAGAATACCAATCAAGAAGGGTGTAAGGCAGGGGGACACAATCTCCCTAATGCTATTTACCGCGTGCTTACAGGAGGTTTTCAGAAGCCTAGAATGGGAACAGTTAGGGATAAAAGTTAATGGAGAGTACCTTAGTAACCTGCGCTTCGCCGACGACATTGCATTGCTGAGTGACTCAGGGGACGAATTGCAACTCATGATTACGGAGTTAGACAAGGAGAGCAGAAAGGTGGGTCTTAAAATTAATCTGCAATAAAAAAGTAATGTACAACAACCTCGGAAAAAGAGCAGCGCTTCGAGATAGGTAATAGTGCACTTCAAGTGGTAAAAGACTATGTCTACTTAGCGCAGGTAATAACCGCAGAGCCGAACCACGAGATTGAAGTAACTAGAAGAATAACACTGGGGTGGAGCACATTCGGCAAGCACTCTCAAATTAGGACAGGTAGATTGCCACTATCCCTGAAGAGGAAGGTATATAACAGCTGTATCTTGCCGGTACTTAGCTACGGAGCAGAAACCTGGAGACTTACAAAGAGGGTTCAGCTTAAATTGAGGACAACGCAGCGAGCAATGGAAAGAAAAATGGTAGGTGTAACCTTAACAGACAAGAAGAGAGCAGAGTGGATAAGGGGACAAACGGGGGTTAAGGATATCATAGTTGAAATAAAGAAGAAAAAATGGACATGGGCCGGGCATGTAGCACGTAGACAGGATAACCACTGGTCATTAAGGGTAACAGACTGGATTCCCAGAGAAGGGAAGCGGGTTAGGGGGAGACAGAAGGTTAGGTGGACAGATGAGATTAAGAACTTTTGTGGGTATAAATTGGCAGCAGCAAGCACAGGACCGGGTTAACTGGCGGAACATGGGAGAGGCCTTTGTCCTGCAGTGGACGTAGTCAGGATGATGATGATACCAGTAACCTTGCACATAAAAAAAGGAAAACGATGGTCCCACTGGGTGAGGGCATGGGGCTGAATTGGCAGCCCCATTTATACGATTTTTTTTTCATTTCACCTGCCTATATGATGACAGCTAGTACAGTACCACTAACTTCATTTACTCTCAATTAAACGAATTAATTATCTATACATTTATTTTTATTTTTGGTATCGTGCTCTAACGCCACAGAAGCGCCTTGCGTAAATGTCAGAATGCGGTAACCATAACTGTGACAACGAGACTCGATCGGCGCTCTCCCCTTTCACTTTGACCAGCGTCCACAAGCGACGTAGCGCCCCGACGTTCTCCCAAGGCCATCGCTGGATTTGTGTGACTCCGAGAACATCCCTGTATATTGGCGTTCTCGGCCCTCTCAGCTGCCTTGTCGAACTGATCGATGCCCCTATCAAGATTAACCTAGTTTTAACAGCGGACCGGGTTTAAGCCAGTCATAATCTGTCAGCGCATACAAAGTACCTCGGGTGGGTAAGCACCACAGGAAATGGCCGAGCCCCACGGGACTCGCTTGCTGTATTCCGTGCCGACCGGTTGTGCCCTCGCTATCTCTGACGTCAGCGGAGCTCTGGCCGACTGGCTCACCCTACGTCATCTCCTGACGCCGACCTCCGACGACAGTGTAGCTCTGACCGACTGGACTTGCTCTACGCCATCTCCTGACGCCGACCAGAGCTCTCGCCAGTGGTGCCCCGTCCTCGGACTCCTGCGACCGTGTCCATCTTTCCTGTCTCTCCTATCCCCTCGATATGTCGTCGCTCTCACTCTTTCACGCTTACCTCATCTATCTATCTCTCTACACCTTTATTCCTATCCTTTAAATACCTCCTCACCCCCATCCCTTGTGAGCTACTCTTGAGGTGTCGCTCCCTGAAGCAGACAGTTACGGGGCTCACTTTTCTTTTCTTTCCTTCTTACAACTTAACCACTTCCCCCCGAGCCCCACTATTGAGTACAAAAGCTCCAAGCGTTATACGAAACTGTGCTCGGCGAAGTGTAGAGCGTAATAAACACAGCCAGAACACTTCAAAGAGATACAAATAAAGGAATGAAAGGAAAAAGAGGAAATAGACGAAGAAAGCGATAGAAGGAAAGAAAAAGAAATAGAGAAAAATAACGGAAATACATTAAAAGATAGAAAAAACCTAGAAGAAAAAGGAGAGAACAAGAGAAATTATTATTATTATTATTATTATTATTATTATTATTATTATTATTATTATTATTATTATTATTATTATTATTATTATTATTATTATTATTATTATTATTATTATTATTATTTTATTATTATTATTATTATTATTATTATTATTATTATTATTATTATTATTATTATTATTATTATTATTATTATTATTATTATTATTATTATTATTATTATTATTATTGTACAGATTCATAAAAAATACAAAGAAACGGGCCTGTCTAAGTCCACAGGACTTGTGCGACTAGGCCCGGCAGAGCCGGTTACAGCTATGCGGGTTCAAGGTCACAAAAACTATCCTTGTTTGTTTGTTTTTTTTTTTTGCCAACGAACAGATTAATAATTGACACCATTTGTTTTTGTTAAATACAGGCAGTAAATAAACAATACCAAAAGAGGAACCCAGAACAAATGTATCATACAAGTAGACCATAGCCATGTGATTTTACAGCTCAAAGAGCGATTTCTTTTATAGCTTTTTGAATTAGCTGGAAAAAAAAAACTCTGGTAGTTCACTGAAAATTTCAGAAACATATACACTTCTAACGCTTCTACATATACGGTAGAAAACCTGGATATTGTAAAACGCTTTTTATCTCTGAGGAGTCGACGCGTAACATACGGCACTTTAAAGTCATCACACCAGTTGTATTGCAGAACAACTGTTTTGGTAGACAAATTCTGGAGCATACAAAAACCTAAATCACTAAAATTAGCTTACTCACTACTTCACTACCATTAGCAACACTTTTTGGAATATTTAAAAGCAAACTGTCTATGCGTGTTTTCCAACGCTCAGAGCAAAGTGCCAAAACTGTAGTAGCGAACGAACTCATTTTTTCAACAATACTCATAATATTATTAATTGGAATATAACTTCCCAAAATCACCATATGATTATGTGAGACGCCGTATAGTGCAAGTCTCCGCACATTTCGACCAACTGAAGTTCTTTAACGTGCACCCGAATCTGAGCACACGGGCCTACAGCATTTTCGCCTCCATCGAAAATGCAGCCGCCGCAGCCGGGATGAAATCCAGCTGATTGATATGTGGGGTTTAACGTCCCAAAACCATCATAGGATTATGAGAGACGCCGTAGTAAAGGGCTCCGCAAATTTCTACCAACTGAAGTTCTTTAACGTCCACCCAAATCGATTCGATGCCGCGACCTGCGGATCAGCAGTCGAGTACCTTAGCCACTAGACCACCGGGGCGGGGCGATTTCGACGCAATAATGTTTCCTTCTAATCACTTTCATTGTCGAAGCTACGCGAGGTCAGTTTCCACACCTGTACACCAAAGATATTTCCTATGTGTAAATTTACAATTTTTTATTTCTAAGACTAAACGCTTCGCGCCGTAAAGCTTGAAAGAAATCCCACGAAAATTCGTCCGAAGCCCATTGGAAAGTCTCGAACGAGAATCGGAAATGTCCTGGCGCTAAACATTTGTCGTACTTTCGTAGTTATTGGAGTCTGCCCACAACACAGATTCATTCTTTGAAACATAGTGTGAAACATACGCAATTAAAACAAAGCGCGGCACGAAATTTATCACCCGCAATGTTAACGTGTCACACAGACGTGAACGCACCGTTGTCACGGAAGAAACTATGTAACAAAGTCTCCGATTCCGGGGGTCAATCGGAAGTCAATCGTGGTTGGTGTGGCTACTTTATGCAAGCCGACAGCGTTTGCCAATTAAAAACGCGAAAGACGTTCGAATCCAACGAAGTCCTCGTTTCTGCAAGAGACATGGTCACACCATTTTTCAATTTCTCACTTACGCTTCAACGCAGGCGCCTTTCCTGCTGTCGCCAACTTCGTGACGTCTAATGTGAAAAACTGGTAGCGATCACTGAAATGCGCACGTTCACCGGCATTCGTCGTCAATTTGAACGAGAGAAACAGTGATATATCAACGCTAAGACTTTGTAAAGACCTTAGTCACCTGAGAAAGTCAATCCGAAGCCAAATAACACGCCTGTACAAGATCGCGACTTCCCTGCAGCGCCAGCTGACACCAGAAAACGGTCTCACTGAGTCGATTTCTTCAGCGCGCCGCATGGCACATAGCGTGCCGTCTGCACGCGAACAGAGGGCGACGATTGGTCCGCGAGTATTCCGGTAGTGACGTCACGAACGCTCCGGGCTGCGGTTGGTGCGGCGGACCCGCGCCGGTCGATAGCGATTGGTCGCGTGCCGCCGAGGCGTTTAGAAAATCGCGGCGGTGAGAGAGGAATTCATTGGCAGCGTTGAGACGCACTTCCCTTCGCGATCGGCACAACGATTTCCTTGCGGGGGTCCCTCGTTTTTGTGCTTTCTTTTCTCTATGTGATCGGTAACTGACGCGTCCTACACTTGGCGTTCGTCGCTTCGATCTGCTGTGGTGTGTGTGCGTTCATGGACGAAAAGTCAAAGTAGGCCGTCGATGAATGCGTTGAGAACAAAGCCTTCCGAAGCGGCCTGGTCCATGTTGAAACCCCTCACCTTTTTCTGCTCACCGTCTCGCCTTCCAGAAAGTGTGGGATAAGTTTGCCCGGCAATGATCACAGGCAAGATAGACCTTGTCCGGGTTGGGACACCAAATAGAATGACGTGATACCTTGCTGGGACCGCTGCGCGTTAACCCATTTTGTAATTTGTGTTTTTGTGCCGTATTTTTTGAGACTTAAGAGTCATATTCTTCTCGTATAGTCTGTCACAGACAGGCATAAAACATTTCTTTCTCTCTTCTCTCTCTCTCTCTCTCTCTCTATATATATATATATATATATATATATATATATATATATATATATATATATATATATATATATATATATATATATATATGTGCGTGTGCGTGTGTGTGACGCTACGATGAATGGGTGACGTGGCCTGGCTCGTACGCCATGTTTATTCTACTGTGCACTTCTTCCTTCTCTACTTCTACCAATCATCGCTTCATACGTCACACGATTCCCCCTCCCCCCGAAAGAAGGCATGGATTACTAACAAGAAAAAGTAAACAAGGCAAGGTTGAGAAGTCACAAACGTCAAAATGCACAATTGGTTTCATGTCCCAGTGGTGTTCCGTAAACTGCAAAACTTCAGAAATGAGTGCGGCCGTCCGGTGATTGGCGGAGTTCTGGTGGGCGAGGTTGGCTGTGGCGTTCTGGAGATGGTAACCGCGTCTTGCAAAACTGCACTGACCATGACATGACTTGAGCAGCTGGGAGGAACGAACAAGGTTCTAAGTCCTTGGAGCACTTGAAGGTCGAATGTCTTGGGCGCCGAATCCTCTGTCGTACGCACTGTATTTTGTGTCGCGGCTGAGACAGAATTAGTGCTTGCAGCCTGCGTGTACAAGAACTGAAGTTCAAGGAATTATGTCTATGTTCGTGCGTTGTAGAAATTATAACGTTCCGTCTCTTTCGTAGTTTTCTGTGGCGTTGGCTCCGTTGTCGTAAATTAATGGGATGGTGTCTGAATCTTTGCATGGTAGAACTGGTAACTTCTTGTCTTGTTCGGTGTTTCCTTAGGTTTCGGAGCTGTAATCTTAGGCGCAGTCTTGATATTTTGCTCCAAATGCGTTTCTGGCGCCAATCCTTTATGCGAAGTTGCCTCGATTCTTGAATTTGTTTTAAGAGGTTTGCTTTGCGTCGTCGTGCTTGTTGGTGTGTCCGTTGGAGTGTCTGCGATTCACAGACTTGCTTTTGCTGGCGTTACTGACGTTGCTGTGGACCATATCGCGGTGGAAGCCCTTCTTGAACATCGCACTGGTTTTCATGACAACCTGATGGGGTCTCCAGTCGGCAGCTGGTAGTCTTTGAGCAGTTGTCATGCAATGCAGGCAATGAAGATGATGCTTCAGAGTTGACAGGAAGTTCTTCAGAAGCTTTTTCTGCACTGTTAACTACGAGAGGCTCTTGCGCATGGCAGCGTCTGACGTTCGATGTGCCTAACTCTTCGGTGTTGCTTCGACTGTCTAGTGTGTATGCACCGGGCGGTGATGCATGAACCCGTGCGGAAGGAGCATGGCTCAACTGTGTATTTTCTCGGTGTGTAAACTCGTCTATCGTGAACATGATGTCCTTATGAGGCAAACGGTGAGCGTCAGGAGCGCTTGAAGAGCCGCGTGATGGAAAACCGCGTGGTGGACCACGTATGCGAGACGAAGAATTACGAGCACCAGGTCGGTGGGCAACGTCTCGCGTCGTAGGCTGGAGTGAGGACTTTCGAAATGCCGGCTTTCGTGCAGAAGGGAGGCGTGCTTGATGGTTAGGTTTTTCCCAAAACACGCATGGTCTTCTGAAAGTAAACTTATGTGCCACTTCGTCTTGAGGCACTTGTCGATTCGCACTGGACTTTCGAATGCTTGAGGACTGCTTAGGAAATTGACGATAGTGTGCAGTTGTCTCTAGATGGTTGGCAATGAGGAAGTCTTGGTCACAGTCATTAAAACGGGTAATGATCTCCTCTTTGATTTTTTGCCATGACTCGTCGTTCTCGAATATGTGAATAAGGTAAAATTTAAATGCCTCACCGGTGACGTAGTCGCTGAAGTTCGTAACCATCTCCCGTTCCGACCAAGATGCAGCGGCGGCGTGGACCTCGAATAGGTTGAACCAGTCCTGTACGGGTCCGTCGTCCGCTGATCCGGTGTACTTGGGGATGTCGAGCTCAGTCGATGGTTCTGTCATGGTGCCGGTAACTGTATGCGCCTGAGATCACCTCTTCTGTGGTCGATATTCAGTTGAGGCGTACTGCAGGCGGCTTCGTGAATGATGTGAGGTTGATGAGTGGTGGCCAGGTCTTCATCCTGTCGACTCGTGTGACGCTATGATGTAATGGCGACGTGGCCTGGCCCATACGCCATGTTTATTCCATTCTCCACTTCTTCCTTCCCTGCCTCTACTAACGAGCGGCAAGATTGCCACCCCTCCCCCTTGATGGCCATTGCGCAAGAGCTGGTAATCACCTTGGAGGGGGAGGAGTTGCCGTTTTGCCATTCTGTATCAGCAACGAATGGTTGTTTTGCTCGCCGCGAGATGGCGCGAAAAGAGACTGTGGTTGCTCTCGCTCCCACTTGAACGTGCTGCCAGCAGCCGCCAGAGTGCGCAGGCCACGCGTCGCCGTGTTCCCTTTAATAAATATTGACACTGTTACATCCGTAACGCAGCGTTTGCGGAGTTTTGGTAGGAAATAATGACGCTTATAGTTCGAAAAAAAAGTCACGAACAAAGATATCCTACTTCCCCTGAGGTGCTGAACCGAGAAGCTCGAATAAAAGGAACCATGAAACAGCCACCTTGTACAACCCCGACAACGTCTACACACGTTCTGCTTAAGCATATTTCACTGTTTCCGGAAGCCATGTTCCATTATATATTAACCAAAATCGTTGTCTACATTAACATACGAAGACTAAATAATGTTTCTATTCATAAGACAATCGCATCACGATCCAACTGTATAAGCTCCCCAATGTATACCTTTGCATCGATTATCGTTCCACCGCGGTGCACAACATTGTCTCGGAAACACGACAGCTTCGACAGAGGACGCGCTTGTACGAAGGCACGCACACGAAATGAAAACGACTAACCTCGTAAGAAAAAAAAAAGCGTGCGTCTTTCCTATAGATGCGACGCTCTTCTTCACCTGCAGTGCAGTCTTGAGCAGGTGACCACACAGAACAGAGCGGCGAACACCACTATCACCGGGCGCACCATCCACTGAAGTCGACCGTTCCCTGTGCCTCGTCACGAACACGCAAAAACAAAAACAAAAGGTTGAGCTGCTCTATAGTAAGTGGGGCAACGCACCAACAAACAAACCAAAGCAAACTTACCTACAGCGAAAGTATGAACCACAGCATCGTTTTCTGTTATGTACCCGCAATCTCATCGCATTATTACCCCCCTCCCCCAAAAAAAGCGTCACGTGATTTTTTTTATTTCTGCTTGCTTCGTGTAGAAGTATCTTTCTCGTACCGCTATCACTACATGCCCCTCAAAATGAGAGAGCAAGGCGTGCGATGACCGCCATTAAAAATTCAGTGCCCGTCGGGCCACAGCGCGCGACTCTACACAAAGTCCAGTTGGGTAAAAAGCAATAAGAAAAATATTGCACAGAAAAAAAAAAACACCCGAAGAAGAGACGAAAATGAGAGTCACCCATGTTCCAAGCGGGTCGATCACATTTGGAGCGTGAATAAGCTCCCTCGGCGTGCTCGCTCATATGCCGCGTCACAGTATGTGTGCAGCGTTGCGCGAGGCTATACACTGGAAGCGTATAGGTGCCGGCTAATCACAGGGGTATAAGCATAATCGCGAAACCGTTATATGTTTATTCGCCCCATAAACTGCGACAAGTTCCGCCACCGCGGAGATCACAAATGTTTTAGCACGTTCGAAGCACAAGATGGCTCAACTTTGAGCACACGTGCGCGCCAAAAGTCAACAGAGTAGAAACTACACAAAAATGTGTGATACGGGCGATGATCTGATACCGTTTTTCGTCACTTTTTGCCACTGTTCCTTTACGTCACGTTCTTGTAATATAAATTATGATTACTGTTGGGGGTCTTACATCCCATAACCATGGTAGGACTATGAGAGACGCGGTAGCGGGGGGCACCGGAAACTTCCACCATGCACGGTGCAATTGAACGTGTACCTGTATATCTATATACGCCCACGGATCTGAAGCATTTTTACCTGCATCTAAAATGAGGACACCGTGGCAGGTATTCGATCCCATGACTCTTTTTTTTTTCATACATTGCCTTGAAGTGTTTTTTTAATGTCTGCTTTGATATCGCAAGATTTTTTCCTTTGGATTTTCGGTGACCATATAAGGAGTGCATGGCCGTTTGTGAATGAGCATATTGGAAGCGAGAATACCACTAACGAAAGAACAATGAAGGTGTAATGGGATCGCGTAGAACAAACAAGCAAGTAAGGTATATAGATAAAAACGTAGGACTTCCTCTGAAAATGAAATGCTTTGGCCGCAAATAACACAAACACGAAGTAAAGGAACACACAACGACAAGCACAAGCGGCCGCTTGTGCTTGTCGTGTGTTCCCTTACGCCGTAGAACGCGGCATCTTTCGTAATGGGACGTGCTCTGTATGCTTTTGGTCACGGTTGTAGGCGCGTGCACCCTAAATTAACGCATTTCATTCCCCGAGCGTTGCTGCATCTTCTTCATCCTCAACTCTTTCAAATGTAAAAAGGTAAGAACTGCCAGCGAATAGGTAGTAACTGCAGCGCCTATACCAACTTTTTGGGACGGTTACTAATCGTTTGATTCCTGTTTACTACCTACCTTAGTTGACAGTTACTAGCTGCAACCATTACTAACTTTCTTGGCCTGTTACAGCATTTTTGCTACCCAGCCGCTGGCTAGCTAATGTTAAATAGTATGTAATACATATTGTAATAATTTTAAAGACTAATCGTCTCGATGAATCATCAATAGCGGGAAAATGACGCGGATGGTATCTACGGATCAAGAAAAAAAAACGTTTGTTTTCAATTACGCAACCGAGATATGTAAATCATTCTGTTATTGTAAAACAGAGAAGTGGACGTTAATGAACAGTAAGCAATCACTACACGTGTTTCAATAGACAATCACACCAAACTAACAAGACAGGCGGATCAATTGATTTGATATGTGGGGTTTAACGTCCCGAAACCACTATATGATTATGAGAGACGCCGTATAGTGGAGGGCTCCGGAAATTTCGACCACCTGGGGTTCTTTCACGTGCGCCCAAATCTGAGCGCACGGGCCTACAACATTTCCGCCTCCATCGGAAATGCAGCCGCCGCAGCAGGGATCCGATCCCTCGACCTGAGGAGCAGCAGCCGAGTACCTTAGCCATTAGACCACCGCGGCGGGTCAGGCGGATCAAGATTAACCAAACGGTCAAAATGAATCAGGAGTCCCTCACTATATAAGGCGTGTCGCAAAAAAAAAAAAATATCGTCGTTTTCTCACGCACGACCACCGAAATAATTATTGCCCTTTAACCGCCAATATATTAGTACTGTTTAACGTTCAAATACAGAGACTGTGTTATGAGCTCGGTAACTTGTTTCAGCTGCTGCATAAATTCTTTCTCGTGGCTCTCTTATAAGTAATTGATATGACACCATCTTTTATAAGTACGGCTGATTAATCTGCTACGTCCCCAAACACATGTAACCCCGTAGTATAGTATATTGCTGTATAGGCTCCATTTCTTTTTAAATTCATCACAAGTGCTCCCCTGTGCCATACATGCATTATCAAAGTAGGGGCTATATATACTCCGGTAGTCGCGGACTGTATTGCAGCATAGTGAACTTGTTAGGTATATCTATTCTTCGCGTTCATGACACACCAAGCATGATTACCCGACGTTGTTTAGTAATAAGACATTAAGTGACCGGTACTAACAACGGAGAAATAATGTAGCAAAATGAACACGCCATTATCAGTTACTACTTTTTCTTCTGAAAGCCACCTTTAGTTTGTAACTGCTAATATAGTAACTGTTACTAAATGCAGGTTATAATGGCAAAGGTAGTAACTGTTACCACCCTCGCCGTTACCTACTCCACTTACTAGCAGGGTTGTAACATGTGTGACAAACCATTACTGCCCCAAAGTTAGCGCTGCTTTTTTTTTCTAGAGTGAACACCCACTGGTTCGACATAGGGTCTCTTGCAACGCTGACAACACAGTCGACTGCCGCGCAATTCAACTCACGACACAATCACTGGACGCATGAAATCCCGCAACACAATTTCCATAGGGCTTCGTGCGTAATGTGTTCCCGTAATTCGGCTAAAATTAGCGCATGGAATCCCGCATCGGCTTCAACAGCATCACCCGGCTTCGCAACAAATTATGCAAAAAGCCCGATTGCCTTCTGAATTCATAACCCGCCACTAGCAAATTACGTTAGGCCTTAACGGCATAAGCTCGGCGAAAGTAACCATAGTGTTCGACTTACTGTTTCCGCAAAGATGTTCCAATGCCGGATATTTCACCAGCAGCGGTGTAGAACACCGGGAATCCTTCGCGTGATTCTGCTGTGCGCATTTTTTTTTTTTTTTGAGCACACGTAACGTATAATGCAGTGCACGCACGAATCGTTCGCTCAATCGCTTACTATGTGATCGTGTGACGACAACATTCATTCGAACGCCTCCGAAGTTGTGCCGTCGTCTCGTGAAACGTTCTCGCCATTCGGCCACGAAACCTGTGCGGTGCCTGGATAGCAACGACTTCGCCACCGACAACCACGCATATCTCCGAAATCGCGATAACATTTTTTTTTTCGCGTAGAGGAGGAGAAGGAGAGGGAGCGGCAGGTTGGTTCGTTTGCTGCTTCGTCATCTCGACAATACGTCCCTCTCACGAAACAAAAGCCGATGCGGTTTCGTTGTGCGCCCGAAGCCTTGGTGTTTAGCACGTCATCACTATCATAATCATCGCCCTATCTTATGTAATGCACACCCGTCTGCAAAGTAAGTCGGGACGTGCGATCTACGACCGCAATCCGATAAAACTGATTCGCCGCGCCATCTGACGTGGTGTGTGCGCATGCGCGTGCTTTCATTTTCGCCTCCATATCTTTTTAACTTTGCTAGCAGTGGCCTACCATAGCCTCCGAGATGGCGAACCACGCCGCGCGCCCGCAATCTCGGAGGCCACGGAACTACGTGATTACATGCAGCGTTTCGTGCTATAGGCGTCGCTTTCTTTCATCAATCCGTGACGCGCTAAACTCGACGGAGGCACGGGTGGCGGTTAAATGTGTGCGGCTCGCTTCACAGACAACGCAGGGCAGTGTTTAACGCGCCATAGCGTTAAAAGCCACTTTCGCAGATATTCCGGTGTCGGCGTCTACGTAAGCGTCATTGGTTTAAGGGCGCGAAAAATCAGCGTTGACCGCGAGCGAGAACACCAGGTAAATGTATTTAAATGACAAATAAAGATTGTAGGGAGGAGTCGCTCGCTGGATTTCGTGCCGACTGGTTGTGCGCCCGCGCGCTCGTGACCTTCGGCGTCATCGTAGCTCTGGCCGACTGGGCTCGCCCTACGTCACCTCCTGTCGCCGACGACCTTCGACAACAGTGTAGCTCTGACCTACTGGTCCTGCTCTACGCCATCTACAGACGCCGACAGCATCTCTCGCAAGTGTACCCCGTCCTCGGACTCCAGTGACCGTGCTTCCATCTTTCCTGTCTCTCCTATCCCCTCAGTTTGTTGTTGCTTCTTCTTCCTCTTTTCTAGACCTTTACTTCTACCCTTTTTTATCCCTCCTCACCCCCATCCCTTGTGAGCTACTGTGGCGGTGTTGCTCACTGAAGCACACAATAACGGGGCTCACTTTTCTCTTCCTTTCTCTATCTTAAGAACCACTCGCAAAGATTGTAGGTTCTCGTGGGGATCGAAACAAGGCGTTCTGCGTGTCGTGAGGGTTTTCAATGTTACGCGGACAAGGATTCTTTTCATCAGGGCACGTGCAAAGAAGAGAAGGGATGACGTGTGCGGCACCGGTTCGCCACTGAGGCAAGAAATGCCGTCTCTTTAATCAGGGCATAGCAAGTCGCGTGCACTTAGCCGTCACCATGCCCCCCGTCGAATTGAGAGCTTCACGGATTGAAGAAAATAAAAACGACGGTCAAAGTTTCTAAAACCTTCGACGCCGTAGTCGAAGGCTCCAGAAACTTTGACTACCTGTTCTACTTCTAAATCGTAGTACTAGCCCAAAAACAAGTTTTATTGTTCCTGGACAGAGTCAGCGTTTCACCAGGACCTGATTGAAAGTGCAAAACTGTATTTGGTGGATAAACTCAACACAAAAACACAACACAAGGTCCCAGCAGGTTTATCAAATAAGTGCTTCGCAGCAAATAAGCTCTTTTTCTGCATCTCTCACACTGCACGGAACTACCAACGTTCAGGGGACGTGCTTCACACCCAGCGACGCTTCTGCATGGGCAGGTTTTTGTTTTGCCTCCCTCTCCGTAACGGGGAAATGAAAGAAACCTGGATTTGTTGTTGGGAACACAACGGCTTCGGTGTGGAAGCCGAGCGTGACCCACACGCACGTACGAATGAAAATGCGCGTGGCCACGGAATCGATGCCCGGAGCCCGGAACCCATAACCAGACTGATTGATTGATTGATTTGTGGGGTTTAACGTCCCAAAACCACCATATGATTATGAGAGACGCCGTAGGGGAGCGCTCCGGAAATTTCGACCACCTGGTGTTCTTTAACGTGCACCCAAATCTGAGCACACGGGCCTAGAACATTTCCGCCTCCATCGGAAATGCAGCCGCCACAGCCGGGATTTGATCCCGCGACCTGCGGGTCAGCAGCCGAGTACCTTAGCCACTAGACCACCGTGGCGGGGCCCCATAACCAGACTCTAAACTGAGTTCATCGAACAACAAAGAAAAACAGGTTTACAATATGCCATGCAGCATTTCCACTATACGCGCGTGGAATCAACAACATGTTTAGATAAACTTGAGATTTTGCGCGCCAGAACTACGCGATCAGTTTGCCTTCCCGCTAGCACTTACACATACGTGAGACCAGAAGGAAAAGTTGAAGTTCTGTGACTGATAATCCCAGTACATGCCTGTGTGCTTACGCTTCCCGAATATTTGGAGATAAGAAATCACAGAGCGCATACTACGAACGTCAATTAAGTTGGCTGGCGCTCAACACAACCGTAATTGTTTGGGTCTTGCGTCCCTAAAACACGAAATCATGAGGAACGCTTTTGCGAAGAGTTCCGAAAAGTTCGACCACCTAGGCATCTCTGACGTATACCTAAATCTACGCATACGGGTCTCCGGCATTTTGTCTCCATCGATCTGCAGCTGCCGCAGCCAGGAGTCGATTCAGCGACCTTTGGGTCATAATGTAACTGCAGCGCAACCACACACGAACAGGGAAAGAAGGCACACGAAACACCGCGCTGAACTCACAAATTAATGTTTTATTCCGAAAACGACACTCGTAAGAACAGCTATCGTAAGCTTCCCGCATGCGCAAACTGACATTCGAGTCATCAGTCGAGTACCACGACCACTTTACCACCGCGGAGAAAAGTATATACCCAGCAGCGACGAACGTTTAATGACGTATACTACACGGTACAATTCAGGGCTCAAGTGCTCCTCATCCGCAAAGCTGGAACTGGCAAAGCTTCAATGAAATAAAAATCGCGAAATAAATAGATATAGGTACAAAAATAGAGGTACAAAATTAAAAACACCTTAATCGAGGAGGTTAGTAAGTTTAAATACCTAGGTATCGTATTGAACTCCAGATTAGATTGGAACGACCACGTTCAGCAGGTAACTTCTTCAGCGCAAAAAAAACTTGGTCTTTTACGGCATAAACTTCGAGGTACACCTAGTAACGTTAAGTTTTTAGCGTATAATTCCATAATTAGGCCTAAACTGGAGTATGCAGCGGTTGTTTGGGACCCGCACACGAACAAAAACATTAACGAATCGGTGAAGGTTCAGAGGAGGGCTGTTCGTTTTATTTATAATAAATATAAAAGAAGTGATTCTCCGTCAGGTATCATGGCACTCAATAAAATCCAACCACTACACATTAGACGCCAAATTGCCCGCTTAGCTTTTATGGAATCCCTAATTAAGTGTAAGACTGGATTATCATTCACTCAGTTCATTAGTCCGTCCACCACGAGGAAAACACGACACACACATAGCCACAGTTTATCCCCATTCTTTGCCCGAACAAATACCTTTAAGTTTTCATATTTTCCACGCACGATAGATGACTGGAATAAATTGCCAGAAAGAATTTTTAGTGGAAATTTTATGACAGCCCTACACGATCATTTTAGAAACTTTTAATTACTGACGTTCGGGTTTTTAGCAATGTTTCTTGAAGTTGTGCGTGATTTTCTAGTTTTATTTGGATTGGAAACCCTGCTATGTTTGTGCGAAAAGTCGGTTTCACCGTGGTTTGTTTATTTTGTAGTTCCAAGTGAATCCTGCGTTTTGTTGCTTCATTGTTTTTGTTACATTGCATTGCATTGTATGTGCGTGAACATTCTTTTTTTCTGCCCGTCCTGCTTGGACCATTAAATTGGTCTGCAGTATTGTATAAATAAAAAAAAATAAAATAAATATAGGAGAAGCCAGTCTCAAGCCCCACCTTCTCTTTTTTCAAAACGCCCTTTAAAACGTATGAAAACTTTCTTCCAGAAAAAAAAAAAGGGAAAAAATCAGTGACTCACATGGTGATTAAACGCGAGCGGCTGTTTCGAAGGGCGTGCCCCTAATTTGAAAGTCGCGTCCCTCACAGTGATTTGCGGCAAAACGCCACCCGCATCGCGTGTCAGATCCAATCTTTCTTCCAGTTCTGAGCCGAGTCAGAAATCGCATCGAAAACCTAAACTCGTTTGCATTCGAGCGCCGTTTCAACACAACGAGTAACCAGGCAGACGTGGTCGGGTGAACTTGCGACATTGACGTAAACCCCGGCGACAGGGCAAACGATGAATACGGCTTGACAAGAAAATTAATATTTAGCCAGTTTTTCGGCACTTACAGGCGAAAAAAGAAACAGAAAATGTGACTTAGGACTGAGGACGTGAGGGTATAGGTTAATCTTATTTGTTATTGATTTTACTTCACACGGACGGACGGACATACCGATAGATAGATAGATAGATAGATAGATAGATAGATAGATAGATAGATAGATAGATAGATAGATAGATAGATAGATAGATAGATAGATAGATAGATAGATAGATAGATAGATAGATAATAAGGTTACCTTGGCAGATCCCGATTGGCTGCCCTGGATACCGTAATCTGATCGCCAAGGTGGCAATCGGATTACGAGACGGGCCCACAGCCGCCAAGAGTTGGAAGCACGCAGCAGTTGGAAGTAAGAAAATATCGATATAATTACGGTAAAAACGCACCCCACTTATCCTGGAGACTTTCATTTAGTCCCACACTCACTGCGATGGTAGGCTGGCGGTGAATTAGAATTTCAAAAAGAAGTTCGCCATGTTTCCAGGCAGTAATTTTTCTTTCCCACATCTAACACGTGCAACGGTCGGCGGTGTCGTTGAGCGCGTCGACAAGTACGCAACGTCAGTTCGCGATCTTCGTGAACTTGGTTTACAGAAAGCACTGTCGGTTAATGCAACCTGATTTTATTATTTTTTGTAACGTGAAAGTCCGGGAAGCTTGCAAAAAATTGTTAGAAAGGTTTGCGTGCAGACAATCACGTCTAATGTACCAAGCCTAACCTACGTCCACACCTGCCTTCTTTCTCTTTCCATCAGACATTTGAATCAATGAGTCTGACGAATAAAAAAACACGTCACAAAAAAAGATAACTAAAGCGTGAATTACAACACACGAGTGTAGTAACAAAACGAAGCAGTGACTAGTTCGTGGCGTGTTTCTAGCGTTAAGACTTCGCAATTGGATTCCCGACACGACGGTCGAATGGCGTGTCAGGCTTTCGTGACTTTCCCGTACCTTCGCTTACTCCAGAAAAAAAAAAAAGAAAGAAGGAGCAAGTTTTCCATCGTTCCAGTCACTCTCCTATCATTTCGGTTCTCTGTGCGAACAACTGAGCTTCGGCGCGCACAGTATTACAGAGACAACATAGGATAAGCGGCATGTCTTCCCAGGGAAGGTGCGATAAGATGCTTTAATTTTTTTTACAACTCGAATTTAGACGTACACTCTTGTGCACAGTTTAGCAACAGCCTCGGGATTTCGCCTATTATAACCATAAGACCCTGACAACGCAACGATTCCTTCAAATTAGAATTCCTTCCATATCCTCAAGTCATGGTCAGTACGATGCCTCTGAATCGAGTGTAGTCATCACCGTACTGGGATGTCACGAGTCGTGCGCAATAAGAAACTGATCAAGCGAGAGGAATACTTACGTCGTGAGGGTGCTGCTGCTATACCGTACAATAGGATCGCGAAAGGTTTGACCAAGAGAATTGCCCAAGTGTTGTTCAGCGTTACAGCGCGTGTCGTTCGAGAGTATCCCCCGTATTCACAAACGCTCCTTCACTCAAGGGCTCTCCTCGACTTAAAAAGTCGATCGGAGCGCCATCTCTTGGCAGACCAAGTCACTGCTTATCGGCAATATTCTGCAGCGATTCTTGAGAAGCGCAGCGTCAATTTCAGCCGAGCAGCGGCGCAGTGCTCAACTCAGTCAAGTGAAGGATGGAATTCGAGTCGAGGAGCGTTTCTGAATACGGGGGTAAGGGAAACGACCGCCACGAATACTCAAAACGTGTCCAGTTTTCAGCTACGGGGTCGGGCATAATCAATATGTAGATGGCAACATACCGCTGTTCCTGAAGACTTAAATTTAGAATTTCTTGTGCGTTCGCCTAAGACGTCTCGAAGATGAAAGTCGTCTTCTTATCGTTTGCAGTAGACGCATTATTCCTCGGTGGTCGAAGGAAGTTGAGCCCCCCGGCTACGCCACTGATTCATTGTATTCTCCCAATACTAAAGTGTGCAACTGAAAGTTGGAGGTAAACCAGGAAATTCGGGAACGTTGTTAAAAACCGCACAGCGAGCGATAAAATGAGGGGGGGGGGGAGAGGCGGTAAACAGTAAGGTTACGCCTTACTGGATTCGGTGTGCTTTACCGAGTAAAAGAGGGCAGACGCACTTCTTAACGACCTTAACAAGAAAAATGATGCACATGACATGTAAAGCGAAGAACCCATTATTGTATGTGGTATATTAGTTACAGAATGGACGTGCGGTAGGGAATGAAAACTTTGTACAAGGCGGCAGAACTGGTGCTATTATCATAGGTGGGCGTACGGGGAGGAGGGTAAGGTCTGCCCTATTCACCTTTTCATAAACGCCTCCCTGGGCGCCGCCATAGCCCTCCTTGGGCTGTGCAAATTGGCGCGTCCCCTCGAAAATGCACTGACAACGCTGCGCCCTTAGCCTTTGTACTCCCGCGCACAGCCCATCACGGCGGTGTTTTTTTTTTTCCTTCCTGTGAAAAGGTGTATACATTGACCAAACGGGAACAGGGGGGGGGGGGGGGGGGCGGTTGCGACGAACCTCCACTTCCCCTCCCCCTGAAGAGGATCCCTGCGCACGCTTATGGGCGTGACGTAACTGATGTAATAAATACTGCAGGAAGAGAACAGAATAAGCTGTTAGATAAGAGTGACAGTTGAAGCCGTCGGAACAGACCTGCCTCACGAAGTGCCTATAAATAGGCGGAGCGTAACGGTAACTAGAATTATCATTAAATACTTCTTTTTTTTTTCACTCGCAGATTCGAAGTTTCCTCCGAGGCATCCCAAGTGTCTCGACCTACGAAGTGCCACTCCGGAACCGGTGCGACGACCGGGACAAAACCGCGACGCGACAGTCGCGCGAAGGGCAACCTGTGCGCGACGATGCTGGCGCAGTTGAAGGAGCTCCTGTACAGGTCCCACGTTCCGGGCATGAAGGTGGTCATGGGTCCGTTCGTTCCCGCCCGTCGGCGAGCCCGCTGGGTGTTCGTGCTCACGGTTTTCACGGCGCTGACTTGCTGGGACATCGCCAGGTGCGTTCGTCCGATTAAATGTTCCTCGCGGTGTCTTTTTCGTTACAAACGTTGTTCGGGACTCACGGCACGGATCGAAACGGGGCAATTTATGGCTGAATATAACCCACATACATCCCTGTTTTAATCATACTCAGATAAGGTCATATCGGCACAATTTCGATTCCAACGCGCAGATCAGAGCCTAAATTATTTTTAGGGTCCACATTCACTGCGACATGACTTGGTTATTGCGAGAAATTGCCCATACTAGTCATTTTACAAAAGAAATTTGATGTCGTGTTTGATTTGATTGATTTTGATTGATTTTGATCGATTTTTGGGGTTTAATGTCTCAAAACCACGATATGCTTATCAGAGACGCCGTCGTCGAGGGCTCCGGAAATTTCGACCACCTGGGGTTCTTCAACGTGCACCCAAATCTGAGCCCACGGGCCTACAACATTTCCGCCTCCATCGGAAATGCAGCCACCACAGCCGGGATTCGATCCCGCGAACTGCAGGTCAGCAACCGAGTACCTTAGCCACTAGACCACCATGGCGGGGCGATGTCGTGTTTGAATCCTTGAGTATACTTCTCATCTCCATGGGACTCTCAGAGCACCCATTTATCAAAAGACAATCATGTTATTTAAACCATATAACTTCTGCCTTGATTGTCACTGCGCATATAGTCATCCCTTGTATATCTTCCCTATCAGCAGCTGCAAGGCTTCACTTTAATTTGTCGTGGTATAGCTCTAGCTCGTATAGAATAAGGTAGTTTCCCATAAGCATTCGAGATGCGTAAAATTGCTTTCAGTTCACTCCTTTGCAAACTCGATCTCATTCTCACTTCAGTTATCTCTTTATTATTTCCATTTTTATTTTACAGTTATGAATTTATCCTAATTACTTAGTTACCTTCCGATGAATCTTAAATAATCCTAAGTACTTTCAATTCACTACGCAGTATTATTAATTACTTTTAGTTCCCCCTCCATTGCTTCCCCGAGCTTTAACTGAGGTTTGGTGCCTCACATGACGTTATATCGCATTCTTGTTACCACTGGTATGTCCGACGCTGACGATCACTTTTTCCATTTGATGAACACTTTTTTTCCGTTTATCAAATAGTAATGAAAAAAAAACTCTAAATAGGATGCTATATTTGCCGAAAGGAAGCCAATAATCTTTTAAGGCGCAAGCTATTTATATCTAGACAAGGCAAGATGGAAAAACAAGGATAAGAACGCGGTATATCCGCTGCCTAAACCCGCAGTTCGCGAGACGTTCGCGCAGACGACGTGAAAGTCCGCTTCCGATTTTACCGCTTTTTCATTCTTTCGCGATTAACTATTCCCCGTTATCACTTCGTCCTCCTAATCTCATATGCTGTCGTTGGTTTTGTTATCGATGACAACACACGTGGTACAGCCACATATGCATCGCACGCCCACTTTGTAAAGGACGCTTAGAAATGATAACACACTAGTCGCATACTCAAGGGAAGAAAAAATCAACTTCTCGAGCTGCTCCATTACGTGGACACCAGGCTATGAAACTGTGACAGGGAACCAGCGTGCCGACGCCATTGCCCGAGAATACGCCGACCGGAGGGGCGCACAACGACGAGGAACCAGCCACAGTTCCTAGACGCCATGGAGCAATTTTAGAACACCAGAGAGCCCTGAGGAGGACATACCCCCTTCCCCACAAAGACCTCAGCAGAGAGCAGTCGGTTGCCTGGAGACAGCTGCAGGCTGATACGTACCCCGATCTCAGTCTTCTGAGTAAAATCTATCCGGGAATATATACCAACAAATGATTGATTGATATGTGGGGTGTAACGTCCCAAAAACACCATATGATTATGAGAGACGCCGTAGTGGAGGGCTCCGGAAATTACGACCACCTGGGGTTCTTTAACGTGCACCCAAATCTGAGCACACGGGCCTACAACATTTCCGCCTCCATCGGAAATGCAGCCGCCGAAGCCGGGATTCGATCCCGCGACCTGCGGGTCAGTAGCCGAGCACCTTAGCCACTAGACCACCGCGGCGGGGCGCCAACAAATGCCCGATATATCCAGAGAACACCCCACACTTTACCACGTGACATGGGCCTGCCTACACACACAGGTAGTGCCAAGAAACTGTACACCAACACCGGAGCAGTGAGAGGCTGCGCTGTCCTGCTCTAAGCCTGAAGAACAGCTCAAGCTGATCGACAGAGCTTGCAAGATGGCAAAGGCCACAGGGGCCCTGGACTGAGGGCTCCACCTTCACCGAAAAAAAAAATATTTGTAATAAAGTTTTGCATTCATTCGCAGCCTCAGGCTACATAAAAATTGGAGAAGGGGATGAAGTGGGGGCTTTTTGGAACGCGACGCTCTCGTGTGTACGGTGCCTCTTGAGAAGTGCTGCGCTAACGGCGCGTTCTATATTTTTTTGGCCTTCGCAGCAGAGCATCTCGGGACATGTTACACGTCGCGTTGTTTCTCGTGCGTGCCCTGCAGGACCGTGTCCGAGTACCTGGAGCGACACGTCGCAATGGACATCGAACTGTCCGAGGTAGAGGACGAAATGCCGCTGCCCGCCATCACCGTCTGCAACTTGAACCCGGTGCGGAAGTCCGTTCTCTGCGACCCCAACTACGAGGCCCTGAACGCTCAGGAGGGCGCTGCGTATTGGAGGGAGCGGCTCTGCAACGGAAGAGCGATAGAGAACGTCTGGGTACGCAGGTTTTTGTTTTGTCGCCTAGATGATCTTGGCTCATACCCGCAAGGAGGATCGGCCACACTGTACCTTATAACGCAAATTTCTATACAATGCTTGTTAAAAGAGAGAGCAGTCATATAAGAACAAGATCAATAATAACGTACCTTTAAAAAAAGAAAGTGCAAAAGGAGGAAGAATTCAACTAACCGCTGTGATGGCCATAGAGATGCATGCACACGGTCCTCCACTATAGAGTATGTGCGGGAAGAGTGGCGGTACGGGGGTACTAAATGCATGTTGCTTACTACTGCATGCAGTAAGCCGCATTACAGTGAAAGCTGTCATGAAATCACAACAAGTGTCACGTGTGCTGTAGTTATTCGCCGCCACCGCCGGTGTCCGTATCCACCATCGCACAAAATTAAAAAAAGCTAACTAAAGAGAAACACTAAGGACGCGATGGGATCCGAACCAGGGTCTCCTACGTACCAGCCCAGTATTCTACCACAAAGCCACGCCGGCGTTCGAAACTTCGTGGCAAAATGGCTTTAAGGCAGGCTTGATATCCGGAAAGGAATCGCGGTAATGTGTGTAATAAAGCATTTCAGAACAACAAAGGACCAAACAGGCTTCGCACACAGCAACTTCCGTAACAAGTGTGTCGTCGAATGCCACGACCCTAGTTCTTGTTGACCTAAAAGCTTCAGGTATAATTCTTAATCGTCGTCAGCCACAGTATCCAAAGTCTGCAGTTTTTTTTTTTTTTTTTTTTTTGCAAGAGCGGGTACCACGCATCTCTGATGAAGAATGACGAAAATCTCCATAGCTAATCCTTACTACACACATATTTGATTAATAATCATGGCGTATTGGGTACCCTACAAGTGTGCTTGTAGCAGTTACACAAGTATTGTTCACAAAAACGTTCGGAAAAACCGCTCTTGCAGCTTTCGCTGTGACAGTGCTGCGTGCTCTGCACAGGCCAGGCGTTTTTTTTTTTACGCAAAGGTGCTTTATGCCGAGGTCCAACACGGCTCTGCTGGCATACTTCCGTGACGTTTAAAAAATATATATATTAAGCAATTGCACAGAAAAAAAAACAGAAGGCAAACATTCGTCGCGCCGAGTCGAATCAGTAATCTCTCGATTCCTAGCGAGTGGCGCTAAACACATACGACACGGAGCATGCGTTGTCGGGAATGATAACGGCAAGCCATTTATATGCACCACACACCACGTTTTGGCAGTCCTTAGAGCTTCGAAACTTTAGCACGCTTTCGTCATCGTTGGCGAGATGGCGCGACGCATACTCACGTTGGGCGACGCTTCCACGTTGCGTCGCCTCTCCTGCGCGGGCACTTACCAGACTCGATTGATTTGTGGGGTTTATAACGTCCCAAAACCACCATATTTATTATGAGAGACGACGTAGTGGAGGGCTCCGGAAATTTCGGCCACCTGGGGTTCTTTAACGTGCACCCAAATCTGAGTACACGGGCCTACAACATTGAAGCCGCCACAGCCGGGTTTGATCCCGCGACCTGCGGGTCAGCAGCCGAGTACCTTAGGGCCGTTGCACGCGCTTCCCGCACAGCCGCAACGCGCGTGCCGGGACCCCTGTCGCACGTAAGCGGGGGACAAATAAGCCAATTGGCGACGCTCTTTCACCCTCTGCTTGGGTGCGGCAGGTGTGCCGGCACGTGCGTTGCGGCTGTGCGGGAAGCGCATGCAACGGCCCTTAGCCCCTAGACCACCGTGGCGGGGCGGCACTTACAAGACTCATAGTTTGGGAGAGGACGAAGGCCATTTTTTTACGCTGCCGCGGCCGCGTTTAAGGAAGGAGCGCGCTGCTGACGCACGACGAAGGAAGAATTGTGACAGTTGTTCACGCTTGTCCTGTGTATACTTGTTCGCTCGTTTCGTGAGCCTTTCTTTCTGCTTGAACAGCGCGCTTTGAGGGTCGAGCTGCGACAGTTGTTAGTCCGCGCTCGTCTTGTGTATTCTCATTTAGTGCGTGCTTTCTGACTGAGGCGTGCACTGGAAGTTTCGGGCTGCTCGTTTTTCTTAATGTGACTTTGAAATTTCTTACTGTTACTGAAACAACGCACAATAAACGCTCAACTGCCTCTGTAAAGAAACGTTTCACATTGGTTTTATAACGATTCCTATATAGGGGGATCAGCCACGTTTTTCCGCTTAATTGCCTAATTAGACGTCTCTTATTAACCAGCTTTTGAAACAGCGAAGCAATTCAGAAATTGTGCGACGAAAGATGTAGATCAGTTCGCAAAACATGCGACCAGACATTTTCTAACTTTGTATGTGCTGTATCTGTATAAGCAGTCACTGCGGCTATCGCTTGTGTTGCTGCTATAGCAAAACGTACGTCATCGCACAGCTACCGCCACAACTGCCCTGTCAAGGCAGCACACCTGGACAAGTACTATGGTAGTTTGCAAGCGGACCATTAGGGAGCACTGCAATCACGTCGCGCACAGGCGCGCAAGTGGATATGTCAGGTGGTATATAGTATTTCGGGCACCTGCAGTAAGCAAGAAGATCCTTGATAGTGACACGGAGGTCCATGCTGACGCTAGTAACATTGGGCACGGTGCAGTGCTTGTTCAGCGTCAAGATGACATTGAAAGAGTGATAGCCTACGCCAGCCGCTATCTACCCCGCACCTCCACCAGTTTGTCACAATGAATCGCAAGTACTGGGGGGTTTATTAAACCACCGAGTAGCTAGCTCTAGGACGATGCGTCAGTCGTGGCTGGCTCTCTCGAGCAGAGAAGAAGCAGGCGATCTTCTTCGTTCCTCCAGATTGAGAGCAGCTCTTGCCGTCGGCCCACTACGTGCGGGTGGCAATAGTATGCAAGGTAGACAGAAAAACCATAACAGATACACCATTAAAACTGTCTAATCAGACGGTTTGCGAGCCGACCTGCAGCAATAACAGTGTATTTCCCCCAGTCTCGTTACTTTGAAGGGAAATAAAATATACCTGATTATGTAATTAGGAAGAAAACAAAACACAAACTTACTCACTGCAATAGTTGTCAATACGCATTTCGTCCCATCCTCACAGAGTGCGTTGGCATATATATTTTTTTAAACTCTGGCTAGATATAACTGGGGCACCCTGTATATGCACATACAAGCGCACGTGTGAACATACATTAAAGGTGGATCGATCGGGTAACCACTTCCCTGCCCCACGGCTACCACGGCAAATATTTTCTCACTGCGCCGGTACCTTCAAAGTGTAAACATCTTAAGATTTGATTTAGCGCTGTAAACAAATTACATTCTGGAGTTTTATTGTCAGAAGCACCACATGACATTTGAGTACGCAATAGGACGGCGTATTAATTCCAACCAAGCCGAATTTCCTTAACGCACACGGAAATTCTAGAAAGCATGTGTTTTTTTTTTTTAATTTCCGCGCCATAATACTGAAGCACGACATCCATGGTCCCGATTCATAGACTCCGTGGACTCCATCCATGGACGCAACAGAACGCGACACCTTATACCAGCTGGCTAATAAATTACCTATCAATACGGATTATCTCAGCGACTGACACGCCAATAGTCTTAAAAAACAGTAAGTCGATGAAGCGCGATAAAAAAAAAAAAGCAGCGCACGTGTCTGACGCCAAGTTTGCGTATCTTTCTACTCGTTCAGAGAAAAGCTACATGCTTTCCCCGAAAATTGACTTCATCGTCGCTGTGATAAACGCAAGCAGTTGGAACTCTACGAACTGGAATCGCTGGGTTCCCGTGCTATACGCGCTCGCTCAGTTTTCACAGAAGCGTTTCGCCTGTTTAATCGCAGATGAGCGAGGAGGTGCTGAAGGAGGTGGAGAACTTCACGCAGTGGGTGATGCGAATTCAGCGGAAGGACGTTGCGCTCGCAAAACGCATGGGACACCAGCGCAAGCGCTTGTTCCTCGAGTGCACCTTGGGGAACCTCAACTGCCGGGATGACAGGTGCGCCGTTCGCTGTCTCGCCGATACCGAAGTTCGCACCGACACAGAGCGTGTGTACAGAGAGACAGGCATGTCAGCGAAAAAAAAGTGGCCATAGCGTTACAAACTGAGAACGGTAACTATGTTTATTTCGACAGTTCCGGCCAGGGTCTGGCCGGAACTGTCGAAATGAACTCTTCCCTTGTTACTGTTCTCACGAAGGAGCTAATTCACTATATATTAGCTCTCAATATATATATATATATATATATATATATATATATATATATATATATATATATATATATATATATATATATATATATATATATATATATATATATATATATATATATATATATATATATATATATATATATATATATATATATATATACGTGTGTGTGTGTGATCTAACAGACAATACTGCCGAGGAAAGTATAGGGGAAGATATTAGACCAAATTGAAATGTAAATATGAAGAAATGCGGGTGAAAAGATAACTTGCCGCGGGCAGGATCCGAACCTGCGACCTTCGAATGACGCGTTCGATGCTCTACCACTGAGCTACCACGACAGCTGTCCCCCAGCCTCAGTGGGGGGATAGCTCTACCACTGAGGTAGCTCAGTGGGTGGTAGAGCATCGAACGCGTCATTCGAAGGTCGCAGGTTCGGATCCTGCCCGCGGCAAGTTATCTTTTCACCCACTTTTTTTCTTATTTACATTACAATTTGGTCTAATATCTTCCCCTATACTTTCCTTGGCATTATTGTCTGTTAGATCTCATTATTATTGTGTAAAAACACGGAAAAACGAGCCCTTAGGTATACACTTCTTTCCTTATATATATATATATATATATATATATATATATATATATATATATATATATATATATATATATATATATATATATATATATATATATACGAGTGTTTTAAAAATGTGTCCAATACCTTTTAAAATAAGGAAAATTAGGCATTCGCTTGATGTCATCGCAGTTCCTTTTTCTGTAGCAGCAGGAATCAATGGATCAATGGTGGTTGAAGACATCCTTCGGAACAGTAATTAAGAAAAATAAATTAGTGAACCCCTCACTCCACTCGCCTCGTGTGCATGTCTATGGCTGTCACGTAGTTCAATTCCGTCTCGAATCCCGATTTTGTAATACTTATTTCTTCGTTTTCTTTTTACACACTGCATGCGGCCAGCATCTCAGAAGGCCCTCTCCGACGTTAATTAATAATTCTGTCGATCACTTCTTCATTGTTCTGCCTCGTTCCCAGTCTCCTGTTCGCAGTCCCTTACGGACGTTACGGCACCTGCTACTGTTTCAACTTCCTGCACGGGTTTTCCATCGCCCAGGAAGACACACGCGACATCTACAGAGGTAAGTACGACAGAAGAAAAAGATTGCCCCCACCTCTTCGGAAGGAATCGTGAGGAGATGCGAATGCATATCTTGCGCCCAGAGTGCGCGGCGTAGTAAATTTAATAGCGTAAATAACGACGAGACGAGGATTCGTGCTATAACCATTTATTTATACATTCATCAGCCCGCTAACGGTCGTGAGGCGCGCTTTTCTATATTTATATATACGTACGATAGAGGAGAGTCGGGCGCAGGAAGGAGAGAGAGAGCGAACGGCGTGAGGAGCGGCGTAGCACTGCACCTTCCCTCTCCCACACTGCCTCCACACACGCGGGAGCTCCGCCGAGCTCCATCGATGCGAGCGCCCTCACAAGCCAGAGCGCGCTCCTCTTTTTCCCTTACTCTCTGCTACTCCGCCCGCACCACATACCCCGGTTGCCAGGGGGAGAATAAGCGCCCGCGCACGCATCTGTTGCTATGGGAGAGGGAGTATGAGCGGAGAGATAACGCCTGTCGGCGCGCGGACACGGCCGGACGCCTGACATAGCCTAAGAAATGTTTTAAAAATCTCGGACACCGCGACTGAAACCAGGCGGCTCTTCTTGCTTAGGATACTTGAACGCAGAAATTTTAGCCTCTGTTTTTCTGTCATTTCCACGATTCAGCCACCCGGCTAGAGTTTAAGCATGCGCTGAACGCCCAGCCACGTTGTACAGGTGGCTACGTTCATACTTGCGAACACTGTCGATCAAGAAGCGAGCATTACGCATATCTGATTCGCAACATCAGTACGCAGGTATTAGGTGGCGTGTTCCTTTATTAGAAAACACATAGATAGGCAATTCTAAAGACGCTGCTCTGAAAGCGCGAAGCTACGCACGAAAACGCCCTCTACCGAAAATATGATGCTGTTACATGGCAGGACGGAAAAAGAGCAAGAACAGGATCCCGGGTGGCCACGGATGTCTTTTGACGACATTGGAAACGAAGAACGCAGATACGCGGCCAATATTTTTCTGTTTGTTTTTTCCTTGCTTATGTTTTTGTCTTATCTTCCCACATTTATTTCGGACGTTTCCATTCTTCGAAGGTTTGATGGCAGCAAATTTCGCCCACTACACAATGTGTTTAAGCGCTGAGCGGCAGCATGTGCGATTGAGATGGAGGGGGGGGGGGGGGGGGCAGGTGTACTTTTTCACACATCGCTGGGTTTCGCTTTAGACACGTCTAACACTGCTCGAACGATGCCTAAAACGAAAAATTCCCGTCAGTGAACCCCGAGGAGCGGCTCCGGCTTGTGGAAAAGGCTCGGGCGTCGGCTGCAAGTCATGGCTACCTAGAATAAGGAAGTCACCCACCTCTGTGAAAATACTAATAATATCTGATGTTTCACGTCCCAAAACCAAATATGGTTACGAGACCCCCGTAGTGGAGGGCTCCAGACATTTCGACCATCCGGTGTTATTTAACGCGTATTGACATCACACAGTACGCGGGTCTCTACCGTTTCGCCTCCGTCGAAATGCGACCGGCGCGACCGGGATCGAACCCACGACCTTTGCGTCAGCAGCCGAGCATCGTAGCCACTGTTCCACCGAGGAGGACTCTGGGCGAAGAGAGCATGTGCCTAGTCGCAGAATAAAGATTATTTTTCCTTGTCAAGACAGCTTAAATACTTCGCTTCGAAAGTACACGTGCATGCGTATTTTAGCGTGTGCGCTGACGCACAAGGCAATGGCACAGGTACTATTTCGCCCTACTGCTCGTTGTACTGCGAACTGTTGATCCTGTCGTACGCTGCCCACCTGCTTTACGGCATCTGAAGTTTGAATTCGCAGGTAGGATACGTATTCCGGGGGACTACAACCGCAACGGAGTACACATTCCCCCGGAATACGTATCCTACCTGCGAATTCAAACTTCAGATGCCGCTAACCTCCCTGTCCTTCCTCATTCATTCTTCCTCCTCCTTGAATTCTTCACATGCGGAACATTTCTTGCTCGCGGGTATGTCCGGCGTCCGCATTCGCACTACGCTGGCACGACTCTCCTCTTTCACTCCCTTTAACGGCGACGCGTTACTCTCTCCACTGCTCCCCTACCGCCTGCTTGCGCTCGCTCCTCCATTGCGCAAGGCACTGCACCGTGCTCCCGACCAGGCTGCAGAAATTAGGTGCCTTTTTTCTCTTCTGACCACTACCTTCACCACCAACATTGCGCATGTGCGTCCCCTCCTCTCTCTCTCCTCTTCTGCCTCGCAACGCCGACGCAGGGCACGTCTGCTAACCTGCGCTCGCTTCCCCCTCTCTTCTAGGCATGGAGGAAAGAAAAATGCTTCTAGGCATTCCTCCAGGCCCTGCGCCGTGCTCCCTACGGGGCTACAGTGTTCTAGAAGGAGTTCTAGTACACTCTAACCAGGTTGCAGCAATCAGGCGCCTTATTCTTCTAACTCCCACCATCATTATCCCCCCGGAGTCTCGCCAAGCTGACGTAGGCAGCGTCTGCTAACGAGTTTGCTTGATTGAAATAACCGGCTGCTCGCCGCACCACCCCAAGGTCCTCTTCTGGGAGATGGTGTAACTTTTTCGCCGCACAAGAGCAGATGTTAAGAAGCCGCGAAATAGACATGTTGAGGGACGAGAAACTTCGTGCCGAACGTAACCCAATGCCTGATTTCGCTCCCGGAAATCAGGTCTCCGCATGATACTGGACACCGAATTCGAAGAATACCTGCCTCTGTCGGCGGAGGTCGGCTTCAAGGTGATGATACACGAACCGGGAGTGGAGGCGGACTACAACCGCAACGGAGTACACATTCCCCCGGAATTCGTGTCCTACCTGCGACTTGCCAAGGTGAGTGCACTCTGTAGTACTAGGATATGATTCACCGTGGGATGACTGCAACATGTAGCATCAATGGCGCCATGGGTGACACCAGCGATTTTTAGATTAATAAGGAAAAGACGACGAGTATACAATGCATTTAAAAGAACCCATAGTAGTTATCAGTACACCAAGTTAATCGAGATAACTAACGATTATAAATCTAAAGTTCGTAGCGCAAAGGATCAATACTTCAATCGACTAAACGAAAGTATAAAAACGAACCCAAAGCTTTTTTTTGGAGATACGTAAGAAACTGCGGAGCTGATTCAACCGGAGTAAACGAAGTTTTCCATGATGATCAGATCTTGTCCAGCGATATTGACAAAGCGTCGTGTCTTAATGATTTCTTTCACTCCGTATTTTTACCTCAAAAGGATTTTGAGAAATTACCTACGCTGGCAGAGCCACCTCTGTGAACTCAGCCATTAATGCCACCGGTTGAACTCTGTGTGAGTGGTATCGCATCCCTCTTAAAGAATATAGACGAAACCAAGGCCCCTGGTCCAGATGGCATTTCCCAACGCGTGTTGAAGCGCTGTACGTGCCTGGCCAATAGCATCTTATCTTTACCTAACATACAAAAAATCTCTCTCTTCAGGAATTCCGCCTGAGGACTGGAAAATGGCTTTCGTGGTTCCCCTTCACAAGGGTGGTTCCAAAAAAGAGGCCAACAATTATAGACCTATTTCATTAACATCTATTCCCTGCAAAATACTAGAGCCCATTTTCTATAAAGACATAATGGAACACTTAGTTCAACATAAATTATTAGTTGATGATCAACATTTTCCGCAGGGGCCTGTCTTTCACAACACAGCTGATTGAGTTCTACCATGATTAAGTGTCCGAGGTTGATGACAACGGTAAAACAGACTGTGTTTTCTTAGATTTCAGAAAGGTGTTTGACGCCGTGTCCCATCCCTTGCTTCTTCGCAAACTCGAAAGAGCAAATATTGATAAGAAAGTACTGAATTGGATAGCCTGTTATCTATCACAGCGTCGACAATGTGTCATTCTCAATGGTACTACTTCTTCTACGGTGGAAGTAACATCGGGTGTCCCTCAAGGGTCCGTTTTAGGGCCGCTACTGTTTTTAGTTTACATTAATGATATTCCTGATGGCATTACTTCTGGGATACGTTTATTCGCTGACTCTCAGTTGTGTACAGAAAAATAAAAAATGAACAGGATCGCATTGAATTGCAGGCTGACCTTACCCGAATTGTGCAATGGTGTGATAAGTGAAAAATGCAATTTAATGAGAAAAAATGTGTGCACGTGCCTTTTACTAAAAAAAAGAAAAAAGATGAATCGCGTTACTTTTTGAATGGCGAAGTCATTGATCATCAATCAATGTATCAATACTTGGGTGTAACACTTATCAGCGACTGTTCATGGAATGCGCATGTGCGTGCTGTAGTTCCAAAAAGCTGCCAGAGCCCTAAATTTCATTCAACGATATCTGAGATCCTCCCCTGCTGTCCTAAAAAGTACTGCGCATATTTCATTTATCCGCCCAATTTTGGAATATGCATGTTGTGTGTGGGATCCGCGCCAAAAGTCCTTGATTGATCTGATCGAGAAAATACAAAACAGAGCGGCAAAGTTCGTTCTCAGTCGGTATAAGCGAGGTGACAGCTGTACTGAAATGAAAAACGAGCTGGGATGGGAAGCGCACTCCTCTCGTAGAAAAAATTTGCGTTTGAAATTGTTATTTCAGATATACAATAAGAAGACTGGCATCAATAAAGACACTTACCTTAAACCACCGCATTATCTGTCTAGAAGGTCTGATCATGACCTTAAGATTCAAGAATACCGGACTGAAACGAACCTTTATGCTAATTCTTTTTTGTGCATACTGTACAAGAGTGGAATCAATTGTCTTGTGACCAAGTGTGCTGTCATAACGAAGACTTGTTTTTATCAAAGCTGAACCCCCCCCCCCCCCCCCCCGCGCGCTTACACGCCTTTGGGCAAAGCAGAGTATTTTTGAATGAAGAAAATAAAGAAATAAAGAAAATGGCTTTACGCTCATAATCAGCAGCGTTACGTTCTCAAAAGCGTATTTCATTACGTTGCCAGCACATGCGAGCATAATTTGAATGAAGACAAGCGTGAGGGCACGATTGTCGTTCTCTTAAATTTTGGAGGTTAAGGGTACAATAAAGCCAATAAAAATTTAAGTAAGAGTGAAGTTTCAATGTATGGTGACGTCTAAAACGGCAATATTCGCCTCTCCTTATTCCGCACTCACTCGCAAACTTTCGAAGATCGCGCTCCCCTTGGCCTTTCTCGGCCTTCGTTCGACGGTTTCGTTTTTAAAGTCCATACGATCCGTCATGGTGAGATAAAGTATTCGGAACATCCAAATTTTGGCCCAATGAACATAGTGGAACTTGGCTGGAAAATTTCACGAACTCGTGCCAACCGGTTTCGCATCGTTGAGATTCTCGAGTACGTTTCAATGAACGTCTCCTAAATTCGCTTACAATAAAATGCAATGGGTCCGCAAAAAGCCTGGATCAAATGGGGTTGCATTTGCGCCAAAGCGGCCAGATCACGCTCCAAAACTTCGATTTCCGGGAGATCTTCTTGACAACCGTACAAACGTAAGAACCGGTCGAAATCCGGGAGTCTACCGGATTTTGGCAGGTATGTTGAACAGACAGAACAGACCGAAATTTTTGCGCCGAAGTATCGCAAGACTACCGTCTTTGAAAAGCTACTTTCAACTACGGCAGCTGGACGCCGGCGATGTTTAATTTGTGTTCTGTTGTCATTTCCTCAAGTTTTCACTTCAACTGTATTTCTATTTAAGTTCGGTTTCTTCAAGTTACAAATTAATGTACGGAAGTGGGGGGGGGGGATCAATAGTTCCCTGGCCACGCTCACGGCATAGTAGCCGAAATCACTCCCTGCCGAAATCACCAAGCTATGATTGCGAGATGTGTAGATAAATAAATAAATAAATAAATAAATAATATAACAAACTAAGAGTAATTGTAACAAGCTAATGAAAGGCGCCTGAAAGTCACGTAGATCCCAGGGAGTGCACACTTAGCAGAGTTCAGGCTGCACCGGCAGCAAACCATTAGGTCCGTTCGATTCGCCTGCACCACGTGAACCAGTTCACGAGGTGCTGCACCTTACCATTCGTTTCAGCGGTGCAGCATTGACGACCGCTGAACCCTGCCATTCGTTTCGAAAGGTGCAGAAGAGGTGCAGCACCGGTTCACAATTTTCCTGCACCTCCTTCGCTGACGGTGCCGGCTTGGTGCAGGCGCGCGTGCAGCTGAGCAGACGACGCAGCACTTAGACGTAGGTGGCTTAGGCTCCGTACCCACCTCTACAAATGCGATGTGTTTTGCCAAGATGTTTGCGCCTCATAAACTGTCCGCATGTGCGTTTCGTCATAGGTCGGTGTTTGCTGAATGGTGTAAATTAACCGAAAAGAAATAAGGCCAACACCTTGTCGGCACATCGTCATTTGTTTCGGGTGACGTGCTGTGCCTGCACCACTGAACTCACGCTGCACAATTTCTGAACTTCGCGTGCACAGCCGTGAACCGGTTCCGACCGGTGCAGGTGAATCGAACGGACCTATTATGCGAGGGGTGCGAGGTGTTCGCTGAAACGTCACTACCCGAGCCCGCAGGTCACGTGGTCTCGTTTTACCCAATCAATTGTAAGCTCGCGTACTTCAAATCTAGCGGCGGATTTACGACCCCACGTGACTTTGCATAGCTAATTACACACACTCTCTCGCGCTTACAGCTTCGCTGTCAAATGGTCTTCACGGCGTAGAAATGGCTGCAGTTTTATTTTGTGGTTTTGCAGATGACGCTACAGAGGCTGGAACCTCCGTACCCGGAGCCCTGCCGGCATGATTGGCCGCCGGGGTACAAGGAGATACTGTTCACTCAGACCAGATACACGCGAGAGGTGATACCGGAAAATTCGTTATTCTGCATTCGGTGGGGATAACGGTGATGGCAATTGAGCTTCCCTGGCAAATTCCGACGGCAACTGGGATTTTCCAATTCTGGACCAGTCATTCCTAGCATCAATAAGCGATCCACATTTAGCATATAAGTACATCTGCGAATCATTACGTTTCGGTTTTAAATGCGAAGCATTTCTTTGCTTACTGCAAGCACTTTTGGTATCTATCTATCTATCTATCTATCTATCTATCTATCTATCTATCTATCTATCTATCTATCTATCTATCTATCTATCTATCAATCTATTTATCTATCAATCTGTCTGTATCTATCTATCAATCTGTCTGTATCTATCTATCAATCTATCTGTATCTATCTATCTATCTCTATCAATCTGTATCTATCTATCTATCTATCTATCTATCTATCTATCTATCTCTATCAATCTGTCTCTATCGATCTGTCTCTATCAATCTGTCTCTATCTATCTATCTATCTATCTATCTATCTATCTATCTATCTATCTATCTATCTATCTATCTATCTATCTATCTATCTATCTGCATTGCCTTGCCTGCCTGCCTGCCTGCCTGCCTGCCTGCCTACGACTGGGTGCTCTCGTGATCACCGCCTTAACTTGGTGTGAACCAAAATTAGCATGGGAGGATAAGATGGCTTGACGAGTATTACTCACTGGCCATTACATGAATAATGTCATGATCCATTACATAGTTTCATAATGTGGTCAATCGCTTCACATCAAACAGTGGCACATACCCACGGGCAGGTACGTGCCACTGGTATGCGGGTATGTGCCACAGGTGATTGACACTATCTACCCAGGAACGGCGGAATACACATGGGTAATTTTATTGCTTAAGCGCTAAGAAAAAAAAAAACTGACATCGGCAGCATTGACTCTAGAAATGCATAGAATAAATGTCAGGGTTCAGCAGGAATCGAACCCGAGCATACTGCGTGGCAATCAGGTATTCTACCACAGAGCTACGCCAGGTCTCGGAATCACTTTTCAAATAGCCCCAATAATGTTCGAGAAACGTCAATTGTGGTTGCAGTGCTGGCTATACAATTTTTACCAACATTACATATGTACTCCTACGATACAGCCGTCATGTCGTGCTAACGTCAATTGTAGTTAGGTGCCATTCGCTGAAGTTTATTCATGCAAATCTACCATATTCCCAAACACCAGCACTTCACTTCAGCTTATCGCTTCTGCTGTTGCTAATACTCATGTTCCTGTTGGCATCGTTGCACAAGTGCAAACTGATTATATAAATACCTGCAATTGTTCAACATATGTATGTGCGTGCAACATTTGTGCATATATTTACATCATTTGTTAACCTGTTGCTCAATGAAAAAAATTAAAACATGGTCACCTTCCCTGCGCATGTTTCGCATAACAGCGATTCCCAAGGTACGCAGTATCTGCCGAATATTTTTATACCTTTATTTGCAACCTACCTCCTACATTGCGGTAGAGCAGGTCAAAAGACGGGCAGAACATGCAGGACACAGCGCTGACTACTTACATTATTTTTCTATGCTGAATTCAAGGTAAAAGCAGCTAAAAGAGCCATGCCATTTAATTTCATTGCTCAATTCACAATTAATTTGAACAAAGTTATTAGCAAAGTTTTTACTGTATTTAGCAAGAAACAGTACAATTTTGAATAATCAGGACCACAGTAATAAAAGTTTTTTTTCCGCTTTCCTTGTTCTTCAAGCTATAGAAAAGTTGCACATATGAATAAATAATAAGAAATTTGATGCTGTATAGTGTTTGTATAGAGTAGATATCTTGACCGTTACAGAGTGATATTGGAACACGCTAGCCAACAACCAAATATGAACATTACACATTGAAGCAGTTTTCAATGCGGAGCAGCTTTTGCTCAGGGCCGTGTCTGTACCTCGGGGACCATCCGCTTCCCCATTGCGCATGCGCCAACTCTCCCCCCTCGCCTCGCCTGAGCGCGAGGAGGTGGGGTGTCGAGTAGGTGGCAGAGCACTGCCTTCACTACGTTTCCCCTCTCCCGTTTATCTCTCTGTCACAGCAGTGCGCTCGTATATAATGCTGCGTGCGCTCTCTCCATTGCACTATCCTAGCAATGCTGGGTATTCACTCTGAGGCACACACACGGTAATACAAACAAATGGGAGGGGGGTGACATGAGCGGTATACGCAACATATACACAACTCCACACAGAAATGAAACATACACGTAAGCATACAAATGAAAACAACAAATGCAAACACAAGTGAACACCACTACTACTTCGCATCCCGGCATGGTTCGGTTTGTGGGAAATGATGCATTCCTTTTTCCTTGAAGTCACGGACCGACTTTATAGAATAGATAGATTATTTTAGAGTTTACATACAACACCAGTTGAGCTTCATTTTGTTGCAGACTTCAAGTTCGCGCTAGAGCATGCGCGGCGCTTCAGAATAACAAACCTGCACGTACAATCAGGATAATGGTGCGGCTGTTGCAAGCAGCGACGCATGCCAGCCACGCCATAGCCAACATGCACGCAATCTCTTTTTGCAGGCACGCCGAACATTGGTGTAGTAGAAGACGCCACGGTGGACACGACGGGAAAAACTTGGAAACGGGGCGTTTTCTCTGCAATTAGTTAGAAAATTTGATATATAAATATGCCAGATGGAAGTTAAGCCAACCTTAAATTTTCGTCGCCAGGCATGATCGAAAAGTAGCCGATTTGCTGCAAAGTAGCCACAAATGACGATCTTGGAGCAAGCAAAGAAAAAAAAGGACACAAACTGCATCACATACAAAGTATTAATTTCTCTTAAAACTGATAGTTATGCCAGCTGGCCAAGCCACTTGATGGAGTTTGGCCTTTTTTTTTTAATTTCTCGTTCGCTTTGGTACACATATATAACGCCACTTGAGTTTAGAGGAAGCGGAATTGGAACTTCTGCGACTTTCGAGATTTTCTGCCATCTATGCTTGAAGCACTTCTATCAACATTTTAAACATACAGGACCTGCTTAGAGCTAGACCTTTCATCCTTACTCAAACCATATTTCCCGCGGGTGTCGTACAGAAGTGCTTGGCGGCGTGCCTGCAGCTGACCATAGTGAAGCGGTGTGGATGCATGGATTATAGCGTGCGGACCTTCAACATTACCGGAGTGAAGCGCTGCTGCAGCGGAAGCCGTGCGTATTAATCTTATATGGTGATACAGGCAGCTTTACAGAGGTTCCTACTGCACAGTTCTTCAGTATCAGAAAACTATTTATTTGTGCATGCGAAGGCATCTTTGTGCATTCAAAAGAATAAAACTATGCTTCAGGAGAACTTGGGTGTAACCTAGTTGGTGCTTACCGTACAACATCTTTACCACACAAACAGACGAGGATAGAGGGATAGGGGGTCTGTTTGTGTGTGTGGCGACCTGGGCGGTAAACTTTCAGTTCGTTTATTCGTAGAAACACGTATCAATAAGTGAATATCTTACCTGCGACGTCTTTTGATGAACAAATAAGTTGTAGGTTCACCACCCATGTCATCATAACTCAATCTGTTTTTGTCTTTTACTCGCCATGGTGGTCTAGTGGTTATAAGGCACTCGGCTGCTGACCCGCAAGTCACGGGATCGCATTTTCGATGGAGGCGGAAATCCTTGAGGCCCAGGCCCTGTGCTTATAAATTTGGGTGCACGTTAAAAGACCCCAGGTGATCGAAATTTTCGGACCCCTCCACTACAGTGTCTCTAATAATCGTGTGGTAAACACCAACAACTATTACTGTGCTTTTGTGCGCTCAAGACTTCGAAGAATAGAACTTTGCACCACGGCATAGTCCGATTCAGAAGCTGCGCACAAACTTATTGCATAGTTACCTATATCCAGGCCTAGCTATGGCTAAGCCTAACCCTTGTATTTAAAGGAACACTAAAGAGAAATATTAGGGTTGAGATAGATTGAAAAATGACACTTGATTGTATAAACGATTCACCACTCCTGGCGACGGTAGAGCACTGGTAAGCGTGAAAACGGCGAAACCAAAAAATAGAAATGGCACCCTTTGTCAAGATCTATTGGTACCTCAATAAGTGAAGTCAGATAATCTATCTTGATTACATAAAGGCGTGGATATGAAAAGTGAACTGCTAAATTTCTATGGCCTTCTTGCTAATACTTTACAGCTTATATATACTTTTTACTTTATGCAATACTATACTTTCTTTCATTCGTTCATACTTCATATTCAGTTGAAACGTTATGAATTACTCTATCGCACTGTATTACGTAACATGCTCTTCAATATCGCACTGAAACCAACTTCACTGTCCGCCTGGGAAGCCGGAGCTTTGTCAAGCCGAAAAACTTCCGGCTTTTTGTCCAGTTCTCTTTTTTTTTCATCTTACGTATGAAATGATAAAAAAAAAGCATTGGATTGAGTGATAAATTTTGACAATAAATAAACGCGTAGTAATCCAGAGCTGTTGCTATGTGATATAAACGTGGAGCTCTCGGACACCTCCTGACTCGCATATATAGACAGCCGTGGTGGTGCTGTCATGTCCTCCGTTTGGCGAGCGTGAATCCAATTAAACATAAAGTCCCAAGGAGTTTTAACCGAGCAGTGGCAAAAAAGATTTCGGGTGGCTGTTTTCATAAAAAAAAAAATTGTTCACTGACGCGCAGAGAGCGGCGATATAAACTAACGCAGGTGAAAAAGAAAATCAACCTGTAACCAAACCTAATATTTTTCTTTAGTGTCCTTTCAGAGACAGGTGGGCCCTGGCTGCAGGGCCATTGAAATAACTTTTTTAGAAATGGGAAGGGGGGTGGGGTGTTTAATGATAGTTTGTTTGTGCATGCATTTTTCTCTCTCTCACAGTGTGAGTGTGTGTGCACGCCTCGTTCGTCAACTTCACGAGATTCTCGCTCTCAGTCTCACGCCATCTTCGGATCTCGTGCAGATTGCCAGTCGGAGAAATGTGTGACGAATATCAAGCGATTGTACTCCCTTCACCAGCTGCCCTGCACCTGTTATTTGCCCTGCTAGTAAGTCAGCTTTTTCAAATATTTTGTACATTATGACAGAACTTGCTGTTGGGTTGCCAGATAGCTAATCTCTCTAACCACTTCTGAATACACTATCATCCATAGGCATATCAGTCAGGGGGGGGGGGCAAGGGGGGGGCAAGCCCCCCCCCCCACTGAGAGAAGTAGGGGGGGGGGGGGGCGGCTGAGCCCCCCACTTTCGATAGTGGTCACACTTGGCTGCATGCTGGAGAAACCGGCAAGTAAAGAGTAGTTTTCGATCACAACAGTAATCACTCAATGATCTTATGGGAGAATGAAATTGTTACGAGGCTATGGTACAACATAGTAAAATTTTGCCAATATTGCCGCTGTGATGACTTTCCTTGTAGGATCACTCACTCCCTCTCACACACACACACACACACACACACAAACTCACACACACACACACACATATATTTATTTATATATATCCCAGCTGACGACTCAGGTAGGTTGGCCCCCCTACTCGTGAAAAAGTTGGTACGCCACTACTACCATCATTACTCACTGTACCCTTAGGGGCATTTTACACGGCATTAGACAAGGGCGGAATGGAAGGTAATAAATATATAAATATAATAAAGGACATGCCAGAACACGGCTGTAGTATTTGACAGAAGAGCTGGAGAATGCAGAATAAGATAATCTAGCTATTGTAAGTCAAGCACGCGTTTGTTATAACATTTAGGAGGCCTGAGCAAGACATAAGCTGACAAGAATAAAAATAATGTACGATAATAAATGTATCGGCACTAATGCAGGCAATGCGACACAACGAGCACACAAAACTATCATCATTCTTCAAATCGGCACTATATGAATAGACTGCAGAACAGATCATGAAACACTACTAAATAAAAAAGCAGTACCGAATAATATAGGTTATAGATTGGCATAACAAGTGTATTGAGAAAACTTCTTACACAGTAAGTCAGCAAAGAGATTCTGCAAGCTGTCCGATCCTGTATAGGTTTATATTATTACCATTATTTTATGGAGGCATTTCCCACATCCCATTTGCATCAAATGCATGAAATATTTCACCTCAGGTGCCTAGCCGTAAAAAAAAAAACGAACCTTTTGACAAGTACAAGGAGAAAAAAAACACAAAAGATGGCACTCACTGGAATTAAAAGCAATCAATGTGAAAACAATTTTACACAGGATAAAGAAAAAGAATTACCACTGAACAAAGAAAAAGAGCGACAAACACATACGCATATCGTACATGGAAGTAATTCTAAGAAATAAGCGATAATTCAAAAACGATATAGCACACTAAGAAGAAATTTTTTTTATAGTCACGCTATAATCGACATCCTGCTCAACATCCTAATGAACTCAAGGGCCCCCTTATCATTGTCATGTGAAAATTACCACTTCTTGTTCAGGCCTTCCTCTCTTTTTATGGAAACAAAAAAAATGAAATTGAGAAAAAAAAAAAACATTGCTGTGGCAGAACTAACCTTACTATTGTTTTGTTCCCTTTTGCAGCGAAGCAGTATACAGAAAAACGTTGACTCATCTAGGCTGGCCTGCCGTATGTACCAAAGCAATGTATTATATGTTTTACTGGAAACCACATTGCTTGAGCTTGCATTTGCGATGAAGTGTGTCGCATGGTTGCCAAGAACACATGGGTGCCCCTCTTATGATGTCAAATGAAGTTTATCTATCACAGAAATTTGATTTCCGTGAAACAGTCGAGAATGAGCATGAAATGATTACAGTTGCATTTACATATGTGTGACATTCGCAGGTTACTGCAGAAAAAGGGGTGCGCTTGTTAAGTCAAACAACGTTTATCTATCACAAAACTTTGTTTTTCGTGATACAGTGGAGACAGTAAGCATAAGATGATTACAGTTGCATTTACATACACGGGTGACGGTGGCAGGTTGCTGCAGGAAAAGGGATAGTAAAGCTCATTTATATAATTCCAACCTGATGAGAAATGTTGCTCCCATGCATTGATCACCTGAACAACATTGACTGCTGCTGCTGACCACAGTGCGCACACAAAAGCACAGGAAGTCGTCTCGCCCGATCCCGACTTTCTCCATTTAAGAGTTGGCAATGGTAACCCCAATTGTTCAGCATATGTTACATTTTTAGTTTTTTTCAATTGACAAAGGGGGTTGGTGGTACACAAACAAAACTTTGCACCCCCCCCCCCCCCCAACTGGAGAACCCCTCGCATGCGTGTGCTTTAATGTGAAGCCTTTTCTCCATAGTGCAGCTCAGTTTTGCAAACTATTTTTTGATCTAACAGATCTCGTAGTGTTCCTCTTTTATCTTTCATTTACAGGAAAGGCGAAAATACCCTAACAGGTGAGCAGTCATCGACGATTCTTAAATTGAATAAAAATTGTGCTTTTACTATAGTGACTCAAGTAACCATTTCGTGGGGGGTGGGGGGGGCACTGTGCGTAGATCAGTTACATGCTACAATCGATGCACTTCACTAAGGATGCCACCTACAGTCACAGTTGTGTCAGTGCACAAGTACTACTACATTTGAACTCATATATTAAAATGTATGTACATAGTAGAGATATACACAATTGGGTAAGGTGAGCCCACATACACATGACATCACTGCTGTAAATGACTTCATAACTCCCACAAAAGCATTGTCAGTTCTTGCCACATTGCGTGGCTCCAAATTACTTGAGTAGCACTGATAGTGTGGTTCAGGGGTTAAGAACGGCACAGAAATAGGAGATGTCAAATGAATACCTGTCCTTATGTTTTCTTCTTTTGGTGTCACGATCTGAACCATGAATCCACATTGCCTCACACAATCATTTTAGACACACGCTGTGAGCTTAATCTGGTTCTTTCTTACGTCTTGTAGAAAACTGTCGTGATTAATGTACATGTTTGTATCGTGAAGCTATCAAAGAGAAGGTTTCACAACCTACCTATATTTATGAGAAATCTGTATTAATTTTGTTTTCCGGTTTCGCGCTCCCATGACAACGATAAACATTGCTCGTCCACATTGTGGACTTCAGCAGTATCAATTCGAATACACATTTCGTATAGAAGATGAAGTACGAAGCGATGCACGAACTAGTCTCAGCACACTTTCTCAAGTGATCATTACACTAGCTGACTCAGACCCATTATGCTTGCACCTGTACATGCCCTCATTTTGAGGGTTTTCGACCGCACTGAAGACAAGTCTTAAAGATTGCGTAATCAAGGGCAGTGTGGTGAACGGTGCCAAAAGCTCTCCTAAAGTTCGCATGCTGTGATGCAAATCTTGACAACAAAACCAAACTTTTTGTTGCGAAAGCGCGTGCGTGCAAACACACAAGCACGCACGTGCACAAACCTCGACGAAAAATGCCACCTTAAAATGACCTTTTCATGGCCTAGTTGCTTCATAATGAAAATATTCTTAAGCGTGATCCTTTGCACCTTGCACTTTATTGAGCTCAATATTATTAAATCGCCATTCGATATTTTTTCACCTTTCTCGAAGAAACCTGTAAGCGCTCCCTTGACCCTCAATTAACAAGGACAAGCATGCCAAGGAAAGTGCAGGGGAGATTATCAGTATAAATTATAATGTAAATATGAATGTAAATACTCTTTACATTAGCATTACAACTATTACTTATAACATCCTTGATATTTTCTTTGCCACTCTTGTCCCTCATTATTATACGAGACTGACTTACATTGAAAAACTAGCCCTTGAATTTACACTTCTTTTTTTCCTGATTCTCGATGCTATTTCATGCATCTGCATAATGCATCATGTATGCAGGATACTGGCCAAGTTGATCATCTATCTAGACGGTGAGAAAATCGAAAAACGCAGGCGCTACGCCCAATATCCTGTAAGTGTACCTCCCCAATTCATGATAATGATAGTGGAAGTGTACGTCATGTCGTTAGTATGATCATGATATGTTTGTGAGGAAACACTCTGAAACATGCAGAGTATTATGGTCCATTATTGATAAAATATCATTGACTTATTTGTACTATTGTGACATACGGCTGTTTCCCAAAAAATGGGTCCTTATCCAACCTTCGGGCTTTTCGAAAAGACACATTCTACGAACAGCAAGCACAGCTTTGAACAGTTCAGTCCAATTCTGTAGTCGTGCACAGCACATACTTTTTACAAGCAAAGTGCGAAAAAGCCATCTTTTAAAGTGCCTTTTTTTCATACATAGGCACCGTCCTCACACACTGGGGGGCGAAGGCATCAGCCGCATGTCATCAAACGGCAGATTTCTGCTACTGGTTGATAGCTGCCGTAAATAAGGAGCAAATTTTGGATCAGATGTGCTAAAATTACGCAATGGCAAGACAGGAATCGGCAGGAGAGGGCAATGGCATTTTGTGAAGCTTGCCAGAGCAGATGACACTCCATAAAAGCCAGGCAGACACATCGACAAGCGTGTGGCGAGCCCGGGGCTTTTCGTTTGCATGTGTGGTAGGTCACATAGCGCTCCGATGTCCCTGGTGCCATGAAGAGTCATTTCTGTGCACCATGTGATGTGGCATGTGTCTCGAAAAACTAAATGGCACGAATTTCCTTATCTTAACCGGAGACCGAATTCACAAGAGAGCCACGGATCTAGGTTATCGTCATTAGCATAGACGCAGAGACCTCAACGTATGGTCCATCCAGTTCCTCACAAGTAAATCTTGTCAAATGCGAGATATACTTTTCCATTTAGTCTGCAGTTTAAAGAAATGTGTGCGTGCCGTCAGCATATAGAATGTTAAATTTTTTAAACTTTCCCTTTTCCATGTCATGCGCAGCTGTCCAGTCTGGTGACCAACATAGGCGGCACAATGGGCATCTACTTGGGCCTCTCGTTCGTGACACTCTTTAGCATAGCCGACATTGTGGCCACAGCGCTGGTGAGGACGCTCGCCACGCTCAAAGCCGTCAAAGCGGCGCCCTTGGTACACCAAGGGTACTAGCTGCCACCCTCTTGGAGAGCCTATTTATGGAGCTCTTAACAAGTCCCGTAGCCAACGGAACTTTCTCTTCAAATGAACACAAAAGGAAAAGCCACTGACGTTTTCCTGTGCAAAGTCCACATCCACTCAAGCGTGATCTTCAACCACCCAGACAAGCTATTAAGAGAGATTATGGAGGTGTTTGTATGAACAAGAAGGGGTCTCAATATGTCAGACAGCCATCCATTGCCATACTGAATGATGAAGTTTTCATGTTAGAGGCTAAGGATCATTTGCAATCTCACATACGGTATTTTGGCAACATTTGTGTGTTTCTTCATTGTTTTTGGCAGTATTTCGTGCCCGTGACAAAGCTTTGATGCGCTGTGTAAAATTTTGATCAAATGAAAAGGCCAGCTTAGTCACGAGGAGTTTTGCTCACATGTTACATATATTCGTTTTATTCAATAAAAATTCAGTTGCAAATCAGCGCTGTACTATATTCACTTCTAGTCTCGAGTGTTTCGCACTGTAAGTCATAATGAATCTTCACCAACTAACCCAGTTTTCAAATTTTGCTTCACACATTCTCATTTTTAATATCAACCGTTCGCTGCCGCACCTAGCATAGCAGATATCAACCCTGTGCCGCTTTCTATGTGGCCTCTGAGATACGCTTCGGCAAGCTAGTACAAAATTAACGGTTGTGGTTGAATTGGGTTATATTTCAAGGAAAAACCCTTAGAGGTCTCATCAAACAAAAAAATTAACAATTGGGGTTAACAGCAATGATGCAAAGGTCACGCGATGAGAGATCACGGCTAGATGACGGCACAGATAGCCAAAACTTGTGAAGTCATCACACACAAAATCATAATGTTGTTAAACGTGTGCTGATCGCTAAGGCAGAGCAAAACTACACGAGATGCTGAAAGTTTTTAAAGGGAGGGGGGCAAGCGGTACTACGTCGACTGAGAAAGAAAAAAATAATTGACGGTGAACATAACAAGTTTACCAACACAGCCACTGAGAGTGCCACACCGAAACCCCTCAAGTCTTGCATCAGGTTAGCTTTACTTTCTTTTGTCGCATTAAACACAAAATGGCTTGCTCGCGAGGTTGGCTATATTTCTTTCAAACACCAAAACGAAAGGCAGCACTGGCACTGCTGAATCGTCATGATGTCATGTTTTCTTGCAAACAAAACGTGCACCATACTCACAAGTTCCGGAAGTAGGAGTCATTGCTTCCATTTGGATGCACCAGAAAAAATCGCAGTATATCAAACGATCCTACAAATAGCACAAAGAACCAAAACAAACACAATGAACACACACTTTCATGTTTACTATTTATTGGTCCCAAAAAGGCAACACCGTTAAAAGTCAGATTAAGACATACTACAGACATTTTCGGCAACATCAATGAGAACCATATTTCTTCTTTTTTTTTTTCCACTATGGAGGTGCCCTGCCTGAGAATCTCCTCACTGAGAAGTGCTAATGTGGACAGATTAACTAAGTCGTGCCATTCAAAATACACCTCATCTGTCAAATATTTACAATTTACAAAACACAGTGAAAACCCATCTGGGCTTTCACCAACATAGTATACTACTGGCTCTGTTAACGATCAATTTCAACAAACATATGTACAACTGCTTAAAATGCCATTACAATACTGTACCGAAAAGCCATGAGTATTCACTTACTCGCATTGTCCAGTGATATGACAAGCCGTGATTGTGAAATAACAAAAGAAAAACAGTGTGGCTTGTGTCTGGGTGAAACTTGGTCCTACTCCTATACAGTACTCTAGTTCGACCACTGTCGGTTGACTGTGAAGGATACCTGGCCAACCAGCTTAAACAGCACAGAATCTACATCGACAGCAACTGACTTTCATACTCCTGTTACACAGGCAAACCTACAATTAACGTAACCACTGTTGTCACCAAATGCAGTTAGCACAGCTGCACAAGATGTCCAGTGATTCTTTGAACTATAAACGAGATTCAGCACTAATAGAGCTTGGTAACCACAGTGCCACTGTAACTGGCCTTTAACAAGGTGGTAATAAAAAAAAAAAGGTACATTAGTTGAATGCAGCATGGGCCTCGTTCAAATGCTAACTTCTTTCAACCTTATTTCTTAAAAATGCCATTTGCCTGACGTAATGAAGTTTAAAAAAAGGTGACTCAATATGAAACCAGTACAGACGATGTTATGCTACTGAACAAGATAAGGATAATACATGATTTATAATTGGTGGGGTTCAACGTCCCAAAACCACCATATGATTATGAGAGACACCATAGTAGAAGGCTCCAGAAATTTCGGCCTCCCTGGGTTCTTTAACGTGCAGCTAAATCAAAGTATACGAGCCTCAAACATTCTTGCCTCCATGGAAAATGCGGCCGCGGCAGCCATGATTCGATGCCACGACCTGCAGCACAGCAGCCGAGTGCCTTAGCCACTAGACCACCGTGACGGGCAAGATTAGGATAGTCCGTGTAACTATAGCAGCTTACGGTTTAGATTAAATGGTTGAGAGAGTTAAACCACTGGTAAGCTTTAGAGGTTAGGCTGCCTGTGTAACAAGAGTATTAGTGTATAAAATTTTCTAAGCCACTTACTAAAGCTTTTTAAACTATCACACAGTGATTAAAACCAGCATGTCCTAACAATATTGTTTTACTATGTTTATTGATGACATATAAAAGCAAATCTGGACTTTTAACATTATGGCACAATGGTTGCTCGCACAATACCACAGTGAAAACTCTCATCAACAACAAAGTAAAACAACAAATTATATTTCATTTCACAGTCATGTAAGAGTAGTAAATGCTTACACAGTTATCACACTACCTAAAGATGAACTGCAAAGTAATTGGTAACTATGTAAAAAAAAAGCTAATTCCAGACAATGTAGATATGAGAGCATGATCAGTGAAAATTTGTTTGAAGTGCAGTAAGACGTATCATAAAAAGCTTCAAAGAATACATCTTCGATTCCAAAACTAGGAAAAAGCCACTGTTATCACTCAAGAGAAGCAATGCAGAACTCTGAATGTTTAAAACCAATTAACTTTGTGCGGCCTCAAAGACATGGCAGCGCTCTCGGCACATTGAAAATACTCGAGGTGGTGTGCTTGCATTTGTGTAACAACTCCCATGTACATGTATTTGTAAGCAGAGCCTGCACAGAAGCTACCTAAAGGCTTAGTAATTACATATGACAAATAACAGCTCTGCGAGTGTGCCAAGCTTTGCCATGGAGCTCGAAAACATGCTTGCTGCCTCACAAATATACCGCCGCAAAGTTTCTAGAATTAGTCCAGTACGAGCGGAGTTCCAAAAATTTGTCGCACGTTGCAATTGCATTCTCTCTTCTTGTCCCGACGAAATAGCTGGAAGTTAAGCGGGGAGGAATGTCACGGCGAAAGAAAATACGTCACATTCACTTCGTGACCTTGAGCACCTTTTTTTTTTTTTTTTCGAATACGCTGCTTTTCAGTGTGATCACGCACAAACTCGTGGACAAGTGGCGGCCTCCCACGGCGGCCCCGGTAACGACGAGCGCGCCATGCTCAAACCAAACAATGGCTGTGAGAAGTGATTTTTGAGCTTGTAGTGTCATTTGCCGAGGGAAAAAAGCATTTTTAAGCTTTGAAAATTTATTGTGAATTACAGGCCGCGTGCTGCGCTGTAACATTTGCGTCGCGTAATCTCAGTAGCCTCAAATACCGATCGGCAGCATTTTTTGACTACGTTCAATAAGTGTAGCAGGGCCCCTTTAAATTTGAAAGAGGGCTTCTTGGCAAAGTTAATTTCCCCTGTGTAGGTGCTTTCACGGTTTAGCACTACCACATTGCAGTGAAGGTACCTTTACAAGCGGTGACAAGCGGATTAATAAACATCTATCCGTTCCTTGCGAATACTTCAAAAATATTCAATAATTTAAATTCGAATCGAAGCGAATTCGAATGCTCAACTATTCGTTCGAATATTCGAACCATTCAAATATTCGCACAAGCCTAGAAGTTGGCCTTAAGAATTATGTGCACTAGCCTTGGAGCCAAGAGTTGAGCAGTAGCATTCACTCTTTTTTTTTTTTTCCTATTTAGCGATGCCCTTCGTACTAACAAACTGAGAAGGCAAGAAAATTGTGCTTCACATTTACTACAATAGAATGTGAAACTATTGATAACATTTTATCGAGAAGAACACGTCAGGATCACACCTATTTTTTGCAAGGTCTTCAAACTCATGTCAAGACAATCTAATGGATGAGCCTGCATTCGCTGCTATTTACAGCTTTGCTTTCTTCGGTGTAGTCAAGTCTATCAAGAAAAAGCCTCCTTATATTTTCAATATGTGGCAAACAGAATACGATGTTAGGAAAAAAAAACTGGACACTGGTTCAGCATACGCAGAGAAAAGGAGGCACACAGAAGACGTAGGCATTTTGTGTATCTCTCTCGTGTGTGTTATGCTACAAGGCCATTTTTATGCCTAACATCTTAAGTTTCTAGTACACAAGCATTCTGCAAAGTGTGATCAGTGCCTTCTGTGCGCATCATTCATTTGTGTCATCTAGCTAGCTTTCGCCTCAGAGTACACTACATGTACAATGACTGTGGTAGTGAGAATGCTATATTTGGGACACACTGCAACTAGTGATCACCACAAGTGCTTCTATGAGGCATGTGGCAACAAAGGCACGAAATACATATTCACACAGCAATGCCACGGAGACAGTGATTCTCAACAGCAAAGTCGTGAAATGTCGGTTTCTGCGATACAGGTACTTGAAGTGCCATTCCTACAGGAATGTACTGATGGTGCATACGAGACCAAACGATGGAGACCAAGCCGCTTACGATACGAGGTCACGCTAGATTTGAACCAGTCAGCCGGTGCTGAAAATACCTCAAAGGGACACTAGAGAGAAATAGCAAGTTAACTGTCATGTCACACTTACGTGTACTATAGTACAAGTTAGTGTGACCATAATATGAACTATTGCAAGTGCAAGCCACAAAAGCTATCAAAGAACCAGTTGACAGCCCCCCCAAATCCATGTGATGTTTGTGGACCTTGACAAGGCATGCTCAAGGTTGGCTACTCGTGGATAAACAAAGTGTATACAACGCCTTGAAAAGCAAGCAGCTATTATAGCAAACATCTTGACGTTTTCCAGTGCAAAATATATAATGAAATATTGTTTATTATGAAGTAAACAAATAATACTCTTGACATAAATATAGTGTCAGGAATATGCTTCTATAAAGAATTTTCATATATAACAAAATTTTTTTGTGAAAGATGTAACTTCGTTATAATGAGGCTTGAGTATACAAGATCACCCCTATGGCTTTGGCACAGTGTTAATAAAGGATAAAACCTCCTTCTTGGCAAGTGAACTTTTTAATGGCACATGCAAATAAGGTCAAAATTTTTAAGTTACACTCTGGGGTTTAACCCACCATAACCACCGCACGATAATGAGACATATTTGGTAAAATATTTCAGAATATTTTAATCAACCAAGGTATTTTACGTTCATCTAAATGTATCTCCCCTACTGAAGCGTCTCCGCTGTGAACAGGGAAGAACCTGCACTTTCAAACTGAGCCTTATATTGACAAGCTATCATGGCTCACAGCAAATAAGATTCTGAAAGAGCTCAGTCTGATCTTGCTTGACATTTTCTTTAGTGTCCCATTAAAGCCGCTTCTGGGAAAGAACCAATTTCAATCGTGTGTCTTGTACCAAAATGCAAAAAGAAATGATTTCGCAGTGACCATGGCTTAAATTACAGAGTGATTCAAATGAAACTGTGCGTTACTGCGTGATGAGAATGAACTAAACTACAAAGTTTCCCAATGAAAAGAAGAAGAAGGCCAAACATGGTGCGAGTTTACCCGTGTTAGGGACATAGCTTGTCAATAGTAGCTCCGAAGTGTTCTTCAACTTCGCCACAATAACCGAGTGAAAAACATGAAAGACAAACAAATGTACCACGTGCATTGCGCTTTTTGCTAGAGAGCAAACTTGTAGTTCAGCAGTTGGCTATAGGAATCGTTAAACATTACCAGAAAGTTCTAGCATATATGTAAATGGGGAAATGCATTAGGTGTGGTGATTCACCGACAAATCAGAGAAAAATGTGCCGGCACCAAATCGCACCAATTTACCGTCGCAGGTCAATCTGCAGTTTGCCGACTTTTTTTACATCGCTTCGAACTTCTCCCCACCCCATGAGTTTCCCTTCTCTTTTCCTGCATGCGACTTCCATGTCACATTTAACTGCAGTTAAAAGACTTTCGTCTACCAAATTCAGTCTTAATTTTACTTCTGAATCCAATCCTAATCACCTTTGGTTGACCGCAGGGCCATGCATGGTACACTTCCAGTTTATATTTAACGTACAGCTGGTCAACTTTTCCTTTCAGGTTTAGAATGTTTCAATTGCTTCAATTCACATCCTTTACCTCATTATGTTCCTTGCACAGATCCCCCTCTGTGCCCCTAGCACCTTATAATGGTTTCACTAAAATCCCACATATACAGCTTATTAAATCTTGACTAGAGCTGTGTGAATTTTGAAAATTTGTAATCAAACAACAGCTACACGCAAGCAAACATTTTCTTTGAAGTTTAACCCCTTGACTGTTTTGGAAGAGCGCTAATCAACCTTGTCAAACAGTGCCCAAACAATTCTGGACGAGCGGGGATCATTCTCTTCAGATATCCCCTTATGAGCATTATATACGAGACTCAGTTTTTCTAGGCTAGTTTGTGAGTTGCTTCACAGATGGCAGCACGTGCTTGGCAATTTCCTGTATTTTAACTGCTATTACACATTTTTCTGCGACTTCTGCTTGGACAATGTTGTCCAGTGAAGGCAGTGCACGTGCTGCTCATGCATTGTCGCAGTAAAGAAGCTTCTAGTCACTCTACAGCTCTTGAGGTGCTCATTATGCAGATAACGAAGTTTACTTTGTGGACCTAACGTGTATTATTTGCCAGTTTCTCGGCCATGACAACATTTCACAAATCACAATAGACACTAATAGGCCATGGGACAAGAAACTTCATTTTGCTCATTTTACTCGATATACACTTCCATTTTGTTTTTATGAATCAAAACTTGCTTTTTAAAAGCAAAGTATACAACATCAAGTTAAAAAATAAACTTTTTAGAAGGAAAGACTCAAAAACCAAAAAGTTAAGCGTTTAAGAACATTTAAAGATGTGAACTGCACTGAAAGAATCCCTGAATAAACGCAGAAGTATAACTTTCATGCCAGCACATCTCATTCCTGCAGTTATGTTTTGCTGACTACACGACCATCATTTGCACACTCTGAAGAGTTCCAAGTGTATTTTGTTCTTGTGCTCCTCAAGCTAATGTTATGAATACCAGGACGCAAACAACAAATTACATTAACTCTAAAACTGACTATTCAGTGCTCAAAACCTACTTTAACAGTTTCCTATATGGCCTTAAAAGTCTGTACAATCAAACCTCATTGTAACAAAGTTGCACCTTCCATGAAAGCAAGCTTGTTAAATACAAAAGTTCGCTATATCCATAAGTTTGTTATAAAGGTATACTCCTAACACTATATATACTGCTAGACCAGTCTTCATCTACATCGTTATACACTGATATTTCATTATATCAAGGTTTGAGTGCATTTCCACAGCCCAACTTTGATATTTTTAATGCTCACATGTTCAAATGTAGATTTTGGACAATAGCAGTGAAAGTTAAAATAACTTGGGATCAGTCATGGTGATATGTTCTGCTAAAGCAATAGTTTTATTGCTCTCACTGGATTTTCCACTAATGTGACGCTGCTTGGTGAAAGAGAACACTAGAAGCATTACTAAATTGGCTGCTTTGCTATATCAAGTAGGTCTAATTAAGAAGAAAACCTAGTATTGATAAGCTCGACGTTAATGACCAGAGAGCCTACAGCTACAAGAGGGGCCCACTGAACCATCAAGATTGTCATTTGATTCTTTTCATGCCATAGTCTACATGACTTGTGCTGGCAGCTGTCAACCAGAAACAGTTTATCACTCTTCCACAGTTGCATAAAAGCGATAGATACTTCCATTCCTACTCTTTCTTGTGTACCTATTCCTATCTTAACTATGAAAAATGAGTTGACATTGATGACTGAGATGAAAATGTCAAGACGCTTTTCAGCATTCAGCAAACAGGAAGCTGTGCTCAGCAAATGGTTATACATTACTTGACCTGGGTAACTGAATTCAACTAACGAAAGCAAAACAGAACGTAAGTGAACACATCTTTGGCGCACCGCTTCATCACTCTGTGCATAAGGTAGGCCCCTAGGTGCCCCGCTCGCTGCATAGCCTATTTATTCCATGAAATCTGCACTGCTATCAACAACCAAACTTGGCAAGTGGCATTAATAAGGTGCACCATGAAATATTTGATGCTACCTAGTATATTAGAAACAATCAACAGGGTTACCGAGTTGAAGAGCACGCACATTGCAGCCTAATAAGGTTCAGACGAGCGATGTGTAGGCACAAGTGGTGGGACGTCAGCACAGACACACAAACATATTGTAGCATTTCACATTAAAAGTCACGAACACGGCTTCACTTCACCCATGAAGAGTCGTGATGACTGGTGGAAGCAGGGTCATCATGCTTCACACAGCGTGTGACTCATGCGACGCCGAGAACGATGGTGATGGCAATGCGAGACCACAGTGAAGTGTGACCTCGTGGCACACCATCAGTGCCATATTGTGGTCCTCTTTTTTGCATCTGAAAAAGAAAGCAGCGCTTTATAAGCGAAATTCCAATACATCTGCTATTAGCAGCACCTTCAAACTCGCAATGACCCAGCATCAGGAAATAATAATTGTTGGGGGTTTTACGTCCCAAAACTACAGTATGACTATGACAAGATGGTGTAGCGGCAGACTCCAGAAAATCCAACCACCTGATGTTCTTCAACCTGCGTCCAAATCCAGGTACATAGGCCTCAAGCATTTCCCATCCATCAAAATGCAACTACCGCAGCCAGGATTTAAGCCCAGGATTACAATGGTTACGGTGAGTGACTGCGACCCCTTCAGGCCAGCAGTCAGGCATCTTAACCACTACGCTACCAAGCCGGTGACTAAGCTTCAGCAATTCTGGTACAGGGAATAGATATACGGTTCAACATGCTTAGGTCGAAGAACATAGAACAACTAACAGCAGGAATGGCTACGTTCATACGCTAATATGACACCACACAATTTGAGGTCAACCTAGATAATCAGCAACCCTGTGCGTCTACTTCAATAATTAAATTAGACAGCATAAACAAATGAGAAAACAAAAACATAGTAATAAGCACTTCAAGGCTGTGCAAAAGCAGCAAGCAAACATTCCAAGACTGTTCTTAGTCAAACGTTAAAGCAGAAAAGATTGCAACTGAGCAAGCAAAGCAATGCCAACACGCTGACCCCAAGAACAGCTGCAGCATGCAAAAGCACTGATTGAACACGCTACACGTCTTAAGGAATGCAAAGAACTTGCCCGCAGCACTGCTGTTGCTTTCAGGTGCCTTCTGGATGGCCTGTACACTCCCCGGAGCATTGCCATTTCGCCGACTGATAAAGTCTGCCAAAGGGTCCTGAGAACAAAAGGCATCACCATTATATTAACCCTTTCGTGCCCGTGCAAAAAATTGGCCACATTTCGTATGTTTTAGTAATAGTTTTGATAATGCGCAGTGCTTTCCCATTTTGCAAGTATGCAGAATGACGACCGTAGTGCTGGTACAGCTACGCCTGCTACTTCAGCATTCCTCTGGGCACAGTAAATCTGAAGATATACACAGCACACAAGCAGTGGTGTACCATTTCCAGCATGCTAACAAGCCATTCGCAGTATTGAAGTGGTCCTTCTATTGCCTATCAAGTTCAACTAAATGTATAAAGAATTAATGTACAATTTTATTTGAATAACTGCGTTCAAAATCAGGAAGATACAAAGCATGTGAGAGACTGTAGACAGAAGCTGGAGGCCCTGAATTGGGAGTGTACAAGACGAGCAAAGCAGTGGTTACACACAGCAGGAGGTTTTCTCGAAGTGTTAAAAAAGAAGGGCACGGGCGCGCCTGACTTCATATTTATTGCTGCACCGTTTTCATTGTTCTTGCACCGTTTTCATTGTGCCTGTTCGCCTGAAGGTCTAGAAGTTCTAGACCTTCAGGCGAACAGAAACTCTGAGGACATCTCGTATATGTCTATACAAAAAGAACAAGATGGCTAAGGAAATTTCGAAACATTGCGGCGGCAAATGTATGTGCCTGTGTCTTCTGATACGGTGACACCCATGCCAGTTTTCTTTTCCTCACTGACTTTCTGCCGCTGAAGAAATGCCTAGAAAGTGAGCGACCTCGCTCCCAACACCCGAAATGTACAAGCGGTGTTCACCCGCTGTCTATGTTATCTTCATCGCAAGTAAACAGCAATGGGGCTTGTGCGAGCCCACCCCTCTCTCATGCTTTACAATGCCCGTTTTAACTTGTTCTTTCGCTTCGTATATGCGCTATATTTTTACTGTACGATGCCGGAAGTGTTCATAGTAAAAGCAGGAGGCTTCGAAAAACTATCTGCTATATGCAGACGCAGTTTCAATGGGTGCCATAGGAAAATCGTAAGTGCACCGAAATATGGTCGTGATGACCACAGTAGGTCGTTATATCTGGAACCCTTTTAAGTAAGTTCCACACTGTACAAAATGTTTGCTCAATAGTCCTGGCAGAAAGTTTGAATGACCTAGATCAAGAAACATACCAGTTACAAATTTTTCGCCAGCCCAGCGAAGACAGGAGTATTTCATAAGGTTACACGGTTATGTTTTTCTCCTCTAAAAATTTTTTCAAATCCAGAAATACAACAAAAATAGTTGAGAAGAGGAATGAACTTCTTATTGAGTTATAGGTATTTTAGCAAATTATACTAAATAGCAAAAAAAAGGAACCAGATACCAAAAGGCAGCGCTGAACACGGCATCAAGACATCCTAAAGCTAGGCTCCAAGCATATATGTTATAAAAGTATTACTAACTTTTAAGCTACAATGAAGTCTTTATTTTTAACGTCTCAGTTCATCCAAATAGGTGGGCCCATGTTTGAGAACTCTAAGATGCAAAAAAAAAAGGATATTTTACTAAAGTTGTGCCGCTGGCATCACAAATGGCATTGTCCGGTTGTATTGCTTGTCCTCTGAGAACTTAGCACTTTTGGTATTTTAGATGTTTCTTCAATCAGTAAGTAGGACTTAATTTCAATTTACTTGTTTTCTGCAAGTCTTGGAAACTTGACGAAGCCCATACAAGTTAACAGGTGAATGAAATTCATGATCTCTGGGGCAGTGACCATTTCCCAAGAACCATCATCTTTGGCATAAGACTTGCTATAGAATTTGCAAACACGCACACTGATCTGTGTTAATATAAATCCTTTTTATTACTTCCGGTCCGAAAAAAAAATGCCTGAATCGCTGATTTTTCCTTGCGACACATATTTCTTCACCGCGCAACACTACTATCATGTCGCGGTAGGGTAACATTCTTGAGCTTGACATTACTCTCGGCTGGTTGAAAGTTATGTCGCCAAATTTTCAACATATATTGTTGAGAAGCTACTCATAAAAACTATAATAGTGCAAACATCGTCATGACATTTCAATTTAAGTAAAAAAGAAACAATGTGACAAAAAGATAACGTACTGATCTACACCTGACTACAATCGGGACCATTCTGCGGTTTTTCATCATCCGAACTATATTTTCATTGTTTGACATCATCCTCAGAGTCACTTCTGCTAGAAACAGCAGAAAAATTTGCTTTCGGATACAACAGACTTGTTCAAGGCACATTTTCAAGAAAGTCTCGCTACCGTTTTGCCAGCCATTTTCGTGAACAAACCAAGCGAACCGCTACCTTTGAGTCTGTTAAAAGTTGCTGTCATTCAGAAAAAAACAAAAAACTCCCAAAACTACCCAGGAAACGAAACATTAGTGCTTAAAGAATATGCTAGATGGTGCAACAAGTTCTTGGCAGGGCCGGTGTTTTTCAGTTCTCGCTCGGCGCGTTTGGTTCACCGGAGACCCACATTCTATGAGCGTGGTAACGAAAGAGTGAAGACGAAAATACAAGTTTGGTAAGCAAGCACTTTAATAAACTACATGGGGCTTGAGTTCCTTACGAATTGCATCAACCTTCACTAATAATTTCAGATTACTGATGCATTTCAGATCTCTTTAATGTCTAAGACACTACCTGGTTGACAGTGTTCTGAAAAGACCGGAAAGAGTTGCCCAGTGCTGACCTGAGGCCAGTGAAAATTATGAAACTTCCCTCTGTGTATTGTCCTGCACCCACCATTCAGTGCCTATTGTCAACAGCCCAGCACTTCCCTGTCCTACCAACTTCGCAAAGCTTAGCAATATGATAGATGTTTCCTGTACTGATTAAGCTCACACGAAGTACCTCAAAATCATTACACCAAAACTAATTTTAGGCAGTCATAATCCCAAATACACTTTTAACAGTCAATATAAAGTTCGCAGTGATCGTTAATGACATATGTGGGACAAGTTTCATTTGGCCTAGCTTTAGGCTGGGTTTTCTTTCAAAAGCAAAAACATTTGTATGAGAAAACAAACTTGAGCTCACCCTTCCTGTGAGCTCCAAAATCTTCTGCTGCATGTAGAGCAGGCGACCCCTCTGGTATTCATAGCTGGAAGGCAAGCATTGGTGAAACAGGTTGGGTCGGTGGTACGGAGATACATTTGTGTCTAAACAAAATGATGAGTGTGAGGCGTTTCCAATGCCGTTTGACTCTCGTCAAACAGTATTTTGCCAAATGTACTAAAGTATACACATATACTAAAAAAATGTTGCCAAAATGAGCCATAAACAGACATAGATTATGTACATTCGATATATGCCCCTATTAAGGGGGGAGGCTACCCTGGAGACCAAACTTTTTTATTTTTTTAGATATCTGGATGAAACTTTCAGGGGTTGTTCACTACAACAAAACTAGCACAACTGCTAAGTTTCATGAAGCTGTGTTTCTTAGTTCCAGAGTTATTGAGGTTTAACTGGGTGCTTCACATGGGTGCCTGAGGAAGAGTCGCGAGAAATCCCAGGACATAGTAGAAAGCTGAAATTCATTGTGGTCATTACTTGATAGCTATCCCAGGGCGCTACAAAGCCGTTTTTTTTAATTTCCCCCCCCCAAAAATTTTCAAGCAACTTTGAATTTGATGTAAACAGCAATGACCAGATTCATCAAAAATTAATTGTTTATTATAAATTAACAGCACCAATTTTCAAAAAATGGAGCTTGTTACGCCCTTGCAAGGTCATTCAGGAACAGAATAAAAAAAACGGCACACAAATCTGATGAACGGTTTTCGAGTTCTTGATTTCCTCAGCACCACAACTAGCAAAAAAATCCGTTCTGAGAAAACAGGCCGAGAAAGTTCAAAACACGTGTTTTCTTCAAAAAGCTCCAGCACAGTAGCTAGAAGTGTCCTGGCGCACTCTTTTCTTCTTTTGCCTGGCCTCCATCTTCTCTTGGTGTCTTTTAAAATTCTTTTTTAGGCATAAAGCGTCTTTTTCACGAGCTCGCTGGATGGCCAGATGACCTGGTTGAAGTCCAATGGAGTCCGATATCACTTGGGTTGCTTTGCAGCAGCCGGCATTGTAGCGCAGCACTGCTTCATGCAGTGCTGTTTCTACCGCGATCAAGGATGAGTGTTGTTCCTTCGGCATCAGAGACCACAGAATGGAGTGGAATGATTCTGATGCATTTTGTGTCTTCGCTCCCAGGCAGCGCTGAAGAAGCGACTTTTGTGACAGTCTTTCGTAGATGGGCAGCACAGCTGCAGCGACATAGTCCGGTAGGCTGTGTTTATGTTTTGGCTGTGGCTCACGCTTTGTCTCTGCAGCTCTATGGCGGCACCACGATTGAGCCCCCTCTGGGCAAAGTTCATGGTGAGGGTCCTGGTCAGTCGATGTGACGTGATGACATGTTGCCATCACTGCACGTTGCATGGCTGTTAGGTCAGTTGAATTGTTTCTCAGGGCCCAACCATAATATCCTGTCAGCTTTTCAATGAGGGCTTTAGTCAGCTTCCCCTTTCCACTCAGTGGCTTATCACTTTTCTGCACAATGTTTCGAAGAGCACTTCCAATCCTTTTCTGAACATGGTTCAGACATTCTTCTTTTTATAATTGGTACTAGCCCGTACACATTCTCTTCTGTGAGGGCAGCGAAGGTACGGCTGTCTTCGTCGGACACAAGAGTGGTGTACCGCAGGCCGGCCATGCTTGGATACAGACCGCCCAAAGAGAGTCAAGCCTGCCTCCACTTCCATGCTTCCCGATTTTGCGTCTGTGTTTTTCTGGCAAATGTGGTGCTTCTGCCAGCTTTCGTATGCTGCATCTCCAGGTTTGGGCCCTGTTTGGCATCCAAGGCAGTGGTTTGAAAGAACTACAGCATCCAAGATGAGACCTGTAAAGAAGTCAATTACCGATTCCACTCCGATGTGTGATGTGTGACCCCGCTTATGCCATGTGCCATCGTACACTATGGTGATGTCCTTGCAGAAGCTGGGGTCCATTTCTTTATATGTTTTGATCACTGCTGTGGTAGAATCAGCATAAAACTTCTCCAAAGCGGTGGCCTCTGGCTTCCTGAACGTCTCTTTCAAGTGCTTTTGAAACGTCTTGTGGTGAAGACCACTGTAAGAGACGTTCATGGCAGCCCAAAAGTCATTAAGAGGTGTTTGCCCCTTGCCTATTTGCTTTATAGCCATTATGGCGCGGACATTTACATTGAAGGCCTGCGTGTCCTTTTTGCGGGGTGATGTCCATAATTTATCGACGGTGCCACAAGAGGCGCACACGACTTCAAGTTTTGTTGCAAGTCCAAGCTTGGTGCTCTCTCGGACAGTCATAGCACCTTTAAAACATTCTTTGCACACTGTGCGGCTGAGCACGACGTTAAAGATGTTCATTTGAACGAGCGAAAAATGTTCGCCCTCACTTGTCACTGCAGGTGCAAGAGCCGGCTGCATCAGTTGAAATTTCTTCTGCGTCGCCGGCGTAGACTCGAGTTCAGCGCGAACGGCGTCACGACGTTTCGCATTCGCATCGATTTCTTCCTTCGTTAGGAAACGCGTCCGCAAATGAAGCGACGGTCCACTCACGCTCGATGGCGGCACTGATTCAGACGAAGTGCTGGGTCCGGCGATATCAGAAGCACTCGGTGTCACACTGGATGGCATCGATTCGGAGCACGTGTCGAGCCCGGCGATCTCGGAAACACTCGGTGCATTTGCGGCTCCAGCCACACTCGATGTGTCGGATTCTCGACTGGCGACAGCCGACAACACAGTTCCGTCGCTGCAAGCGTCTACGCAGTCGGCACCCGCAGCAGAATAGCGGAATTTCGATGATCGTACAAGCCGCATAGCGCGCCTCCGCGCACCGGACTTCCGCACTGACTTCGGCTTCGTTGCCAGCATCGCCCGCAACAACAAAGACGAAAGGCACAGAACTAGTGCAAAAAGAAAAAAAAAAACGAGAGAAAATGATCGAAAAGATAGCACAAGGCGAAGAGCGGCTCGTAAGCAGACGTCTGTCGAGGCGGACGGAGCAGAGAGCAACAACGAAGCGAGCGCGCTGAACGCGCCATCGAGAGGAGCGACCGCCCCCGCTGCTGCACAGCAGCCAATGGCGGGCACGCCTTCTCCCGCGAGATATGAATGCGCTGCTCTAGCCAATCAGCGCTCCGCATCGCATCGCGGGAAAACGCCAATAGCGTCTCAACTGTGCTGCCGACGCCATTTTGCAAGGCGGCGAACGAGAGAGAAAGAATTCACGGTCAAAACAACACCAAGATGGCGCGGGACGACCGCATGGTCCGGGAATGGCGCGCGCGCGAAGTTTGGTTTGATTTCGGGATTTGCGCCTGTTTTGGACGCCGCGGCGGCCTCGAAAATAGTATTTTTTTTTGCCCTTTGCGGTTGAATTAGGTGCTTATAATTACAAAATAGGTAGTTTATGAGACATACAACCCAAAAATGTGGTTTTTCAAAAACCGACTTTTTCGCGATTTTTCGGTTTTCAAGGGCCGCGTCCCCCCTTAACCCGAACCACTCGTCACCGTAGACAAGATGCATTAACACCATACTTCACAAGAACGAATACATTTACAAATTCTTTCTTCCCTCGTACAATAACGGAATGGAATTACGTAATCGAATGGAGACCAAAATGCTGATTATTATTAATTTGTTTGTATAGCGTTGTTCTTGTTTCATTTATTCTTTTGTTTTTGACATGTTTCACTGTTCTACCATTTTATTTGCCCTCCTTGCTTGGACTACGTATTGTTATGACCGCCATCGGTAGGCGCCATGCTGTCGCTGAGAAGCGTAGCCGGGCCACGTTCCCACGCCTGGAACCCAGGTTTTCTTGGAACCAGCGTCGAGAGCTGACGGGGGAGCGGCGCTCTTTTAATCTTCAAACAAGTAGCCGACTCGCCGGATGCCTATGCCCGCCAGGTATTGTCCCTGCTAGCCGGCGGATGAGACGTGTTGTCGCCACGAAGCTGTAAGCCGTTCCAGAGGGGACAACAAAGACAGCGTCTTCCTTTGAAGAAACGGCGACCGCCGCCCCAAAGTGCCCTGCTAATTGAGCAGACAGATTGGCGGACCGTTTGATGTCTGCTGTCCGAAGCTTGGGACCCCTCGACCAGTGACACACACGACGAGCAAGAGCCCCTCTGGCGCCACCTTTCAGTGCAGTGATCTTGACTCAAAATTGGATGTTCACGTGCTCCGTGCATGCTCGTACCCCTCACCTGTTGTGTGTGTGTGTGTGATTGGTGTTCCACTGAAGAAGGAGGAGCCCGACAGGGCTTATAACGGCGCCGCAGAGTGCAGGACGTCGCTCTGAACCAAGTAAAGATTCAACCACCACGTTCGTAGTTTGTGAAGGCTCTGAACCAAGTAACGGTTCAACCACCACGCTCGTGGTTTGTGAACTCTTAACCTCATGCTGTAAATATTTGTAAATAGTGCCATAAACCTGTTTGTTTTTCGTATCCCCATCTTGTAAGCGGTCGTTTCCTCAACCCGAAGCTACACCACGCTACCACAGCACCCCGGGATCACAACAGTATCCGCAGTATTTGATAAATAAAAGAAATAAATAGATAAATAAGTTGGCGAGTACTGTTGGACATGTAGTTAGAGAGTGAGTGTTTGAGCGGTTGTGTGAAGTGATAATGAAGTTGAATAGCAGAAAGGTGTGCACTAGCATTACTATCGTGGCTTTTACAGGGTAAGAGTGTACCTTTACGAGAGTACTTTGAAATGACCAGCTATTTAAAAGCAGTTTTGTTCATGTGTGTGACATACGTTAGAAGCTTACACCCTTTGGCTTTACTTCTAGTTGTTTTTACCGCTAACAATGTCAGTGTTGATGAAAAAAAAAACACTATTATTGGTCATATGCCATCAGAATGGCAGTCTCACCTGAATGTGCAGGCCTCGAAAGGGTAAAATTCAAGGGGACTTTACGCGAGCTCGTGCCAAACTCCACGTGTCTAGAGGTTTCCGAGCCGACGGTTGGTCTACTGCACTGCATAGCAGTTCTACACACGGACTGCTTCAGCCAAAGCCATATGCATGACCGAAAAATGGCTACCTGTCCCTTGCAACTTCTAGCTTCACAGTTTTCCAAAACTTGGACCCACTGGACTAGCAGGTCTGGGCCGTCACTAGGACGGTGACTATGTTATCACCATACACAAGAGGAAAGACTAGCTGAAAACGGCTACAATGTGATTGGATTGGCCAGCATCAAGAATAAAAAAAAATTATCTGAACATGCCACAGTTTTCAAAGCCAGCCAAATCTGTTACTGAGGATAAAGACAGTCTAGCTAAACAACTTCAGAAGGCAGCAGCGACACCAGCAATACATAAAGACCAGGTGCAAATTCTCAGGGGCGATAAATAAAAATGCAAACCATGCGGCATGTATGTTTTCTGCTGTTTCGTATTCCTTTTTATGTGGTTATAGCCTGGATAGTAAAAAAAGCCACTAGAGTCGTCTATGATATAATCAAAGACCATCCAAACATCGTTTTAATGCCACCAAGGTCCTGCTGCGATGAAACCAGCACACCAGTGTTCGTTGAAAAATATTGTGCAAGTTAGCTTGGTCATGACAAATATGCCCCTTTTTCTTTATAATATGCGATACATATACAATTTGAATTCGATTCGAAATTATTTGACCATAATCACTATTCACTTCGAACCTAAAATGCACTATTCACACAAGCCTGGCAAGCAGTAGTTGACCCTACACTAGTACAGCATAACCACAACGTTGTGCCGGCATTGCAGAAACAGTATTCCCCAGCTTTTGGTAATCTTGCTAAAAAGAGCTTAGTTCTTACTGCCTTCGCACTAGAAACAACACTAACATAGTTAAGTGAGGAAGTGCAAAGTGACGTTCAGTCATTTCCTCAAAGAGACAAAAGTGATATCGCTTACCTAGCCTGCTGTAGGCAGCTCACCCACTCATCACAGTGCTTCTGCGTTGTGCACGTGAATAGGTGCCTTCGGTCCGCGTCGTCCAAGAACGCTAAACGAGAAAGCAATCACTGACGAAAATGCAACACAACCTCCACAGATTAAGCTACTGATAGAGAGTCTGTATATTTATTAGAGTGCCTCGAACACATCAGAAGTATGTCCAGTGCCTCCTCACCACGAGATCCAGTGAACTGTGTGTGAGAAAGATGCCACCTATTGTAGCTTCTAGACAGACTCTTAGACAAGCTGACAAATCAAGAATGAAGTTCAGCAACTCATACTAGTTTTAATGATTGGTAATGGTTAAGTTAATTAAATATGAATGCAAAAGGAAACCTAACACCAAATCAGTTTCACTTCCTGTATACTCCTCTCCATAAAGTCCACTGATCCCACAGAAAAGTAAATGTTCTCTAAAATCATTCAGCTTGTCCAAAAATTCACCTTAATTAGAACATGCAAGTTTGCAAGAGGCAAATGTCCTAACAGCTGTGACACAGAACATGCTAAACTTTTGTGTACCATTGTTTTATGCCTCCTCATGTCTCGATAACATATAAGTAAATTACACATTCAAGTTCACTAATGCTTTTTTTACACTAACATGCACTCCTTCCTGCTTTCACCCCCACCTGCTTTTTTTTACCTATATTCACTCGCATTCATACCGCCTTTCATTCACACTTCACGGCACACTCGAGCTTATGCTCGCATCCACTCACGTACAAGCACTCTCACGAGCGTACTCAAGACTTACTTAGTCTCGCCAACATTCATATTTCCAGCCCCCTGATGATGTGTGGTGTCTTATGGGGCAATCGAGCGCCCCTTGAGATCACCAAACCTACCGTTCGTTCACACCTGTGTTGCCTGACACTCGTGTTCGGACTAGCCTTTACCTGCATTCACCAGCGGTAATTGCCATTCAAACTCGTATCTACACACATGGTTACCGGTTCAGGATTTTATGTTTCCCGAGGTCTGTTAGCTATTTTCAGTGAGACATGTAATAATAATATAATTGCTGGGGTTTTACGTGACAAAACCGCAATAAGAGCATGAGGCACGTCAAAGTGGGGTTTGGAGATGAAATTTGACCACCTGGGGTTCTTTAATGTGCACCTGAATCTAAGCACACAGGTGTTCTTTGCATTTCAGCCTCATCGATATGCAGCCACAGCGACCAAGAATCGGCACCGTGCTCATCATGAATTTGGTATGAACCCCTTTAAAAGAGACACTGATGTAACAGACAGATGGGTATAAGACGTGGAGTTTGCCGCATATATACACTCTGGCGCTAATTGTCTATGGGAGCTGCAACACACGGCACTTCAGCGAGCATGGGAATGATGGGTAGTACACAAATGTGTCTAATCTTCGTTCTTTTGGCTCCATTTGGCTTGGCGTGGCTTGGAGCTGCTTTGTCACGAGACGAGACAACAATCGGCAGATGTTCAGCAGTTACACTTTCCCATCGTAACCTTTAGGCTCACCAATTCGAAGCGGGTCACAAAGTTCAAAATTACCTGTTCTTTTCTTTGAAACAAAACTAAAACACAATAAACAAAGCCACCAGTGCGTCCGAAACCCACAAGCATGAATACTAAGTAAATTTGTGTACTACCTATCATTCCCATGGTCGCTAAATGATCACAGAACCACCAGAGTTTTTTCTAGTTAATTTTAGAATATGGTATAAGAGATACCAGTGTGATTTCACTAAAATAAGGGTTGATAAGAAAATGCATACGTGATAACCTGCTTATAAGAGACACTTCATACAAAAGACAAGAACTGCTCCCCGATGAATGTCTCTTAAAAAGGGGTTAAGCTGTAACCCGACACCCTGTATGCCGAGCTATCACAGCAGGTGAAGAAGGCACACGATGCATTTCCTTTCTACTCTACAAATGCTGCTACCTTCAACGTCTTCAGCACACATAAACAACGTCTTCAGCACACCCGACATAAATAATGTCAAACTTAACACGAAAATTTGCGATCCAGCGCTATATGCACCTATAGAAAAGGCGAATGAATAGTCGACGTTTGGCTCGTGTTGAACCTTGCAGCATTCGATGACAAAGAGGCCCACGGGCTGAAAAAAAGAAAACAAAAAGAAACTGAGAGTGAAGCACACTTAGAGAGTGTGCCGAATCTTGAGAGAACAAAAACTTAAATCTGCTGAACATTCTATATAACAAAGTGCTGTGGTGAGAGAAAAAAAAAAAGTGCTTCACAAGGTTTTATTGACATGATATGATATTGATAATACAGAGTTCCCGTAAGTAATGTATAGTTACATTTTTAAAATTATAAATGTGCTGCCGCTAATATCACAAGAATTATTCCAACCAACAAATTAAATAAGCAATACTTTGTGATCCCAAGTATGTACACAAATCAAAGGTGAAATCTTTCGAGGTTTGCCTCCCAGAATATTTCTCGATTATACATGTTTTGTCCAAACATCAGTCAACCATCACTCAAAAAAAGCATTGTACCTTGAAAAAATGCTGGTCAGTGATTGAAAAAAAAAAAAACACAAGCGGATGTGACCAAAACAAGTTCAGGATAACTGGATGTCCAATATTTATTGAATAGTACTTTTAAAGCTGACGATACCCAAATATAAAAGAAATATTGGCCTACTTACCTCTTTCTCAAACACACCCCCGTGTTCATTCAAGCGGAAGTAGAACAGCAGGTTCCCTTTCAACTTGAACCACCGTTCTTTGAACACTGCAGGAAGAATAAGTGTGCTACGTCAGCGACAGAGTGTATTTGTTTACTCATTAAATCATCATTTCAAACAACATAGAGAACTGTCCGCGGGAAATGACCAAAGACAGCTGATGGTCTGCTAACCTGATCTTGTGCGCCTGCATAGAAATACAGTAGCATCATTCAGGCTATAGACAATATTACGTAAAGCACTTAGGCCTCTTAAACCAATGTTCTGGTATTTTTGCATATTGTGGCGTGAAGTAATGAAGTCATGAAATGTCAAATACACCAACGCAATTCTTGTCATGCGTATGCATCTACCGTCACACTAATAATGTGCGAGGTCTTATGTCACGAAACCACGATACGATTATGAGACGCCATAGGGGAGGGCTCCCGAAATTTTGACTGTCTGGTGCTTTTTAACGTGCGCTGACATCATATTGCTTTCACCGAAATGCGACCCCCATGACCGGGATCGAACCTGTGACCTACGGGTCAGCAAACAAGCTCTATAACCCCTACACCACTGTGTTGGACATGTACAGTCGTCAGCAAGCTTAACACGAACGCTCCGACGCGTGACCAGGACTATTTTATCTGATGCCAGTTGCGAAGCCTTGGGCATTGTTGCCTAGATGCACGTGTAACATCTCGGAAAAAAACAAAGCTACGCGACACTAGCGTCAAACTATAGCAAGGCACGCTGCGGAGCATTCGTGTCAAGCTTGATGATGACTATACTCCATCTTAAAAATAAAAAACCGTAAGGCTGCAGTCCAATACAGTACCATCAAGCCACATCCTCGATTGATTGATATCTGGGGTTCAAAGTCCCAAAATCACCATACGATTATAAGAGACGCCATAGTGGAGGGCTAAGGAAATTTTGACCACCTAGGGTTGTGTAACGTGCGCCCATATCTGAGCACACGGGCCTGCAGCATTTTCGCCTCCATCGAAAATGCAGCCGCCGCAGCCAAGCCACGTCCTCAAATTAGTCTATACACAAAACAGCATCATATTTTTGCCCCGGCTAATTACCATGACGTGAGACTTCGGAAGACTTGTGTGCTCCCGCAAACGAACGTTAGCACATCGTCAAGATTGTCAATGTATACCTTATAACAACTAAGCGGAATGCTATACACCACACGTTCCTCATGCACTATATTTCTTGACATGTCTGATGTCGCATGTTCTGCTCCGTGTGCCGAGCTGCAAACAATATTTGTAAGCTTGGTAAGCAGCGCTTCTGTGTTTTCGATCAGGAAAGAGGGCAATTTTCTTGGATAAGAGTGGCGAGGTGATTTAGCAGGGTGCTTTTGCGCATGCTCTTTACGGACTTAGGAGGATTTGATAGTAGCCACCTCTGTGTGCTTCTGCCTATCAGTGTTCCTCCTTTTTTCGACGTTTCAGTGGCTTTGGTCGAGTTCGAATATGCGCCACTGTCGAGGTTACCGCGTCAGCGAATCGTATCAAACAAGGAAAACATAAGATAGCATTATCTTATGCTATCTGCGTTAATGCTATCTTAAAGAGTTAGCATTAATGTAGAGATAGCATTAACGCAGACACCACGTCCACGTCGCGCTGCATAAGCATGTGCTCACAATGGACTTGGCGAAGCCATGCGACAAAAATTGTAGCCTTGAATATGCGGCATTGTCAAGGCTGAATCGAGTCAGCCAAGAAAAAAAAAAAAGAAAATGATAAACAGTTGGCGCGACGTTGATAGCGTTAACGGAAGACATTCGTGTCGAGGTCTCGCTGTACCGACCTTGCCAGCTTTAAAACAGCAACGGGCGGTGGTTAGGACTTGCATAATAACTGACATTTAGTTCATGTTATTGTTTGTATGGAAATTATACCAATTCATGTATGTATTCCTTTTATGCTCCCCTTACGCAATGCCCTGTTGGGTCTGTAAGGTATTTTGAATAAATAAATAAAACTGACGCTTCGCAAACGCCGTCTTCAGCGCCTTGAAAAGCAACACTTTCAGAGATCTCGCGTTTCAAAAGCAACAAAAGAAAGGCCGCACGCAGCTATCCGTCAAGCAGTCGCGACACGGCTTCCGGCGTCAACTCCGCGAAACGACAATGACAGGACGCGGAACTGAAAAAAAAAAACAAGAAATGGATCATAATGGTATTCCATAACGCATTCTCGCAAAGTACGAAAGCTGCTACAAACTCATTACACGAGCTGTCTGTAAGTAAAGTGAAACTGTCACAACGGCTGAAGAGAGTTGGGGCTTAAAAAAGAAGACCCAAAAGCATGTAAACAGCCACAACAGAAATATGCAGGCGTTTCAAGGTCTGCTAGTACGTTCAGTTCGTTAATGAGTTCCAGCGTATTTCGATAGCGGACAGTACGAGCAAACATCTTCATGTTATACTGTCAACTGTCAGAACCGTGGCAAATAGACACGGAGGAATTTGGTGCTACGCGAGACCTCCAGGTGAAAGGAATCGTTATATCCAAGTGACACCACGTCAAATCGATCGCAAAAATGATGTGCCCGGTTTTCGAAAAATGACGCACCTTCTCTGAAGGACAAGTTTCGGTGGTTCAGACGGCCTTCTTTGTCGGCAGCTCCAGCGGCGAGCGTTGCCATCTCTTTCTCGTTGAACCGCATGGTCGCTTCGACTCTCACGGATGGCAATGAACAGTCGGCGCGAACGCTACTTCTTACGGGACGGCACAGGATGCCGTTACATGACGCGCTGCGAAGTTCGCCCGCACAGCTCGCTCAACTGACGGCTGCGAATCGCCATGTTGACTTGTGCTTTAGTGATGATGATGATGACAAAATATTTTTTTTTGCAATACCTTCTCAATTTTAAAAATATCAAACATAAGAATAATACTTTCCTAAACTAACAGCATTTGACTATAAAACTTTGTTTTGCAGGTATTTTATGCTATTTAGCAAGCATAATTTGCAAATAAAACTGTGAAGCTTCACGGCAATAAACTATTGGCGCGCAGATTCAAATTGTGTTAGCTGCTTCAGGATTTTGCGACACGGCCTGCCTATTTGGAGACGCTTTTTTTTAGTGCTGTGTAAGAGAGATCGCGACAAGCAGGGTCAGCAGACTAGCGCACAACCACTAAATCACTGTGGCCGGTGGCACCAAAAGGTGTGTGCTACGGATGTGGAAGAGGGATGCCCCAAATTACACCCTTTTAGAGCAGAGATAGTCATGTTCAAGTGACGCTATGCACTCGAATGCACCTACTTTCAACATTTGAGTTTTTAATTTTCATTTAGCATGTATTGAATTACAGCATGTTCCACTACACAATTCCATAAGCAGAGCCAGCCAATGGCACATACCGGCGTAACACAGGTGGCGTAACATACAAGTTGATCCTTGATGCAGTTGGTTCCCTAAGAGCTACTATTCATTAAGATGGCAATTGCAGTTAGTAGCTATGTCCATGAAATGCCAGGAGGGCCCCATTGGAAGTTTTTTTCTGTGTGTAATAAGGCTGCAAGGTTTGAAACCGCAAGGCCAAAAAATTAAATGCATATATGCAATTGATTTGATCGATATGCAAGGTTTAACGTACCAAAACCGCCATATGATTATGAGAGATGCCATAGTGGAGGGCTCCGGAAATTTAGACCACCTGGGGTTCCTAAACGTGCATCCAAATCTGAGCACACGGGCATACAGCATTTTGCATCTATGCAAGACCCACTATTTGCATGGTAGTCAATGGTCTACAGGACTGGGGTCCATTAGCTACCTTTGAATGAACACTAAGAATAAAAAAACTTAGATTACGCTTGAGCTAAGCCGTTAAGAGAATGATGCAACAGCGTAATTGAGCCCCGTGCGCATTGCCTTCTCGATTGCGAGCCTCGCTTCGGTTCCCTGTGCATGCCTCAACCACGCTGTAAGGAAATTAACGACTGTGTGCGTAACATTGGCAGCTTCTAAGCATCTTCAAATGCCTACTGCTAGTTTTAAGTTAAGTGCCCACAATGCCATAATTATATAGTCCTTTTGGAATCGACAAAGGACCCCACTATGCCTCCGTATGTCATTATGTGAACCCACACAGCTGATCACATTGTTATTGCTTTTGCTGATGATTAAACACTATATGTCCAAAGGCCTTGTAATAAGTGGGAAAGGAACCCCGAAACGGTTACGACGATTTTGTATAAAGGCATTGGGCCGGCAGACGAAGTTCTGAAGTTCATTTACAGACAGATTCAAGCTCTCTGTGCCAACTTCGTAATTTACTACAACACTTCAAAACTGCCAATTGCTGCACGTAACTGCAGCTCAGACAAAGGTGTTTTCTACCGCCCATTCACAGTACATCATCCACTGGAAGTGCGACGGCACCCAGGCTGCTGATCTGGCCGAGTATGGAATGCGCATGAAATCGGCTGCTGGCTGGCAGCACATGTCGATATCAACCACTCGGCGATCATCGTCCCTATTGCCAGATGACATGCGTGGTGCTGGGAGCACTCAGTTATGGTCGTGGAGATTGCGGAGAACCTGTCGACATGCAATCTCGCAGGTCGAGACTGGGAGAAGCTCAAAGCATCGAATGCGCTCGTGACAGCTCTGTGATCGCCAACAATGCCAGCGGGTTGAGATGAGGCATGGAAGGGGTATGAAGGAGGGTATGATATAAATGTCCGCAGTGGCCTTGTTAGACAGCGCATCACTAAATTTGTGGTGCGAATGGCTTTATGATGCTCCAACGTAAACGCCAACTAAACTAAAAAAAAATCATTTCATGGTCCTTCTAATGCACCCACTTATTGTGCAATTCATGTTTCAATGCCTGGTATGATTCTATGGTTCTGCCACGCAATATTACATGCGTTTCACTATATGACATTTACATACGCAGTGTTTTTTTTTCCGAAGCGAATTCAAGGAATAGCATGGCTATGTGGTGGAACAGATGCATGTCGCACAGACGACATGGGTTAGGTTCTCACTTGAACCCTAAGATTTTTATCAGTTATTTTATTTGCACCTTGATTTTTCGATCAAGGACAACATTTTTTGCTCCATACCGGCAACACCAGAATTTTCACAAAACGAGCCTTTTAATGCTATCGCGTTAAAAACTTGACTGGCGACTATGCAACATAAGTGCTTTGTTGTAGATCGGTTTTCAGTTTACTAGGGGACAACTTTCTGTAACAATGAAGAGAAGGCTACGTGGCCGGACCTACTGCTCCTGTACTTCTCCGCGAAGTAGCATGGTTCGGCTCGTGTTTCGAATGACGGCTGCATGATGTACACTGCACAAAATTTGATACGCTTGCGTACACAGCCATTTGTGAGAGAAATTCGACACAAGCTCCTTCAGTGAGTGGTCGGAATAGCTGGAGGTCGACGCGCGCTCACGTAAAGATGAAGACTCCAATTTGATTTGGAGGGCACATAAAACGTGAGATGTTTTCAGACGCGCAAAAACGCGAATTGACTCTTCAGAGAGCAACAACAAATAATGATATCTCGTCGGCACATTCGGCATCTCTTTTTACACAGCATCTGGTAAAACATGTTTTTTTTTATTACTTTCATGCGGAAAACATGGACGCGTTCGTGGCACTATATTCTACAGCGGTGGCACATGCCCACTTTGGCTCCGTAGTCTTCCCTTCATTGCCACAGAAAGTTGTCCCCGAGAATAGTGTACTAGATATTACGTTTATATGAATGGCTTAGTTAACAGAAAACAGAGAAGTAACAGGGCAAATATCTGAATTTCTAGAGTTCCAATACTTTCTTGTGCGCAGTCGATGCAAATGCTAAACCAGACTATATAAAACATTTGATACAGCCATTACAAATAAATTCAGCAGCAAAGTCACTTTCTGATTTTTGTTTACTTTTCATTATCAACACAAACAATGGTGCACACAAAGGGTGACAAAAATTGAAGTTGGGAAGTGCATCACAGTCACTTAAAAAGTAAGCATTAAGAACATAAATTACTACATAAAAGCAAATATTCGTTTTGCAAACACAAGCTGTATAACACTAAACAATTCCTCAACGTTGGTGAAGTGCATTATAAAGTTCTAGACTTTTCATCTTTTCTTTTTCTCTCCTAAATATGTAAACCTTTCACAACTTACAAATGTTGTCAAATTAGGAACCCTGAAGAATGATATATTGGCAGTCTGTCTCTTTACTAACTTCAACCTGCAAAAAAGCTCGTTCTCTATTTTGACAAAAATGTACAGCCAACACACACACACACCCACACACACATGCGAGAAAAGTCGCAAAAAAAAAAAAACAAGGCTGGTCAAACTATTCACTGCAAGACTTAATGCATGTAGGTACTTGCCTACAACTCATACTTTAATGACATAAATACGTAGCTTGTTCTTTGTCACCGTGGACAGTATGGCTAGCACACATAATACAAAGAAAAGTTGCAGAGGGACCCATATCAGGTGCAAGTTCTCACATCCAGACTTGACATATGTGCACCGGGCCAGTCAAAATTTCCCAGGTGGTGCTGTCATAAGATGAAATGAGACAGCAGTTTGAAAACTTCTGACAACCCCTGTACATTATTGTTTACAACTCAAGCATAAATTCATATGTTCCACATCCTAGGTTAAATGCAGCTTTTCTCGCTCCTAATGTGCATATTTATTGTCGAAACCTAAGTATACCAACTTTCACAACACATTTGAGCACACACGAGTGCTCGAACAGTAATGAGGTGTTTGTTGAAAAACAAAAGCAAACAAAGAAAAAACTGTGCCCTCTTGTCACTGAAAGCAAGTCTTTTGCGCTGAGGTGCGGCCTTCTTGGTGTGATGTCCAGCCACTATAGAGGTGCAGTGTAAAACTCGTGTTCTTAATGTTTTATCCGTGACACAGGAATATTGGAACCAAAAATCCGCAAAAACAAATTGCACATTAAAACAAAACTAAAAAAGACAAAAGTACAACATAAAAGACTGACAACCCCAGTGCTTCTTTTATGTCCAGAAAAAGCAGCATTTCTTTTTTCTCACCAATTCAGCAAGGCACTTCCTACTGCTCTCACCAAAACTGTTCGCAACTCTCAAATGTTACAGTCAAGTAGTTATAGTTAGTACTCATGATGGCAGTGTACTGTGGCTAATGTAAATTGAGTTGACCAATTGAAGGCACAGTCACTACACAGTCTGGCAACCAAATATGTAATTAAATGAGCAATTCAATTCGCAATTAAATAAAACACATTCCCCGACCCCTCGACCCCTAGTGTCCCTGGTTCTTGGCACAGCTTCTTGGCTTGGTCTCCGGTTCCCGCAAGCTGACATTGCAGAGTTTGGCTAGAGCGTGCTTGGTTGATCCGATTGTGGTGAGCGGGGCGGCTGAGACCAGCTGGTGCTGCTGTCTAGCCGGCTCCACAGGCGTACTGACTCGGACTGGGTGATGTAAGGCAGTACTGCGTAGATACACGACCATGCATGCTATAGATATGCACCAGGAAACTACCGCGCTATGCAGGTGACCCTGATCCTACACTCAAACCTCGTAATAAGGAAGTCGCATTTGACACGAAAATAACTTCCTTATATCAAGAAATTCATTACAAATGCATAACCATAACACTAACACCATAATCTCTAACAACTATTTCTTATTTACTGTGATGAAACCAATTATTCAAGACTTGTGTGAATATTCAAATTAATATTGCAGCATTTGAACTCACTTCGTTTGAAATCCAAGTAACTGAAAATTTTGAAGTATTCGAAACGAATGAATAGGTGTATGTTAATCCGCATGAAACTTCTTGCAAAGGTGGTTTTACAGCAGCAGTGCACTGCGAAAGTGAGAAAGCATCTATCAAAAATACTTTAATGTGCACGTAACCCTTTGTTACGATAGTTTTGCCATAGTGGAGGATTGCTAAGCCGTGAAAACATTAATCAAGTAGAAATCCACACTGTTGCAAAGACCCATTTCAAAGTTAAATGAACACATTACCCTCCCATCAATTCAACTTAAGTTGAATTGATGGGAGTTTAAAAGCTTGCTTCACCAGCCTATATGCTCTAAGTATTGTAAATTTTACAGTGTAACATATTTTACTGGTTATCACATGCGTTTTTCTGAAAGTCAAATCATGCTACTATTTAAAGTTGTTTCCACTTCCTGTGAACAAAAAGAAAGGCATTTGCACAGGCATTGTTTCAATTTTTGAAAAAGTAGTATGCAGGTTAGTTGGGCTTTAACAAATATGCCCATTTCATTATACTAATACGTGACATATACTATCCAAATTTAATTTGAAATTATCTAAACCAAATCACTATCAGCTTAGAACCTAAATTCGCTGTTCTCCCAAGCTTACATAATTAATTATATGCACGTTCATTACACTAAAGTTTGAGTGTTACACTGATACATTGAGACCGCCCGAACATCTATTTTTTTAATCAATACAAATTTATCAAAGAAAAGCCGTAACTGTCAGGCTCCTGTAGTTTTCATTAGGCCTGTGCAAATAGTGAATTTCATGTTCGAAGTAAACTTGAAGCAAGGAGTGATTTGGTTGAATAATCTGGAATATAAGTGGAACAGTATACATCGCATGTTATATATAAAAAAAAAGGGCATGTTTGTCAGGATGCAGCTAACCTGCTTAACTTGCCAGTGCTACACATAGTTTCCTATAATTCCACTAGAGGGAACTCTGGCGCTAGTGTCTATGGGAGCTGCAACGCACGGCGCTTCAACTGGCATGAGAATGATGGGTAGCACACAAATTTGCCTAGTCTTCATGCTTTCAGCTCCATTTGGCTTCGCCTAGTTTGGAGCTGCTTTGCCACGAAACGACAATCAGCAAATGTTCAGCAGTTACACGTCCCCACATTGACCCTTTAGACTTACCAATTCAAATAGAGTGGGAAAATTCACAACGGTCCATTGTTTAATTCGAAACAAAACTGAAACAGAGCGAAAAACAAAGCCACGAGTGCATTTGAAACCCACAAGCACGTAGACTAGGCAAATGTTTGTACTACTACCCATTATTCCTGCACTGACTAAACGATCGTCGCACCAGAGTCCCCTCTAGTTAATTTTATGAATCTCTATACAGAGCTCTTGGCACGAAACAAGAACTCACCTCCACTTGGTGACCGCTGTTGGTCATGCGACCTGACAGCCGCCGTCATGATTGCTGGGCCTGACAACATCGTGGCAGTGGCCGCAAATGGCCGGTCGGCCGTGAAGCGCTGGTAGCAAAATAGATATATGGTCACCAGACCTGCTAAGATGGTCCCTGCAGCTGCAAAAAGTACTGGCCATCCTGACCACGCACCCTCGTTTCCTGTTTTGAAGAAAAAGATGTTGCCGTTACTAAGCATCTACTTATTACCAAAGAGACTGCCTTAACAGTTGCACTTTTTCAGAATCTTAATGTGCAGCAGCTAGATGGGACCAAGCTATTTGGTCGAGTTTTCTAAATATGCAGTACGAAGATAACATGCGGTGCTATCCTAGCATTCTTCTATGATGATTGATTGATATGTGGGATTTAACGTGCCAAAACCACTATATGATTATGAGAGACGCCGTAGTGGGGGGCTCCGGAAATTTAGACCACCTGGGGTTCTTTAACGTGCACCCAAATCTGAGCACACGGGCCTACAAAATTTCCGCATCCATCGGAAATGCAGCCGCCGCAGCCGGGATTCGATCCCGCGCCCTGCAAGTCAGCAGCGGAGTACCTTAGCCACTAGACCACCGCGGCGGGGCATTCTTCTATGATCCTACATACACTATCACAAAAGCAAGTCCTATCATTTTAATGATGAATTTAATCATTCACGCCTGCCGTGCAGCTGGCTACTTGTCTTTAAGGGGGACGTGCCTTTGAGAACCAACTTTCTTGTTTCTGATTGGATCTCGATGAAAATTGGCACACTCAGAATCACAGGCAGTTCCACTTAAACAGCAGTTTTATTCAAGATATTTCCATTCAGCGGGAGTTTAAAGCATTAAGAAAGTGTATCATGCCAAAATTTATACAAGCCATGATGATACCGCCGGGGTTTCGCTGTAATTGACTCTTACAGAACAACAGAGTGCATATAAAACATGCATAATTGGTGCTTTGTTGTCACTGCTCTGAAAGCTTTCGTTAGGTGTGCTTTATCCTCGTGTACTTAATTCTCTTTAAAGCTCTTTAAAGGGGCCCTGCAGCACTTTATGAGCATGGTTAGAGAACCTTGCCGACCAATCATCAAGGAAAACACGCGTGCCAGATATTGTAGCACAGCATGTAGCCTGGAATTTACAATACCGTATCTACTCGCGTAATGAATGTACCCTTAACTTCAGTTGTCAAAATTTGTATTTCTTTTTCCCTGCATAATAAACACAACCCCTACATTCATCCGCTGCAGTCGCGCTAACCGACACATGGCACCTCCTTGCTCGTTGGATCTCTTCCGTTTTTTATTATTGCAGTCGACTCTCGTTAATTCAAACTCAAAGGGACCTCTGAGTATTGTTTGAATTATCAAGAAGTTTGAATTATCAAAGTTCTAAGATATATTACTGTGGGTGAGGTGACGCAATACATTATAATTAGGCATTAATTTTATCAGATTTCAAAATTTTTGAAGCGTTTTTACCCCCTAACTGCACGCAATGAATAGATGGTAGAAGTGTAAGGGCCACAAGCTTATCAGCCATTTACTGCTGATCAGACCTTTTAAAGGAATCGTCGATTGCCAACTGCTTCTTTGTGTGTGCCTTCAGCACGAAGCTCTCGATACCAGTTGTGAAACATCACAGTTTACCATGCATGTGCTTCGTTTCAAATATTTGCTTTTTACTAGCAAAGCCTTTTTCCTTGAAAACATAAGGCGCTTACTTTTAATTTTTAGGCTGTTAGGATTATATAAGCACGCAAGTTTTTTAATAACAGAAGGAAAGCAGCAGATATTTTCTGGTATGAAATAGCAAGAAGTATGAATTAACCGAATGATGGAGTTTGAATTAGGAGGCTTTTAAATACATTGAAAGAATAGAGGGCCAACCAAAAAATTGAATTTGTTTGAATTAACCAAAAGTATGAATTATCAGAGTTTGAATTATAGCGAGCCTACTGTATGCCTGTCCCTCTCGGCCACCTCGGCTCACTCCCTGCTCCCCTTTGTGCGCTGCCGCGCGCCGTATCGTTTTTACTTCCATCAGTGCGAACATGTCCCCAGTCTTTTAAAATTATCTGTGTGTCACAGCGGGGTTCACGAACGGCGCGTGTGCAAGACATCGCAGCTGCTAAGCACACAGTGAGCGAAGGACACAAAACTACCCACGGCAAGCGACGATCGCTTCCTGCGAATAAAAAACTTTAGGACCCAATCACATGCAAGCGATTTCCAAGCGACGACGACAGGATTTGCTGTCGCCATAGTGATCGCGAAGGGCCATTCGTCGCCTTCGCCACGCAGGTTTCTGGAAAAGCAGAAAATATTGCTTGTCGCCCAGAAAAAACCAGGATTATTTCCGCAACATGGTAGCACCCCCGATTCTCGCTTCATTTGCAATTTGCTCTTCATGCTAGGTATCCACGCTTACTTCAAGGAACGCAAGATATAGGCTATTTTTTCTACAATAACTTCTCATGTGGACAGTGAGGCAGCGGATGTATTATGTCATTAAGAGCTTGCCGCGAAGTTGACGAAGTGCGTCGAAGCGCGCGTTTCTGGGCGCCCCTCAAGTACGTAGCAGATACCACTCCTGCAGTTGAACGATTGCGAGAAAAGATAGCCGCAAAACGCTTTTATGGCTTGCGCGGGCGACGCAGGTACAGCTTGCAGAAAATAGCGTCATCAACGACCAAAGATGAGTAAAGTGAAACAAAAAAGCTGTTTCCGAACAGTGTACGCATACGTCAATTGCGAAAGGCTAAGCGACCCAACTTTTTCATATTACCGCATTTTTTGCTCATCCCGAAAAAGTTATCATAAAGTTTGCCTCACACAAGAAATGCACCCCCAACTTTGCTACGATTTTTCAAAAAAAAAAAAAAAAAGCGCATTCGTTACCCGAGTAAATACTCAAAGTCAGCAAAAAATTTTTTTCCCTTCTCTCGACAAATGACAATACAGGCTCAAAATGACTACGTCCCAGGCCAAGTATCAGCCATTGGCTGGTTTCCGCATGGTGCACTTCGTCATTACCGGGACCGCTGCGGAAGGCCGTCACTTCTCCACATTGCAATTGCACTGAAAAGTCGCGCATTAGAAGAAACAAAAGAAAAAATGTGCCAAGGGTCACGAGGTACACGTGACGTTTTTTTCTCCCTTGTGCCCGCGCTCCGCGCTTAGCTTCCAATGCTTTCATTGGGACGAGAGAAGAGAGAATCCAACTGCAGCATGCAAAAAGTCTTCATAACTTCATTCGCACAGGACGGATTCTAAAAATTTTTGCATCGGTGAATTCGTGAGGCAATAAGCTCCTTTGGTGAATCCATTCCATGGCCTTGTAGAAAAGTAAGTGTTGCAAGGTGCCTATAAGCTCCTTGTTGCGCCGGGTTGTGCGAACAGAAATAATCAACATTGTGAAGCGACATACAATTGCTTTGTTCAGTTTACGTTCTGCTTCACTCGTACAAAATGTGCACCAATTTCTTCGACTGCGCAATGTAATAACCGTCATAGACAATTATGTAACTCCAATAATAGTCGCACAACATCGTGCAACAGGTATTCCCGTGACCAAGATCTCACAACAAGAACACCTGATTTTCATTTACTTGTTCCCGGGAAGAAACTAACATACAAAGCATGTCGCAGCCTGGGGAACTGACTGAAAGCAGAGAAAAGCTGAGCCTAGCTATAATTAGTACAACTAGTAAAAAATTACCATCTCCAACAACACCTTCGAACTATACAAAAAAAATTTAAAGGAGCTAGGTCAAACAACGTTTGCTGCAGGTGCAAGCTGCATATTTTTAAATTTTTTTTGTTGGGTTACTGTATAACTCAATGACAAAACACTGCCTGGATGGAGAGAGAGAGAGAGAAGAAATAATATTAGCAGGACGCTTAATACCTAGGTGGTACGTCTCCAAAGGCACGCGCAACCGCTGCTTTGTGCCTGAACACTCCAGTGACAGCCATGAAGTGTGTGAGGGTGTCCGCAGCATCACCTTCCAGTGGCTAGTTTTGCCGATCTGCTCGGGTGTTTTCTTTGGGACTACGAGAACACCGTCCGGTCGTCGAATCTGCATAGCGTGCACAGCGTTGAATGTGATTTCTCCCAATGGCTTCACCATCGCAATCTGTCATCGCCACCGAAGCAAACTAGTACTGGTACTGCCACATTCACTACAGTAACAGTCGCCCTCCATATTTTTTTTTCGATACACACAACAGTGATGGTAGGAACGTACGAAAAGTAGATTTTAGGTTCGAAGCGAATTCAAAGTAAACAGTGTTTTAGTGACTTAATTTTGAATCGAACAGTGCAAGCAATATAAATAGTGTACAGGAAGGTTTACTCAATGAGCAGAGCAAGCGGTGGTCGCTCAAAAATACGCAGCCGGACCAAGGCGATGGAGCTCGATCGCCAATCTCGTGCCTTCGTGTCGTGGTGATGATAGTTCAGCCCATCATATCAACGTCTGCATTTCTTCATTATAACAACATATTATAAAAGAAAATAGAGCACATTTGTAATGTACCCGGCTAATGTGCACAATAACGTACTTATAAATTGAAACTAGGCTTGCACATTTTGCTGACCATACTTTTTGCACAGGTTCCACAGCATTGCACAATGAAATTAAGTGTAGCGTTCCTTCACCGAATGTTTATGGCGTTCATACTGTGTGCACCAAATGTGCTTTCTGTTGTGAAAATTAAAGGCAAAGAAATCGTTCTATTATTTTCCAAAGAAAAAGAAAAAAGAAGAAACACTCAGACATTACAATGTTAAAAGTACAGTTCTTTGAAAGCCAACCCTCAGGAATAAAGAGCCCCGCTCTGGCACCCGAACATGTTGAAGGTACTCTCCCAAAAACTGCTTTTTGTGCACACATTTTCTTGAATCTTGTCACTCCTTTTAACTGCTTCAAAACACATTTTTCTTCTCCAAGATTAGGATCATCGTCAGCCTGACTAGGACCACTGCAGGGCAAAAGCCTCTCCTCCATGAACCCCCAATCAACCCAATCTTGTGCTTCCTGCTGCCACATTATACTTGCGATCTTTTTACTCTCATCAGCCCACCTAACTTTCCCTTTCCCTCTTGTGCGTTTGCCTTCTCTGGGAATCCAGTCAGTTACCCTTACCGATCAGCTGTTATTCTGCATACGTGCTACGTTTCCGGCCCATGTCCATTTTTTCTTCTCGATATCTACTATGTTATTCTCTAATACCAACGGCAGCATTTTAGAATCCCAGATATGATCTTAAGCATACCGTTATCTTGGTGGCCACACTTGGACCGGCCAGGTAGACCAGCTGAACGTAGTTTCCGACTGGTTCCACACGGACGAGCTGGATGGGCGCTACCAATGCCAGGGGAACCGGCTCAGCTTCTCCGCCTTTGGCTGCTAGAGTCACGCCCACCACCACAGACAGCTCAATCTCGGGTAGGTCTGCGACGCTCGTCAACCGGCACCAGTGGCCACCTAAAAAAACAGAGAAGGTCGCCATGAAACTGTGAACAAAATGAGAAACGTTGCACGCCTCCCAATCTTTACCTAAGTATGTATAAGCGTGGCTTGCAGGAAAATTCGTGCCGCAGAACACGTGCACTAGTTCTATATACCAGTGGCCCTGAAACTGTGGCTTGCGGACAGTTCACTAGCAGCCTGGCCCATATTTTATTTTTGTTTTCATGAGCTATGCACAAGTGTAACTTGTCAGAATGGCTGACTGAGTGAGTTGGCAACTCATGATACTCAAAAGAACGCATAACTACTGTGGGGAGCAGGTGCGCCCAGCCTCCCTTTCCCTTTCAGGGCAGCGCACGCGCCTGGTTGCGGGGACCCCTTCCCCCACGGCCGGCGCGTGCGATTCCCCCCCCTTTCCCGGCGCCAGGAACAGGTTCCCCTCTCCCTCAGCGAGGAAAGGTACCATTCTCGTCAGGGAAAGGGAAATCGGGTCGGGGAACAAAACGAGCGGGCAAACGGGCGCTCGGTCTCTCTGACACCAGCGACCATCCCAGGAGGACGAACCCGCAACCCCTCCTGCGAGCCGAGGACGTCCACGACCGAGGTGTAAGCGTCAACACCTTTGTTATCTGTAGTATCTCCCCGCGACAGTGACGCGCGATTGCTAACGCTTAGCAATAAAGTGTTTGTTGTTGATCTGGCCAGTTGCCTTATTCGCCCGAACCCGTAGTAGTAGCTGCAATGAGGCAAGCTACGGTTGGGGGACGTTAACCGTGCACGGAACGACTGTGTGCGGCTGAAACATTAGCTATAGGCTTCTGCGTCAGCCGTACATAGGACGGTCCCCCAACATCTGGCGCCCAACGTAACGAATTTGGCAACGCGGCTAGTTCTGTGGACGCGAGCAAGTGCCAGGGCGCTCTTCCACACGTAGGATAATAGGCATGTCGGAATTCCAAGATTTGTCAATGTTGTCGGATGTCGCGTCGCAGAGTGGCGATCCTTTGGCTAACGCGGGGGTACTGTTAGGACTTTCCGACAGCGTAGAGCTTGGTCGTTTCACGCGGGATGATCAGGAGGGTGCAGAGACCGCGTTAGCAGAGAGTAGGCCTACGACGGAGAGCGGCCCGCATGGCGCTCCGGCATCTCGCGACGCGAACAGAGAGGCGCCGCCACAAGTTACGACACGCGCCTCAACTATAGGCGAGTCTTCGGGCAACAGTTTGCCCTCGAGCGAGGTACTCTTACAGAATGCGCTGTCAGTTATGCAAAGCCTCGCGAGCGCCCTGCAGAACACAGCGCAGGCCCCCGTGCAAAATGTGCGACCACGTGTCAAGGTAGACGTTCCGACCTACACGGGTTACCACGACTGCAAGAGCGCCAACGAGTATCTCGACCGGTTGCTCCATTATCAGCAGGCGACGGGTCTTTCTGATGCCGAACTTCTCGAGCGCGTGGTCCCGGTGTCGCTCACGGAGCAAGCGGCTCGGTGGTTCCGACTAACCGGACATCGCGCCCGTACGGTAGAAGAGTTCCGCGAAAGCTTTCGCGGCGAATTCCTACCGGCTAATTATGAGTGGCGTTTGCGGAGGGAGTTGGAGCTGCGCACCCAGCATCCGGACGAATCCTTGCTGGAATACGTACGGGCGATGGACGAATTGTATCGTCTCGCGAACCCTCACGCCACCAACGCGGAAAAGGTCGAGCGTGTTACCCGACAGGCGCACCCGACTTTCGCGGCGCACTTCAGGGGATGCAGGTTCGCAGACCTCGAAGAGCTCGCCACCGAGGCGAAGCGCATACAAGGGGACATCCTCGCAGCGCGTTCGTATCGCCCCCCTCCGCCCGCCGCGCAGTCAATCGAGCCTCGCTGTGCATGGAACGGCGGCGCAGTGACTTCAGAAGCGTTTAGGGGTAACGCATCAGCATCGTACGCTGATGAGCACGTGTCACGCGGTTGGGAGCTGTCAAACCGCGCTTTAGACCCCTACGCTTACGCGCTCCGTACGGCACACGCCGCCCCTGCGCGTGACATTCCAAGGCAGGAGCACGTGGTTGACGCGAGGCCTAACGAGCGGCGCAATCCAGAGCGAGGACCACCTGATCGAGGCGAGTTACGAGCGAACCGGCGTGGTGTCCGCGGTCCTTGCTATCGGTGCGGCGCGCCAGGGCACATCGCTCGCGAATGCGACCGCACGCCGGGTCAGGAGCAAACGCGCGGTTCGGGAAACGGACGGCGCCGCCGGTGATTCACATGGGACCCCGCGCGGCGATTAGTAATCCTACCGATGCGTTCGGATCACTTGCACCGTCGGTCTGTCGCGCAGGTGATGCCGTAGACTCGCCCGCGCCGCTAATCGAGTTAACGATAGCTCGGAAAAAGTTCGTAGCACTTTTGGATACTGGGGCAAGCGCTTCTTTATTCGGTGACGATGTGTTGCACCATCTCCGCGAGAACAACATCCGCTTGAGGCAAAGCAACACCATCTTCCGTCTAGCTACGGGCACAGCACAATCGAGCGGCGCGGCTAGGCTAGTGATCCGCTGGGACAGACGCGTGAGGCGACAACGTTTCGTGCATCTTCCAGGGCTGTCAATGTCTCTAATCCTGGGTCGAGACTTCCTCGCTAAGTCGGGTATTGTCATTGACATTACAAACGGTGGTTACCGAGAGCGCGACGGAGACGCGCTGAAGCTTTTCTCGAAGGCCTCCGCATTGACAAAAGCATGCCAATCGCAGGGAGAGGCGCGAGTACGCGAGGAGGAAAGCGCGCCGAGAAAGCGAGTAAACGCCCCGCCGGAGCAATGTGCTGCGCTGCAGGAAAGGGCAGTGCACCCGCTTTTGGTACAGGCACAGAGCCTACTAGAGGGGGAACGAGCGCAGCTGTCGTCGCTGTTGTACGAATATGACGCGATGTTTACTGACTGTCCCGGCCGCACTACGCTGGTTAAGCATAGAATTGACACGGGTGATGCACGCCCTTGGAAATGCAATCCCCGACCAATCAGCTTAGCTAAGCGGAAAGCACTAGACGCCGCCTTGGACGAACTCATCGAAACAGGCGTAGTTGAGAGGTCAAACAGCCCATGGGGTTTCCCGGTAGTTCTAGTTCCAAAGAAAGATGATACGTATCGCCTTTGTGTAGACTACCGCAGGCTGAATGAAATTACGAAGAAGGACGCGTATCCTCTTCCCTCCATTTCATCGTTAGTATCCAATCTAGGCGGGGCGAAGTACTTCACAACGCTCGATGCTAGCCGCGGATATTTTCAGGTTGAGATGGACGAGCGGGATAAAGAGAAGTCAGCTTTCACGTGCCACAGAGGACTTTTCCAATTCAGGAGAATGTCGTTTGGCTTGGTGGGCGCTCCCGCTACGTATCAGAGGCTAATGGACCGTGTTTTGGGAGATGCAAAGTGGCAGCACGCACTCGCATATCTAGACGACATAGTGGTTTACTCGAAAACGTTCGAAGAGCACGTGCGCCACTTGAGAGACGTTCTAGAACGGCTGAGGTCTGCGGGCATCACTTTGAACCCAAACAAAGCTCAGATAGCGGCGACCCGAATAACATTATTGGGATTTACGCTTGACGAGGGTCGCATTTTGCCGGATAAGGGTAAGCTTGAAGCGATAGTGAGCTATCCATCGCCGAACAATGTCGGTGAGCTGAGGCGCTTTTTGGGGATGGTGAATTTTTATCGCCAATTCATTCCAGATTGCGCGGCAGTGCAGGCGCCTTTAACGAAGCTCTTGAGGAATGGTGAGCGTTGGGCTTGGAGCCAAGAGCAAGAGGCCGCACTGCGTCGCCTCACGAAGTTGCTGGCCAACACGGCTCAGCTGCAGCTACCCGATTTGAACAGGGAGTTTGTTATTCACACCGATGCAAGCGACCTGGGCTTAGGAGCAATTTTGCTTCAGGAGCATGGAGGTTCCCTCCGACCGATTGCGTTCGCGAGCCGTACGTTGACACCGGCGGAGAGGAACTACTCAGTAACCGAGAAAGAGTGTCTGGCGATAGTTTTTGCTCTCCGTAAGTTTGACTTTTACATAGACGGAGTTGCGTTTGTGATTGAAACGGACCACATGGCGCTCACGTGGTTGAGGCGTTTGAACGAACCAAGTGGCCGATTGGCGCGTTGGGCATTGTTGCTGCAGCGTTATGACTTCACCGTCCGCTACCGCAAGGGTAAGAACAATGCCGCGGCCGACGCACTATCGCGTGCTCCAGTTCGACACGAGGCAAGTCACGCGACTAATTCGGAACGAACTGAGAGCGAGACACTCGCGCTAACGCAAACAGCGGAGCAAACGTTAGTTCGAGCTAAGAGCGTGAACCACGTAGAGGCTGTCGTTAGCGCAGGGATTGTTTTCAGCAGAAGGGAGCTGTTAGAAGCTCAGCAGAAAGATCCATTTTGTCGAAAGGTGTTCGACGGGCTCCGGGAGCCGGGTGGTAGTGAGGCCACCGCGCACAAGGGGGCAGCTGGTATTGCTGTCGGTGCGGAGCGCTCGGCAACAGCTGGTAGTGCTGTGAGCGCGCTGGATTCATATCTGCTAGATTCTGACGGCGTCCTGCTGAGGTACATTCCATCCGACGATGACACAAGTGAGTCATTTAAAGTCGTGATACCGCGCGCGTTGAGAGGAGCGCTTCTTCGCTACTTTCATGACTCGTGCATTGGTGGGCATGCGAGCGGCCCTAAGACTTACGCTAAGTTGTGTCGCCTCGCTACCTGGCCAGGTATGAAGCGGGATGTGATTCGCTACGCCCGTTCATGTCGTGTGTGCCAAAGCGTCAAGCCGCGAGGAGGACGTCCGCCCGGCCTCATGCAACCGATTAACAGTCAGACTCCCTGGCAAATCGCAGCGTGTGACGTAATGGGCCCGTACCCCTCAACTCCTAGCAGAAATAAGTTCTTGCTGGTGATCACGGATCACTTCACTAAATGGGTAGAACTTTTTCCCCTTAGGAAGCTGACGGCTCGAGTGATTTTAGAGAAGTTGATGGAGGTTTTTACCAGGTTCGGGTTCCCCGAGCAGTTGATTACAGACAACGCGTCTTATTTCACTGCGAAGGTGTTTGTTGACACGTGCGCCGCGTTGGGCATTAAGCACAAGAAAACAACCACCTACCATGCTCAGTCGAACCCCACGGAGCGAGTCAATCGCAACATCAAGCACATGCTTGTCGCGTTCTCTGAAAGACATAAGGACTGGGATACCTATCTTCCAGAGATCGGTTTTGCATTACGATCGACCGTAAACCGATCGACTGGGTATGCGCCTTCTTCTCTGAACTTGGGGAGAGAACTGCCGAATCCGATGGAGACCGTACTCGCGGACCGCAGTGGAGTGCCAGTGGCGACATCAGCACGCGCTGAATACGCAACGCAGCTGCGCGAGAAGCTAGCGGAAGCTTTACATAAAGCTCGACATAATCTCCGCACTGCTAGGGCACAGCAGAAGGCGCAGTATGACCGCACGCGTAGGAACGTACACTACGAAGTGGGCGATCTGGTGATGCGGCGCCATCATGTTCTCAGTAATGCTAGCAAACAGTTTGCTGCCTCGCTGGCACCGAAATGGTCCGGGCCGTACCGAGTGCGAGAGAAAGTTTCTTCGCTCGTTTATCGACTCGCGAACATGAAAGGCAAACCGAGCGGCGGACCGGTGCATGTATGTGACTTGAAACGCTACATAGCACGGGAGGCGCATGAGGACTACGGTCAGTCCCCCTCCAAGCCGCGCGCGGCGGGTGAGATGGTTCGACACCGGGTCAGGAGCCCAGAACCGCGCTACTTCCTGCGTAACAGTCGGAGGCAACTATGCACGGTAGGCCGCGTTTGATATGTTCGACGCGGGGTGCAAGGGTTAGCGCGCAACACATGTGCGATTGGTAACCTGTCGTTCTTTATCTGTATCACTCTCACCGAACAGATGGAGCGCCATTGGGAACAGCACCGCCGGAACAGCAAGGAGAGGAGACCACCTCCTTACGGCCAGCCCCCACCCCCACCAACGTCCACATGGCAGCCCTACCCCACTGCGGCCCGGCCGCGAACGCCGAGGCAGAGCCACTCGAGCCGCCGCCACCGAGGGGGTCCGCGCGCGCTGCCGCCTGGTCACCAACTCTCGGCTTCGCCGTCACCATCACGACCCGCCGGTTCACAGGGAACGAGACCAGGGTCCCAACGCGGCGAGCCGACCGCATCGCCTCACGGCCGCAACCACCGAGACGTGGCAACCTGGACCAGCCAGGATGGAGGCGACCCTCCGGTGTCTTACGTCTCCTCGAGGCCCTGGCGCCGGCAGGAAAGGGCCCGAGTTGGGGTCGCCCCAGCGCACCTGTATCGCCCTTTTCAGGGGCGCACGGTAGAGGACGCGGACCGGAGGGCTAACGGGGCTTGCCTTCCAGTGCCCGCAGGGACGCGGTTCTGCGAGTGCGGCGCCGTGGTGATCCATAACTCCCACGAATTGGGGAAATTACACCGGCACCGCACCCAGGCTACCCAACCATCCAGCCGCGAATCATCCCAGGAGCGCTCCGGCGCCGCGGTTCGGGCCATGCTGGCGCGGGCGGCCCAGGAGGCGGACTTCGCGCAGTGGCTGCTGAGAGTTGCCTCAGGCCACGCGTCCAGCGAGAGTCCGCCTGCGCCGCTATCAATAACGGCTACCGTAGAGCGGGGGGCGGCGGGGCCGGGAGAGACATTGGTGGCGGCTGCATTGACACCGGAGGTGGCGTCAATGACCTTGGAGGCGGGTGAGAGAGCGGTGGGGGCTCCGGCGGTGCCCGCGGCAGACACCGAACGGTCCGAGGGCATGGACGTAGACCAGGCCCTTCTGGCCTATCTAGAGGACGAATAAAACGAATTATTCCCTCTTTGCAGTCTCTGTCGTTCGGGGGCCTTCTTAAGGGGGGAGGAGATGTGGGGAGCAGGTGCGCCCAGCCTCCCTTTCCCTTTCAGGGCAGCGCACGCGCCTGGTTGCGGGGACCCCTTCCCCCACGGCCGGCGCGTGCGATTCCCCCCCCTTTCCCGGCGCCAGGAACAGGTTCCCCTCTCCCTCAGCGAGGAAAGGTACCATTCTCGTCAGGGAAAGGGAAATCGGGTCGGGGAACAAAACGAGCGGGCAAACGGGCGCTCGGTCTCTCTGACACCAGCGACCATCCCAGGAGGACGAACCCGCAACCCCTCCTGCGAGCCGAGGACGTCCACGACCGAGGTGTAAGCGTCAACACCTTTGTTATCTGTAGTATCTCCCCGCGACAGTGACGCGCGATTGCTAACGCTTAGCAATAAAGTGTTTGTTGTTGATCTGGCCAGTTGCCTTATTCGCCCGAACCCGTAGTAGTAGCTGCAATGAGGCAAGCTACGGTTGGGGGACGTTAACCGTGCACGGAACGACTGTGTGCGGCTGAAACATTAGCTATAGGCTTCTGCGTCAGCCGTACATAGGACGGTCCCCCAACACTACACAGGCACTTAAGAAGTCTGGAACAAATGGTTCACAAAAAACTAACTGGTCTGAAGCATTTTTTTGTATGCAAGACATCCTATGCAGTTAACATGCGATGAGACATAACCGTAAAACAAATACTTTATACTTCAGAATCTGCATGCAGATTTCAGTCTTTCTGGAGATTGGCATTTCCATGCATTTCTGATGTCAAATCCCCTGAAAAATGACTCATAAACAGTAAAATTTTGATGATGCGATCCCAGCTCATACTACTACTTTTGAGGTAATAGGAATTTTTTGTGGTCCCTGCTGTTGAAAATTGTATTTTCCCCAAGACGTCCAATATGAACGTACGCTACCATGCTGGTTTGAACAGGTGCTGTCCGCACTGTTTTGGAAGATACGGCAACAGCCGCTACCGGTGCAACAGCAGCTTGGCCGCCCTTTGGCGAAAAGGGCGAGTCCGCTTGCGGACAAACCTTGGCTGCTATCCAGGTAAGCAGCACACCGCGAAGCAGCCGTGCGGGAAAACTTTCTGAAGGCCATGATGCCGTGAGCGAACCTGTGACACCGACGCAAGCGGTTGTTGCCGCGGTCCTAAGTGGGCACGATACAAGACCGATTCCAACCCTTTGTAAGAATGGGAATCGCTTCAGCAGACAAGAGCGACTCAGCAAAGTGATCCGTTTTGTTACGAAATGTGCGAACTCAGACGAGCTCAGCCTTTACACTGCTTGCCCTGCAGTGGGCACCAATACCTACTGTCTTGGAGAGACGGAGCCCCGTTACACTGCTTGCTTTGCAACAGGCGCGAACAGGGGACTGGAACCAGCTTATGTCTCAGAGTCCTCGTCAGATTGATATTTGTTGGACCATGACGGCGTCCTGCTGAAGTATACAGCCACTGACAATGAGTCCATCGATCCGTTTAAGGGGGGACACAGGTCTTGGCGACGAAAAAACGCCAAAAAAAAATTGATTTTTCAGTTTGGTGATTTTCGTTATCTTCATATCATCCCATGCCTGCCAGCAAAAAATGAACTCGAAATGACGCGTCGTTCAGCCCAAAAATGTCGTGTTTATTCATCCCAGCACTTGGTTTCGCTTACAAAATCACCGAAAACAGCCCCCTTTTGCATTGCTCGGATCGCAATAACCAGTCATCGGATTGCGGCCATGTTAGTCTCGTTTGGAAAAGCTTCTGTTGAGCTCGCTTTCTCGCCAGGAACGAACCTTCATATAATGCTGCAGCCAGTCTGATCTACCAGGCAAAAACAAGCCACAAAACCGTGCAGTATCATTGGTCCATAGCAGTCACGTGAGTGAACAGCGGCTTGTGACTGGAGCGCGGGGACTGACAACACTCGTGATCATGCGCGCGTGGCCGCAAACATGCACAATGTCACCGCCATTTCGGAAGCTTTGTAGTTTTGCGATCGAAATCCAAACGCCAAACCGTGCTCGAAAGTTCCGCACACTTTACAAATTCGGCAAGCGACAAAAAAAATTTGCTGTGCAGCCCAAGGAGTCATCGCAGCCAGCGCAGGCTACGTCAACAGAGCCGAGCGTACAGGAGACCGGCAGTCGCGCGATGCAGCAGCCCGACACAAAGGCAGCCTTCGATCGCTACTTCTACCAGAGGCGACATGCGCTCAGAGTGCCATAAATCATCACAACTGCCGACGAAGATATCTGCAAATCTCGGCGAAAGAGCGCGAGATTCCGCGACGAAGCGGCGTTGCAACACAAGCGATCGCGACGGAGACCACGGTGCCGTCAAAATCAGCTGATTGCGGTAATACTTCAAGAAGGCGCCCGGAAACAACGCCGTCGCTTGTGATTAGGACAGCACAGAATGCTGCTGCAGCAGATCTCGCAGCCGGAGAAAGTGTGGCAGCAACTGCGACCACTGCCTGCAGTACTTCAAGTATGCACGATCGAGCTGCAAGGATAGACGCAACATTTTTGACAACGGCTGACCGAAAACTCATCGAGCGTCGTACCCAACAAAAAGCAGCGGAACTTTCCTCAGTCTCGGCAACCAATCGCAAAATTAATGTTCTCGCGAGTCAGCGCGGCACCGAAAGTTCGTCAGCCCCGACGTATACCATGATTGACCTCGACATGGTGAACAGTTTACTAAACGAACATTCTGCTTGCCAAGTGTGCCGTGGTCAGATGACCATCGAACACAACGCGTGTGAGTACGGCATAGCCATTAATTAAGCTGAAGCTTCACTGCAGCCACTGCGGAGAAGTTGGTTCGAAATGGAGCTCGCGACGGGGTGGTGGCAGCAGTAACTGCAACCCGTTCGAAATCAACGTTCTCACTGCGCGTGCAGTTCAGAGCACTGGGAATGGTCAGGCAGCTCTGAATGACATCTTTGCCGCTATCGGTGTTTTACATCGGGGCCTTCACACGAAAACATACCAAGAGTACTTGAACATAAGCTTCCGTTAGCAGCAACGAGAGCTTGCACCGAACATTTGACTAAGTCTGCCACAGTGGTAAAGCTCCTCTACAAGGACCTCAATTTTGGCAACCCCGGAAATATTGCCGTCTTTTTTGATGGAAGCAGGCACACAAGAGGACACACCTCTCACATTGGAATAGCTACTGTGATAGAAGTTTTTTCAGGTTATGTGCTAGACTATGTTGTGCTTCCTAATTTTTGCCTCGGCTGTGAATGTGGTCCAAAACTTGAGAGCCCGGAATACTCTGAATGGAAAGCCAAACATTCATGCCAGAAAAATACCTCATGCAAGGCTGGCTAAATGGAAGTAGAGGCAGCAATGATTTTATTTCAACGCTCCCTTTCGCTTTATGGCCTCAGGTACACCACCATGCTTTGTGATGGTGACAGCCGGTCATACAGTGCTGTCGAAGAAGGTAAGGTGTACGGCTTCATAAATGTTGGAAAAGGAGACTGCTCGAACCATGTGCAAAACCACATGAGGACTGCGGTTCAGAATTTCGTGCAGAAGCACAAAGGGGACAGCAGCGAGCGCATCAGTGGCAAGAGCCGCCTAACGGGTGACCTCATCACAAAATTGACGAGTTATTATGACTGGGCTTTGAAATTCCATTCAGGGAATGTGGATGAGATGCACAAGGCTGTGTGGGCTACGTATCATCATGTGACATCCACTGACGAGAAATCAAAGCACAGCTTCTGTCCACACGGCCCCGAGTCTTGGTGCAAGCATAATGCAGCCATGGCAAGGAATGAGCCTATCCCAAAAAGCAAGTACGATTTGTCAGAGGCTGTGAGCAATGCACTGCGTCCTGTTTGTGAACGCTTGTCTGACAAGAAGCTCCTGCAGAGATGCACCAGAAGGAAGACGCAGAATGCGAATGAGGCCTTGCATTCGGTCATTTGGAGCCTCTCACCGAAGGACAAAAACGCGTCATTGTTTGACGTTGAGACTGCCATGGCAGATGCTCTTATGCATTTCAACTTAGGGAACAAGGAATCTAGTTCGCTTATTTTGCATGAAATGCATCTAGATTAAACATACGCAGGTAACCAGCGGGCAGTTGAGAAAGACTTTCGCCGTGCCATTGGCTCGAAGAGGAAACGCGCATCTTCAGTGGCGTTCCAGGGAGCCGCAAAGAAGAAGTACAAGCAAAAGCCTGCTTCAGACTACTCCGCAGGGGATTTCTGAGTGATTGTAAATACAAGTTTTGTGGCTTTCATGCATGAAATTTTCATTTTCCCAACTCTTTCGGTTTTTTTGAGTTTTTTTCAAATACAGATTTTTGCATGTTCTGAATTTTGGGGATGAGCACTGTGTCGCCAATATTGATTCAATTTCCTCGATGTTTTTTTTTTGTTTGAATGCTAGGAAATTAGATTGTGCAAGAAAACTTTGATGAAATGTTTAAGGACATTGTAAAATTTTGAAATATTCCAGAAATCAACAGTGAAAATTCAGAGCTATGAGACTACAACATAAAAACTTTATAACTTTGTATAAATTTAGATGCCAGCATCAAATTGCATATTTGCACTATTTGAATATTCAGCAATATACAGTTTCAATTATAGCTCTTTTGATACATTGCTTACATTGCTTTTTATGCAAGTCACATCCCAAATTCATAAAATAAGTATAGCTGCAACTTTTTTTTTGGATTGATGTAAAGAAAATGTACCTAATTACATATTCAATCAGTGTACAAAGCTGAATATTCCACGAAAAAATCATGTCTGTAGGCCTAATACTAATATATTTTACTATCGGGTCCCATGTCCCCCCTTAAGGCCCTTACAAATCATAAAAAAATCAGCTTTTAAAAAACCATATTTTTGTTCTGTATTTCTAATAAACCATGTATTGTGTGATTATCAGTACCTGGCTCGAACATAAAGAGAAAAATAAATGCTATTTCTGAGGCTGCGGCAGTGTCCAAAATGTGCGAAAAATGCAGAAATCAACCAAACATTGCGCGCGCACCATTTCCAGACCATGCGACCGACCCACGCAACCTAGGTGTCATTTTGAATGTGAATTCTTTCTCTCTCATTTGCAGTCTTGCAAAACGGCGTCGGCGGCACAGTCGAGACGAGGTTGGCGTTTTCCCGCGAAACAATGTAGAGTGCTGATTAACTAGAGCAAGGCTTTTATATCTCGCGGGAGAAAACGTGTCCGTCATTGGCTGCTGCGCAGCAGCGGGGGTGGTGGCTCCCTCCGATAGCGCGTGCTCACACCATGGTTGCTCTGCTACGTTTGCCTTGACCAGCATCTTCTGCACCGCTCTTTTTTACCCTTTGTATATGCTTAGTTTATATGCCAACTTTTGTATTGTTTTCAGTCTTTTGTTCCGTACTTATCATGTTGTTTCCCTCTTGTTATTATAATTTGTATTTCCCATGCCCCTCGTGCTTGGGTCCTAACCTGGGCAAGCAGTATGTCTCAAATATGTAAATAAACGAATCACCAAAAGAAAATGTAGGAGAGGCGAAATAAGAATTGAGTGTGTCAGCACGCTTCTAGCTATTGCGCTGAACCTTTTTGAAGGAAATACAAGCGTTGACTTACCAGGCCCATTTTTTCAGAATGAATTTTTTTGCTAGTTGTGGTGCTGAGGAATGCAAAAACTCAAAGACCGCTCATCAGATTTGGGTGCCTTTTTTTTTAATTCTGTTTCTGAATGACGTTGCCAGGGTGTAATGAGCTCCATTTCTTGAACATTGGTGTCGTTAATTTATCATAAGCAATTATTTTTAATGAACCTGATAATTACTAACTACACTCAAACCTCTTTATAACAAAGTCGGACCTTATACGACAATAAGTTCGCTATATACGAAAATTCATTATAAAGGTTTATTCCTAACACTACATTTATTGCACGACCATTTTTCAGTAACTTCGTTATAACCAATATTTCATTATATCCGATTTAATTAAATAGAGGTTTGAGTGTGCATCAATTTTAAAGTTGCACGAATGCTTTCTGGAGGGAAAGTTTTAAAAAACGGCTTTGTAGTACCGTGGGATATTTATCAAAAAATGACCACAATGAATTTCAGCTTTCTGCTATGTCCTGGGATTTATCATGACTCTTCCTCAAGCACTCACACCAACAACCTAAATATCTCGGAAACTAAACAACACAGCTTCATGAAACTTTGCTGTTCTTCTAGTTTTAGCATAGTGAACATGCCCTGAAAGCTTTGTTCAGATATCTTAAAAAATAAAAACGTTCAGGCTCCAGGTTAATCTTAAGGTGGTTATGCCCTAAAGTCTGAGAGCCGCACTGCTGCGATCCTCTCACGATGAACCCATGGCGGGTCACCTGCGTGGCTCAAAAGTTTTCGCAAAACTGAGCCGCATTGTTTTAAAGGTTTCGAGCACAGTCAGTTGTACAGTCTAATCTCATTGTGACAAAGTTGCATTTTACACGAAAATTAGTTATGAAGGTACATGTATATTCCTAACACTGATCTATTGCAACACTATTTTCCATTTACTTCATTGCAACCGATATTTCGTTATATGCGAGTTCATTATAGTATTGAGGTTTGAGTGTAAAAGCACTGGGCTGTGTTAAATTTTGACTACAATTACCTTGCATTTGTATTTACTGTATCATGCCAACACTCCCAAAAGAGCATGACAAGCGCATCATGGCGCGCAAACTCTTGCAAGAAATGTCGACTGACAGAGGACACAGAGGCAGCCCCCTCCAACCGAAGAAAACACTGACCAGAAGCCAAGCTGAATCCCGCTGTGGCTTGTACCAGATATGACGAAACTTCTGTGCCGTCCTTGTTGCGTACATGGCAGGTGAATGGCGAATCGTATTCTTCTTCGTCCTCCAAGGTGATCTTTGCGGTGCAAGGCTCACCTGCGTTTACACAACACAATTGGCTTCCCTGACGAGGCAGGGGCACTGCAACAGCACTACAAGGCAGTACAAATTGTCATTGATGTTTGAAATTGTTGTTTGACGCTCTCTATCTCAGTCGGCACCCAACTACACACTCTAACAAATAGGGAGGAAAATTTTTGGCAATGGAAATAAACTACCAGGACAAGTTTAGAACTTAGCAAAACGTGTGGAAATTTTTCAGCTATATTTGTGATGGTCGGGAAAATGCTGAATGATTCGGCATGAAATGACCCATGTCTAAGTAGAGCATACTGTGCGCAGAGTGCTATTACAGTGCTTTAACAGACGCTGACCTTCAGCTGTTACATCAGGCAGTTTCTGAGAAGGCAACACATACACGCACACACACACACACACACACACACACATGCACACACATGCACGCACGCACACACACAAAATTACTTCCACACTGGAGCAAGCGCCGCTCTTTTCTGCTCCCAAATGCTGCTAAAGAGAACATTCATGTGAGCGCGCGTGCTTGCTCGGCTGCGCAAAGTCGGGTAGCATTTTCTTTTCTTCTGTTTGCAGCAGCGGCTTTACGCCACAAGTGAAACGCCTCTGTCGGAGCTTGCTATTTTTATATTTTACGTGACATTATCTGGATGCTTGCGGACTCCCATTCTAATGGTAGTTTCATCTTCTAAATATTTCTACCTTTGTGGCCTAGAGGTAACGTCTGCATGCTGATCGTCTTCCATGAGTTGCTATTGCACATGACTGTTTTTCAAGAACATAATTCTCATTAATTTTTCAATCACAATATAGTTATTGAAAAAGAAATTGAAGGTCAAAGTTTCTCTTTATAATTCTGCATCGAAACTCGTGCACCTGAATGTAGCTAAGACATCACTCCACCCGATGTTTTTTTTTTTTTGGTATTTCAGCAGCATTACCTAAACAAAATATGCAGAAAGTTGCCATGTGAAGTCTGAATTCCACGGAACAAAATGCTACAAATCTTTATTGATAAAGTATAGGCTTGTGCTAATGGTAATTTTGGTCTAATAACTTGGAACCAAATTCTAGTGCATATTCTAGTGCAAAAAAACTAGTGCATATTTGTAATGATCGAACTAGCCTGCACACTATATATATTTTTAAATTGAAACAAGGCCCGTGCAAATTCTTTTTTGTTCAAAGGAAGTGAAAACGACTTTCAATAGTAGCAAGATTTGCCTTTCAGTAAAATTCTACTGATAACCTGTAAAGTACTATGTTACGTTTTGAAATTTACAATACTCTAAGCATAAAAGCTGGTACAGTATAACAAGCTTTTAAACTTAAAAAATGATGAATTGATTTCAGCATACTTTGTTCTTTTTACTTTAAAATGGCACTTCGCGATAGTGCAAACTTTTTCAGAAAGGATCTTTTCATGGCTTAGCACTCCATTGCAGTAAAACCATATTCACAGTAGGTTACATGCAGATTAATATACACTTATTCGTTCCTTTGAACACTGAAATTTTCAACAGTTTAAATATGACTTAAAGCAAATTCAAATACAGAAATATTCATTCCAATATTCGAAGCATTCAAAAATTCGCACAAGCCTAATAAAATTTGATGTAAACCCTAGCCGACTCCGTTTTCTGGCTCTTTCGACAATTATCGCAGTATACAAACACAAGCTAGTATACAAACACAAGAAAATTCTTTTTTTCTTTCCAGTGTTCATACTCTACAATCAAATCTGCACAGGAGAATAGACAAGAATACACCAATATTGGTTCTAGGAACAAAAATAGAAGCCAACCATAAACACTTGAGGTACGCCTGTCAAACTTCACAAACAGAGTGCGCTCCTGGCCAGCCGGCAGCAGCACAGGTAAACCCTCGTCCTCGAGGTTGGGGACCTCCAGATGCACGGTGGTGGGCAGCTGGGCTTCCACAAAGCGTCGAAGTTGCCCTTGGGGTGAACCCGTCCACAGCGCAAGACCGCGTCCGCCAGGCATGGTCATGTGGGCCAGCGCGCATCCAGGCGAGGCAGACACAATCCGCAGGGGGCCCTGCTCGGCGACCCATTGACCGGCAGTGAATGGCGCCTGCAGCCAAAAGCGCTCTCCCACGAGCAACGACGTCACCGTGTCCATCACCCTCGATGAGAGGGGCAGCAGGACTTCGATGTCGCTGCCCCCGCCCCCTATAGACCACTGGACCAGTGCCGAGCCGGCACCGCGCACGCGCAGCCTCCAGTGTCCACTGCCATCACCTTGCTGCTCCACCAATATGAGGTCACTCCTGCATGCCCAAAGTGATAGTTAAGTGTAAAAGGCAGGAGTGGAAGTGGACTTCAACGTTTTCGAGCAGCTCCAAGAGAAGGAATAATGCTGTTTGGGAGACTCTTTGGCGCAGTAAAAGAGAAGTTTCGGAGCAAGTTTGGAGCACCAAAAGGTGTTTTAGAGCAACACACGGTTTTGGAGCTGCTTTCTAGGGTCAAACATTATCATTAATCGAAATTATTCCTAGTAAAAACAGTTACAACTTCATTCCTTAAACATTCAGAACTAATGAGCTTACCAGACTTAGAAATAAAGTTGTTAACGAAAGCCACCTCCCCCCTTATAACGTGTCCACTGCATATAATTAAACCCAGATATGGTAGAAAGTTTAGATATATTTCCTCCCTGCAAATACAAACAACCCAATACGTCGAGTGTGAAACTGGCTGCTCAAGACCAAAGAGTCTTTGAAATTGCCTCGTAGGTGCAAGGGAGGCCACTCACTCACCGGGAGCTGTGGGCTTCAATGCTAAGGTTGGTGGCATGGAAGCGTTGGCCGAGACTGTTGTACAGGAGCACCTCGACCACTAGCTCAAGACCGACGGGTAGAGACACGGGCACGTCAGAAGCACCCCAAGGCTCCCCGCCGACTGGCCGCACCAGAGCGTACACCACAGTGTCCACCTGCAATTCGAGAGTGCTCGTGTTCACCGGAAGAAATGTATTCTTATTAAATAAATGCACGTTAAAGTCTGACACCTCTGCCTCTTGCTGGACATAAGTTGCGCGCCGATTTCCTGTTTTAGCGATAGCTGATCATTGCCCCCGCGACACCTTCGATACCCATTTTGTCAATACTAGGCTTGTGTGGGTATTCGAACAGACATTAAAGTGTTCGAATTCACTTCAATACGAATTTAAATTACTTAAAATTTCAAAGAATTTGAAATGAACGAATATATGTATTTTGGTTCGAATGTATCCCCTTGTAATGTGGTTTCACTGCAGAAATTTCACGGGCACTACGCCACGAAAGCACCGAAGTATCAGAGTTTTTATGTAACCGCCTGTAAAGGTAATTTCACTGCAGTAGAGAACTGCTAAGCCATGAAAACGCATATCCAAGGGAAATCCGCACTGCCACGATGCCCCACTTTAAAGTTATATCAACATGTCACCCTCAGATCGATTCATCATTACTAAAGCTTAAAAGCTTGTTGTACTGGCTTATATGCTCTACAAACTTTAAAATGCCACATATTTTACAGGTTACCACTGGCATTCTGCTAGCAGTCAAATCCTACTGGTATTCAAAGTTGCTTCCACTTCCCTTGAACATAAAAAAAGGACATTTGCACAAGCCTTGTTTCATTTTTTCTTATTTGTGCAGGTTACTTAGATCGTAAATAAATATGCCCATTTCTCTTTACAATATGCTATATATACCATTTGCTTCAAATTCACTTTGAACCCAAATTTCACTACTTACACAAGCCTAGTCAGAACATACTATTTCTTTAGTGCAGCTTTTGCCCCCTGTTCCTGTGTTGTGAAGCATCTCAGTTGTCATAATGATAGAGCGAACAACGAGAAAAGTTTGAACGCGAAAGGCGGCGAGCCACTACGCCTGTAACGCCTCGTTCCTGCCAGCACTTATTGTGACAGAGCAATGCATGTCTCTTGCACACAAACACAAGAAAGTGGGGTTAACCTGCGAGGCCTTGGAAAATAAGGCACGCCTCAGCTCTGTCTTCAGTTACAATGGTGAAATTAATGACAGCAGATTTCTCCGAGCATAACTTACCAGACTAAACTGATCTATTGCTTCATTTTAGTGTCCTTTAATGACCTTTCAAAATTCAACATGTTGTGCTAGATTTTGAAACAAAGCACTTTCACATGAGACAGTCAAGGCGTCGGTGACGTGCAGACAACTCACCCGAACCAGGTATATCCTCTGCTGGGACTCCCGTCGAACGGACAGCAAGGCAGAGCCAGGGGCAAACAGAGCGTGCAGCACAGGGGGTTGCCGTTCTAGCTGCACTGCCATGCCATTGGGCTCCAGAGACGGCTCCCTGCAAGCCGTGTGCGTGGTTATTTCACTTGCAGTCCATACACACTTCTGCAATTCATGTTGTGAGTTGATCCTCAGCGGTTTAGTGAAGAGTTAATCGGCAAAAAAAAAGAAGAAAAAAAAGAAGAAATAAGCATACAAGGTAAGATATCATACTTGAAATCTCTAAATATGAACTTACAAATGACTCATTCAAAGTTGCGTTGGTATTTGTATGTTTATGAAAATGAATGGTGAAATTCGCTGCAAGTTCCAACTGTAGGAGCCACCCTTCCTCACTCCTACAACCATCTTACGGAGGAAGGGTCCCATCCCACTGCATCACACTTCGACGCGTCTTGGAAACAAAAAATGAAAGAACCGACACTAAGCACACATATAATACACTAGACTCTCATAATTCAAACCTTGTTAGTTCAAAGTATCCATTATTTAACACAATTTTTTTTTATTTTTGGGTCCGCTATGGCTTCAATGCATTTTAAAGTTGATTAAAAACTGTTCCAGCGCACAAATTCAGTTCATTCAGACTACAGTCAAATCTCGATAGAACGAACCCCCCACTAACAAACTTTTCAGATTAACGAACATTTAACAAATTCTGCACCGACTGGTAATATTTTCAATGTAAAATGATTTCCCTACTACGTAATTCTGAATACCTAACTTTTCAGAATAACAAGCGCTAATTTGGTTCTGCGTTATATTAACAACGCTTCAGTACAACAAACTCATGTTCTGAAATACGTAGCGACCACTGAAGCAGTACGCAAGCAGACGACACAGCGAACGGACACCTTGCTTCTCGGAACACGCGTGACGGAGCAGAGGGTAACAGAAAAATGAAAGGACTTTTTCTTCTTTCTTTTTGTTGAAACGCCGATGCTGCACATTTACAAGTGCTGAGGCGAGGGCAACACGGGAGGGCAAAGTCGGCGAGGCATAGTGGGAGTTGCGAAGCAGAAGGCATGGGCACGGAAGACCTGAGACAGCGAGGGAGCAGAAAACGAAACGCGAGAAACTTTCTTCTTTAGCTCTTTCTTTTCTTCGGAAGAAGCGATGACAGCCATACGCTCCGGGTTTTTCTAATCTTTTCCACTTCTGCACGCGCTTTAGGAGGCCTTGTCAGTTGTGTTCATCTCTTTTTGGCGATTACTTATCGCGCTTGCAATGCAAGTCGGAGTTCGCGCTGCGGTGCTAGTACAATGAGCTCACCTCTGCTTGAGACGAAAAAGCGGAAGCAGTTCGCTAAGTGAGAAAGTGGATCACACCACCGAATCAAACCACAGGAATCTGGATGAGCTGGAGGCCTTCGCGCTGTTAAGTTTGTGCTGCACGTGTCAAAAAAAAAAAAATCACAGACTTTTTTAAGTAAACGTGCATTTTTTAGTGTTCACTTGTGCATTTGTTTTTTCTCGTGAAAAAAAACAAGTTTGAAGAGACATCGTTTTAAAGGTAAGTCGTTTTGGGTGGTGGAAAATAAGTATTTATGGTTAATTCTTGGACTTTCAAAATAACGACCTTTCAAAATAACGAACGAATTGCCGCGGCCCCCTGAAGTTTGTAATACCGAGATTTCACTGTATTTACTACTTCATGCCTGGAAATACCTGCTGATTTTGTTGCTTCTAGTTGAACATTCACCGCTTTATGTCGCGAAGACAATTGTCTACCTACAGTGCCGCCAAACTAGCTAAACTGCACATACCTACAATCGCATGCCAACTGAGAAAAGAAACAAAACTAACGCGTCTTTCATCTATCACGTGCCAAACCATTTTCAACGTCACTTTTCCAGCAGTACACCAACGTCATGCAAAAAAACATCCTAAAGATAGGAAGGAGCTGCCAGCTGTCACGGAACATAACACATACCGTATTTGCTCGATTCTACCGCGCCCTCGATTGTAACGCGCAATCAATTTCCACCGCGAAAAAAAAAAAAACGTAAGACATCGATTGCAACGCGCACCCATTTTTCTCGCTGGCCCGCACGATCACACCACTCGAAAAAACGACTCCTTTCGGGAGCGTCTTCCATTTAAATATGAGGTACAGGCGAAGCTTGTGCCCATCTGACGTGTAACAGAGCATTGCCATCACTGTAGTTTTACCGTGGACTGATGTCAGCACGCGAACTTGCTTCGCCCCCATCTTCTCGACGATTGTGGTGCCAGGCATGTCGAAATAAGAGGCGTCTGATCAGCATTCTCGATTTGCCCAAGCAGGTAGCCGTTGTTGCGCCGCAAGTTTAGGACAAACCTCTGAAAACTGTGAAGCTTTTCATCGTACTCCTCCGCAAAACTTTTTGCATATGCATGTTCCCCTTCGGAGGGAAAAGCCTTTCCTCTTCATAAAGTTAGTTAGCCAGCACCTGCTCGCTTTAAACTGGCTCCGCATTAAATCTTTTTTTAAGACTAATTGCATAGCCCGCACTTGGAGCAGTTCTGTCGTCACGGGCCGCTGTGCTGCTCGCTGCTCAAGCACATACTCGCCGAGCAGCTCTTTAATTTGCGGAAACCGACTCTGCTGTGGTCCACTGAAGCCTTTGCGTGAAGCTTTGCTGTCGACAATCTTCTGCTTTTGTTTCCGCCGGTCCCGCACGCACGTTTCGGGAACTCCGAACGACCGCGATGCGGCCCGATTTCCGTCCGTTTCTGCACACGCGATGACTTTTCTTTTAAAAGCGTCATCATGGTGCACTCGAGTTTTTGGAGTCGGCCCTTCCACGCCGTCGATGCTAATGCACTACTAGATGACCAACTTCTCAGGACACGTACAAAGTGCCACACATGGGAAGCACATAGGCAGAAATGGCCGACGCGCCATGCCGATGCACGTAGGGGGCGGCCATTGTGGATTTGTTGATGGCAATAAATTGACCGTAATTCTTTTGTTCGTACTCGATTCTAACATGCATGCGATTTATGAACTCGCCTAACCGGAAAAAAGATGCGCGTTAGATTCGAGTAATTACGGTATCATAACACATCCCTCATTTACAAATGCAGGCACGCGATGCACTATATTAAATATCGTCGACATCTAGAAACTTTACAAGTAATTATGCAGAACTGTCCATGATGCTGTTACAGTACTAAGAAACAAACATCACATTGCTAGTTGGTATACTGCCCCGTGTCTCATTCACGAGAACTCCTGATGATTAAAACAAAATTCTGAAGTCCCTTTGAGTTTGTATTTTCGAGTGTCCACAGTGACAGTAACCGTTGAGGTTTTACATCCCAAAGCCAAAATATGATTATAGGAGACACCACAGTGAAGGGCTTCAACAATTTAGAACACCTGGTTTCCTTTAATGTGCACCTGAATCAAAGCACATGGTCCTTTAGCATTCACCCTCCATTGGAACGCAGCCGCGGCAGCCAGGGTTTGATCCCACAGCCTTTGAACCAGCAGTCGACAATATTAAGTACATGGGAAGAGGGAGTGCATAAACGACCAACCTTTGCAGCCACCTATGCAATCGCTGCATCGAGCACGTGCAGGCAGGCCAACACAAGCTACAAATGTGTAGAGCTGCGCGGAGCACAAAATTTTGGTTGCGAAGCAAACTCGAATATTGAAGTGCGAGCGCTAATCGAATCGAATATATTTTTTAAATATTTTATCAATATATCTAGAATCTTTTTCAAATAATTCGAAGCGAAATGGCAGAAAAATGGTTGGACAGGATTCCTAAGCATATCCTTATGAGATATGGCAACATGAAAGTGTTTCTTTATGTCATGTTGATGAAGCGTTGGTGGAGTGGCATTTCATCGTTGTCCTATCAAGAATAAGGCTGTGTGGAAGTCGAACTGTATTAGTACACGATTTGGTGCAGCCATAGTGTTGTCCACAGCGCTTCGCATGTGAAAGGCAAAGATGCTACCGTATTTACTCGTGTAATCCTCGCACTCGCATAATTCTCGCAGACCCCACATCGCCCAACAAAAATACAGTTTCTTTTTTCCCTCGAGTAATTATCGCACCCCCGAAAACTGCCGCAATAATGTCGTCTACTTATTCCATCCACTGATGATGATAGCGTGCGTCATCTGGCGCCATCTCTCAATCATCAAGCGTACTATTATTACACAGAAATTCAATTTAATTTAAGCCAAGCCAAAGTGGCAAGTGTGCGTTGCGGCACGTTTTGTATGTTGAGTCGGTAATCATGTCGCATTATGGGGTAATGCTGAAGCTACACGTGTGCTCTCAAGTTCAAAGTGATAGATCATGCACTAAACAACGACAACAGAGCCGCCAGTAGGCCCTTCGGAGTCTATGAGTTTTGTGTTCGCTACTGATGACGACAGCTGAAAGCCACCAAGACGCGTTGGGCCTGCCGTGTGCCTAAAACTGGGATTGATGGTAAACTTTATTTCTTCAAAAGGAAACTGCGGACAATTCTGTTAAATAGCCATTAGCCCAATACTGACGTCCTACGATTACCTTTTGAGGGCTCCTGTTGAGGGACGAACCCTACTACAACGCCGGCAACGCCTACAAGCTTCGTGCATGGTATTCTAATTCTCGACTATTTGCTTGCACTTTTCGCGTCTCAAATAAATCTTGGCTTGTGTTGAACCTGTGCTTTTATTGTCGAAATAAGTTTTAATTAGTACTTCTCAAAGCTTGCTGTTAGTTGCTGATGCGAGAATCCCCATTTGTGGCCATTTCATTTTTTTCTCTCGCTATGTATGCTTTAGTGGAAAGTTTTCCCTGCGTAATTCTCGCGCCCCCCAACTTAGCATCAATTTTACGCAAAAAAAAGTGCGGGAATTATGCGAGTAAATACGGCATTTCCTCAGCCTTTCCTCCTCTTTCAACTTCTGTGCAAGCCCAACAGATGTGGCAGGCAAAGCAGTGCTCCCTTCTAGTTAGGAGTTCCAAATCAGTTTCATTGACGTCAACATACATAAAAATTTTAAATTTTGGATGGCAAAAATCTTCGGCATCTGGTTTTTCAATCTTCCTACCCAAATTTCAGGACCAAAACAGCATTAATTGAGCCCCCACCTCTGCCACATTCATCATTTCCATGTTGGAACCAGCGTTTTTTTGAGTCAATACACTTGCGACACTAACGAAGCCTGAAAGACAGCTTTGCCGCAATACGAGAATGTAATGAGGTGAAGCATAATAATGATTTGAAAGGGTTATTTTTAATTGAACATTGACTGCATTTGTCTTTGGGACGTTCCGAGTAGTTCGAACAGTGAAAGTTCCAGTGCGAATCAAATCAAATAGCCAGCACTATTAAAAATATTCGCAACATCAAATGCCTTTCGAAGTCATTCCGCTTACCCTGACACGTCGATGGCCAGCTGTGCTCCGGGACCCAGCACCAGAGACTCTGGCTGGGTCAGGGCTGGTGCCAGGAGTTTAGCGTGTGGAACCACCTGCAAAAAGATCGACTGCTTCAAGACCTAGCGCAAGTTAGTAGGTACTACCAGTAGTGCGCACCCTATCTCTGCATCAGTGCAATGTCAGCATAATAGGCGTGTGCAAAAGTGAATTTTAGGTTCCAAGCGAACTCAAAGCGAACAACAATGGGTCGATTAATTCTGAATCAAATAGTATATATCATGTGAAAAATAAAGGCATATATGTTATAGCCTAACCCGCCCAATATATATATTTTTTAAATTGAAACAAGCCCTGTGCAAATGCCTCCCTCTCCTTTTGTAGCATTGACACAGGTCAATGCAACTTCTTTCCCCTCTGCCACTCTGTCCTGTATAGCGTCCAGCACGCTTGTCAGGATGAGAAGGGAGAAGAAGCCCTTAAAGAGCGTGACAAGCCCTAGCAAAACTGCTCGTTCATGACGAATATGAGAAATTGTTGCTCAATTCTCAAGCATTAAACTCAAAAAACGATATCGTTCGATGACTACCAGGAAAAACGGTTCAAGACCCATAGAATAGGTGCTGTTCCCTTGGCTGTCTGTTTAGTCAATATCATGAGTAATTGGGGGAAACCCACAAGAAGAATACTGTGACTGTATTTTATTGGCCCACTCTGCAGCAGTCATACCTCGAGGGGCAACACTGCAGCAGTGCGGTTCTGCCACAGGAGGTGCAGTTCCAGGTGTCCCGGCAGAAGGGCGCGCAAGTGTGTCACACACAGGCCATCCGGGGGCGCGTCTCGAGTCAAGGGCGCCACCAGAGACACCAGACCATGTTCTGAGGCAGCCCAGCGCAAGGAGCGGCTAATTTCGGCCGACAGGCACACCACCTTCGGACCCAGGCCTCCAGCAGCCTCCACGTGCACAGCCACCTGCAAGAACAGTGGGCTCTACTTCAGCGTACCTCTTTAACCTCATATTTTCAGCATTAATATGGCTCGTTCACAGCTAGTCAAAATATTCGGAGCCCTCCCCTACAGCGCCTCTTATAATCACATTGTGGTTTTGGCACATTAAACACAAAAAATTATTATTAATATATGCAGTCTTTAACAAGAGAACGCAAGAGAACTACCGCAACTTTTAATAAAGAATTAATCATTCACTAAATATCACAGTGATGACAACATATGAACCAACAATTAAGGCAGTGTCATGTCCATTTACGCTTGTGCGAATATTCGAGCACCTCGAATATTTGAACAAACATTAAAGTACTTGAACTTAGTTTTGAATAGAAATTATCGAAAATTTCAAAGCATTTGAAATGAACAAATATATATTAGTCCGCTGGTAAACCCCTGTAAACGTGGTTTCACTGCAGTAGAGGAACGCTTTGCCGTGACTGCACTTTTGCAAAAAAATTCTGCCTTACCATGGAGCCTTATTTCAAGGTTAAATGAACAAATTACGGTCAAGTCAACTTTCTTTTTCAAGTTGAAAGGCTTGTTATGCTGGCTTATATGCTATAAGGATAGTTAATTTTAAAATATTTTAATGTTTAAAAACTCATTTCTACCAAAAGTCAAATCCTGCTACTATTCAAAGTTGCTTCCACTTCCTTTGAACCAAAATGAATTACATTTGCACATGTCTTGATTCAATAAAAAAAAAATATATATATATATATATATATATATATATATATATATATATATATATATATATATATATATATATATATATATATATATATGAAAAATATGCCCATTTTTAAAATACTATGCAATATATACTATTCGAATTTAAACAAAATGACTGTTTGCTTCAAACCTGAACTTTGGTATTCACACAAGCCTAACTAATATATAGTATACTATACTGTCGCAGTATGCATAAGCCATATTGTATTTACACTATTGTGAATCGACCTATTTTATCAAAACTTGAAATACTAAGTTGGGGAGTCGACCTTGAAATGGAAACTAGTAGCACCACTTCCAGCAGGACAAATGAAGAATCGGTAAACTGTGAGTTGGTTATGACATTGCTCTGGCGCTCTGGTGCTAGCTGTCACATACGTATACTGCATTTTCTTGCATATAACCCTAACTCACAGCAATTCGCAGAAAGCTTTCGGAAAAAATGCAATCCCCACATATTGTGGCTAAGATAGCTTCTGTGCGTAGGCGTTAGGTATCGCCATGATGCCACCTTCGCTGATTGGCATTCACATTTTGTGTCTTCACATTAAAATAAACATGTTGTGGTGCTGGTTCGCAAAATGTTCCTACTTAAAATATGCAAGCTCTACTTTTTACAAGGAGAGTACAGAGAAGTGTGTGATAGGAATGGGGGTGATGAACGTATGAAGTCAGTCAACATATAGTCAGTCCAGCGACTATAAACTTATGAAATCAGCTTGCATGTTTTTAAGTGCAATTCAATGGGGACCCACCTCCGTGCCCTGAATGATCTCTCGCAAGGGGCAGCGCAGCCGCAACTCTTTGATGGCCACCACATGCACCAGCGTCTCGTCTCTGCCATCAGAAGCTGCTGCCGTGGCCTGTACCCGGCCCTGGCACGGTGGGCCCCGTGCCTGCAGCAGTCCACTCGGTGACACCGACAGGCACGGCACCTCGTCGACCATGTCGAACTTGACAGCCATGTTGATTGGGCCTCCCGACCATCCCAACTGCACATGTACACACACTTCACTTTGCAATCCGACGTTAGATGCCAATGTTACTGGAACAGAGCAAAAAAAGTAAATCAAACAATTTTTACATTAAGAATGCGAGAGTCCAACATGGTGCTTGTGCCTCTACGATCGTGGCTGTACAAACCAGTATGATAACACAACATTGTGTATCAATTAGCCAGAACGACGTCCTTACACATTGAACCGTACTTGGGAATTGCATCATCACCGTTTGTGGAGCTGCAAGCTTTTGTTGTAGTATTCCACAGCTCACCATCACGGTAAGACTCAGGCAAATACTTTGAAGGCGAATTACAGAAAAAAGGTTGTAAAAAACATCTAAGCATGTTGTTACGAGGTAGGAACACAGAAGTGTTTCTATCGGTTAGGTTGGTGATGCACTGGAGGGGCACTGCTATGTCTGGTTCTTTAGACGTCTCCTAAGGAATGAGAAAACACGGAGGCTGAATTGCGTCCGTTACGTGACTCGGTTAAAGAAAGTGGTCTCGACCGCACATCACACATTGGCGCCAGCAACAGTGCCAGAAGGAGGGGTCACTTGCTTTATCCGCTCCTCGTATTTGCGAAAGCTGGACGAGTGCTCGAAAAACAAATTTTTCCGTATCCCATTTTCAGCTTATACAGCCCTTTTTGTCTCGAATTCTGAAATATGTTTACTGAGGACTACCTAAAGATGCTGTCAAAATGTATTGCATCTGCTGACACAGCCAAAATCATTGTGTTTCAGAAAGCAGCGTTTAAAAAAAAATTATAGCTGCACAACAGCACAACAGGGCACGACCATTTTGTGCTCATCAGATAAGATAAAAGCAAATGTTCAAAGTTTGTTGCAAGGCTTCTGATTGACTAAGTCTGCAAAGTTGCTCCAGCCCATCTCGCCATTAGCCTGATCCTTTGCTTCGGGACAGCACCTGCTGCTTAAGCATAGCGAGGCTACAGCTGTCGAAAATCTCTCTACTTAGTGACGCATTCCCACTCGTTCTGCGTCAGCCATCATTTAGCAAACACTTACGCTTCTGTTTAGCAGCCATTACAAGCGGAAGCTCAACCAGATTACACCAGTACGCTGCACTCGTCGCGGACGTAACAGGCTCTCGTCTCAGACCAGCTCACGGCTAGACATTTTTCTCATCACCACTTTAGACCTTGTGACAAAAATTATTGCGGAACAAGTACTCACGATAGAGCGTGACATACGTACTTGCAGTGTGCATACACCGTAGATATGCACACTGCAACTGAGCTTACTTTGAGTAGAGGATAGACCTAACTCCACTCAAGGCGCCGTGATGTACGAGGTGAACCCGAACTTTGCAAGCAAGAACATTGCGCTAACGGACATGCAAAAGTGAAGAAGCTGCAATGTGTCTCGTCACAAGCATCGAATGGTGTCGCCCGCTGCCTCCTGGAAACAGTGGGTGGGCATTTTATGCAACTGAAGTGATAGGATGCTGCAACGGCCATGTTGAATGTTTGAGGGCTTTGCTGGAGCGAGCCACAAACTGGGAAAGCAATTCAAGCAAAGTAAGACCCCTTGATAAAGTTACTGACATCAACTAGCACATCAGCATCATTATCAAGGTTCCCGACACATTGCCATGTAATAAATGGCAATTGTTTACATTTTCACCATGAATAATTGGACTTGTTCTATGATAGTTGAAAACTATCCTCTCCATTTGTTTGCCCTTGGCAAGCCCACATGCAGAAACTACGACCATGACCCCCCTCCCCCCAAAAAAAAGTCTGCCATTTCTAGTTACTGTACCCCCGTGAAGCTACAAAAAAGAAGAAAAATAGAATAAAATAAAAGTTATGCGGATTTTCAAGAAAGAAAGCCTTGACAAAAATACATCCTGGTTAGAGATTCGAAACCACTGGAACCAGGACAAATAAATCACAAAAAAGCTGGCGACAGCCTCTTGGCCAGTGGTCAAACCCGCACCTGGTACTCAGAGCCGACAGGTATGGTCAGGTTTCGGGGCTCTAGGCGTAGTGGGGCAAAGACTTGGACGGTGGCCGGGGCACTGAGTAGCTCCTCGGGGAAGTCCTTGGCCACGAACTGCACGGTGCCAGAGCCCAGGGCCTTGCCACGGACAGCAAAACGGCGGCAGTTTCGTCCCTCCTCCAGTGGTCGCAGAGACAGGGGACCCACGGTTCGGCTGGCGAGGGCCAGTGGAGCCGAGAGCGGCTTGCCCTCCACGTCCTCCAGGTACACCGTGACATCCACTTCTGCGCCGACTTGCACGTGGGGAGAGGACAGCGCGAGCCGCAGCTGGGCGGGCCACACGACAGACACTTGTAACGGCAACGCAGGGGCACGGGGCAGGCAGAGGTCACGCAGGTGAACCTCGACCTGTCCTTCTCTCAGTCCATGCAACAGAATCTTCCTCGGCAATAGTGTCAGTCCTGCGGGAGCGTCGCCATCCACGCTGTCTAAAGCAAAGTGGCCCGAGCCGTTCAGTATGCTCACGTTCACCTGCAGATGCAAGACGGAAACATTAACACCACAATTTTCACGCAACAGGGTGTGTGTTTCTCAATAATAATTGTTGGGGTTCTAAATCACAAAAACACTATAAAATTATGAGAGTGCATGAAGTGCTCTGGAAGTGAGCCTTTTTCACGTCCGAACAACATCTCTAGAGGATATCGCCGAAATTAAAACTGGGGTCAGTGGCCTCACAAGTTGTTTGTCGTGCGTCAGTAAACAATCTCAGGGGCCCGGTTTTCCTCGTGATAATTCACAAATGTCGCCACCCAATTACACAAAAAAAAACACGGTGTGTGTGACGTCACTGCCGCTGCGCATGTGCAAACTAGCCTCTTCACTGGGCCTCTCCACCAGCCAACCTCGGCTACGACACTCTCACGGCGACATAACCGGGTGCTTGCCTGAGAATTTCGCTCCAGTGATGATATTTGACCGATTATTCCAAAGGGCTTAGAAGATGCCAAGGTCAAGTTTCTTGTGACCTCGCAGCTGAGTTGAAATACAAAAATCAGCTCTCAGACCTAAAAGTTTGTCAAGGCAATAAGCCTCCTCAACGCATATCCAGAAGCATGTGGCCAGTTTGTTCTCTATCATTGCTAACCTTAAATCAACCATGTCAAGTGGCCCACCTTCAGCCTGTCACCACTGTGACATTCACCTACGACAGGAGTTGCAGAAAGCTATCTCCTACGGGTGTTCCAGCTCCAGCAGCCCGTCTCTGCCCACTAGGGTCTTCCCTCTCTTCAACGATTCTGCATGTGTTTCTCAGAGTAGTACATCAAAGTTAGGACCGCCGAAGGAACTGAAACCACTCACCTGATGAGACGGGTGTGCAAGCACTCGTACGCTTCCACTCGACAGACGGGCAGCTTCCACCAGTTCCAGCTGCAACGAGCCGCTCACTGTCTGCACCTGTGCGAATGGCGAAGAAGCACTGTAAGACGCTGCAACGCCTTTTGACACGTGTAACCACAGTATTAATACCGTGTGCGAGTGGTTTGTCATGTTTATGTTGAAGGCCAGCCCTGTTGATATGGGACTCCCAATAATACATAGACTTTTGATTTCTGCGAACATCCTTGTGTAAGTCGCATAAAATGCTTCGCATGCTTCAGGCACCCAGTGCCATAAGCGATGTGTTCATGTTAATGAAGTGCCGCATGGACAAAGGCCAGCCTGATTTTTTCCAAAACAAAACAAAACAACATGGCAGTCGCCCAGCGAAATTGCTGTCAACCGATACAACGGTCGCAAGGTCAAGTTGCAATGTTCAGATAATTCCCTGACGACAAGAAGCAATGCCTATTGCCCACGTGAAAGTGCCCCAAAAAAGCTTTCATTACAGAACTACCATAGTGCAGTGGCAAATCAACGAGTATGAAAATACTGCCACAACAACACCTGCACGCCATGAGCCATGAATAAAGTGTCTTGAAGCTTATTAGTGTCATTTGAACTGGGCTTGTAGTTTGCATCAAGGCTTGCAAAATTGCCATATTGATTGCCGCACATGTGCTACAAACTGCGCTTATGAGCATGAATTAGGTAGTTCAAATGCACCGTGTTGTCTGTCACAATCGATCTGCATATCGCTGGAGTTTCATGATGCACAGAAAATTACAAGTCTTTAGTGCTGCTACAACATGGGTATCTTGCTACCTAATCTAATGTGTGGATATAGCGTGCGATGGCTTTGTTAAATGCAAAATGCAATGCGAGCTTCCTCGCCTAGGCAAACTAGGTGCTAACGAGGGTAACATGGGAGCTGGTCACACTTAATGTACGAGTTCACAGAATCCTTACGTGCCCTTACCAGAACCTTGGGTTTCACAGAATACAGTTTGAGAACCTGTGTTCAGGTATTTCGCATTTAATGAAATTTGCCCGCAAGGCTGGGACTTGGTCTCTCAATCGTCGGGTTATCAGTCAAGCGTCATGACCACTAGACCACTATGGCAGGGTCATCTGGCACTGAAAATCCCTTAGCTTCTATCATTGCTTCATAGTTCACGTGCACATAAGGATGCCAGCTACATCACGGTGCCAAGGTCCAGATTACATAGGTACATTAAGAATAAACAAGTACCAACCAGTCTAGATTAGTCCTACAAGACAACGTAAGTGTACCACGGATTACCATGACAACGCACCTTGTATTGGTGCAAACCCGCCTGTTGAAGCACTTTCGCACTGAAGCCAAGCACCGTTGCAGTAACTGTGAGCAGTCCAGTCTTTCCTTGCGTCTGCAGAACTTGAAAGTCTAGGCAACCAGCAACACAAATATGAGAACTCAGGCTATGAACATGGCTAACATTTAGAAGAGAAATAAAGCTATCTTTAAAAAATAATCAGTTGCAATTTTTGAATTTTTAGAATCAGAAAAAGAAAAGCCCACTGTCTGCAGTAGCATAGTATAGTGAAGTAAACTTGCCAAATCTTGCTGTGTTCTTGCCATTTACATATCATTATAAAGAAGCAAGTAGCTTCTATACAACCTCAGCAATATGCTGAAGTAATCATCATATATCTAATTATCCTAGAAACACTCGTGTGCACTCGTACGATGTCGAGCAATAGCTGATAACTCAATCACTGCATTAAGATATGCTCCCAACTTTTTGTGAAACTTTTTTTAGATTTCTAAACAGATTGCTTTGTGTCTGCCTTAAAAAGAGTTCTTTGAAAAGACACTAAGCACATTTGGCAAAGAAAAATGAACTTCATCACAATGTATTTACTTTATTAATTGTTGAAATTTAACATCCCAAAACCACCATATGATTATGAGAGACGCCGTAGTGGAGGGCTCCGAAAATTTTGACCACCTGGGTTTCTTTAATGTGCGCCTAAATCCAAGTTAACGGGCCTCAACGATTTTCGCCTCCATCGAAAGTGCGGCCACCGTGGCCAGGATTCGATCCCGCGACCTGCGAGTCAGTAGCCGAGTGCCTTAGCCACTAGATCATGGTGGCAGGGCACGATTAAATTACTGAAGTTAAACTAATTACTGTATTTGCTCGATTCTACCGCGCCCTCGATTGTAACACGCACCCGATTTCCACTGCGAAAAAAAAAAAAAAAAAAACTTAAGACATCGATTGCAATGCGCACCCATTTTTCTCGCTGGCCCGCACGATCACACCACTCGAAAAAACGACTCCTTTCGGGAGCGTCTTCCATTTAAATATGAGGTACGGGCGAAGCTTGTGCCCATCTGACGTGTAACAGAGCATTGCCGTCACTGTAGTTTTACCGTGGACCGATGTTAGCACGCGAACTTGCTTCGCCCCCTTCTTCTCGATGGTTGTGGTGCCAGGCATGTCGAAGTAAAGAGGCGTCTGATCGGCATTTCCGATTTGCCCAAGCAGGTAGCTGTTGTTGCGCCGCAAGTTTAGGACGAACCTCTGAAAACTGTGAAGCTTTTCATCGTACTCCTCCGCAAAACTTTTCGCATATGCATGTTCCCCTTCAAAGGGAAAAGCCTTTCCTCTTCATAAAGTTAATTATCCAGCCCCTGCTCGCTTTAAACTGGCTCCGCATTAGACCTTTTTCTAAGACTAATTGCATAGCCCGCACTTGGAGCAGTTCTGTCGTCACGGGCCGCTGTGCCGCTCGCTGCTCAAGCACATACTCGCCGAGAAGCTCTTTAATTTGCGGAAACCGACCCTGCTGTGGTCCACTGAAGCCTTTGCGTGAAGCTTTGCTGTCGACAATCTTCTGCTTTTGTTTCCGCCGGTCCCGCACGCACATTTCGGGAACTCCGAACGACCGCGATGCGGCCCGATTTTTGTCCGTTTCTGCACACGCGATGACTTTTCTTTTAAAAGCGGCATCGTGGTGCACTCAAGTTTTTGGAGTCTGCCCTTCCACGCCGTCGATGCTAACGCACTACTAGATGACAAACTCCTCAGCAAACGTACGAAGTGCCGCACATGGGAAACACATAGGCACAAATGGCCGACGCGCCATGCCGACGCACGTAGGGGGCGGCATTTTTGGATTTGCCGATGGCAATAGATTGACCGTAATTTTTTTGTTCGTACTCGATTCTAACGCGCATGCGATTTATGAACTCGCTTAACCGGAAAAAAGGTGCGCGTTAGATTCGAGTAACTATGGTATGTCCATCAGGTGAACAGTGCCGATTCTGTGATAGAACACAAAAGTGACTTGGCAGCAATGTGGCTTTACATGCACGCTGTGCAATGAACTGGAATCTTGGCGCTGCCATTAATATTGAGTTCGATACAGGCGAAAAACCAAGAAGTGCGTTATTTCAGGAGTTTTCATTTCAGCCAAAACTTTATAGCATCAGAAGTTTTTTGTGGTTTTCAATTATCTTGTTGATTGCATAGATTAACGTTCCAGAAAGAAGCACGGGAAGATTCACCAAAAAGCATTGGTTTGTTCAAAAGGTGTCACTTTTTCCTTGGCAAAAAAAAAAAATGAAAATGTCCCCAAGTAAACAGAAAGGAAGGTTTCCAAACGCGTTACATGCATCAGTGGGACGTTCTCGGACGCAAAAGGCCACCAGGCTCATAGCTTGGACCTTCCTTGACAGCCACAAGTTCAACAAAGCTTGTTGTTGGGCTAGTTGGCAATTCATCGTATTGTAAGATATTTAGCGCAACTTTGTACTCGCACCCAAACACTCCTACGTCTGCTCACTCTTACAGCTGAGAAACACACACCACACACAGCACTATGTGTTTCTCAGGTGGGAGAGTGTATGAATGTATGAGTGTTTGCAGGAGTACAAAGTTGCGCTAAATATCTTACATTAGGCGAAAAGTTCACTGTGAGTGTTTAGCGGCTTTTAGATGGTTTTTTTTTTTTCCCACCAGCCGTCAACTAGTGGCTTCAAGAGAGTTCAGACCAAACTCAGGAAAGCTTCTGTAATGTAGCAGCCACGATTGACACCAGCCTGCCTCGAGATGTCCAGTGCACCAGTGTTTCCATCGTTAAACTGACATACACAAATATTTTAGTTCAGACAAAACAGAGTGCAGGCTCGCATAGAGATCTTTGGAAAAAGGTGCCAGAGCATCCCATAGAAGCATTCATTTGAGCTTTGGGTTTTTCCACACATTTTGTCAAACCTTATTGTCTGAACAAGGTGCAGCACAAAATTATGACCAATGGTGGCAGCAAAAAACAAAGGCATAAAATAGTCATAAAATCGCAATAGAATCGCTCTGTGATAACGCTTCAGTTTATGCTGTGATAACATGTTGCAGACCACACTGAAGACATTGACGTTAAAGGGATACTAATGAGGAAAAACTTTTTTCACGTGTTAGTAAAGAACAATTTCACAATCCCGAATACACCACTCTTACCGCCATCAACAACGCTTTGCAAGCGTAAAAACGCACGAAAAAAAAAATGCGGGTTGGCAACGCCACTTTGAGATTCCCGCACTAAACGTTGCGACGTAAGAAATTTCGAAGACGTCTACTGTGTCTACGTAGTTTCCAATTAATAAAAATGTAGTACATTGTAATCTGTAGGTGCCATAGAGTCAGCCAACGAAGTTTCAGAAAGTTTTATCGAGTAAATGCCACGAAAGTACCGAAAGTACGATTCGAAATTTCTTGCATCACGCGCGGAGCTTTCGGCGCGAAATTTGAAAATGAAACTTCAACCTTGATTTTCTCCACTAATAATGAACTCATGATAAAGTAACATAAGACGTCAGAGTTCTCAGAGTGCAGTATGCTAATTTAAACCAAGTCATTGTCCCTCTTTAGTGTCCCTTTAGGCACAGTTTTCAAAGACATTCCCTCAACGTCGTGAGCAGACCCACCTCGAATGACTTGACGGTAACCGGCCGAGCTGTCCACATGGCTCATCACGTCCCACTCATTTGCCAGCTTGGCGAGGGTGGAGTCCGACAGTTCCCACAGCACGTCGAGGGACGACGTATTGGCTAGCTGCCGGCCCTCGGCATCCCGCACAACCAGCTCCACCTCTAGGGGACCACCACTGCTTGGCACCTGTTAAAACACGAAGACAAGAAGAAGTGTAAGTTGACTGAAACAACCAAGAAAGCATAAAGAGTCCATCTTATAATGGTCATAATGGTCTCATTTGCTTTGATGGTGACAAGTCACCTAGCCTATTCATTATAAGAAGTCTAAGCTCCATCCAATAAAGTAAAGCGTTCTGACTATCTTTTGTTTTTCCCACAAGCTTCTGCTTTGTTGCAAGAGGATTCAGCCAGGTTCACATCGTGAAAAGTGTTGGAACACAAAGCTGTCAGTGCGCGAATTTATGTTAGGGCAGGCCAAGACAGCTTAGTCTCATTTGGAGAAAGAGTGAGCGAATATTCAAAATTTCGGACATTTTTCCAATAGTGCTAGCTATTTGATTTTATTTGCACCGGAATTTCACTATTCGAACTGTTCGACCTTCCCGAAGACAAATACAGCCAACATTCAATTGGCAGTGGGCCCCCTCAAATTTTCAACAGGCTGCGCCCCATTGCACTATGGTGTTACCATGCCTCTGAGACTCACAAACATGACTTAGAAAAGCTCCGCTGTTAAAATAAAATTGGCGAAGCTTACACAAAGCCGCAAAAGGCTTTGAAACAGTGAGAAACTCAGTAATTCGGGAGACTAATCTGGTTGCTTCTAGATCTTAGCTAAGTGATGTGGGTCATTTTAGGTGATTGCTAGGCTTGAGCTAGGTGATGCTAGGTTCTGTCTACATAGATTCTCAGCACAGAGAGGCTCACACGACACTCGTCTCCAAACCTCGGTGACAGAAAGTCAAGCTGAGACTGAGCATTTTATTTCTCACAGATCTACGGGCAAGTGGTTGTTGGCATAGGCTTTTCGTCACATCGCAACCTTCTCACAGCCGCAGTCGCCTTTTCAGTGAGCTAGTATTCTCTTGTAGTACGTACACTGGGTGCACAGCTCAACGCTGTTGCTTCACTGCCATTTAATGAGCCGATTGTTGCCTTCTTCCTTTTTAGCGAACTGGTGAGATTTACCCAATTTCTGTGGCAGATCGATTGTGTTAACTCTTGACTTTTTGTATTTTTCAGTGGACCAGTAGAGGGCAGTGGAATTCACCTAATTTACATGGCACATACCCATTGACAAAAGTTTTTGGTTTTTCTGACAAGGAACAACTAGCAAAACAGCTTCGCGGTTAAAGCTGCAACTGCCATCGACCACACCGCCGCTGCTCCAAATGCTGCTGATGTTACTGTCACAGTCATCACCACAACCATCATTACTAACACAACCACAAGCATCGAGCTGAGCCAACCAGAGTGACCGACTGAACCCTCTGACATTGTCACGTGGTGCACGTTTTCTTGTGGTGCGCTTTTATCAGCACCTCTGTTTCTGCAGATGTTTCAGCTTGAACGGAATATTATTCACGGCATTTGCATGCATTGCGTTTGCCAATTATACACACTTGCTAGGTGTTGGAACACGTCTTGCCTGGATGATATAAACCTAAAAATATTATGTGCGACTTGACACCTCAAAAACCATGATATGATTATGAGTAGGCCAGTACCAATAGTGTATTTGAAGTTTGAAGTGAATTCGAAGTGAATAGACATTTTGGTCAAATAATTTTGAATCGAATTCGAACAGTGCATATCACGTATTTGTGATGGGCATATTAGTACCACGTGCAATGCTTTTTTTTTTTTTTTTTTGAAACAGGCCATTTAAAAATTCTATTCTTTTGGCTCAAAGAAGTGGAAACAACTTTGAATAGTAGTAGGATTTGACTTTTGGTACAATGCAAGTGACAACCTGTAAAATATGTTATGCTTTAAAGTTTACCAAACTTGGAGCATATAAGCTGGCAAAAGGTTTTGTTTTTTAAAAAATTATCAATAGATGCGAGGGCAATATGTTCATTTAACCTTAAAGTGGGGCTTTGCAGCAGTGCAGGTTTTTCCAAAATAGGTGTTTTCATGGTTTAGCACTCCTCTACTGCAATGAAACCACTTTTACAAAAAAGTTAAAGGGACACTAAAGTCAAATAACAATTCACGTCAGAGTGAAAGCTCAATTTATGACATATAAAACAACAATACCATCAACAGCCCCCTCCAGAGAAATTAAGGTAAATGCACCAGAACACAAGTGCCACAGTAGGACATTTTCAAAATGATCCCGATGACATCAGACGGACCGCCTACAATTAATCACTAGTAATCGATGTAACTGCACTAAATAAAGAGCCTTCCGTGCATCAACAGATGCAATAAAATGCTGATTTTCTGTTTCTGTTTGATTCATGCAAAAAAGAACCGCCGGACGTTACTATGGAGAATGGCGCAAGTGGTTCAAAAATTCAATTTTCGCATGGTTACATGGGACAGGTGGTGCGATCCAGCGGGGTGCAGTTGAAACAAAAGCGTCTGCAATCTAAAAGCCAATTGCGGGAAATTGATCAATGGACGTTGTTGCTGCTGTGGCTCCCGCTGATTTCAGTCTGCTGCTACTAGCGCAGTAAAGCCGGGCAACATTGTGCACGGCAACAGTGATGTGAGACGGGCCACTCGTTCCGCTTCTTGAGGCGGGTAATTAGAAGCGCGCTAACCCGATGCGGAGCACTAAACATGATTTTTTTCAAAACAGGCTCTTCCTTGGCACCAAAGTAACACTACGAGGTTTCTGGACCTCCATTTCAACAATCAACGTCGACTTAATAGTTGGCTATAGTGTCCCTTTAAATACTAACATGTACATTAAAAAAAATGCTTTCATGGCATAGCATCCCTCTGCTACAGTGAAACCCCATCTACAGGAAGTTGCATGTGGACTAATGTATAGTTTTATCCATTCCTTTCGAATACATCGACATTTTCAAGAAATTAAATTCGAACAAAGATGAATTCAAATACAGTAATATTCATTCGAATATTCTAAGCATTCTACTACTTTGCACAAGCCTAATTATGAGAAATGCCGTAGCGGAGGGCTCCAAAAATTTTGACCATTTTGTGTTCTTTAACGTGCACTGGTTATACAGTCGAGCCCACATATAACGACCCCACTTAAAATGAACTTTCGCTTAAAACGAACAATATTTGTGTGACCGTGAAAATATACATTGTTTCAATGACACAAAATCACACTTACAACGAACGTCTCCGAGCACCGCCGATCGGTTACAGCGAACGGAGTCGGCGCTCTGGTGACTTCCCGGGAGACCACTTTTGACCACAGATGAGGCATCGGCGAGGTGCCCATAAATTCTTATTGTTAAATGCCAACCCTGCCTACGCGCCCCGTTAGTTCCCTAGTTGCCGCTCTCCCCGATCGCTCTGTTAAGTACCCTTCCGTCTTTTGTTGCCCCGCTACTCTGAGGCACCCCACATCGCCAGACGAGGCCAGTGTTTTCACACTGCCACCAATCTTTCAAAGACGGGTCGGTTATCTCCCCTGTTTTTGATCGCTGGTACTGTCGTTACCGTCGCCAGCCTGGAGTGACCAGACCATTTGCCAACATCGTCTGTATCCGATCGTCTGCGTCTTGTCTTATTGTATCGTTCTAGAGCACGCGCGTACGCTACCCCGCCCACTCTGATCATTCACGATTCTTTTCGTGTTTAGGACCTGTTCTCGCTCACTTCACACTACGCCTAGCATGCCCTCTGCACGCATGTGGAAGCGTAAAAACGGCCATTAATTTGCGCGAAACGAATCGCAAAATATCGAAGTCGGTGAGGCCACGCAAGCCCGCTGGCGCAACAAAACGATTCTTTGGCCACGACCGCCGATTCTTTGAACACCGCCACACGCACTGATCCAGGCGGCCGTGCTTAGACCTTTGTGCGTGCCAACTATGCGCGAGTTGCACGTTTTGCGGACCTTTCAAGCAAGCTGCCGGACCTGCCTCCTTCCCGTGTTTTGGTTTTCAAGGTCACCTCCCGGCCGCATCCTCCCCTCTCTTCACTCTATCACAACTCCTTGCCCTTCTCTCGCAAATCGGCTTTCCTCTCTTGACACAACTCCTTCGCCTGTCTCCACTGCTCAGCGACGCCTGCCACGTTGACTCGAATTCAGAAGTTTTGTTTTTTGACTAGAAACGGGCCCAGAGCTGTACCACGCATTCTTGCATGTGTGTTGCATGTGCACGTCTTGCTCGCTCTCGGTGTGCGTGTCTCAGGATGGCAGACAAGAGGCCTTGCATGCTTTTTTCGTTCCGCTCAACAAAACGTCGTAAGTGTGACCGCTTGGCTTGGGCGTAAACCGCGCATCAGGTGCCACATTGCGCAGCGCGCTTGCTCATAGCTGTTGACCACCTGGCAGCCAACTTGCCGCTTCGGGTGTCCCGGTATTCAGCTGTGGAGATAAATACTTCATGGGCTGCGGTGACACCTACATGCGCGCGAAACTGTTTTCGGGAAGCCGACTTCGTCGACGTCGAGCCCGATGCCAAGCCTGAAGCTTCCGAACAGGACCACTCCGGTGGTGACTTGTGGCAGCGCGTCGTCGACTCTGACCGGGCAGAGCAGGTGGGACATCTGTTGCGATGGTTTAATTACAGCCGATGATATTGCCGACACCGCGGAACCGTGCACGGATTAGGGCATTGTGAATTAAGTATGCGGCAAGGGCAATTTGGAGGAATCGGATTGTGAGACCGACGAGACTTTGGAGCCAGTGCCTCATGCAGCTTATGCCACGGGCCTCAGCGAAGAGCACGCTGCCGTTTGGAATAAACTCGAGACCGCCCTTATCGCTTCTGCTTTTTGGAACACATGCATCACGAACTTTTTTGGCCAAAAAATTTTGTGTTTACACTCGCAACTTCTTTAAAAGCTGTGTTTCATTTACTACGAACTTTGGGATACAGCAAACGGATTCCGCGTCAGGCTCAGGCTCATTATAAATGGGCTCAACTGTATAAACCTGTTAAGTCGAATGTTCCGTTCTTAACCAATTGATAGATTTGTAATTGAATAGAGCAATATGCCACAGTAATGGCATGGTATGACAAAGATGTTCATGAGGGACTTCCAAACACATAAAACCCGAAATATGGCGAGCCAAGAAAAATACAATTTGTATGGAACTGCTCTGAGAGCAAGGCGAGAACATCTGCCTGCCACTGATGGCACCTCCCGACACACTCGCCTTATTTTCAGGACATGACGCCGACGAGCTTAGCCGAAGCTCCACAGATGCCGGTAAGGAACATGCAAACCTGCAGCAAACACAGATAAAAAGAACATGTCAGCGTCGCAACTGATAAGATAGATGAAATACAATGGAACTGCGACTTTGAAGAATGGCATCAAATGACTCATAAAGAGCAAAGCTACGAGTGAGCTCTCGCCTGATAGAAGCACGGCTAGTGGCTGGGCTGGGCAAAGTGGCCGAGGCATTGTTGCCGACAGAGAGTTCCAGGTCCTGTGTCAGTAAGAAGAAAAAACGTTCACGGGACAAAAAGCATAAGCACACATCCCAACTTGTTACAAGCGTAAAAAACCGAGAGCTTGCATGTTCAATAGTATTCTGGGTAGAATATTCTGTACAATAGTATTCTGCAGAATACCACTACAAGTGGCCTCTTCGATAACTCTTATGTCCTATTTGCAAAACCACGGAACACTCCATCAAGTCACCATCACGGCATCAGCGTCTACGACTACACCTGTAGTGTTTATCGCTGCCTTTTCTTCGCGAATGAGACACTCATGACATCAAGAGCATCACTTTGCCACTATTTAGACAAATCTAGCAAGAAAATGTAGTCTCACGATAGTTACTGGTGTTGTGACAGCGACGTGATGGATCATATGACAGGGGTGTTCGGCATGTTATAGGTTGCCCTAAAAGGGACGGCTGACCTTTGATCCAAGATGGCAGTGCTGTGGTGCCGAGACAAAGATGGGTACAGTTAACGTGTGTGTCACCCCATCACACACGCAGAAAAAAGAACACTGAATGTTTTGTCCGGACCTTGTAGAGTGTCTTACGAATACATCGTATAGACTAGCAAGAATGAGCCCAAACTACACTCCTCTGTGAAGAGTTCGGTACCCCAAGTTCTCCAGTAATGCCAGTTATTTCTAACCTTCACTATTTACGGTCGACGTTCAAGCTGTCATCTGTGCAAAGACTGGCAGGAAACAATGACTACCACTGGACGTTTTTTTTTATTTTCTCTTTACATTCTGTTTGCACGGTTTATAGGCCATTGCTAATCTGCATTTACCTGCATTGCCATTTTACAGTGCCACAGTTTACTCACCGTCTCGCCCAGTCCCTCACACAGCACTCTGAACACATGTAGGTCCTCTGCGTAGCAAAGAAAATTGTGATGCATGGCAACTTTCCTTGTACCAACGCTAGGCTTAACAGATTAGTTCACCACGTCGACATTTCAGTTAGAGGAATTAATTTTGTAGGATTTTGCAAATATGTATTCGATTGCTTTGAATACTCAAGCAAATATTACTGTATTCAAAATTATTAGAAATCTTGAATTACTTGAAATGAACAAACAGGTGTACATTAGTCCACATGTGATCTATTTGTAAATATGGTTTCACTGCGGTGGAGGGGTGTTAAATCGTCAAAACACCTTTCCAGGAGAAACCTGCACTGCCACAAAGTTCCACTTTAAGGTTAAATAATCATATTACCCTCACATCGATTCATTTTTCAAGTTTAAAAACTTGTTATACCCAGCTTATATGCTCAAGGTAGAGTAAATTTTACAATCTAACATGTTTTACAGGTTATCACTCGCATTTTACAGAAATTTAAATCCTGCTACTAATCAATGTTGTTTCCACTGCTTTCGAATAAAAAATAATGGCATTTGCACAGGCCTTGTTTAAATATGTTTTAAATATTGTGCAGGTTAGTTTGGTCATGAAAAATATGCCCATTTTTCTTTACAATAAGTGATATATACTAGTATATGAATTCGATTCGAAATTATTAAAACAAAGTCATTATTCGCTACGAACATAAAATTCACGATTCGCACAAGCATAGAATTAAGTATTCACATGAAAGCATTCTCTGGCTTCACTGTCTATCACTCTGTGGAAATGTAACCAACAAACCAAACCGACTTACTCTTCATATGGAAGGGATCCACAATGCGCACGATGGTCACTGGCTTGGCAACCCTTGGCAACACTGCATAATAACAGGGTGGTGCAAGTGTGAACGAAGACCGTGCATTAAATAACAGTGCACATCTACGCTACATATCCGAGTGGTTATGAGAAAAGGGGAATTCAAGGGCTTGTCTTTTCTTTATTAGACACAACCTTAATGAGAACCAACTAACAATGAAGCCAAAGAAAGCACTGGGGAAGGTACGACATAGTAAAATTGCAAAATGCAACATATTTTACAGAGTGTCACATGCATTCTACCGAGAGCCAGATCCTGCCACTATTCAAAGTTGCTTCCACATACTTTGTACCAAAAAGAATGGCGGTTGCACATGCCCTGTGTGAATGAAAAAATAAAAATAAAAATATTGTACAGTTAGTGGCGTCATGACAAATATGCTCAATTTCTTTTTTATGATATTTGATACACACTATTCGAATTCAATACAACCAAATCACTGCTCCCATCGAATTTGCTTACAACCTTAAATTTACTACTCACATACTATATTTATTCCAATCTAGGTCGATAGTTTTTTTTTTTTTTCCAGATTTCTTTGCATCAAACTTTAGGGTCAGCTTAGATTCGAGGTTATTGAAAAATGCACCTTTCTTTATGGAGAAAATTAGTGCACAACTACCGCCACCTAGATGGTATTGTAGCAGTTAGTGCTGCACTGGTGATATGTACAGCTGAGACCATTTATAATGTCACCGCTTACGGTGCAGGAGCGGCTATGTGTTTTTTTTTTTTCTGACTCTCATTTACCCTTCCATAGAGCTAAATGTAGTACATACCGCTTATTGTACAGCCCCCCACCTCCCCTTCCCCCAGATGAAAGACCGGTTAGCACGCAGCTGCTGGAAAATTCTCAGAGAAGCACGAGAAGCGGCGACGGAGCATATGCGCGCTTCTTTCCGAAGGCATGCCCGCTGAAGAGAGAGCAACGATGACATTACAAAGCAGAGGGGACGCAGAAAGAACGAACAAGAAGGGAAAGGGGCAGAAGCACAATGCAGGCACATGGTGTGAGGACGGGGAGAGGTTAAAGTGTTTGACTCTTTGCTTATGTCACCTATGATGTAAGCTTTGCTTCAAACGATAGTCCTCATCCTCATCAACTGTGCGTTAACACTGCTTTGTTGCTTCAGTTTTCTGAAGAGAAAATAATAATTGCATCATCGTAGAACGCAAATATCAAGCATGCGACTTCGATTTCCCTCGCGAGTCATCGTACTGAAAGCCGCAGTTGGGCTTTCACCCTGGCGACCAACACGCGAATTTACCCGCTTGGAAGACTTCTTTCATTACAGTTGCTGCGCTGTTCCCCTGAATTTGAACCAAAACTGTTTCACCCGTACTGCTCTCCGCGCCTGCAGTTTAGCTCGTGAGTGCTACCTCTTCTTGCGACGGCACGCCAAGTTGCAACCCGCACGATAGGATTAACAGGCGCTGAATGATGCCTCGTCGGTAGTGGCTGCGAGATATCAAGGTCGCATTTTGGTACCAAGTCAACAAAACGCTTTACTTGTTGTATTTAGAAAGGATGACTTACATCTTGAAACAAAATGAAGGTGCATGTGCACAACAGTGGTAGTTCGTGGTTGTCACTGTTTTGACATCGCGCACACACCTGGAAAATCAAAAGCGTGCGTACCACATATAGTTTCTGCACCACGTGGCACCGCGGCGAAGTCCCTTATAAGTGAGGAGGCAGGAAAAGCCAGTTGACCACCTACCGCTACAGCGCATTTTTTTTTTCCAGACTGCCGGCACTGCAGGTCTATGGACGTTCATTGGAAATTGAAACAAATGCAAATTTCCACTCCAGTCGCGCAATTGTTAGAATCGCGCGGCTGCCTGGCGGTCAAGTTATGGACTTGTGCAGTTTTTTAAAAATGTTTTGGTTATAGAGACGTACCATTTAGAAAGCGGATATTCACAGCTCCGACAACTTATAAGTGGGATATGATGTACCTGCATAACAGCAATGCGCATAGTAATATACACCTCCATAGCAGCATGTTCCCTTTCATTTGACGAGGCACATCACAATGCGTGGTCACGCAACGTGCTGTCCGCATAATCTAGAGTTGTTCTGTCACCTGCCGACTTGTTGTGCATATTTGCTATAAACAACAGGTTGGGTGGAGGTCCAAGTGCGGTTTGACAGTCACAGCCACTCACATTGCACGCGGTGGCCGGAAGGTAGCATGGGCCAGGGCCGGGGACCCCCTTCAAAGGCCACCTCTTTCAGTGAACCATAGGCCACTGCAACACTCTTTGCTGGGTGCACAGCCTGCAAAAAAACAGACAGTGAGTCATGTGCAAACAGTGAAGCTAAAGACTGACTGCCAATGTCAATGAGACGTTAGGATACTGAGACATTTATTTAAAAAGGAGTTCATCGCAGGCGTGACCCTTCTTCTAAGGCTCTACAGGCTATATGTAGTGGCTCAGTGGGCTTTTTTAAATGGTAGACAGACGGTGGCCTGCCAAGGCTGCCTAAAACAGGCATCTTTCAACAGGTAATGTCACTGCCTCTAGTGCCAATCCCTGTTCCAGGATTTTTCGAGTCAAGCTTTTATAACAGATTTTTGTGTCGTAAGTGCTTAAATACTGCGCTGCTATGGAGATTTAGTTAATGCAGCTAAGGAATGGAAATTTGGGCAAAACGCAGGCAGGGGTGTGTGAGTATTCAAAATATCGAATAAGGTTCGAATAGTATTTGCTACTCGATTCGATTTGAGCTGGAATTTTACCATCTGAACTACTCAATTTTCCCGAAAACAAGTACAGTCAATGTTCAATTGACAATGACGCCTTCCTTCACTACGCTTCAATGTTTGTTTTTTCACTTGGAACTATTCCAAAGATGTTATATTCGATTCGCACCACACATTTTGCTGTTTGCACAGCTCTAACGAGTACCACATTAGGCAATTACGTCTTTGATAGCACTAACCTGCAAGGACTCGTAGCATCCGAGCAGCACGGTCGACTGCAGCGTGCCGTGATTCAGCTGCAGGCGCGCATGCCCAGCCGCCAGGCATTGCACGCGAACACTCGTGCAGCCACGTCCTACAGGTGGACCTCCTCCAACCATCTCTGTGCGAACCAAGCAGCACAACAGTCAGTTTCTGAGGAGAAAGACTTCATAAAACAACATCAGGAAGCAGTCCATGGAAGCACAGGGTTTTCTAAAATTAACTAGAGGGGACTCTGGCACTTCGATTGTTCAGCGACCATGGGAATGATGGGTACCTAGTACACTGATTTGCCTAGTCTTCATACTTGCGGACAGTGAATCGTACTTGCAGCTTTGTTTATTACTGAGTTTTGGTTTTGTTTCGAAAGAAGAAATAAAGCCTTTTGAACTTTTTGACCCAGTTCAAAAAGGTAAGCCTAAAAGAATAAGGTGATGAAGTGCCCCTGCTGAACATTTGCTGATTTTTGTTTTGTGAAAAAACAGCTCCAAGCCACACGAACACACAGGGAGCCAGAAGTACGAAGATTAGACAAACCCGTGCACTACCCATCATTTCCATGCTCGCTAAAGCGCCGTGCTTTGCAGCTCCCACAGACACTAACGCCAGAGTTCCCTCTAGTGTATACTAGGAAGCTCTATGCACGAAAGTAAAGCAGTGGAACTGACACATAAATAATTGCTGGAAGTTTCTGAGAATTCCGTAATGAAATCGGTGGTTCCAGCATTCCATTTTTGCCATCATCGGCCATCTTCAGGAGTCTGAGTATTTCAATATCAGAACCGGAGCTAGATGGCTGGCCTCCGACTGCCGGAAAATCAAGAGCCCCGCTACATTTCTTGAGAAACGTTTCTTGCTCTTGCACGTTAAAATGGCTTGTCAGCCTCAACTTCTACTGGATTCAGATCATATGCTTTGCCGGATACAGTTAAACCTGGATAAAACGAAATTGACAAATTCCAGAAAAAATTCATTATGAAGAGGATTCCGTGATATGCAGCTTCAGTATGAAAATTAAAAAATAGACACACAAATTAGAAAGGAGAACTAAGGGTAGAGGTAACCCAAAAGATTTTTCACCCCCAAACTTATTTGCATTCAAAAATGCATTATTCTTGCAATAGCAATTATCTGGACACAATCAACAGGTTCTTGGCGTCGCCAACCAACGGGTTCTTGGCGTCACCGCCATAATACATAATGAATCCAATAACAAATCGCCGCCATAATCCGCAACAAGCCCACGCGCATTGTAACTTTATGAGCGGGTAAAAGGGCACAAGTGCTATTGAAGCAGTATTGAAATGAGCCGGCCTTTCTCTATCATCTGGAAGGCCCATACGATAAAATCCCCCCCTCGTGTTAGAACTGCCAATGAGTGCTCAAACGCAAAGAAAACCGTTTGTCTGGAATGAGCATGAAAATACGTGTAGGGGGGTTTCTCGAGTAGCAACAGTGAACTTTGATTTTAAGGGTGCTGTGGCGATTGCTAACGCACGTGCTATCACGGCAAGCATCAGTGCACCTTCAACACGAAGAGACTGTGTGAAAAGAGCACTTCTTTCTGGAGCGGCCTTATTTGGTTACACCAACATTTTGTAGGAGTTCCACGATATCAGATCAGCAAGACTTAATTGCCAGCCTTACTTCGTAAAACCTTACAATTTCGCTATTGCATTCATTGCATTGCATTCAACGTGCCGTTGTGCTGTTGCCAGCGCTATTGGTGAAAGCTACAGTTTTGCGAACTTGCGACGCAGCGCAAGATAGAAACACATAATGAGCCAACCTCTAAAGATCCGTCATTGTCACTGTGGTGTCGAAAGGTTTCCATCACCATCTAATGTGGCACCCCTTTGGTGGTGACGGCACGCTTGTGCGCATTTAAAAAAAAAAAGCAAAGCTGAACATCCACGCGCAGTGAAACCACCCACACGCGTACTGTGTCGAAAACGAAGAGCAAAGGACACGGATACCAAGGGAAAATTATTCAGCAAAGTGCCCTCTATATGCAGCGCGGCCCCACATGTGTGACGATAGTTATAGCGCGAGAACAGAACGATGACAAGAGGGCACGAGCGCTGTGCACTCGTGCTCGTGTCCTTCTTGTCTCTTTGTCGTTGTTCTGTTCTCGCGCTATAACTATCGTCATGTCATACCAAGTAGCCCAAACTGCCACACTCCCACATGTGTGTCACTAACTAAAAGTGTGGCATTGCCAATGCAAAAGTAGTTTTATTTTGGTTTGGAGGTGTTAGAAATGCACGTGCCTTTTTGTAGATGGTGAAGTAAGAAGACGACATTGACAAAGAGACTCACGTGCAGTTTGTGGCCTGTGTGGCTTTTAGTAGCCTGTATGGCGTTCGAGTTCAGCCTGTGTGGCGTGTGCTGTATTATGTGAGTAAATTATTCTTTCTTATATCGAGGTCGAAGACAACAGAGGGAGGGGGAGGGCACATCCGCACATGCTCCTGTGGCGGCAAGAGTGAAGGCAATGCCAGCACGTGGGGTGCAGGCCCGCCCACATGCCCATTTGCTCGTTCTCGCCTGCTAATCGTCGGAACCACGAGCCCGCCATGCGAATGCAGTGCACTTTGTCGACGGCAGGGCAACCGTAGAAGATGCACGATCGTGCCAAAATGACGAAATCCGGGGCGAAATTCCCAGATTGTCCCATGGCGAAAATTCGCTATTTCAAGGGTGTCTGTCGCTGTTACTTTGTTACATCGAGGTCACAAATACTTGTGCTTATATGAAGTACAGTAAAATCTCGGTAGAACAAACACCACCTTAACAAACTTTTCAGATTAACTAACTTAAAAAAAAAACCGTGCCGACTGCTAATAGCTTCAATGTAAAATTATTTCACTACTACGTGCTTCAGAATACCGAACTTCTCAGAATAACGAGTGCTAATTTAGTTCCACAATATATTAACAACACCTCCGTATTACGAACTCGTGTTCTGAAATCCATCACGACCACCGGAGCGGTACCCAAGCAGACGACACAGCCAACGAACGCCTTGCTTCTCGGAAGATGTGCGACGGTGTGGAGGGGTAAAAAAGACGAAAGGGTGATTTTCTTTTCTTTATATTTATTGAAACACCAATGCTGCAAATTTACAAGCGCAGAGGCGAGAGGCGAGGGCAGCACGGGTGGGCAAGGTCAGCGAGACCTTCCTCCATGAGCGAGGCAGAGTGGGAGTTGCGGAGCAGGAAGCATGGGCGCGGAAAACCTGAGTCAGCGACGGAACAGAAAATGAAACGCGAGGAATTTTTTTAGCTCTTTCTTTCTTTCAGAAGAGGCGATGCCAGCCGCGGCGCTTCGGGTTTTTCTTATCCTTGTCACTTCTACATGTGATCTAGGAGGCCAAAGGGGTATAGATGTTCTCTGAGGAGGCCTTGTCAGTCGTGTTCATCTTTTCGGTGATTACATATCGCGTCCGCAAAGCAAGCCGGTGTTCGCGCTGCGGTGCTACTACAATAACGAGTTCATCTCTGCTTGCAACGAAGAAGCAGGAACAGTTCTCGCTAAGGAGAAAGTGGTGAATGTGGATGAGCTGGAAGCCTTCGCATTGCAAATTTTGTGCGCACATCAGAAAAAGAACACACAGACTTTTAAGGAAACATGCATTCTTTGGTGTTCACTTGCACATTTGTTTTTTATTATAAAAAACGAGTTCAAGAAACCACCGTTGTAAAGCTAAGTCGTTTTGGTCGGTGGAAAATAAGTATTTATGATTAATTTGCGGGCTTTCACTATAACAATCTTTCGAATTTCGTTATACCGAGATTTTACTGTAACGATGGAGAATAGAAAAACTTTGTTACATCGAAGAATTCGTTATATAGAGGTACGTTGTAAGCACGTTTAACTGTAGTATGTTTGTTCCGCACAATTTTTCGTAAAGGTTCTACTGCATAGATGATCGAGTTCCACATCAACGAAGATGCCCAACGGGCAAACGAACTAATACAGCATCATTAATATTTCCTGACAGCGGTCCAGGTACCGGAAGTGGTATACTACCAGGACCGCTAGAGCATGGAGCACCGCAGAAACGTGTAGTGCACACCCCTAGCTGGAAACTCATCATCGCCGCATAAATCCAACAAGCTACTCGTGCACATTCCACAGCAGAGTGCATGCCAAGAACACTACAACTGCAAATTCATGCATGGCAAAGCAAGTGACCCGGCCATGGCAGTGTTAGCTAAGTAGGCTACGTGCAGCACGCAACTAGAGGGGAGATGATCTGTCCTATGCAGCCATACGACATTTCAGTTAGGTAAAGTGAGTTTGTTTTCGCTAGACAGCACGTCATGGTACAGAAGCGGATAGTCAACAATACACATGCACCCGTTCTGTTGCTATGTCAATTGCTGCATATTTCGAATCCCGTAATAAACAGTTTAAGATGCTCCTAAGCATCACCACCATGCGCTATCGGACTGTCGTGTCAGAACCAGAATCTTCTGTGCCCATTGGCAAAAATACAAATGCTTTGCAGTAGGTACTTCTGGCAATATTTTCCCCGACACTGTTTTCACTTTGTTGGTGGTGATGGCACACGTCAGGAGACACGAATTCTTACTGAGCCGTTAATGCGTAGTATCGTCAAGTGCGTAGTTGTGCTGCATTTCTGGCAAATGCGTATTGATAAGGTTTCACTGTAAAAGCAATGCGAAATTTTTGTAAAAAACCGGAATTTTCAATGGAGAAAGAAATGAAACCATGGGCATTTCACCTGGCAAAGGTTTGAGAACACCCTTGTCCAGAACTTCCGCAGTGAGTGACACTTGGCTGCAGTTGTCAAACCGCCTCTGCTGCTGGTTGTCAGCTGCATTGAAAATGGTAGCACAGACAACATTACACAGGAAGAAGACTGAAAAATTATGACACTACGTTATTGCCTGTTGCAGCGCTCTCAATAATGTAGCCAGAGAACGATCTGCAGTTAAAATTACATGTAGCTATACATTGCAAGTGCACACAAAATAAAAACGTGAAACACATGTTCCTGTTCAGACAACACTTACGTTATTTACGGGGTTCATGCTCATTTACATGACAAAAGTTCAAGAGTTTCAAAGGCCTTTCAAGGCTACGTGTGTGAATTTTCAAGGACCACATTGTCTGTTAGAAACCCAATTACCACATGCTTATGGAAGGATAAAGGCTTGAAATAACTAGCATTCATCAAAAAAGGCCAGATGTCAAAAACATGGTTCCAATGACATTTTCTTTCCAGACAACTTTCAATCATAGTTCCTTGCTGCTTGGTTTTGGCAGTCTTTTCAAAGCTGTTTGACTTGATGATGTACATCAAGTCTCTAATTGTCTCTGCTTTTTCGGTGCATGGGTCTGCTGTAGCTGTTAAGAAACAGCGACTTCTAGTTCTTTTTCCGCTTTTGTTCACATTTTGACCTCCTCCTGAAAGCAAAATTTCTTTTTTATGTTTCTCATCCTCCTGTTCCTTCCTTTTTTCGAGTTTCCAGAAATGCACGGTGTTGATTCCGTGCAGAAGCTACTGATATTCTCGATTATTCTGTGATGGGCACATTACATATGTCACCTGCTACATTTACGGCATCACAAATAATGCGGTGTGAAATGTGCGACATTTTATCAAAAAAAAAAAAAGAAGGAAATTCAAGGATGTTCAAAAATTTTCCTAAAATTCCAGAACTTTCAAGGCCTTGAAAACATACTTTTCCAATTCAAGGGTTTTCAAGGACGTCCAAGACCCGCATGAAGCCTTTATTTATGAACCAATTTTGTACTTCTGAAAACTTTGCTTGTCTGAATGGTTTCCAGCAGCAAGTTCAAATGTTTGAAGCTTTAAATTTTTGCGAGTGTTATCATTATGCCTACTAATATGTAGTGCCCTTTCCCTTGACCCACACGGCCACCTTTATTTCCGTTCACAACTTGCCCAAAACACCAGTGCACAATCAGCCAACTATCTGCCGTTGAAGTGACTTGATACGTGCCAGAGCACAGAACTTGCAATCCTAACGATGCGGAGCCTTAATGTGCAGCTAACATGGCCTGTACGAATGCTCACACTCTTTTTTTTTTTTCAGCTCTTCTAAATGCGATGCAACTAACTGGCAGTCCAATTTCAAGTGCAACTATAAGATTCCTGCTCTATAACATTGTCTAACATGTTCACTCCGACTTTCAGCTTGCATAAGCAGATTTTGGCAGATGAGGGCAGCCTTTTACAAAGAGGACAATACAGTTGGCAGTTTGTTCTCCCGTTGTCCCAACTTGCTTCTTGATTAGCTAGCCTTCATCAATATTGTTTCTGTAATGCCTGCTGCCCTGAGTGGGGCCTGCTCAAATAAAAGATGTTCACGCAGCAAATCCTAAGAAGACCTGTTATGTTAAAACTGAAGGACATTTCAAGAGGGAGAAAAGTCCAAGCGAAATAAAGTGGTGGTGTAGGTAGCAATTATTACGCTTGTAGATAGCTGTAGATGACCGTGACAAAGTTGTCGGCGATAAGTCATAATAGCACGTGCATCGCTGACTGCCACATCGCCTTTGCTTTCTTGTCATACTTATATGTGACAGCATCGGCGTAATCGCGCAGAAGTCTAAATTAGTACCAGTGCCTGCTTTTGCCAAAAAAATGAAACACACGCTGCGGTATCCACTCGGTGAACTTTTATGCAATGATAAGTTATTTTGGTCATTGCCTATTGCATTTTATCGCTTCCTGTGTTCCAAGGCATAGGTTCACCGTAGTTGGCTGTAGCTCGAGAGGACGGTGCCACATAAGGTTGCTGTGCGAAAACTGGACGCTACGCTCCCTGCTACCTACTATTTTTTTTTTTAATTCATCGCTGCTGCTCTGCCACTGAAAAAACACCTGGAAAGTGAGTGACATCGCTCACAGCGTTCAAAATCAGCGAGCGGTGCTCGTTTATCTAAGGTATCTTCATCGCGAGTAAAATGGGGCACACACGAGTGCCTGCCTCTCATGCTTTAGAAGAGCTTTTTTTGTTTTCTTTTCTTTTTTTCCCCTCGTACGCACCATATTTTCACCACAACCATTTGAAAAGTGTTTCTTGAGAAAGTAGGAAACTTTGAAAATCTTCGCTCTAAGTCAATAGGTAGCATGTGAATAACGTAAGTGCACCAAAATACAGCAGGCCATCCGTCGATGGAAATCTGTTAAACCAAACTGCTGCTTAAATGAAACACATACTTATGACAACATTGGTTACATTTTTGTATTCTGCACCCCTCGTCTTCTCTCAGCTAATGAAACTCTAGTAAATTGGTAAATATTTTTTTGGTCCTTCCAGGTTCCATTTAACAAGTCAGGCTACCATATTGTTATAATTCATAGGTCGTTAACTTGTTATAAGTGGGTTCGACTGTATCATTGTCTTACTAATATACATGATGATACGAGCAGTGCAACTCCATAAAATTTTTCAGAGGCTCATTTCCTTCTTAGGCACAAGCAAATAAGCCAAAGAGACTCTAAAGAAAATACAAATCCTTCCCCATGCTTGGCCTGATCCAACAAATACTTGGCCTAACTATAAGCACAATTAATTTGATATAAGCAGTCACATTCAAAGCCATAGATGGCAACCATAAAGCGGTCACTTACGGTCCCGACCATACATGGTGACGGCCACCACCAGCACCCCAGCAGGCAGCTCGGCCTCTAGTGCGGGGGCGCCGTGGGCTTCCAACTCCACAACGGGAACGAGCGACACCCACGTGCTGGCCGGGGCAAAGTGGCTGTCAGTGGCCACCAGGTGCACACGTCCGGGACCTCCACGCGTTGCCACGGTGGCGGACGGACCTAGAGTGGGGCCTTCGACTGCAGCCCACACCGGTGCGTCCTGGTCCAGCTGCCACCGTACGGGGGCTCCCGTGCCACCGTAGGCATGCACTTCTACCATGTACGCTGGCTGCTTCTCGGGCTCCCAGGGCAGCCAGACCTCCTCAGGTTGTACAGTCAGCCTCTCTTGGATGGACACCGACTGTTCTCCTACTGCAGAGGCCGGCAGCAGTGACCCGTCCTGACAAGAGTAACGGGTAATAAAGCTTCTCCACTTCAACCCAGTGCAAAATCTGCAGTAACAGTGGTGCTACACTTCTCCTCCGTTTTGCTTGTAACTTTCTGCGACGTCTTGCGGCTTAGTGTGGGTGTGCATGATTGCATTATTAGTGAAGTAGAGATGCATGGGAAGGTACTGTAGCAGCCCCTGCTACAGCCAGTGCTGCTAGTACAGTGACTTTAGACCGTATTCCCGTAGGAAGCACCTTTCCCCGTTTCACCGTGTGGCTACTGCTTTGTCTAAGGCCTAGGCATCTACACTGTCTACGGGTGTAACTGGAAACTGAAGCCTGACACGAGACGCGGCCACTCGTCTGCCATCAGGCCCAGCCCTGGAACATTATAACTTCAATTAAAAGACCACAAGGTACAGTTTTTGCAATACGTTCCATTCAAAGGAGATGACTTTTTCTTTTGAGTAAATACAGATGCCATTGTGAAGGATTCAATAAGTGTCCCATGCCATGCTGGTGCTGGTAATCTCGCAATTGACCGTCTGTGTTTTCTCTTGGGAAATCTGTTATGCTTTTATGGTCTCAATACAAGTAGGAGTTGTTGTAAGCCAATGCTTCTTTTCGTAAGAAAGCATTTAATATCTTAAACGAATGCGCGTGGTATGAAGACTGCCCTAGTTAGGCTACATAAGTAAAATTTTACTATTTGAGGTTTACTTTGAGCTAAAATCTACATGAGTTCTTGCACTCTAAGTTTACTATGGAGCAGAATACAAAAAATATGCGATAGATATCAACAGTGAAATTTGCTAAAGTTGTACGGGTATGAAGAAAAATTCATCCAGTGAACTAGGTAAATGCTCAAATGTATACACTCTGACTGGTCTCAAGCTTCTCAGGGCAGCCGGGCTTCTAGAGTTGCACTGTCAGCCTCTCTTGAATGTTTTTCATAAACTCAAGGTAAAAAAAAATCCACTTATTACTAATAATTAATACTTAATGTTACAGACAAACGTCTGCAGTGATCGCTTAAAAAAAAGAAAACTGCTTTTGGACAGTGCAAAAGATGAAAAATCCCAAGGGAAAAACGTTTATCTAGTTCACGATTTAAAACGAAACGGCGAACGAACGTAGAAAAATCACTCAAAAGAAACGGCATACGCATGCAGTGAACGCAGAAGGTGTTCTAAGCAATGCTCATGAAGGTAGTGATAATGGAAGCGCATGACACATGAACAACCAACGTGTAGGACTACTAAATATAAACGCTCGTAGTATTACAAACAAAACTGAGCGTCTTGAAGCTATACTTCTGGCACATGATCCTCACCTAGTTGTCCTTACCGAGACGTGGCTTCATACTTTCGTCAGTGATGATGATGTGGTGCCGCCGGGTTTCAAAATTTTCCGGAAGGACAGGGCAACTAAGGGGGGTGGTGTGGCAGTTATTCTGAAATACTGCATAAAAGCTACGTTGCTATCTGATTTATTTATTTATTTATTAGAATACCCTCAGGGCCCGTAGGGCATTACAGAGGGGTGGACACCGACTGTTCTCCTACTGCAGAGGCCGGCAGCAGTGACCCGTCCTGACAAGAGTAACGGGTAATAAAGCTTCCCCACTTCAACCCAGATGATGCCCCACCAACCTGATGTGCCCTATCTCGAGTGCTTGTGTTTAAATGTGACACTTGGCTGCCAGAATTTCATGTTGTACGCAGCCTAGCGGGCTCCTGATGCAACAAGCGATTATCTGACAAAGCTGCATGCGCACATGCTACAATTCATCGAGAGAAAAGTAATATTGGCAGGAGACTTCAATCTTCCAGGTATTGACTGGGAAAGATTAGAAGCAGGCTCTGACTCTGTCAATATTTCTTGTATGTTTGATATTATGATTGACCACAATCTTGTGCAAGTTGTGGTTGAACCCACGCGTGTTACAGAGTCTACATCTTCATTGCTTGATTTGGTATTTTTACACCGATCAATTGCTCAGTGCGACGTGTCCCTAATCCCTGGCATATCGGACCACAGTTTGATTAGTGTTTCGTTCCCCTTGAATATAAACCGTTCTGGGGATGTGAATACCACAAAAGCTGTTAAAAACTTTGCGCACGCTCAAGATTCGCGTATTTTTGAGTTTTTGGATGATCACGTGGCTGAGTTTTGTGGTGACAATGTGGAACACCTTTGGGAGAAATTCAAGAACATCTGTACGTTTTGTTTAGATAAATTCATTCCCAATAAGCTAAAAAACGCACTAAGTTCACTCCGTGGGTCACGAGACCTATACTGCAACTAAAACGAAAGGCTGAACGTCTCAGGAAAAAGAGGGCAGCTTCCCAGCGCCTAGGTGAAGTCCGGTCTGCTTTACACGAAGCGATTCAACGCGAGAAAAGCTTTTATTTCAGTACCACACTGGCTAATTTTATTAAAGATGACCCGCAGAAGTTTTGGGCCTACATTAGCGATCGCAAAAAGAACGTAGAACAAATTTCTGTGAACGGTTCTCTGGTATCAGATGCGAAAGCGATTGCTGATCATTTTAACTGTTTTTTTCATAGTGTTTTCTGTCAGTCTTCTCAGCCTGTGGCTTTTGTGCATGATTCCGCAGATACTCCACCAGGAAATTTAATTTCATATGAAGGAGTTTTAAACATGGTTCTTCGAATAAAAGTAAAATCCTCCGGTGGGCCAGAAGGAATACCGAACGAATTTTTTCGACGGTATGCCGAGCCCTTGTCCAAATACCTCGTTACAATTTTTGAAGCTTCAATCCGTACTGCAACGTTACCTAAAGAATTGAAAATGGCTCGTGTCAAGCCAATTCCCGAAAAGGGAGACCCTCTTCTTGTCTTCAATTATCGGCCAATTTCGATTATATCGTCTTGTAGCAAAATGTTAGAACACATTGTCACAACATTCATATCAAAACACCTAGATGAGCATAACTTTTTATCTCCGCATCAGCATGATTTTCGAAAGGGCTTGTCGACAACAACTCAGTTATGTACAGTCATTCACTCTCTTGCATCTGTGATTGATAAGGGCGGCCAAGTAGACGTCATATTCCTAGATTTCTGCAAAGCTTTCGACTGCATCCCCCATGATAAACTTATGGTTAAATTACAGCTTATTGGACTTCCAAATTTTCTATTAGCCTGGATTTGTAACTACCTGTCTGATCGCTCCCAGTTTGTGTGCATTATTAATCAGAACTCAATTCTTCTGCCGGTTACTTCAGGTGTCCCACAGGGCAGTGTACTCGGTCCCCTACTATTTTTGATATACTGTAACGATGTAGTAAATTGTGTAAACCCACTTGTTAACGTTCGACTTTTTGCAGATGATTGTATTCTGTTTAACTCGATAACTAGTTCTAATGACCAAGCAGCTCTCCAGTCCACTTTAAACAATATACGAGTAATGTACGAGTTTACTAATCTTCTTTGTATATGTTCACTTGTGTGTTTCTACTTTTATGTATCGTCACCTTATATGTAAGGAAATACATATATTCTTTTATTCCATGTATGTATTACTGGCATTTAGAATATAATGGTTACAGTGTAGTTACCTACTGCTGTGATGATCGATATAACTGATGATATTATTGCTGTAGAAGAGTACCTAGTGTGAAGCATGCTGTTATCGCTTTCTTTTGCGCAGTATGTATATATATCATCTTTGTATTCCCACTCCTGCTTACAGCCTTTTTTAGGCTAGCAGTATTTTGCAAATAAATAAATAAATAAATAAATATGTCTATGGTGCAATCAATGGGGGATGAAACTAAACTTGGATAAATCAGTTCTGCTCTAACAAGAAAAAGCCAGTACTAACTGACTACACGCTCTCTAACCAACCTCTTAAAGAAGTTAACGAATACAAGTATCTTGGTGTCACTCTAACGAATAATTTAAGTTGGAATTCCCACATTAAACAAGTTTCTTCCGCAGCTTTCCGCAAATTTGCATGCTAAGGCACAAACTTAAGGATGCTCCTACGAAAGTGAAATTTTTAGCTTACCAATCCTTGATTCTCTCTAAATTAGAATATGCATGCATTGCCTGGGATCCTTATACTAAAACTAACATTGATGCATTAGAAAAAATTCAGCGGAGGGCAGTTCGTTTCATTTATTCTCTTTACAAGCCTGGTAGTTCTGTAACTAGTGTAATGCTTTCAAATGGTATCACATCTTTGCAGTCGAGACGCAGATTCTTACGTCTCAAATTTTTGCACCAACTTTCTAACCGCAAATTTGCTCTGAACCCTGACCCCTACCTCACACCACTAAGAACACGCCAGACTTGGCATTCACACGCACTTTCTTTAACACCATATTTTGCTCGTACTAACTTGTTCAAATTTTCCTTCTTTCCTCGTACCATTGAAGAGTGGAACGATTTGCCTGCAAGCAGTTTACACTCTCCCGATCTTATTTACGCTGAAATTTGAAGTTGTTTTTCTAACTATTCCAACTATTTCCTCTTTTCCCTCCCCACTCTTTCCTTTTGTTGCTTTTGTATAAATATGTCACGCTTTCCACTTTTTACTCTCTTTATTGTTGATGTTGTTTTGAAATGTGTATGACAACTGTATTATATTGCCCTTCCTGCTTTGGCCTCTGGCCAGCAGTATTTGTAAATAATAAATAAAAAACACTGGACCTCCGGTCTTCACAGCTCTGGAAACCAGGCGGCAGCCAGAAGCATCCAAAGGGCCACCAGATTTCCTCACCCTTACAGAAAATGACAAATGGTGTCGCAGTTGTCTTCCCCAGAACCACAACAAATTCCATAGAGTTTCCGCATCAAGACCACTTTGGCTGCCCAGTGCTTGGGGGCTTGCAGCTCTGTCAAGCTGTCGATTTCTGACAGCTTCTACTGCTCGCTTCCAGCGTCATGTACGTTGTGCAAGATGCGAATAAAACAAAACAAAGAAACAAACATGGACAAAGATGTCTGCTGATCTGATGGCGCGGGCATCAGCAGGGACGTGCAGAAGAAACACTTACCCGCCCCCCCCTCTGCCCCTTTAAACCACAACATTGGTTGCCCCCGCCCAAGCTACGTTAACTAACACTCCCCCTTCTAGCAGCCGCAATACAACATGGGTTTGCACACCTGCACACAAAATCTTGCCGATGACCATGTGTTATGGCACGTGCATTACCACGACAAGCATCCCAGATAAAATAAAATTTTGTGAGTGGGCTTGAAACCACTACTTTTGATCAGGCAGAATCAAGTAAGGGTTCCTCTTGCAATTAATTTCTGACACACTCAACTCCACTCACTGTATTCAAGGAATATACCACAGTTGCCGACCGTTGATTCGGACGAAAGGCAGCCACAACATGTACCCAAGACACATAGTCTTCCAGATTGGCAATTGCAATTGATGCGTGCATTTTTACACCGGCACGATCTCCAGCCGTAGCTAGTTCTGGAGACCTAGCAAAAATATTGTAAACATTGTGGACTGCTTGTCATAGCATTCGACATCATACTCGATCAGCCAGCCAGTGTATGAAAATAAAATGGCGCACTGTGGGGGGTCCGGATTTTTCATCGTGAGTTTACATTACTTCAATGGGAGGAGTGGAGGAGCTGCGAAAATGTCCACATATGAGCATGTCCAAATTTTCAGCATCCGAATGAACGGTCAGCGACTGTATTTAGCTCCTTTTAATGCCTTGAATATACTATTAGGAGGTACCTCAAACGAGCTGAAATTATGGCAAGATCATATTTTCATGTGCCCTCTTACTTCATTCTTAAAAAAGTGCCTACTCTACTTACACAATCGACCATTAAAGTATGACCGAGAACATGCAGGAATGCGACCTACAGTGCTTGCTATAAGCTGTGAAACTCACCGGTTGTCGGCAACCCAGCAGTTCTGCGCGTATCATAGTACTGCCATTCTGAAGGGTGCGCACCCAGTGAACTGTGCCATTTTCCACGGAGTGGTTCACCTCAAAATATTCGGGAGGAAAATGCACATCCACTTGGAGACCCTGCAAAGAAAAGGAAATCAATGATTTTTATCTTCTTGTCATTGGTCACTCATGTGAAACAATGCTGTTTCACATGTGTGACCATACTTTCATTTTTTTTAAAGCAGTACTTGACACGCTGTAATTATGTCAGTGGTTAATACCGTTGTCCCGACATAAAACAGAACAAATTTCCACATGATTACAATTAAACCTTCATTATACAAGAGAGGCTATAACAAAGTAATTGACACTAGCAATTCGCAATTGCCCTCAAGAATCGCCACAGAAACCGATGTTTGAAACCCCAGTTCAATGAGGCAAATCTTGTCTGTTACAGGATGCAATTAAGAAAGTTTTATAGGAAATAAATTTTGAGCCAGTGTCACGACAGTGCTTTACACGGCAACAGTATTTAAGAGTTCGAAACTACCGCCATGCATCCTCCAGCAAGGTGCACAAAGCTAGACGGCATGCCGTGTGCGCGATGCTGCACCCGCAAAGCCATTCCCACCCCCATGAGTGCAGACTCTGGTCTGGTGATGCACTTCATTGTTGATCCTCTTGCAATATAGGCGTTTGACTGAATTGTGCAGTGAATGAAACCGCAATTAAATGACAAAGCAAGTAAGAAGCAGCAACAATCACCTAAACTCGCATAGAAACTAGCATAGAAAATATAGAAAATACCATAAAAAATAACGTATGCCGAGAAAGTTGGCAGGGGATGATTGTCATGGCAGCTTAATCAGTAAAGCACGACACACTTGGACACTAAAAGCAAATCTATGAATTTAGTTCGGTCGGCAGTGAATTAGTAGTGCCTTGACAGATAAGCATCAGAAAAAAGTGAAGGTGAGATGACCGCTGGCGATGAACATGCCCGTTTTAATCATCGCCGACAACCTTGTCACTGTCATCTACAAATACCTGCCTGGCTGCGCGTGTGGCTTAAACTGCACGGAGTGACAGCAGTACAAGCGCATCATGCTGCCGTGTGCAACTTCGCTGCCATTGCGTCGTGTGAGGCCCATTGCGTGTTGCTTGCAAAATGCTTGTCTCCATTGTGTAGGACGAACAGGCAACTCGCCGCACTAGTGCACGATTCGGGGTGAAGCATGCACAAAGAATGCACAAGCACATGCATGTATTAGACTGCAAACGGTTCATGTCATGTGATGGCGAGAGCCGAGCAGGCGACACGCTGCACGCAACTAGCCAGGGATGACGGCCATCACATGGCACTACCGCGCTTCGGTGAAACTGTGTCAGTTCATGGCAAAGGTAGTTAGATTCACTCGGAAGCACGCAAGAGGTGTCGCTTTACACGCAAAAAGGCTTAACTTGTCACCAAGGGGGTTGTAGCACCGTTTAATTTTAATAAAAATACCTAAAAAAACAGTTTGGCTACTAAGCATGCATCTATGGGCAAGTCTACACACAAAGAACTACTCATATTACGACCACTTATCATGACAATTTCGAGTTTGTTATAAACGGGTTCCACTTCACTGACACCTAACATGCCTTAAATTATATTAGTACTCGCTATCACTAATTAACTCAGCACTCATTCCATTTGCTTTGATAGAAATCACATCTTTCATTACTCCATAATTAAATTGCCACTCGATTTACTTTCATCGTTATACATAAGCAAAGCCATGCTGTCTCGCACTTCTGATTGGCTCTCACTCCCTACAGATGTCGTGCAATCTTTCGGCTTCAATTCTCTCGCGCCGCCCTTTAGATCAAAGTCAAATTAACAGAAGACATACTGTATTTTCTTGCATACAGCCCACCCTGCATATACACTGTGCTCTTAAATTTAACTCTACAACAAAAATATGTACGCATATAATGCCTGCATATAACCAGCTTTCTAAGCAGAACAGTTTTTGCTGAGGGTTAATAGCAAAAAAATGCAGTACGATGCTTTCACGCTAAACCTGAAATCAGCTGCAGCCCAGTAGGGCTGGCAGGGAATAGTTTTTGCAGCTCACCTCACTGGCGTGGATCCGATGCTGCTGATCATCAAAAAGCTGCACCTCCACCCAGTATGAGGCCTGACGTTCCAGCACCCAAGCATCTCCCGGAGACACCGACAGGCCTATATGCATAGTACAGGCACACGGGGAGCATTGGGAGCACACAACATTTGTTGAACATGCAGTCGTCCTACATCGAGTACGAAAGGCAATTTTATCACGTATGATGCAACTTTGTGTGATCTTCAAAGTGCCAAGACACTAAATTTTCTATCCTAATTTGATTATGTATGTCAATAGCACGTGTTAATAGGTTAATACTTATTTGTTAGAACTTAGTAATGAGGCCAGCAATATTTTAGCACATTTGTTTGAGCACTTCCTTTATAATTGATTAGGTTATATATAAACATTAAGGCACCCCGGGAGCCAGACAACACTGGCACACTTGTGAGCCGGGACGTAACAGGTTGCTCACAGTTCCGAGAGTCTGCATTCTGGCAATGTTCTGTAGTAACATTCTGTAATATGCGTAGCCTAGCGGCGAGAGGAAATAAAACAGTCTTACCAATATTAAGTTTCCTAACTGTTACACCATTCGTAGATATCATAGCATGAGTGGGGTTAAGATTGTACTGATCGTTAACTGAAGTGGTTTTGTGAAACAGCAATCATCTGCAATTACTTCCGACTACAAAAACAGTGGCCTCGATGACAACTAGTAGTGGTGCTCAAGCTATTCAGTTTTCTTTTCTTTATGCTGTCTAATTAAACAGGAACAAAGAAGCTTGCTCACGCAGGTAGCTCGGCTTGACGACGTGCACATCAGCAGTCGGCTGGCGGCCATCCACAGACAGGTCTGGAAGCTGCTAAGGAACCGCAACTGGCTAAAAAGTTGTGGAAAACTAGAGGAATCCATCCCACAGAAACAGGCAGTAGAATACAGGGAACGCCGAAATGACGCAGCACCACTGGCATGTACACCTGGCACGGGAATGTAATGCAAATGTAACCTTGCGTGCGCATGACGTGTTGATGCATCTGCGTCGTGTGATCTTCTGGCTCCTTCCTTGCCCTCTCTGATGCCGAAGAGAGCAGGGAAGGAGTTTGGCTTGCGAAGTATACACCGGGCGAGTGGCAAAGGTTTCAAGATCACCTCCTTGCATCATGCTTTCGTAGCTTCTAATGAAGTAATTGTAAAATTCTAGTGCAAAAGCTTTTCATTAGGCACACAAGAATTTCCAGTGTCTAACATAAATTTCTCATGTGACCAAGTGAAGTGCAGTGTAAGAAGTAAATGACAAACAAAACAAAAACCACGTGGACATCTTTCTTTTCAATCTACACTCTAATTTCTTCTGCTGGGACTCCACAATTTCGAATTCGTTTTCTATCATACATACAGCTGCACAGAAGTATCTCGTTCCCTATAAAAATGTGAGTAGACGCCGGAGAGATGCTGAGCAGACGACGCGACGCGAATGAATACATGTGTGGAGGGTAATTGGCCTTCGTATTGGCTAAGAGGCCTTGTAGCCCTGAGGGTGCTCAAGGAAACTTAAGAGATACAGTATAGGTTGCAGCCCATATAGTTCTGAAAGTTCAATTTTGCCTGTTAACAAGAATACCGGTCTCCAACTGTACTCGAAGGCAAAATACGAGGCCAAATAGCAATCATTTAGGCACCGATTTTCAAAATATACCTTTATAGGCGCTTATAAGATTTTAGGCCCCAACGTCAAAAATAGGCATTTAGAGCCACTATAAAACACTATAAAAGCCCTTCTTAGCCTCAAATTCATGCTCATATATCAAAGTGACATGATAGAAACACAAGAAACAAAATAGGCATTTGCCCGTAATCCAGCCTCGAGTCATGACACAGCACTTTTTCCTTGTTCTCTCTCAACTTACATGCCAGCGACACAGGAAGATACTCTATGTAGCGCCAGCATCCCATTTTGAAAGTATGGCAGCGAGAACATGCTTCCCTGTGACAGACACCAGTAATTTAGCACACCACCTCCTAAGAAGCATACTCTGAAGCATATGACTGAACATAACCAGATCTTCAAAGTAATTTTGTCAATCTGTCACTTCGAATCTATCACTATCACTTTAAATGTTAAAAATGAAAAAAAAAGAAGTATACAGATTGTAGTCTTGAATATGGAAAGTACTATAAAAAGTACACTAATGAAACAAACAACTCAGTGCACTTCAGCAGCAAAGGATACGTGCATTGGTCAGTAGCACCTGTGTGTGACCCAGTTTTCGGGCCAACACGCACAGGCCCTCTAGACTTGCCACCCGGTTGTCTTCGATGCGCTGGGTGTATCGCTCCGATGGTGCCACAGCTGCAAACATGCACACAGGTTTACACTCTACACTGCCAGCGGATGCATAAACAATCCACTCGGGGATAACATTGCTGAATTTCACAGGTATCCTGCATATATGTTTACCATTTCTTTTGGATTTACGAAATTTCTAACGAGTAACGACCCTGACTTCTTGTACAGTCAACTGTAAACATTCAAGGCGCCCGGCTGTCGCATGTGCTCCAAAATTCGGATGCTTCTACAGCACCACCGGAAGGCCTATAGAGTCAACTTTTACGAACGTCTGAAATGAAAGATGTCAGAAATCTTTGACATATGATGCTTCGGACTTTCTGCTCAAATTGGAGGCCGGAAATGGCACTATATTCCCTTTGGCACCACCGCTGCCACTCTCTACAGCTAAACTGCTTACTGCTCCACAAATTAATCACCACAAACACTTTTTGAATTCACCAAGTACTAGCGGAGTTACAGATATTTGTCGCACACTTCAACCTCTTCCTTTTCTTTTGTAATATGCTAGCACACTTTGGAGCAAGGACACTGAATATGCCAAGGCAGTTTTTCAGAGATACGCAGAAAGCTTACATAGCACAGCAAGCACACTAAACAGTCAACTCTCTTTGGCCTGAATGCTTGCAAAACTTTTCTTCAACTACAATGTTTCAACTACAAACTTCAATAGTTCGAAATGAACAAATTAGGGTTTATTTTGGTGCATGCAGCCAGCCATAAACTCACACTTCAAGCCAAATGTATGTACATACCGCATTTATTAGGATCGTGCGAATATTAGAATGCTTCGAATATCCGAAAGGATAATGCAGTATTCGAATTTACTTCAAGCCGAATTTAAAATATTGAAAATTTCGAATTATTTAAAACAAACGAATAGCTGCTTATTAATCTGCATGTATCAACTTGCAAAGGTAATTTCACTGCTGTGAAGCAGTGCTATGCAGTAAAAACACTTATCCAGGGGAAACTCGCACTGCCGCGAAGCTTTACTTCAAGGTTGAATGAGGATATTGCCCTGACATCGATTCCTTTTTCAAGTTTAAAAGCTTAGTATACCTACCTAAAGTGTAGCAAATTTTAAAAAGTAACATATTTTACAGGCTATCACTTGCATTCTAGCGAAAGTCGAATTATGCTACTATTCAAAGTTGTTGTCGCTTTGATGCAAAAAAATTGTATTTGCATAAGCCTTCCCTCATATTGTGCAGGTTTGCTAGGTCATGACAAATATGCCGATTTTTTTTTTATAATATGTGGTATAAATGCTATTCAAACTTGATTCGAAATTATTCGACCAAAATCGCTACTTGCTTCGAATTCGCTTCAAACCTGAAATTCACTATTCCTGTGACCTATAACCTGCACCAAACTAATCAGGAAAAAAAAATGAGCTTAAAAAGAGGGTGTGCTGGTAATACGCAATTTTTTTCTTTTTGTCGAGGTAAAGGTGCGGGATCAGGTTACATGCAAGAAAACACGATAAGATCGTTCCCTCGAATAATCATTTTTTTTTTAAGTTGAAAAGCTTGTTACACCGCCTTATATACACTAAGTATTGCGCATTTTAAAGTGCAACATATTTTACCGTTTGTATCTTTACCATTCTGCTATTCTAATTTTAAATTCAAGGTTGCATGCACTTTACTTGAAACGAAATATACCAGATGGTCAAAATTTCCAGAGCCCTCCACTATGGCCTCTCTCATAATCCTATCATGATTTTGGGACGTAAAGCCCCATATATCATTATTATTATTAACTTCAAACAAAAGAAAAAGTCACATCTGCACACGCCTAGTTCAAACTTTTAAAAATTTAATGCAAGTTTGACCATGACAGAAATGCCCCATTTTCCTTTACAACATGTGATTAAAACATTCAAATTAGTATCTGATTCAACATTATTTAACCAAATCGCAATTCACTTCAAACCTCAAATTCACTATTTGCCGTTCCATTGTTCTAACACAAAACTGTTGCAACTGAATGCCGTATAGGTACTGACGGCTGGGTGGGCGTCCCTGCATCAGCCGCTGCAGCCTGAAGCAGGCCTGGCAGCCGGGCAGAAGGTACACGGCCGAAGGTTCGAGCTGGACACTGTCCACAACCCGAAGCTCCAGTTCCTGAGGTGCCAAGTCCTTGTAGGCCGAGTGCATGGGTCGCACTGACACCCGCGCCGTGCCTGCCGCCCTGCCCTCGAGAAGCACTGCCCAGCCACGACGGCCCTTCGATTCCCAGAGAAGCAGTCCGGGACTTGGCAGCTCATACGGCCACTCCGACGCTGGCACGAACCTGTGTCAAAGTGGAACTCGTCACTTCACTAGCTCTAGTCAATGAGGAACCACCATCATAATGAGGAGACACTGAGCAGGCTTGATCAAAGGCGTCATGACACTGTCACCCAACAATCTGGGGTTTATAGCGAAAAATACCAGTATCGTAAAATCTCGAGCAATATTTCCCTTTCATTGCGATACCAATTATATGGACACTTTATGGTGATTTTCGCCGTTACCGTCATGTCCAGGATATGTATAAGTATGTACGTAGAAAATGATTGAAAGCACTACCTTTCAGTATAAGATTTTCTGCTCCAAGCAGATCAATAACAATGCATTGATAAACTGATAGTTCCTCCTGTATGTTTCATTGGCAGACCCAGACCAGCTCTGCTGCGAAATTCACTCCATGGAGAAACTCTTTAATTGTCTAAAATCCGTGGATTCAGCCCAAATATCGCAAGTGCATCGCACATGCACATAGCGTGGTATACCAAGTGACTGATACAACGCCCTGCCCAAGAGCGCCCGCTTTCTCCGCAAGCCCCCATGACGGCGAAACATGGCTTGCAAGCGATAATGAGCGGTGCATCGCAGCGTCAAACTGCTTTTACGCAAGGAATGTTGAGAACTTCATGAAGTGGGTGTGCACTAGCACAGTCTGCTATTGGCTCTGGCAAAAGTGCTTGTGTTCCAGCGGCAGATTTCCTTTGCAGCGCTCGGGCGCAGAGTTTGTTGGCCACTACGAATCTGCCATTGGAATTTAACATTAAAACCAACCTCCATGGTCTCAGCACCTGTATCCTTTATATAAATTGACTGTCCCTTTCCCACACACTTGCCTAAGGACAGGCTCTTACTGAAACCTTTATTTCAACTGAGTGTCTCTTCAACCAGCACTGACCTGAGGACGGGCTCGTACTGTTGTAGGCTCCAGTCAAAGGACATGCCCTCAATGGAGGAGAATGTGTCCCCTGAAAGAAGTAACCAGAGAAAAAAAAGCATTGCCACAATCTTCTGTTTACAAAACAAACAGTTGTCAAACCAAGTAAATGTTGCCTAAAGCCTATAGAAGTCATTCACTTCAAATGATGCAGCACTTGAACGCACATATTCGATGGAAAGGATACATTAAGCTAGCGTTTGTGGTGCAGCTACTCAGCAAAGGCAATGCTCTTTCATGTTGCCTTGACTCTTTCCGTGTGGCGGGGAAAACTGAATTTGTTAGAAAGTTACACTAGATCTTTAATACCGAAGTAATTATTGTGCCCAATATTTTCTTTATTACATAAGCCAAAAGTAGAACTGTCCTGACACAGTCAAGAGTAATTTTTTTCTTTAAATGCTTCAGCTTCTCTTTAAGGATATCTCAGTTGAAATCGAAAAGAAACGGGCATGGGCAAGGCATGCAGAGGGAAAAGCTAGAGAACCGCTAATAATTTATAGTAACAGACTGAATTACAACAGAAGCGAAGTGTGCAAAAGGGAGGCAGAGAGTCAGGTAAGTAGATGAGATAAAGAAGTATGTGGGGATAACATGGCCACAACAAGCACAGGACTGAGTTGATGGGCGAAACACGTGAAAGGCTTTACCCTGCTGTGGGCGTATTCAGGAGCAAAACGTGGGAGAGGGCTCTGCCCTGCTGTGAAGATAATGATGTGCGAGTAAATAAGGTAGTTAGGTACCTCTGTATGAGGGAGAAAAAGTCCACCTGTCACGGAATGGTCGAAAAAGACTAGCAATGCTATTCACATTAAATAAAACTGTACAGTGCCGGCACCTTGTTGGTTAAAGCCCTGGACTTCCAGGAGCTCGGGCGAGTCCTCGAGGAGAAGCACCCGTGTCGTGGTCACCACTTTGAGAGAGGCAACCTGGTCGATGATGACATCACAGCGCAGCGTCTCGCCAGTGCCTGCACGAAATGCGGAAATGTTATTGAAGATAGTATTGCTTACCAGCAAGCGTTACTGATTCATCCAGGTGTGACTACTACGGGCCGATTTCAAATTACAAGGCTTCTTGGATGTGGCATTTAGGCTCCTCTGCCTTCTCGTTAAACCAGTGTCAAAACTGAGTCCCATAGCACTGCCAGTTGTACGGCGTCTTGCACAATACAATCATTATAGACAGTAGCAATAGTTTGCAACAGGCTACGCTACAATATTTATTCCTGTGGTTCTAAGTATCACCTTGCTGAGGAGCGTAAATAGGCCAAACTAACAAAATGTCAGATGGTTCTAGTCTACAGTTCTTTTTTCCCTGAATACTACATCAATCATGAACTTATGTCATACAGATATGGAACTATCAATCACTTCTTTTTAGGTGGGCTGCCAAGAAAAAGTATTTTCATGCACTGATAATATATGATAGCACAGACAAAGGACATGGACAAGAGAAGGCACATTCAAGACAACACCTTCTCTTGTCTGTGTCTTCTTTTGTCCGTGTCCTTTGTCTGCGCTACTTTACATTATCATGCTACCATACCAACAAGCCCATATCCCCACCCTCATTCATGCACTGCACCCGGTTTTTCAGATGAGCAGAAATGTGTCGACTCACACAGGGGAGTAGTATTGTCTCTTATACAAGGTGTTTTATAAGGCTACGTTCTCGCTTTATGATGAAATCCCTGTTTCAGTGAAGACTGGTGGTCTCTCTTTTACCCAACTGTCTGTTACATCAGTGTCTCCTAAAATGGATTCAACTGTCCCTCAATAAAGCAGGTATTGTACAAACTATGATTGTCTCATTATATGCAATCCATATTCAAACAACTCAAGAGTAAAAGTTAGTGTCATGGTTTGGATTTTCATCTCTTGTAAGAGACCAGCACGAAGAAAACGCAATACACGAGGTAAGAATGAATCCAGTCATCATATGTATGCAAGAAAACTTTCATGCAAGAACTTTTCACCTATATTTAGAGTTATACAAAAAATGACGGTGCATGGGTCTATTGTCTTGTTTAGGTAAACTTTTTGTCGAGAGGGAGAGAGAAGAAAACAAACTAAGAGGAGGCAGGGAGGTTAACCTGGCTGTACCTGACCTTCGTTGCACAATGGGTTAGGGCAAAGTGGGTGGCATAATGAAATAATGGAGTAAGCATAATACGTAAATGCATATGATTCAGCATTCACCATGCTATCAAAGACAACGATAGATCAGAGTGTGCAGTGGTGCTCTTAAAGGCAAAGTGATCCACCTTTCCGAGCAATCATTTAATGACCTCAATATTCCAGTTTATTGGGTCACGAACCAGTCGCTGCAGAAGTTTCTTGAATCCGTAGAACGGGTGAAGTTACATGGCTTTTTCATGCGTTTCAGCCCTTTCTCTCCTCTCTTCACAATGGGCCTGCCGGACGCAGTACAGGGATAGGTGGCACGGGGAAATAATTTACGTCTACACAGGTCATGATCTTAAGTGTGCGTTACCAAACTCGGTCACTCTCTCTCCCGTTTTGGTTGTTGTACACAAGCATGGCTCACTCTGTAATGTTCCGACTATAAAACACCACAGCACCCTGTAGCAAGAAGTACATCCGATCCAGGCACTGTCATTGATTAATGCCGGTTGTTCGCCAAGAGAATGCTGACGGACATTCAACATCAAACAGCAAGCGCTGGCCACTCTAAAGCGAGTGAGAATGAGCTTTTATACGAAAAGAGGGCACCTGAGAAAATGACAACTTCATGCTATACGTTAGACAATCCTTTCTAAAGTATGACTGCAAGCTTTGGTGAAGACGTTCACAGCAGTTTTGGCTACCCAAAGGACACGTTTTCTTAACAAGTCGAAGAGGTGGTACGTGACCGCCCTTAAAGGGGAACTCTGGTGCTTTTTCAACCATACTGAGATAATACTGTTTTCAAATAATATTTACAGTCCTGCAAAGGGTAGGGTGGTGCATTTTTGCCCAGGCACTCATCAATATTTTAATTAAGGTGTAAACGACAAGTCAAAAGAGAAACCGAAACAGGGAGCTGCTCTATCATCCATGGTGGGTATCCGATGACGTCACGAGACCCACTACATGAGAACCGCCACGGCTGGTCAGGGTGTAAACATAGCTCGCGCGCTTCTTGTGACGCGTGCAAAGCGAATCGGCGATGTCATCCGACGCAGAATCAAGCTGCGCCAGCTCATCTGAACTTAACAGTCATAAGTTCAGCGATGACTGCAGCTACTATATGAGCGTGGAAGCATTGCTTTTTGATTTCGGCCAGCCAGCGTGTGAAGCATCTGACATACCCCGAACCGATTTCTTCGTTGCTCAACATTGTAATACCTGACGTCAACGACGACTTATACACTGGATGCAGCTGACAAAACTGGACTGTGCTCGCGTCGTCGTCGCCTCGTAAAAGAAGCGCGTGCTGCATCCGTCTGCTGTGAAAGGCGGGGTTTTACATACTCAGGGTGGCTTTTACATACTCAGGGTGGCTCGTATTTATAAGTGTGATTCCAGAATCAGCTACAAACTTTAAAATTTGTTTTCTAAAACGCTAACTTATATTTATATAATTTGGCACTTATCACCACAGTACTGACGAGAACACATCTTCAAAGTTTTATTGAAATTGGTGAATATCGAAAAAACGCCAGATTTTTTCTTTAAGGCCTGCAGTGCAGATTACGATACAATGTATCCCCCCAGCACTTTCTTTTTTTTCTTTTTGGTAAATGTTCTACAGTTCAATAGGTCTAAAGCAGCATACAATGTCAGTCCGATACTACCGAAACGACACTCTATGAGATGTTCCATGTCATGACTGCAACTACAAATTATACTAGGGACACTCATGTTTCTGCTGAACCATTGACCAATAGCCCGTCCACCTCTACACTCAAGGAAATGCAACTTTATCGTGTCTCTTGCCGTTAACCATTGCCTTTTGCAAACATCTATCATTCTCACAGTGGGTGAGTGCAACAAGAGAGAAGGCAGAGAGGAGTGTGCACTCACTCGTCTCGCGTGCTAACACTGTAGCTGTCTGTCGACCAGGCTGGCTCCATATTGCAGACACAGTTGCTGTCTGGGAGCAGCTGTCCTGCACAGACACTGTGGCCACCTCGGGTCTGCTGGAGTGCCTGCACACAGAGAGAAGTGGTAGCAATACAATCGCTAAACTGCCTTAAAAATTTTGTGAAAAGAGAAACAAACCATACGATGTTCTTAAACAGGGAGTTAGGAAAATGCAAATCAGTTTAGGATGACATGGCATGCTGTCAATGCGCTTTAGGTCACTTAGGCAGTGCAGTTTGTAGAGTGTGCATGTGCCAACAGTTCATACAACTGCTTCCAGCTCTTTATATATTCGGTTGCTGCGAAATCCTTGGATTTAGTTTCTTGCTAGGCAGCCTGGTGTACAGCTGGTCTTTGCATGGCTTGTGCTTGTGAAAGCACAGCCCACTACTAAGTTTACATGTCACTAAAGGAGAACCTAAAGCCCGATCTTCTTCTTTTTCTTAATTATTATTTCACACTCTTGTATGCCCAAGGGGAAGATATAGATAGAAAGAGTGCTAATTAAGTGATTAGCTTTCAATGATATGTGCCGCAAAGTATGTATACAATAGGGCTATATAAGAGCCTTAATAGAGCCACTGTTGGATGTATAGAATGCATACATACTAAAACCATGTCATTGACGGTGACTGCAAACAAAAAATACGTCACAAAAGGGCAATATCCTCCAAAGGCATAACCACCAGTAGCATAACTGCCCCACTAGGTCACTAAACTTTTTCTCACTAAAACTTGAGAGCCGGTTCACCAGCCTTATGTGAGAAGTTCCAACGCATGTCCTTGTATGTAGCCGAGTTGTCGGAAAGTCTATAAACTCCCCGCGACAGAGACGAAAACCGCAGACAGCAAGTTTATTTTTCAACTTCTTGCGTTCCTTGCCCATTCGCGTCACCATCGCTTCACTGAAGTAAAGGACCCTCTTCTGGGCCCATTTCAGACGTTCACGAACACTGGAAAGTAAAAATGCAACGCTAGCGCCGTTTCAAGAACAGCTTTCTGGGGATTCGCCTTGAGCATCAAGGCAAATCTGTGCTATGACGTTTACTACTTACCTTTACCTGCTGCAGATGGTGACCACTATGACTTTAACGCAAACTTTCACGCCCAGGTCACGGTTAGAGTCACCTAGCTACGTGTGTACAACAAGCAATGACGTTCCAAACACACATGTCCCAATAACGCCAAAGGTGCGTCGGCCGTAGTAGGATACGTCTAAGAGAACGAAAGCAATTACGACAATGAGCACATACGTACCATTCAAAGCAGCTGCGCTTATCCACATCCACTAAGTGCAGAGAGAAATTAGAGGCGACTTCGACGAGGCGCGGCAGTAGAAGCCTAGGCACGTTCAGTCTAGCCTCTTCAGTCACGCTCAGAACGAGGTACAGGAGGCAAAGGTAACCCGGAGCCTTCCGCACAAGATCCATGCTTCAAACAGAAAGAAACGTGGAATTACTGTGAAACGTAACACAGCGCGGCTCGATACACTTAGCTGGAAACCCCGGCATTCAATATAGGCGTTCTTTCGAACGACAAGCAGCGCGCGCCCGAGCGACGCATGGCAATGGTCGCCGGTGGCTCTGCTTGGCTGCGTTTGGCTCGCCGCCACAGTCTTCATCAACTTTATAATTAACCGCATAAACTCTATAAAAGCAGGCCATGTTAATTTTTCGCACAAAGCGAAGTAAATCCTAAGCACTGTGTATTGGTGTAAATAGTTATTATTCACATTCGATTTTCTGTGTTAGCGTTTTTTACGCTGTAAAGAGGGCGTTAGCGCGCACGAATTAGTTTCGGTTCATTGTCAAAGTTGTAAAATGACGTTCGCTGGTGCAACGGTACAACTACTCCTCCAAATTGATAATATTTATCTGATTTCTCGTGCCAAAACGAAGCTGATACGCCTACCCCGCGAAAATTGTAAGCTCGCATTCAAACAACGTGTATCCGCTGTGCCGAGCTAGTGTGCTTGTGACGTCCTTTCGGAAGAAAGCAAACACATGACCCCGTACGTTACTCCACTTTCACCCCGCATGCTTTTAGGTCAATTAATTGCCGCTGCAGCAGCGTCTTGGCAGTAGCAGCTGCCGTAGTTAAACTGAAGAGTACGCTGAAGCTGTTATGAACTAGACATGGAAAATTGATTAATCACCAAGCTTCGCGCATTTCCACGGCGAAATGTGCGTGGGTCTCCCGCGCGAAATACACCGCCGCGAGCAAATTAATGAAACAAAATAAAAGCCGCCGGTAGCTGGGGCGCATTGCACGTGCTCTGTGGATGCACTTCGCGTCAGCGCTCGAGGCGCGCTTGGGACGAGCGCAGCGTCGACCGCGCGGCGCAGGCTTCTCGGAGTCGCGACCTTGGAGAGGTCCCCGCGCACTTTCCCGGGGCCGCGTCGCATCGTCCCGGGAGTGAGAGGATAATCGTGTCGATAAGCGCGCGCGGTCGCATCCACAGCGGCCGGCGCGCGTCGTTTATTTCTATACCTGACACGAATGGAGGCAACGCGAGAGTGGGTCGGCGCGGTCGCCGGCGTTGTGACTCTGGCGAGCTTCGTGGGCGGACTGTCTCTCGCCTGGCGAGTGCGGCGCGCCGCGTCCTCGGCGGGAATCGCGTTCGCGCCCGTGGCCGCGGCCGCGGTCTGCTGCCACTCGTGGCTCCTCTACGGTCGTGCCGCCCGGGAATTCACCGTCGTGTGGGTGAACGCGTGCGGTCTGCCCCTGATGCTCATCAACGCCGCCGTGCATCGAGCCTACGCGCGCAACAGCGGACCCGGTTGGCTTCTGCTGGCGGCGCTCGGCGCGCTCCAGTTGACAGCCCCCATGATGAGCGTCGTGTGGTTGGGCCGCGTCGCGTCTCTCTACACGGTGGCCTGCAACGCGGCGCCGGTGTCCCGCATCCGGACGGAACCGCTGCCCGAGCTCGCCGCCTGGGCGCTGGCGGCGTGCGGTCTCTGGTCGGCGTACGGGGCCCTCGGAGGAGACGTGCCACTGTGCGCCTCCAACCTGCTCGGGGCCCTGGTGGCGGCGGCAGAGCTCACCGCAGCCGCTTTCAATAGGCGGCAGCACAAGCAGCTATAGGACGAATGTGATACTCGATCAGCCAGTAGAGGTGAGTGCGTAAGGAGACGTACGCTTTTATATCTCAAGAGGTCTGAGTGTTTCTTTTTTCGAGTGAAAGTAACTATCATGCACTGGCTTAGTGTTTAATCCCAAGCTTTGTCAACTTGAATGTAGTGGCACTTTCGCTTTATTTTGTGTGCTCCACCAAGGTCTTGGGTTCAGATCCCACGCTCGCTACTGAGGCACAGGCAATGAACCACGCCTTCACATTATTATTATTATTATTATTATTATTATCATTATTATTATTATTATTATTATTATTATTATTATTATTATTATTATTATTATTAGTGTGGTGGTAGTAATAATAATTGCTAAGAAAATGCACACGCAAATAATGCACACGTGATACTACGAGGTAGTGAACCAACGCTTGGTCAGGCGAACCTTAGTACTAGTTAAAAACTCGATCTAACGAAATCCGATTTTACGAATGTTTAGATAATGGAAGCTGAGAGGTCGGCCTGAATTCATTTTCTTTCCTGCTACACAGCGTCAGGAAATGGGAGGGGTGGAAAAGAAAGGAGGGAGAGGAGATGTTGCTGGTGATGATGAGAAAGGTGGCGATCTAGCAAAACCTTGCATCAATTTATACTCTCTTGTCGAGTTCTGTCTCTCGAAAAAAAACTTTCTCAGCACCTTCAGAATATGGTGCTGATGAGGTAGTTCTCTTGCCCAGCTCTGTCTCTCGAGCAAACTTTGTCAGCACCTTCAGAATATGGCGCTGATGTGGTGGTTCCAACAGAAGTTTTTCAAACTCAATTGCTGCTTTGCAGCTTTCATCAAGTGGGTGGCCATCGAACTTTTTTTGCGAGATATATCGTGGACCGACGCAGAAGACATGTTGCGGTTACGAATAGTTGTTGCAATCACTCGTCGTTACCTAAATCTTATAGGCCGTGCAGACAGCCCCAATTGTGAGGCCTGCGGCACCCCCGCGACAGCTGAACATGTCTTGTGCGTGAGGTACCTCTATAGGGTTCAACGTTTTCATCAACTGAAATTCACGAAGCTTTCGTGGCACAGAAATCGCTGTTACGAAGTTTCTCCAAAGGTAAATGAGAGCAATAAAGGCAATAATTGCTTTCCAATTTTCACACAGACGGCTCTCCTTCAAACGTGCGCTGTAAAGCGCACACGTTGCAGCGCGTCAGCGCGTGGCTTTGTGGCGCCGCGCCCTCTTTCAACAAAGGGAAAGGGCGCCGCGTCAGAAAGACACATGTTGACACGCTGCAACGAGGGCCTTAACCACACGTGCCCGTTAGAGAGCGCCAGCGCGGAGCTTTCTGCCGCGGCGCCGCGCCCTTTCCCTATGGGGAGAGAGAGCGCGTTGCTATGCGAAGCTGCGCACCCACTCTCTCCCTAGGGAAAGGGCGCGACGCTGCTTGAGCTTTCTGCCGCGGCGCCGCGCCCTTTTCCTATGGGGAGAGGGAGCGCGTTGCTATGCGACGCTGCGCACTCACTCTCTCCCTAGGGAAAGGGCGCGACGCTGCTTGAGCTTTCTGTCGCGGCGCCGCGCCCTTTCCCTATGGGAAGAGAGAGCGCGTTGCTATGCGAAGCTGCGCACCCACTCTCTCCCTAGGGAAAGGGCGCGACGCTGCTTCCAAATTCCGCGCGCTGCAACGGGTGCATGTGGTCAGGCTTTCAGTTACGTGTGTTCAGGCCTTTACAGCACCTATATAGCATATAGCACGCTAATTTTATTTTGACGCGGCTGCACGTCGCACTGGGTAGCACTTTTGCATATCAAATGGCGCTGGGTGGTTGTGACTCGTTGTCTCCCTGTAAATACTCCCACAGGAAAACGGTGTTTACATGATGCTTGCTCTCGTTATTTAAATATTTATGCGACGGATGGCACTGATATCCAAACATTAGAGGCCCGGGTGGGCTGTCGTCGCTTGGTGCAACACAGGCGAAACCAAGTATAACTTTTTTAAAGAGGAAGCAAGGTAGAAACACAGAGAGAAAGAAAGGAAAATAATTAAATGGGACACATAAAGAGAAATAAATAGATGAATAAAGTGGAAGATATAAATAGAAACAAAAATAATAGAGAGGAAGAAGAAGGTTGCTACATGATAGGGTGCTCTAGTTTTTTTATTGTTGCAATATAGTCACACGTCATGTGTAAACAACGCATTGAGCGATTCTTTCCCGTAATAAATATCTGTTGAAGTTTAGCGCTTGTGTCGTCCCTTGGTGCCCGTGTTCTTCGTGTAACCTGGTGTGTACGGCCATGCGCCATGATGTCGCACCGACTAACCAGCCAATGCGTTTTAAAAAAGAAAAAAAAGCGGAAAAGACATACAGAAAGAAATAGGAGGAGGAAACTGAAGAACTATTTGCGAAGCTAGGTTTAAATTTAACCACAAAAAATGTTTTAAATTTTGGTGCCTCTGTTTTGGGAAATTGCCACAGAGATGCATTCGATGCGGCGTGTAATTTCATTCAAGACTCTAAATATTTTTCAACATAAGGCCCACTTTAACAAATACAAAAAAAAGCGAGGCGAGAAGTAATTTTCTAAATGTGGATAAATCTGAGCCATACCAAATTAATCGTGTTTGGCAAACTCAGCTATCTGGTCGGCTCCCAAACTCAAGGTATAGTTATTATATTAGTGTCTACTTTCTTGTTGTTGTTTTTCTCACTCTCTGAATCTCTGTTTTTTTAATATACTGTCTTCATTGTACAACTTTTTTCCTTTTTTGTTGTAAGCAATAATGCAGTTATCGTCCATATGAGACTATATGTTCTCTTGGCCAATCCCTCCAGAGTGGGTATGAGCCATGAATTCTAGGCTACAAACAAACAAAAAAAAACAGCAGACTGCCCAGCTTCGCGTTTCTTCCATGCTTGGCACCACTAGTTCGAAACTGCCTTATAGCTCTGCCTGCTCGCTCATTAACGGCATTCGTTCTGCCTGCCTTTGACAATCGGCAGCTTGTCGTAGCTTCATCACGTGACCATTTATACCTCGCCCGCATCGCGTCGACTTGGGAGGAATTCGTGCTCTGGCGGACTTTGCGCAGGAACAGACATGTACAATAGGGGGATTTAGAATAACGTTTGCAGGCGCTGCGGGCGTTGCGGGTGTCATGCGAGTTTCAGAATAGCGTTTGCTTCCCCTCAGAGAAAAGTCTGGGGACTTTCGCCCCTACCGCAAACCCAAACGCACGGAAGCTACACACAGCACTTCGCGGGCTAATCGGGCCGCGATCGCCGCACGCTATTTCGGATTTTCTGCAAGCGAGCCGCGAACGGCGACTCGCGTTACGACGCATGCGCAGTGGCAGCGACCGCAAGGGCTCGCGGTGCGCTATTATTCTAAAACTCCCTATTGATGCCTGACCACACGTAGCCGCTGTCAGTGCGTGGCTTCTTGACGCGGCGCCACACCCTCTCCCTATTAAGAGAAAGAGAGCGAAGCATCGCGTAGCGCCCTCAACTTCTCTATTTAAAGGGGGGGGGGGGGAGATAAATCTAGTTGTTGGTACGCAAAGTATTACGGCTAGGTGGCGGTAGCCACCGCCCGATCTAAGGGGTACAGCCACATCAATCCATCCATCCATCCACGCGCCCTCCCTCTTCCCGGAGAGAGGGCGCAACGCTGCGTCAGAAAGCCAGGATAGGGTACCTAAGCCACTCGTTGACGCGCTGCAGCGGGTACATGTGGTCAGGCCTTTTAGTGTTAAAATGCCGCGTTAGCTTTGGGGGTGACGTTACGTTAATTGTAATATTGTCACGGGCTAAGTAGATGCCTGAGGATGACGACGACGAAGTGCTGAACGGGAACGTGCTCGGACTGCAGCAGCGTCGTACGCATTAGCTCGCCAGTATATTCGCCAGTACACATTTGTTCACCAGTGTATACTTTATTCCCCCGTAATAATATCATCTGGGGTTTTACGTCCCGAAACCCCGATATGGTTTCGAGAGATGGCGTAGCAGAGGGCTCCGCGAATTTCGACCTTCATAGTGTTCTTTGACGTGCGCTGACATCGCACTGCCAACGCCTCCTCTAGGAAGATGCCTGCCGCATGAGAAAAAAAAAAAAAACAGCTGCCATACCTTTTCTCTCCTTCATTTTGAAAATTTTCTCGGTCGCTAGCGTCACCTGTGGCGGATGGTGCAACAACGCAACACTTTGCATAGCCTCCGAAACAGTGGTGCACAGTTGCAGGTCTTGAACAATGCTCGACTGATGCGCCTCTATGGGCCGCAGATGAAAAATGCTTAGCTGGTACCGCCCGTCGCCATGATGATAGTGTCGGTCGCGAGCGCCACCACGCGTAGCTTGTTTAAACCTGAAGGCAGGTCAACTCCGCTGGGAGCGTGAACCATTCCTCAGGCATCTTTCAAGAGGAGGCGTTGGCACAGCATACGGGTCTCGTGCATATCGCCTCCTTCGAAATGCGACCACCGCGATCTTCGGGCTAGCATCCCAACACCCTAATCGCTGCACCACCGCGGCGGACGTTACGTCACAGTTTTCGGTCTTGAAGAGCTGAAAGCCTTGTTCCTGAATTTTGCGAATTTCCCGATTAGACGGAAGTAATTCGAGCGCCCTCGTCATCCGGTTAAGTCGAGTTTCAACTGTATTAGCTATTGATTGATATGTGGGGTTGAACGTCCCAAAACCACCATATATGATTATGAGAGACGCCGTAGTGGAGGGTACTGGAAATTTCGACCACCTGGGGTTCTTTAACGTGCACCCAAATCTGAGCACACGGGCCTACAACATTTCCGCCTCAGTCGGAAATGCATAACTGTGTTAGGTATGAAGCACGTTACAGCTGCAGGGCTGGTCGGCGTCTCCTGTCATCGCGACGCGCCGTGTAGCCGTGGTCCATCGTATGAACGGTTAGGCGCCACAAAGGATAAATCCCACACCAGTCCACTAAAAATAAAGGAGGCTACAGTTAGAGCAACGAATAGCCTTTAAGACGTTAGTGGAGCAGAAACACGCTTCCCTACATAGGGAAGCCGTTGGGAGAAACCGGGCATGTAGGGAAGAAGGACGACAAGAAGAAAAAGCAAGATGATATGGTGAGCTTCATTTCGACGCGCGTTTTCTGGCGACGTTAGTATGAAGCGGAATCGTGGTTTTATAGGACGTAAGAGGCCTCATATTATTGTTTGTGCGTGAGTGGAAACACCCTCCCCAGGTACACTACATGCCCGGTTCTTGGTACCACCTGTGCCTCGTCAGAGTAATCTCTCTCTCAAAACGCTGCATGTCTCGTCCTTCTCCCAAGTTTCGCTTTTGTGGAGCTGGAACACCCTTTTCTACATCCTTCGCCTCTCCTCGTTTTTTTTTATTTATTACAACCGAAGCAGTAACACGGCTGAATTAAGAACATCATCTGATATAATATTCCTCTGCTAACCGTCTCCCCCTCTCTCTTTATCTCTATCTTTAATCCATGTCCGTGGCAGAAAGTGCCGAAGCTTTATACTTCTCCTCCTAGACGTCGGTTTCAGACCGCAGCTTATGAAGATTCATCGTTATAAATTGAGTCGGTGTAGTTCAAGACCAAAACGCGTTCGTGTTAGATATGTTGCGAACCGCGTGAACTGCCAACAAGCCTGAAAATTAAGTGAGCGGTGGAAAATCATTTCAGTCCAAAAGGCTGATCTGCATTGTGTGTATTGGCATGTGTTGTGAGTTGGTGTACGGTTATCGACAGTTTGTTACTGCCGCCGATGACTGATATTGCTTGTTAGAGACTTAAACCGTCTACAGCAACTTTGAAAATAAAGAGGGGGAGATTTGTTTTATTGAATCTACTCTTAAATACTCAAAATGTGTAGGTTACTGTCGAATGTACGAAAATATTAACATAATTATTCAGTCCGTCTTGTGAGGCGTAGCCAGCCTTCGGATAGGGGGGGGGGGGGGGGTGAGGTATTTTTAAAATTTGATCTATACAAGCACCTGCAGCTTGTATAGACCACATCTACATGCTTCGTCATGTAATGCCACGTGGGCATTATCATACGGTGGCCATTCGGGAAAAAAATAATAGTTGCAAACCAATGTACATGTAACTCGCATACAAAGATGAAAATAAGAGCTAATTACAATGCGGCGGAAAAAGCATAGAAAAGTGGTAACACATAAAAACGAAGCGATCACGTTGAATGCATACACAGTTTTATACAGAAAAGAAAAGCAAGAGAAAAAGAATGTAACAACAAAAGCAATGGGGACAGGCTGTTTATTACGGGAGATTGATGACGTAAAAACAATTGGCATTGAGATAACGTTTTATAATTAGGTATACCCTTAGCAAGTCTGTTTCAGTGAATAGGGGTGGAGAAAAAAAAAGTACATCGAAACTATTTGAGCGGCAGACCATTTCCAAAACCTTACACTCATGATCACAACGTGTATATAGATGAAGTGACGGGAGGATGTACAAGTTTTTATTCATTCCTGTGAGATCAGAGTCAGGGCCGTACCCAGGAATTTTTTTCGGGAGGGGTTTGCGTGTAGAGCGGCTGCCATTTTTTAAGATTTATACTGGCTTATTTTCGTGAATAAAACAAGTACATCGCTTACTTGTAATAATTCGATGGTACTTTTCAATTATTTGTACCCAAATAAAAAATTGGTATGTCAACCTCAAATTCTGGTTAAAACAAGAAATAAATTTGGACAATAGCACCACCAAAGCCGGGGACACCGTGACCAACGGCTCCTGATGAAGTAACACAATGTAACCGCGGTACAAAAACGGTATGTATGTGTTACAAGCTGCCACTCTAGCGTCGCCAGCGCGAAGTCGGCGACGGGAATGGAGGTCGTTCCGTACGCAAGCAGAGACAGTGAAGAGATCAGAGACGTATGTGGGGAAAAACAAAACTCTAGTGATATTGCAGCACTGCAGAGGAATCTAGGAATATTGCAGAGGAATCTAGTACAACACGTAATACCAACTAACAAAATAGATATAAAATCAATAAATCAGCTTACAAAAGAGAAGTATTACAAACTACACAAAACTAACCAACAATAAAACTACAGATGAGAAAGTCTGAAGGTATAAACAGGTGAAGGGATACCTGTGATGACCGGCAGCGTTGAGTCCACGATGATCGGATGCGAGAAGTGAGAGAGTTCTGGCACAACTGCGATATCGGTGGTGTTGCAGCGCTGGTCTTTCCGGGAGGCTAGTGCTTGAAGCCGATCTCGGGCAGGTTGAGCTTACTCGAGATTCAAGTACCGATGCCTACGTTACAGACGTTAATTTCGCGTCACAACTAGACGAATGGCTAAGTTTAGGTGGCCAGCCGACATGGAGCCACAACCACTTAAGGGATACTTCTTAATCTCCTACACCATGTTGGTCAGCAACTAGACTGCTTAGCAAGGCGAAATCCTGCTCTTAAATCGACCTCCGTGTCCCCTGATTCTTGTCCTGGGGGAAAAGAGACTTCTACATGGGTCCAATCATGCACGTTTCATTGTTAGAAACTCCACCCTAAAATATATTGACCACGTCCCGTTTTAATTAGGAGAAGGTCCTTAACTGAGCGAGAGTGACAGCCTGTTGGGGTTCTCTCATACGGCTTGTCCACAAGCAGTTTTGCCCGTGGGAATGGTCAGTTTTCTTGGTTTCAGCCGGTGCGTCTTGCAGTCTACAGCTAGTTCGGGGTGCATCGCGGCCTTTGACGACCCTGCCGACGCCACCGTAGGTACAAAGGATCAAACATCGGCGACTAACGTTTGAAGAAGAACACCCCATTCAGTACTTCCCTGCACTAAAGGCCAGTCTTTTCATGAGCGAATGGTTCCACCGGTCAGCGGGGGAGTGCGGCGCCCGTTAATTTGCCGTTACGCCGGATCGCAAAAATGGCAGTCCGTGACAGCATGTATGCAAGCAAACAAACAAGTCGCCCGACATTCCGATCTTCTTGTTACCGTTCGCACATTCTGCTTGCTGAATAGTTTCCTCGTAATTGCGAAAGGATAGAAGGGTTGAAGCTTGGGCTAGCTGGGTTTAGCTTTTAATCGACTCTTGAAACATAGAGAGAAGTTTAAACGAGGAAGTTTTTCCTTCTCGGCAATTTGCGAAATTCTGTGAGGACTTGTTCTGGGGTCACTTGAAGTTCTCGATGGATGCTGAGCAGTGCTAGTCCGGTCAATCTGTTGTTGTTCATATGATTTCGAATGTAGCTTCTCAGCCTTCTCAGTGTGGAAAAAGTCCGTTCCGGGGTCGACGTCGACACGGGTAAAGTCGCCAGGATGGAAAGTAGGCTGTGGATGTTAGGAAAAAAAGTCGCGGTTGCACATCTCTAAGGCCTGTAAAGCACAAGCTAGGCGATTCTTTTCTTCGATCTGGCAGCATTTGTTCACCCACAGTGTGAACTCTGCTTCGATGACATTAGCCGAAGGAATGTCGCCAAGGTAAAACTGCACTGCATCATCAATATCAGAAAGGCCAGCCGATGCGCAGAATTTCGGCAGCAGCATGTTAAGGCCAACCACGACCTTCTTATGGGCATCGAACCGGTCTCTTAATTGATTTTCGAAGTCAGCCAGCAAAGGCAAATACACATTCCTCCGGTAGTACTCTTCGGGAGTAGCAGAAGGTACGTTGCTTCTTTGCATCTGCCTTCCAGTGATGCGTGGTAGGGACATCTCAACATTTGTGATCTTTAGCAAAGAGAGCGACTTCAGAAAAATCTTATTAAATTCCGTTTCCGCACTAGCCATTTTTGTGGAAAGAACGTCTATAACATTCTTTACGTGATCGCACGCTTGAGCCAAGTCACAGTCAATTTTTTGAAGAAACTTGCAAAGTGGCAGTGTCAAAGAGAAGAGGTCGCTACAGATCTGAAGCGAAAAGACAAACTCGGGCTTCGTAATGACATTGAGCAGTTAAGAAGCTTTTGATGAAGTATCAGATGACGCGGCTTCTTCATCCAAACATTCGAGGAATTGTACAATAGGCACGTACAGTTCAATGAAACAATGAAGTGCATCGTGACTCTCTACCCACCTTGTTTGGCAAAAGGAGAGAAATGACTTTCTTTTTTCTTGTGTTAAATCTTCTACTTTGTCTTGCAGTTGGTTCGTCCTCTGTGGCGAAGCTCTCACAAACGTACAGGTTGAGGATACATTTCCCAAACAGTTGCGGATGCTGGGGAACCTTGCGCTGCGTGAAGCAGAGCAAGGTTCAACGAGTGGGCGCTACAATGCACGTACAACGCTTTGGGCGCTGTTTGACGAATGAAGGCTTGAACACCGTTAAGGTGGCCGCTCATTGATGCCGCGCCGTCGTATCCTTGCCCGCAAAGTAGGTTCAGGTCAAAGCCATGACCTCTAAGGCTGTTCAGGATTGTGCTCGCCAGCGCCTTTCCAGTGAGATCGTACACGAGAACGAAATCTACAAAATCTTCTTTAAGAATGGGCACTCCCGACGTGTCGTGTCCAACGTACCTTACACATAGGGAAATGTGGGCGGTGCGAGATATATTAGTGGCCTCGTCAGCTAGAACTGAAAAACACGAACCTGAGTTGACGTTTTCCACTATCTTTCTTTGTATGATTTTACCACAGAGGGTGATCAACTGATTCTGAATTTTTGGGCTCGTGTACAGCGCTTTCGCCAGAGATGTTTCCATGTGAGCTCTCAAGGCGGCATCTCCACATTTTGCTCTCATCCTAAGCAGTGCGCGGAAATTTCCATCATTTTTGAATGGCAGCACTCCAGACATATTTATCGGACCAGAGTCGTCTGTGCCGCGAAGCGGTACTTCTTGCCTGCCACAGAAAAGAATTGTTTCTATTATTGGCAGCAAGTTCTTGCGGTTGTCTTCCGCCTGCTTTTTAAGGCCGTGGTCAAGTTGTGTTAATATGTCATGCTATGAGCGGGACCGGACTGCTAAAGAGTTCTCCGATAGCGTTGTTGACATGGCGTGATAACTGCTGGATGCGTGGCTCTTAAAGGCGTCCATGGCTTTCTTGTGATTGGTGAACTCCTTAGTTACAAAACAGCCCAAGCGCTGGTGCTCCCCTTTTCCTGCACACTCGCTTGCGAAGACTACGCAATATTTCCATAATGCTCCTTGAAGCTTCTCTCAATAAACAAGCCATGGGTAACGATCTACCCAGTGAGGTTGGAACTTCAGATTTCTTTTCCCTGTGGCTGGATAATCATAGTTAGCCGGAGGGGTCCACGGATTGAGCAGCAGCTTCTCCATCGTCTCTAGATCATTTACATTATTGTTTTTCGAGACAAACAGTCCCAAGTCGCAAATATTCGCACTCGTCGCACAGAGGGGAGGCGAACCAGAATGTGTAGGTGCCATGCCACTCACCTTCCCAGTGGTAAAGGCGTCACTTTGCCCAGCGTTGTCTGTAGAACAAAGATCACTTGGAGTTGAACTGCGGCCACCATCATTTCCCGGCGGCGCATGGGTGTCCTGCTTGTGTTCGTTCTCAGGTAGTTCATATAAACCGGTGCATTCTCCTGAGTCGCTACAGAAGTTCGGACGCGCTTGGCTTTCCACCAATGCTGAAGAGGGCGAAGTTTTATCCTTCGAAGGAGGCAGTTCTTCTCCGTCCGCGTCATCGGTTCGAACTTTCTTGAAGTAAGACGCAAGACTCCTTTGCTTCGTTGTTGCAGAGTGTCTTTTCATTTTGCTGCCGCAATCCTGTGCACGCACACAGAAGTGGCCAGCGGCTCCAAAAAAACGTTTGCGACTGCTTCGACTGCTTGCGTGAACGGCCGGCGATGTTTTCTTCCTCTCTTATCAACTTTACAGTGGCTAGAATAGCTCCGTGTACATGGACGCGACGGGGGCGGGCTGAGTTGAGTGGCGGGTTCAGCTTACCTCGACGCGCCCGAGTTTATATGAACTCGCACGGATGAGTTGAGGTGAGCGGTGATCGCAGCGACGCTTTGCGTCGAGGCGAGCTGAAAGCCCGTCTTCCGGTACCGGTTTCCGCTCCTCCAAGCCTGCGCTCTCGCCGCTGTGGGCTGCGGTTGTTTACGCAGTTGTCGCTCCGCCACCGCGATGGCTGTCTTGGTATTTTTTCTCAGTTTGCACCAGCTGTACTTTATGGTTGTGTTGGTGTCTAGGCTAACACTGCACAACGCGATGGCAGCAGTGGTTCTGTTGCGGCACAGCGCTCGCCGCAGGCGTATCCGCAGCCTGACGCACCGTCCCCTGTTCACCCCTGGCTGGTCTCTCCAGGAATTCGCCGTACCGAATATAAATAATATTTTCTCGCGTAAAACAAAGATTCGTATTAAACTTACAGAAATAAATATCGTTTCTGCACTTTTTGAAATGATCCAAAGTGTATATTTTTGATATGGAGCGCCACACAGACCGATAAGTGCCTGAACATGAACAATATTGCAAATTTTTCAAAGTTCATGTGCCAGCGCTTCCAAACTACTGTCTCCGCGACTCGTGTTTTTCCCCCACTTACCGTCAACAATGCAATCAAGCTATGCAGCTGCGTTGTCTCTGGAAAAGTTGAAAAGCTGTAAAAATTTCTGACTTTGGTCAAAAACACTGCATTGCTTCCCCGCAAAGCACATTAACATACACTAGTGGTGAATGCGTTTTAACAAGGAAATGCGGTTCTTTTCCTACCGACTAGAATCGTTTGACCGTGCTGCGTATAATATTTCACTTTTTCGATGTTTCGTCGCAACCTAACTGCCACAATATTTAAGAAATTAACATTTTCTTTAGAAAATTGGTTCCAAAAAATGAATAGTGTAGTACAGTGACCAACCATTACTTTTTAGAGTGTAATCGTAGATGGTCTAGCGTACTGTCTAGGATATTTGGCGTGGAACGACCCTCATCTCCTCCAAAACCCGAACACTAAACCCGAAAAAACGTTAGAAATGCCCAAGTTCATTCAGGGATTTATGAAACACGAATTAAAAAGAGCAAAACCAACCCTGGACTACGCTTTTCTTCTGGGGGAAATTACATGTATTGGTAAAGGCACTTAATTTTTGTGATAAAGTCAATTTACACCACTTGCAAAAAAACCCAAAACAAAACTTACAAAGAATAAAATACCCGAAAGTATTTGCCTTTTCATAGTCAAATCTGGCTGTGAAGAACGCAAAATAAATGCAAGCGGAGTTGGAATGCTGCGCATTAGTAGACAATTCTGTGAATTTACGCAAATGTATACTGATGGAGAGGTGACCAGAAACTTTATTAAAGCGTTCATGTGCACGTATTTGAGATTTCTGCCGCACAAGCCGATTTCCTGCTACGGGCAGAGCAAAATAGCCGGTCGTGAGAACGATAACCAACAAGCTCTCGTAGGACGTGCCAAGCAAGATTTAAACGTAAAAGTGTTCTGCATTTACCGCATAACAGAACGATGTCCTCCACGCGTACCGCGCGTACCGGCCGACAGAGAAAGAGCAACGTCGGAGTGATCGGGACAAGGGAAGCGGAGACGGCGACGGGTGGGAGAGGTCACGAGCCGTCAACTCAGCGCGACCGGTTATACATGCTCTTTCTGAGCGCGGCGAGTTCGGTGAACCTACCCCCTGTCTCCGGGTCCACGGGACTCGCCGCGACGACTCTCCGCCCCGACGCGCGCACTTATACATGGGGAGGGCGAGTCCAGAAAACCTGTTTATTTCGCCTCAACGCGCCCTCGTCGGGTCAATGTAAACGGGCCTAATGTAGAAGTGGGATGAACGCGCCGGCTCCCGCGTGGCGCATGTGTTTTCTGAACGCCGCTACAGCTGGTGTGCATGCAGGCCCATTATTGTACTCCAGCTGCAGCAAACTGGATTAACGCTACTTAAAGACCTTTTCACAGAAGACTCCATGGGCACTGCATACTCCCCTTAATATACGTGAACCCCCAAGAATGCTCTGCCGAGACATTTGCGAAAGTGACTCTTAAAAAGGGAAAAGAAGAGAAAAGTGAGCCCTGTTATTGTCTGCTTCAGTGAGCGACACCGCCACAGTAGCTCACGAGGGATGGGGGTGAGGAGGGATAAAAAGGATAGGAGTAAAGATGTAGGAAAGCCGAAGAAGGAGAAGAGAGGAAGAGACGTGAGGTGGTGAGCCAGAGCGAGCGACGACAGAAATGAGGGGATAGAAGAGATAGGAAAGATGGGAGCACGGTCACTGGAGTCCGAGGACGGGGCGCACCTGCGAGAGCTCCTTTCGGCGTCCGTGGATGGCGTAGAGCAAGTCCAGTAAGTCAGAGCTGCACTGTCGTCGGAGGTGGAAGGTCGTCGGCGGCAGGAGGTGACGTAGGGCGAGCCCAGTCGGCCAGAGCCACGCTGACGCCGGAGGTCGCAAGCGCGCGGAGCGCGCGAGCGCACGACCGGTCGGCCCGAAATCCAGCAAGACATTTGCACTCCCGTGGTACAGTCCAGAAAGGAGGTGTTGCTCCGTTCCTGTGAAAAAGTCACCTTTTCACAGACGGCTCCCTGGGCGCCTGCATAATTCTCTCTGGGCTGCGCTAATTAAATAGCCGTGACCCCCCAAAAATGCACTTTGTAGGCTGTGACATCAGCCTCTATACCCCTGCGCGCAGCCCAGCTTGGCGGCGTTTTTTTTCTCCTGTGAAAGTTGACCGCTGGTGCCGCATTTTGTGCCGGCTGTATCCTCGCTTTGTAGGGAGGCGCATGTACCTTCTGTGTACAGAAGAGGTAGAATTCCTTGCGTGTGGTTAAGGTTGTTCGAAGTTGCTCGGATATGCCAGTCTTTCAGTAGATGTCATCTTCGATGATTCGTTTCGGTGGCGAGGACTACGGTTTGAGAAAAGTTTGCCCTGCAGCCTGCGTCCTCGGAATGCGCCGCTGAGTTTTTTTCCGCTTACGGGTTTCGTTCCCTGGCAAATTTGCGCACGTCGTGTTGGTGTTGCCGTTGCTGTCGAACTGTTTACCTTCACAGAAGTAGACGCGCTTTTCGTAGGAACCCAAAGCCGACACGTGTGGACCGCACAGATGGATAACTGCTCCAGCGGCAATGCACTAGGAAAGCATCTGGAATCAATAAAGGAGCTGCTACGGTGTGAAAGACGAAAAAAAAAAAAGAGTAGAAGGACCACGAGGGTGAAGTGCAAAGCTGTACAAATAGGGCAGGTGCGCGTGCGGGGGAGGGAGCGCTGAGGTGTTCTGGTAAAAGGGTAGGTTTGAAGAAAGGAAGAAGAGGGAAGCAATGCCAGGAAAGTTGCAGTGTAACATTGGCAGCTGGTGGTCGCTGTGAAGGCGTGTAAATATTTTAGTATCACCCGAAAAGTTAAAGCATCAAAAAAATTTCGGGGGGGGGGGTCAGAACCCCCTCAACCCCCACCCCCCTAGTTACGGGCCTGATCAGAGTAAATTAGCTAAGAGAGTTCCAATTTCGCTGTTAGGCGGCGTTGAGGTAGGGTTTTCCAACAAAGGTTGCTTTCCATTATGATGAATTATCATCTGTGTATGTTAAGGAGCGCGCGTTTGTATACGTGTTCGTATGCGTATACACACACAAATGTTTAAATTCGAGGGGTGGAACGGTAGGATCGACGGAACTCCTCAACCCCTCCCCCACCGGGCCCCTGGCAACGCCAGCGTCCGAACGTGATGTGCTGTAGCTGCTTACCCACGTACATCGATCTCTTGCTTTGCTGGAGCGCCCTGTTCCGGGCATACTAATCACGGGGGTCGGGGCGTAGTCCGGAACTGCGAATTGGGGTCAGCGTGACCCAGAAACTGTGCACGGTTTACTTGAATGCGCGAATATAACCTCGCGTGCAAACCCGCCGCGGTGGTCCAGTGGTCATGGCGCTCCACTGCTAAACCGCAGGTCGCGGGATTGGATCCCGGCCGCACTTTCGATGGAGGCGAAAACGCTTGAGCCCCATGTGCTTATATATTTAGGTGCCCATTTACCAGTTGATAGGCTATGTGCACGATTGTGTACACCACTCGTTTTTTTTTGTCATTTGCATCATGTAGAGGCTAAAAGAAAGCGCAAGATATATCGTACTTTGAATGAACATCCTGCACAATAAATTTGTCTTCATCTAATTTCATTTTGCAGTTTACTGAATCATATGATCACTTTTCTGTAGACACTACCACGCTCGGCGAGATTTGTGACCTGCCGCTTCCTGCAAGCCATGTGAAAAAGGCAGAATTTTTCTTTGCCCGAGATTGACGTAATCAAAAATGATTTGACACTTTATTCCTAGCTTAAGATTTACCTCTGTTCATGTCAAAAGTAAGCGTCAATGACTTCAGTGTAAAGAGATACTTAATTACAACTTCATTTGAACGACTGACTATAACACACCAAAATTCAACAATTACCTCATTATTCTTGTTGATATAGAATTTCGTTTGCCTTGAAGTAACGTTGTCGTGATTTGGCACATTTACAGGCAGTTCTTCATTGGTGGCGTCTGAAAGGGTTAGAGAACTTACAGTGGTCGAAACTTGCGAGGTCCTCCGCTACGTTGTCTCTCACAATCATGTTGCCACACCCACTCCTTTCTATATTCTAACATTACCGCCCCATTACAATGTATCTGCTGCCTTGCGAAAAGCGCCCCCATGCGAATGGAAATTATATGGATAATCTTAGAACCTTCCGATCAGATTACGCACTCAACGGGAACGTCAGAGCATAGTTCTGGAACTTGCCCTAACGCGGTGGCCTTTAGTGGCTAAGGTACTCGGCTGCTGACCCGCAGGTCGCGGGATCGAATCTCGGCTGCGGTGGCTGCATTTCCGATAGAGGCGGACATTCTGTTGGCCTGTGTGCTCAGATTTGGGTGCACGTTAAAGAACCCCAGGTGGTCGAAATTTCCGGAGCCCTCCACTGCGGCGTCTCTGAATAATCGTATGGTGTTTTTTGGACGTTAAACCCCACATATCAATCAGTTCTGGAACTTACGCGGCCGCTTGCGATAACGCTGCATGGCTGCGATGATACGTAACGTGCCGCGTCTGACCACTTGTTTTTTTTTTTTATTATCGACGGCCGACGCTCTGTTCGTAGATATCATTGTACAGTGCGTATAGCTGTAATCTGACCTTCCGTTTCCCGGCCACAAGTTTGGCCAAATAAAGAGTTCCATCTTGGACGATCCGACTTCTGCCTTCGTCGACGTCATGACGACGTGTTATCGAAATTCCTGAACGTTAAACCCCAACAATTATTGGGGTTTAACATTTGTTTAGGTTTAACTGAATTTTCTCAACAATTATTGTGGGAAAATGCAGCCCTTCGCAGCCGAAATTTGATCCCGCGACTTGCGGGTCAGCAGCCGAGTACCTTAGCCTCTAGACCACCGCAGCGGGGCGCTTCCAATTATCCGATGCACTCGGTAAAGCTACAGTACTTTTACATAGTGGTCTTGAAACGCGGCTGTTGCGTGTGAAATGAAATTTTATTATTTTTCCTGGTCTCCTTTTTTTTTCAGGTTGGTACAGGGTTTTACAAGAATCATCGAAGCGTCATCTACCCCACGAAGTCACGAAGATTCATTCATACTTAGCGGTGTTCCCCAGACAGCCTCCTCTCCGGACAGGGTGTAGTACAAAACAGTATTAGCGGCCCAAGCACTCTTCGACGACGCTGTACGGAAGGCTGGGCTGCTAGAGTGGCTAAACGAAAGGGATGTGTGCAATACGACAAGCAATACGTGTATTACTGCTTTACGATGGGCCACCAGGGACGATGTACCGTGCTCAGAAATAATATGTCTGCTAAACCATACAGCCAATGTTATTTTGCGTAGACCAATGTGTACAAACCCTATACGTTGTTGCCTCTTTGTCAGAATTGTATGTCCTTCGGGCTCTGTAATAAACTTTCTGTTAAGTCTCTCTAGCAGTTCTTTGGGACTGCGTTGCAGTTCCATAACGTTGCTAAGTATAGTTTGCTTAAAAAGGGCAAAGTCATCAACATCATCATCATCAACACAATCCAGGAGGTATGTACATAGTACAAAACCCAAGTTAGGGGCAGAAAGTTTTCTGATAGGGATAGGGGAGGAATAGCAAATCGGCTCACAAGGTGTCTTTCACTTCCGGGTCATCCGAGACACATACACGCATGAAGGATCTTGAGAGTCTTCAGCGCTTGGGCGTCACGCAGCACTCGCTAAATTTCCACTTACCGTCAAGAGATTACCATCCTCGCAAGCAAAAGCGCTACATATCAGCTTACCGCCTTCGGTATTGCCAATACCCATGTTGCTGTTGCCATCGTCCATGCGCCACGTTTCAATCGCCAAGCAATGCCCAATATATGCATATGGTACGAGTAACGTATTCTCGCGTCATCACGCGCAAGTGACACTGTATATACTATTTGGACAAGGGCTTTTACTACAGTCATCGTCTCATGGACAGTTTCACCCAATGCGAAACGCACTCTGCTGCGGTGCGACTCGTCGTGCCTGCTAAAACCGTTGACTAAATATAGGCAAGAAGCTATCCGATATCTCATAATTTTGGCGAATAATGAACGGAACAAATATTGTAACGATGTTGAAGGACTCGGGGTGTAATAAAACGTATTTATTAAAAGGGCGAACCTGTGCCCACAACTCAAAGGGACTACGGTCGTAGCACGTTACAGCAGAACACCAAAGATGTCTCCTTCTTCTGCTCCTTCAGGAGGAGTCCCAAGCGCGTGGCGCACATCAGCCGGGACCAGCTGGGTTCTCGTGCTATTATCATCGTCTCTGCGCAACACTAGACGGCGCGCATGTATGTCCCTGTGCGCGCGGTGATGGGCGCGTTGTTTGAATGCAGGCACTATGTCGCGGCAGTCCATAGCTAAAACAGGGCAGTCGCACTCGACACCTCGTACAAATGCGCGTAGCCACGCCCCCTTGAAAGATATAGTCATGCGTGTTTTGTTTTTTTTTGCTTTTTTTAACGAGACGCCATTGTGACATGCTTTAATGGTCTCAACGCAGTCCCTTTGGCGTTTATGCGCCGTTGTGGCCACGTTGTGGTCCTCGTAGGCGGTAGTTTCTCGCAATAACTTCACCCGACGTGTCTCGTTCTTGCTCGTCGCTGCTCCCATCATCTGCTTCTAAGCCTGGCCCCCCGTCCACCTCGCCGTTGACCGCACCATGGCGATCCTCTCGAATGACGGGTATACCCTTCTAATGACCGCTTGGGCAGCGGCGCAACGCGCATTTGTGGGAGCGTTAGATGACGTTCCTTTACGTGCACATTGTGCTTCCTATAGTTCTAGGCTTCCATTTGCTTATCTATGCATTTGTTTTCATTCTCTCTCGCATCATGATTCTTACCGGCCACACCGGAAAAGTCGGCGCGCGTGTTCTATAGTCCCTTTCACTGTTTGCAAACAGAGGCCCTTGATTACATCCGGTTTTGTGCACCGCTGTGCCTTATCAGTATCGGTGGATAAGAAGAGCGTTAGAAAATAGCCCGCTGATTTTCTACACCTTCCTTCCCGTATTTGGCAAAGTATATTCGAATAACTGTTCTTTTGAGCTACACGAAAGTTTAAAGATATTCTCTTGAGCATTACGCACGTCCTTTTCATCTGAAAAACAAATAGGAGACTTTGAAGAAGAGAAACGTGAAAACGCGCTTTCAGTTACGACTTTAGGAGCTGGTAAATGAGGTGACCGGAAGTTTTGTTGGGGCACAACGCTTGCCATCTTGAAACCGTCTATAGGGGCGAAGTAAAAGCGGACGAAGATGAAGAGGACAATGTCGAGAGCGCGTGCGGCCTCGTGATGAAGATCATTGTCGTCTCCCAGCCCAACCGCGGTGGTCTAGTGGCTAAGGTACTCGGCTGCTGACCCGCAGGTCGCGGGTTCAAATCCCGGCTGCGGTGGCTGCATTTCCGATAGAGGCGGAAATATTGTTGGCCCGTGTGCTCAGATTTGGGTGCACGTTAGTGAACCCCGGGTGGTCAAAATTTCCGGAGCCCTTCACTACGGCGTCTCTCATACTCATATAGTGGTTTTGGGACTGGACAACAGGTGAGATGGGCGGATGTCGCCGCTTTTCCCGCCGGTGGCGTTGCTTCCACGGATCATTCTCTTGGTCCCGCCGTTGGTGGTGGTGGTGGGAGCGAGCTCGAGCAAGCCATAGAGCGAGCGCTAGAACAATGCCAAGGACCGTCACAATCAATAATTTCTGAGCTTAAACGCTATACTCAGAGCGGTAAATTTTATGTTGAAAGTATGATGACCCCGCTACTTACCGTATCGCATGATCACCGCGGGTTCACGCTTAGCGAGCCACAGGGCCGCGACTCCATCACCTACTCCGGAGTAGCGTACCGCTCCGCGCGCGCTCAACTAATAAGGCGTTTAGCGCGGCGCGGCAAAACAGTGTTCCAATACAAAAATGCGTAACACTTTATTGCCTTTGGCGGCACCCCGAACAACAATACAATGTCCGCTCCTGGGAAGCGGAGAGCAAAGGCACCCGCACACGGACCTTCACGATAAGGGGAAACCGCGAGCACGTCGCAGCTGGCAATGGCGAGCTTTGACACGCCGGTCGGGAAAAGGTCCCTCGCGGCTATGCTACGCACTCTCACGATGGCCACTGGGCCTGGTCGCGAGTGTTAGGGCAAACTTCGTACGCGTAGGCCTACGGCAAGTGCGGCTCGGCGTGGTACGACCACTTCAAGCACCAGGCACCGCTGTGGGCTTAGCATACGGTACCGAAGCTAGCACTCAAGTAAACACTCCTGCCGAGGTGCCAAAGGCCACCCCAGGCAGGCTACAGTCCGGCGATTCCCAAAGGGGACGTGGGCGAAGGAAACACGTGCTACCCCGGCGCCGACTAGAGAGGAGAGAGAGCTCCCTCGGCGCACACTTAACACTTGCCGCGTCCTCACGTGGCTCCATCTATCGCCACACGCTGTTACCAGAGCAGAAAAAGCAAAAGGGTGTGGCCGTATGACGGAATGCCCGCGAAATTGTCACGGGCGCGTCTCATATCCCCACATCCTCCTCTCCTTAATTCACCCTATATACCGGCCTGCAAATGCAGCCCATCGTCGCCCATGCATGCAAAGACATCATGCAATGGGCAACAGCTAGCCTCAGCCTCACTCTGCAACTGCTGAAGAAAAAAATGAAACAACACAACAATACACTTCAGAAATAAAAAAAACATATATTTGGCCTGCTGCAGCGTTCAGGGGGGGGGGGGGGAGAGGCTCCGAGTGGCCCTACAGTTCTAACAGACGGTCCACGTCTATTGTGGCGACGGCGTTCATCAGTGGCCCGTCGCTGGTTGCGGGCGGTGGCAGCCCTGAAAGCAGTGCCGCGAAATGGGGGTCCTCCCCCATTCGCTGTCGGCACTGGGCCGCCAGGTCGGTGTCCGAGCGCTGGCTGAGCGGGGCTGGTTCCGAAACACCCCGCCCCCGTGGTGGCCATCCCCTCAGCAGCCGCCTTTGTCCGCGCCACGTGCATGATACCCTTATAGTGGCACTGATAGTGCACGGTCACACGGCACGTGGCGCAGAATTCCACCGCAGCATCGGTAGGCAGTTGGATGCCTCCGGCTGCCTTCTCGATGTCCACCAGTGTGCAGCCCCGGAATGGCCACGGGACGTGGTCCAGGGGCAGGTCGCGCCGAATACGCCGCTGCGTCTTCCAAGGTGCGTCACTCACAAAGTAGCGTGGCACCTCCTGCCCCTCCTGCCGCGCCCACATGGCCACGCTTCGCTTTGGCCTTTTGGGGACTGGTGGCGGTGCCGACATTGTTGATTCTGGGCTTCTGGCCGCCCACCTGGTGGACTTGGGTGGTGCCGAGATGGTAGGTTCGGGTCGCCGAGGCGCCAACCTTGTGGACTTCTTCTGGCTGCAGGGCATGTTGCTCCACGACGTACCGGCACCAGAACGAGAATGACACACCGCTGGCAGTCTCCGGCTCCCTCCCCCCCTCTCTTCACCGACAACCAGCGCCACCTATATTTACGTAGTGGTCGTTGGCTCAGTTAACTAGCGCCACCTATGTTTACGTAGGGGTCGTTGACCCAGTTATTCTTCCTCCCCGCACAACACAGACACACACAGCTGCACCACCAGAGCGTCCTTGAATGTTCTCGCAAGTAACAAGTCGCTACCCCTCCGCAGGCCAAAAAAGCGAGGAAAAAAGAAAAAGGGTGTGGCCATGTGACGGAATGCCCGCGAAATGGTCGCGGGCGCGCCTCAGATCGCCACAAAAGGCGAGGCTCCACAATCGCAACCTTCGCAGCAACAGGTGACGCCGCTGCCACCTTCGTCGCTTCGGTCCTCGACTTGCACGCCACTCGAGGCGGTGGAAATGGACACGAACGATGAGAGCGGTTCGGGGGAAGAGGCTGACGGCCGAGATGACCGCCCGTGTACCGCGAAAAGAATTGCACTAGATCCTGCGAATCCTGACCCCCCCCCCCCCCCCCCGACAAAGTGAACGTTATGAGCAACTACAAAAACGCATCGATATTATAGAAAACAGCCTCGATGAGCGTTTATCAAACCATGTGGCGGAGATGAATGGCATGTTGAACAGTGCGATAACTAAGCCGTTTGAGCAAATGGCTCAAATGTTCACCGCCCACGTGGCGCGCATAGAAAATATGGAAGCCCGACTGCCGCTAGCTGGGGGCAAACCGATTAAAATGATAAACGAGCCGTACGCTAGACAGCATCCGAGTCAACAACAGCAAAACACGCTGACAGGCGCAGAGACGCCAATTCAGCCGAACCCAAGTCGCCTTGACGGCGATGGGTTAAATTAAATGTGAGTGTCAACATGGTTAGACACGCACATAATCGCACTAACACTAGCCAACAGAAGTATAAGATCTGGCAGAGAAACTGCCGGGGTTATAGGAGGAAGCGGGGCAATCTAGAGCAATATATTCGCGGCCGCGCAACGAAACCCGATGTTATCATTTTACAGGAGACAAACTATCCGGCAAAACTTGCTGGTTTCAAAGCCATAAACGCGGCAGCGACTGACAGCAGACAGAGAAAACAACGGGTGACATCCCGCTCGGCACATGGCAGGTCGCCGAGGGTGGCCGCGGGGCAGTGGCGGCGGGGCGTTCCACTCACGTTGTCGGTGCTGGTTGTCGCCGTGCTTGTTAGACGTTACGTCACAGTGGCGCAGCGTGAACTTGAGTGTGCAAGTATACCACACGTCTTCGTAGAATTGATTCCTAGGCATGGGCGAGGACTGTTTGTCCTTGACGTATACAGTAAACCCATGTTGCAGCACCGATTTGGGGAGCTGCTCCGGATGGCTATAGCACGGCCGCCAACGGGGAACCTCTGCTAGTCGCGGGTGATTTTAATGCGCAGCACGGGGCCCGGGGATACATGCGTGAAACGCCTAAAGGCAAACACCTTTGGGAAGACTCTGCAAGACCTACGGCTTGAACTCGTCGCGAACACCACCTGTCATGTCCTCGCCGACACATATCACGTCGTAGCATCGTGCCCAGTTAATCCCGTCCCTTTCTCATCCCCTTTTCCTATCCCAACTAGAGAGGCTTGGGAGGAGCCCCTGCTCGGCTGCTCTACCTTGGCTGCGCAACGCTCCTATAGGTGGAGCGCGCACGGGCAGCTTCCAGCTCCACTGGCGTCCCGGAATAGGGTCTGGCCACTCTAGCACGCCGATGGGCCACGTCGGCACTCTCTAGTAGACTTTTTCTGAAATAAATGTTTTTTACCACCACCGCCGCCGCCGATCCAACACGCAGGGCAATACCGTGAGTTCAGACACGCTGCCAGACTTTGCGTTCGTATCGAATGTAACCGCAGCGTCTTGGCAAAACATGCAAAAGGACTTGGGGAGTGACCACTCGCTTGTAGAGATTATAATTGACACGGGCCAGACTTTGCGTTCGTATCGAATGTAACCGCAGCGTCTTGGCAAAACATGCAAAAGGACTTGGGGAGTGACCACTCGCTTGTAGAGATTATAATTGACACGGGCCCGAGTGATTGTCGAGCATGCTCGAAAGGCAACGGCCGTAAACTCAAACTAGTAAAGTGGGACGCGTTCCGGAATAAACGAGAAGAGGGGCGCGGTGACGAGCCGATCACGAATATAGACGAATGGACTGCAACGCTCAATATAGGAACGTAGATGCGGCAACGTGTGACATTCCGCCCGAGGCGAAGCTTGAAGTAATCGACAGCCGGCTGCTGCATATGTGGGAAGCAAAGCAAGCCCTGCTTAAAAGGTGGAAACGCCAAAGACACAGCCGGGCATTGCGAAAACGCATGGCACAGTTAGACATATCTAGGAACACGCGTTCAAAGTATGTGTGGCACAGTGGGAAGACATGTGTAATAGCTTGGAGAAGCAGATGCGTGGGGCGGATGCTTGGCGTCTCTTTCGGCACCTGTTGGATCCGGAGGAGACTCGGGCCGCCCAAGGCCATAAAACTCGGAGACTTGTGAAAGATTATGAAGGTGCGAATATCCTCACCGCAATACGAGATCGTTACTTTAAGATGGAAGACAGCGCCCAAGACCCCGATTACGATGGAGTTGCTAATGATAAATTAGACGCAGACTTCAGCGAGACAGAAATTCGGGCAGTCCTTTTCAAACTTAACTCCCGGTCGGCGCCAGGACCAGACAGGGTTACCAACAAGGCCCTCCGAAACTTAGACGATGAGTCAATCTTCCGACTGGTAACTTACGTCAACGAGTGATGGAGAGACGGCTCCCTTCCCGAAGCGTGGAAAAGAGCTCGAGTTGTCATGATACCTAAACCAGGCAAGCGAATTGCGCTCGATAATCTGAGGCCGATTTCGCTTACGTCCTGTGTAGGAAAAGTCATGGTGCACGCAGTTCTCATTAGAGTAGCCGACTTTCTCGAAGACCGTGACGCATTCCCGCACACCATACTGGGATTCCGCCGCAATCTATCCGCACAGGATGCCCTACTTCAGCTAAAGCACTACATTGTTGACGACACTACGAGTTCCACCAAGACAATTCTTGGCCTGGATATTAAAAAGGCGTTTTATACCGTCAAACACCAATCCATACTGAAACAAGTTGAGGCATTAGGTCTAGGTAAAAAAAAATGTACAATTGCATATGTGATTTTCTTGCAAGCAGGCGCGCAAGTGTCGTGATCGCCGACCAAGAGTCACAAGATTTTGAGATGGGCTCGACGGGAACGCCACAAGGCTCCGTAATATCACCGTTACTTTTTAATTTAGTGCTATTGGGGCTACCAGAGAAATTAACTGAAATACCCGGACTGTATCACAGTATATACGCGGACGACATCAACCCTCTAGGTTCCCGGAGGAGGTTGTGACGGTCACGTCGAGAGAACGCTACAGGCGGGAGTAGACAAAGTTCAGGAGTACTTGCAAGGAACGGGCCTCGAGTGCTCGGCAACAAAGTCCGAACTTTTAATCTACAATCCCACAAGCAGGGGCTGCAAAACCCCACGTGGCGAGGGAAGGGAATTCTTCAAAATACGTGTTCTGTTGGCAGACGGCACTCCCATACCACACGTAGACAGAATTCAAATTCTGGGTTTACACATACAGGCAAATGGACATAATGGTGGGACTGTGCGCCGACTCCGTCGTTCAGTAGACGACGCGATCAGACTTTTGCGTCGTATCACGAACAGACGTAACGGTCTGCGCGAACACTGCGCGATCCGTGTCGTGCAGGCCTACGCGATAAGCCGAATAACATACGTTACCCCTTACCTCAAGTGGATAGGCTCAGAAGAACACAAAATCAACTGCGTGATACGAAAGGCTTTCAAGAGAGCTATCGGCCTCCAGATCAACGCAAGTACCGAAAGATTTCTAGAGCTAGGACTTCACAACTCACCCGACGAGTTAATTGAGGCCCATGACGTTGCGCAGTACGAACGCTTAACCAAATCAAAGACGGGTCGACACATCCTTGAGTCGCCGGGCATCAGATATCACGCCCAGCAAGACGAGAAGGTGGAGGTCCCTGCCTCAGTCCGCCACCGCTTGATCGTTCCACCGATTCCTAGGAATATGCACCCGACGCACCACTTCGGACGGCGTAACCAGCGTGCTAGACAGCTTCAAAAGAAGTTCGGTAACAGTACGGACGTGGTATACGTAGACGCCGCGAGATGTGGAGAAGAGAGAAGAGCCCACGCAACTGTGGTCGTTGATCATCAGGGCAAATGCCTCGCGAGCGCCACGGTGACTACGGGACACACGGAGGCGGCCGAAGAAGCCGCGATAGCCTTGGCACTCGCCGCAGCGCCGCATGCAGAGAATGTGATAAGCGACTCGCAGGGGGCAGTCCGCAGTTTCGCGCGCGGCCGTGTCTCGCGGGAAGCGGCGCGCATCCTTCAAATGTGCGGAGATGGCGACTCTACGTCGCGCTCTCAACCTCAAATTCCAACGGTTTTCCTCCCATGGACCCCGGCACACACCAGCGTTCAGCTCGCGGGGAACGAGGCGGTCCACGCCGCGGCTCGAGGTCTTGCTCGCCGAGCCGTGGCTCACTATGTGGCCGCCGCCTCTGACTCCGAGAGCGGGGCGGTGCATCTGCTGGATCAAGACACTTTGATAGGCACGCAGCAACAATATTCAGAATGGTCATGGGGTGATCGTCTTACAACGTTCCGTGACATTACCCAACACTATCGGCTCGATATAGGTTCCCGCCACCGCACGAGAAATTAAACAGGCGCGATGCCGTAAGCTTTCGCTTACTCCAAACCCATTCCTACCCTAGCCCGGTCGTTCAACGCCACCTCTACCCGAACCTATACCCCACCGATATGTGTAAAGCGTGCGAGCAGAGAGCAACGCTGAGCCACATGCTCTGGGAATGTGCTGGCGACGACAGTCGTGAAAACGCCACCAATCGCGATGCGCCTATAGCGGCCGTCAATACCAAACCACATGGAGCCTCGAGCTCACTCGTTCCTGCCGCCGCCCCGGCTGCGGGAGCCGCGGGGGACCTTCTTAATCGGCGTCGCCACCGCTGGGAGGCGGCCCTCCAAAGCCCAGAGCTGAACGACCAACTCTGGGCTGTCCAGCAGGCCGAGGATGCCGCCCGTGTCCAGGGACTACGAGCCGCCACCTAAAGCCACCGAGACCAAATTGCCGGCCCATTGTGTCCAATAAAGTCTTTTAAGTGTGAATACACTTTATAAGCGACCCCAAACCATACACCGCCGTCGGCGGCGTCCGCAGTCTTCTCTCTATCTTATCAGTCCGGCGGTCGCCAGGCACTTTTTGCCGGAAATCAATGGCACCTGCTCGACCTGTCATGTGCTCGCCGACACATATCACGTCGTAGCATCGTGCCCAGTTAATCCCGTCCCTTTCTCATCCCCTTTTCCTATCCCAACTAGAGAGGCTTGGGAGGAGCACCTGCTCGGCTGCTCTACCTTGGCTGCACAACGCTCCTTGGTGGAGCGCGCAAGGGCAGCTTCCAGCTCCACTGGCGTCCCGGAATAGGGTCTTGCCACTCTAGCACGCCGATGGGCCACGTCGGCACTCTCTAGTAAACTTTTTCTGAAATAAATGTTTTTTACCACCACCACCATCTCTATCTTTAAAAGAAAGAGGACTTGGCGGGCCGCAGCGCGACGCTCTACCGAAAAAGCCACGGACGCGACGCTGATAGCCCCCCTCCCCCTTCGCTCGCTCCTCCGCTCTCCTCGCTCGCTGCAGCTGCGCGCGCACCCCTCTCTCTCGCGCGCCCGCCTTCTCTCTCAGTCTCCCGTCGATAGCGGGTCGTGCGATGGATGTCCCGGAGGCAACGCTACCATCTGGATATAAGGCGCGTTACTGACACCGATATGGGCGTCGCCAACGGATTTTAACTTTACTCCCCCTCATAGCATCACCCCGTGCATTCGCACTGAACCATGTTCACCCTCGGGGAAATGCTTGTGAGTTTTTTCTCTCTCTCTCCCGAGCCCAGCAATCTGCCGTAAATCAATAAAGTTTACTTCTCTCTCTCTCTCTCATATTCTCACTCTAGCTTTTCGCAATGTCAACGCAGCGGTGAATAAAGTCGTGCGGGTGCAGTTCGATCAATCATGAAGCTATATGTCGTATCGGGTGTTTGATATTACAAGTGGGAGCTGCTTCAAATAAAAGGCTTTCACCACGCTCAACGCTTCAAATTACTCGTGAATTTTTTCTTCTTTTAGTCCTGTTTCGGCGGACATAACAAAACGTGAATGACATATCAGTCTGGTGCAACTGCAGAGGTTCTCTGTGAAGGCATAGAAAGAGCTAAAGAGGAACTAGTCGCAATGATAACAGAAAGTACTTCAACTGTTGTCAGTTCTTTGCATCAGACAGCGGGACGGCTAGTAGAGTACGAAATACTCTAAATCGTTACCTTTTTTTTAAAACACACAGTAGAGTACCTCGTGCTTTAAATCGTGAACTACTTTTTCTAAACACATAGCTGCTGCTCAAGCACTCGCCGTGAACTCGTTCATGGCGTAACTTACGTCAGCAAGGCCTCATCAAGTGCGAAGCCCACGGGACGGCTTTGTGCTCTCCCATAGTAGAGTATCTAGAACTCCGAACCGTTGCCCACTCTTTCTAAACACATTAAGACTATTCTTATTCGGTCATTCAAAGCTTATTCGGTCATTCCAGCAACCCCACATATCAATGAACAAATATAGACCAAGCGAAGTACAAACATGAACAAAAGAGAAAAGGTAAACAAGCGTGAGTTCACAGGGTTTTTTTAATTCCCTTCACCTGTAGAAGGCTTTCTTCTCTAGAAAAATTAACCTTCATCGCATAAAAAAAGAAAAAAAACGTGTGGGGGTTAATCATGCCGATATCAATGTGCTGCCAGTCGAGGTGACCTCCCTGCATTGCTGTATTTATTTTCTCTCTCTCTCTCTCCATGCGCGAGTACTTTCGTTCAGTCATCACAACATATATAACGTAAAAGACGCAGTACTATATCGGTTCCGTATATTTTTGACACTTATCTGCATGAAGTGTTATCCGTAATATACGTTTATACAATGACCTTGATAGCATGTTCAATGGTTTGTGTAGCGTCGCTACTGTTGTCTGTTACGTGTCAGTACAGGGAATAAAGAAACCAATACAAGTGGTGGTAAACAGATATTAAAGCGCTGAAATGTCAGTTCAAACATAAATTTTACTCTGATAACTCTACCGTCCTTAATTTCAGCACCACAGTTTCATTAAGATGCATGCATGTGCTTATAGCATTCGACATAGTGCTCACTCCTTGCCGCGTGACGATACGCCTCGCCTCTGTCGTAGGTCACATACCCCCCCCCCCCCCTTTTTTTTATCAGTCCCATAGATTGACATGATAAGGATGGAGGTGCTGAGACGAACCTTCGCCTCCCTCTCCCTCCCCCCCTCCTCTGAAGGGGAACCCTACGCACGCTTATGGGCCGGTTGGTTATACGCGATAGGCTATCGCGTATTGCCTATCGTGTATATAGCCTATCACGTGTACCACATCGCATGCAACCTATCGCGTATAGAGGTGGGGAAGTTGGTCACTTAGTGCATTTTTGTATCGTTCTGGTAGCCAGCACGTTGATGCGGTTTCAACTGCAATCGTTTCGACTCAATAGGCATGGGGTTTTAGCAACGTCTTACTCGTTTATTTCATAGCTTAGAACGAATCACACATTTCAACGGATATTGAGCACTCGCGATTGCACACTACAGAAAATCGTAATTAACGTTGAATTATGGTATCAAGAACGCGTTTCGTCCCGATTGTCAGGAGGGCTCAACGAGCAGCGCATCCATCGCCGGTGCGTCGTGCTTATCGGCGTCAGCGGCGGCGTTGCGGACGACGACGTCCCTGTTGGAAGCCTGTGGAGCTCTGACCCTCGCGTCGAAGTTCATGCCGACGAACAGGGCCACCGCCGTGAAGAAGCTGATCACCTCCAGGAGCAGGAAGACCGCCGACCAGCCGTAGTGCTCAGCCACCAGGCTGAGCGGAAAACCCGATATGACGCCCCCCACTGCGCGCCAGCCAGGCAAGACGTGAGATGCAAGAACTCCGAAGGCCGTTAAACAGGTACTGGCACCCTTTCTCAAAGGGGATACACTCTGACATACAAATATATTTTATAAATAGATGGCTGTGAGATATAAAACTCAATTTTCCCATGGCGGACCCACCGACATCGGCAACAGCTTGACGTCACGTTAGAGTGCTAATTCTGGTGCCTTCATGCAGCAGACTGGCAAGTTTTGATGACGTCAAGTACCGAAGCTTCGAAATTGGCCGTTTTTGTGTCATAGAGTCAGGGTGTGGAGCGGTCGCGGAAACGTCTCGACGTCTTGGTAAGACGATAGTTGTAGCACGAGAACATAACGACGACACATAGACAAGAAGGACACGAAGGACACGAGCGCTTGTCTCTGTGTCGTCGTTCTGTTCTCGCGCTATAACTATCGTCGTGCTATACCAACTAGCCCAAGCTGCCACACTTCTAAGTCTTTGTAAGCCCGCGACGGGAAGCTAATGCCATGTGGTGGCGGTCAGGTTACAGTATAGAACCGAAACTTGCTGTTGAAGACACGTTGTAAATATCTCTCAGGGTCTACTCCCGCTTATCAGGACATTTTTCTAGGCTCGTTAATATTTGCCCTCCAATCCGACGCGAGAGAATTAACCGACGAGCATTCTTTGTCGGTGCTCATCCAAGCGTTAAGCTGCGTTCGTGTATGCCGACGGGCGAACAGTACTCGCCACCACTCACGGCTTCCGCCGAAGGCCACGATGGCGTGCGACGTGCCCGACAGGTGCGTGGGCACGCACTCGGAAGCCACCACGCCGAAGATGGCCATGGCCCCGTACAGGCAGCCGCCCATGACGAGACCGATGAGGCTGATCAGCAGCTGCGCGTGTGAGGGAGCAAAGGGGAGAGGTTTTGAGCGCACTCTTACAGCATCTTATTTCCGTCTTCATTAGACACATATATGTATTTGACTTTATTGACCGACCACTTGGCCAGTCACCCATTGTGAAGCATCGGATCAACACCGGCGATGCCAATCCAATACACTGGCAACTCTATTGTGTTTCTACCACTTAGCGTCAAATTATACAAAAAGAAGTTGACAAAATGCTTGCCCGGGACATAACAGAACCTCTTCAAGCATTTGGGTTTCCCCTGTCATGCTCGTCAGAAAGTAGGAACACAGCTGGCGCTTTTGTGTCGACTACAGAAACCTCAACAAGACAACCAAAAAATTATACGTGTACCCCCTACCACGGATAGATGACGCCCTTGACTGATAGTTAACCGTTAGCGTGACAGAGGAGGTTAAGGCAATGGCGTTACCGTGAAGCAAACGTTCGTTGTGGACAGCGTCTTATAATTTAGCGGGATAACGCTTACGTGGTTTACGTGCCCCAGCTGGGGCGGTGGCGCCACCTATCGAATGGTTCATAAGTTAAAGAACAGTGAAAATGAAAAGAAAATGAGAATGTTATATATAGAATGTTTATACACGATGTATATATAGTGAGGGTTTAAAGGATATGCACACTGAAGTTAAGCAATTCAGAATTTGCCCCCCCCCCCTATTAGCTGTAGGGGGGGGGCACCTCTCCATCCCTGTGCGCACGCCTCTGCGCATACAATAGATGCTGCAAACAGTGGATTGTCAGTGCGACAGCGGTTCACATATGTGCGTTGACTTTTGTGCGCATGCGTGCACTGAGCGCGGCTCCACATGCTCATGTTTTGCGGCAAAGGCGGCGCCCGCATTTTAGCGTGCAACACTTATTACACCATAGGCCGCACCGAGCAGGGAATAATAATGATATGCATACTTCAACTCTGAGCACCAATTATGGTGCTAACGGGAGCGTGGATACCACGTACAACGAAGTGAACAACTCCATAATTCAGCTTAACATCACTTCCGCTATGGGATGCGCGACATACCCGCGTTTCCTGACAATTTTACACGCGATTTAAACTCCGATCACGAATAAAGGATGCTTGATTCTGTCTTTATATTTCACGGTCTTTTCATTTCCGCAAGCATATAACCACGTGTACAGGTCAGCTGTTGGTTCCTTTCAAGTTCGTCGAAATAAATAATAAAAAAAAGTGCCGCCATATCCACGAAGTGAATGATGATGAGTGGGCGAAGCTCCAGAGGTAAACCTGGTAAACCATGAATACTCTGTACATTTTGCCCACTCGACTTTATTACAACGCTTCTCCTAGCGTACGTCGCCGCACTATATCGAACAATTGCCTTCCACCAATGACACGCGCCATATGTGAATTCATTCCTATTTTATACCATCTCGCATATTTCATCATCAACTACAAGTACCGCCGTCTAGATTATAAAATCTTGCATCTTTTAATCATCAGCTACAAGTACCGCCATCTAGTGAACACTGCAAGAACTAAACGAGAGGTGGCTACATACAGGGGACGCACAGCCCATGCCTTAAGGAGCTCCGTCCCTAAAAAAGAACACCACTTAATTGATCCCGACACACCACTGGTGTAGTCAGGGGGCGACACAGTAAGGGCCGTGCCCCCCCCCCCCTTCTGGACTTTTTTTTTGCCATAGCATATACACACTACAAAGTGACACGCTTCCACACATGACTGCCCAGCCCACCTTTCCGATCAAAGATATACCCCCCCCCCTCCTCCCCGACAAAATCTCGACCTACGCCTCGGCAGCACACCTCCATTATTTAATTTGAGTACTCAAGCATTCCAACAGCATGAAGTCGCTAACAAATGACGTCATCAAGGCAGATGTCTTTTACCCGCTGCGCTAGCTTATGCTCTTAACGCAATAGAACTGACCAATTGTTCTTGAAGAGACGTGCATTATTTACCTCTGACGTGTGTTGCGTGACGTTGTTGCTGAACAGGTGAAAGGCTACGGCGGCACCGGCCACTAGAACCACCGACACGGGAACCCTGGGGCTTGTTCCACCGGCGCCACCCTGCGGTTACGATGCAACACTTGAGTCGACGGCCAGATGGGCTGGAAGCTTGTGTCCTAGTTAAAGCAGGGCCTACGAGATGACCATCTTGGCAGCCATGGTTAAAGTAATGAGCTCGCCGTGGTATCGTACGTGGCATTGAAACAAAACAACAACAAAAAAAACGTCGCAAAGAAGTGCGGGTGAGTAACAGTAATATGCGCTATAGAAAAGAAACATTCAATAGTTAAGTTGCCTTGTCAGAGCGATAATAAGCTAACTCGTATTCAAGAGAACATTTTGTTGGGCGAGTTGGTGGACGTTCATACTACTATAGACCCTTCAGTCACAATTCGCAAGCGCGCTTCTCTGCACTGCATATTTGTCCAAGAAATGGCGGCACCTTTCGCGCTTCAAGCGGATGCGTGGTCCAGACTCTGGAGTTTTGCGGACACGCATCGCCACCTGTCCACGCAGTTTTGGGTAGTGCAAAGCCCCATTTCCTTGCACAGTTTGCTTTGCAACCATATGCAACTACATAGTTCAAAACAACGACTGAGCTAAATAATATGTGTATTTGCGCATTGAACATTTAGAAAGAGATCTACGAATTTCTCTGTTAGTCCGACGCGTCACCGAACCGCCATGAAGTGCTTGCTGGTCCACTCGCCAGAACGACGGCGGAAACAAGAGCAGACGCAACAGCTCCGCGCTCTACGAAAAAACTCCCAAGCATTTCCCCGAGGGTGAACATGGTTAAGTGCGAATGCACGGGGTGATGCTATGAGGGGGAGTAAAGTTAAAATCCGTTGGCGACGCTGATATCGGTGTCAGTAACGCGCCTTATATCCAGATGGTAGCGTTGCCTCCGGGACATCCATCGCACGACCCGCTCTCGACGGGAGACTGAGAGAGAAGGCGGGCGCGCGGGAGAGAGGGGTGCGCGCGCAGCTGCAGCGAGCGAGGAGAGCGGAGGAGCGAGCGAAGGGGGAGGGGGACTATCAGCGTCGTCACGCTGCGGCCCGCCAAGTCCTCTTTCTTTTAAAGATAGAGAGAAGACTGCGGACGCCGCCGACGGCGGTGGATGGTTTGGGGTCGCTTATAAAGTGTATTCACACTTAAAAAAGACCCCAGTCGACACTACTGTTGCTTTGTGAATTGCTACGGACGTAAAGGACTTCCGTTTCACTGATTTCTGCTGCTTTCGCGAAGCACAACGGCGTAAGCGCTGGATAAGGGCCGTTGCGAACGTGTTCGGTGAGTGAATTGCTCGCGTTCTCCACAGCCGTTCGCTGAATAAGTGTGATAATGTAGGTCTCCTGTTATTGTTTTAAGTAGCCTTGACGGAGAACCGTAGTAACTTTGATTGTGGAGCTTAACAGACCATCTGACCGCGTGCGCGACGTGCAACAGTATAGACAGGTGACGCCCGAACGCGATAAAACATTGCACATGCTGCGACCGTCGATAATCTGAAGTTATCGCCGCCACAGAGCATTAAACACACCGGGGCTTTGAATGCTCCAAGTGCCGGCTTTAACTAGGGAATGCGAACACGTGCGTCATGCAGGTAAATCGCAAAAGGATCGTGACCACAAAGAGGTTTTTTTTATTTTTTTATTTTTGACGTTGGTCTCCGGCATCACCGGAGCTATCTCGGAGGCATTGGATTTGCCTTTCGTTGTACACTGAGAAAGTGGACGCGCATGTATCCATATTTGCAGTATATACACATGGAAGACAACCGTTAACAGTGAATTCGAGCATGCGTAATAAGACACGTCAATGCACAGCAAGCAACTGCAAGCAAGAATGGAACTGCAAAGCGAAAATCACCGGGGACTTTCGTGCCGGATGAAGCGAGCTTCATACATCTAATCGCATAGATTGTTCGCGTATGCACTCAGTATAGTGCTTGCCTCTAACTCGATGTCATGCAATGCTCGCTTGCACTTAGATTGTCAGGTGCAGCACACCAAAATAAATTATATGCGTTCTGCCCGCATTTCGTTTAGATGAGCTTCCCATTTTTATGAAGCGAGTTTGGATTGAAGGAATACGCTTGTCAGGTCGTTGATTTTCAGGAAACCGCGCCTCGAAACAAACGAAAGAGGAGGGCCTATGCACGTTCGCTTGAGGACGGCTTTCTGTGCACTACCCAATTATGGCCGGCGCGGCGACGGGGGCGCTGGTGGCGGCGTTTTTCGCAGCACCGCCTCGGCAGAGTCTGACGTCCATATAGTTGAACGTGCCGGGACATGTCTGGTATGAGTGCTTATACCAATTCCAGGCCATTTCATAAGCAAACCGCGCTTGAACAGGATATTTGCAGTTAGTGACTTGCCGACAAGATCCGTTCAAACTGCATAGCAGGAAAGCTAACTTTACAATTTTTTAAAAGGGTGTAGTGAATTTAGGGCGCGGAAAGAGACGCAACCACAAGGGAGAACACGGTACAATAGACCCATTCCATAATTATAAAGCTAGCTTTCCTGCTGTGCAGATTGCCCTAATAATGACGGCTAGTCACTTTCTGCAAACAGAGTGTTCAAGCGCAGTTTACTTGCAATAATACATGGAAAATATAGGTTTAGCTATCTCGACATTACTGCACGACTCGATCGCTGGATTTCGTGCCGACCGGTTGTGCCCTCGCGATATCCGACGTCAGCGTAGCTCTGGCCGACTGGGCTGGCCCTACGCCAACTCCTGACGCCGATCTTCGACGACAGCGTAGCTCTGGCCTACTGGACTTGCCTTACGCCATCTCCTGACGCCGACAAGAGCTCTCGCCAGTGGTGCCCCGTCCTCAGACTCCTGCAACAGTGTCCATCTTTCCTGTCTTCTTACTTCCGCCGTTCGCTGTCCCTGCGCCTCGTTCTCTCCTTCCTCTCTCTCTCTATCTCTTTATTTTTCTCTATCTCTATCCTATCATTTTAATCCCTTCTCTACCACCACTCCTCGGGAGCTACTGTGGAGGTGTCCTCCCCCTGAGAGACTGTTACGGGGCTCACTTTTCTTTTCTTTTCAACAGCTTCAAAAACTTGGGCGTAACGTTCACTAGTAATCTTTCCTGGAACTTGCACATAGAAAACATCTGCTCCTCCGCTTTTCGAAAAACTGTGTTTCTTGAGACACAAACTTCGTAATTCGCCTCCAAGTGTTAAACTTCTTTGCTACCATTCATACGTTAGACCAAAACTTGAGTATGCTGCTGTAGTATGGGACCCGTATACCAAAAATAACATCGATAAATTGGAAAAGATTCAGAGGAAAGCTGTCAGGTTCATTTTTTTCAAAATTTCGTCGCACGGATTCTCCCTCTGAATTAATGATTGCCAATAACATTCCCAAGCTTCAGTTAAGAAGACAAAAATTTCGTCTCGATTTCCTCTGCTCACTTACTAAACATGAATTGGCTATCGAGCCCTCCCTGTATATATCCGCCCTGACCACAAAACACACGCGGCACCATAACCCTAGATCGCTAACACCATACCAAGCGCATGCCGACACTTACAAATTTTCATTTTTCCCGCGTACCGTGGCTGAATGGAATTCCATTGCTGAGCCATACTTATTAGATACTGTATAGCCCCATTTTTTGTTAGTGTTGTTAATTGTGTGTTGGATTGACAATGCAATGTCCGCCGTTTCATTTTTTGTCCCTTTTGCTATTTTTGTATTATTGTGCTATTCAAGTGCTCGTCCTGCCAGGACCACAACTGTGGTCTGCAGTATGTATTAAATAAATAAATAAATAAATATAGTCACTTGCCCCCCCCCCCCCATTACTGCGCGTAATAGACGAGCCCCAGCGTGTTTAACATAAGATCTGGTCTCCATTTGAAGAAAGAAAGGTGCCGCCATTAGTAGAGCAAACACTTTTGACAGTCTCGTGGTCTCACTAATCTGTGCGCCCGATAGAGGAGAGATAGAGCAGGAACCTAACATCTTGGCATGCCACCGCCCGGCTGGCATACCAAATGAGCTATGACACGGTCGCCAAACAATATGAGGTTTTGAGCGAAAAACATAAAGAGAGTCCATCGTGCCTTTATATGCTCCTTAGGAAAATATTTGATGCAGCAGAAATTCGCCAGATTTAAACCCCGGCCACCTCCGGCGACCACCGTTTCGTCATGACGTGTGTGACGTTACAAACTTTTTGTCATTGCGAATCGTTAAGTTTCAACGCCAAGCTGAAAAAAAGCCGAAATGGCTCGATTTAACGCGCAGCTGACCACATAACAAAATTGTTCGCTCTCAGAGCAAGCACCTTGTTACGTCACAACTAGCAAGCCGCACTAGTGTTGTCCAACTCTCAGACTGCTCACGTGTTTAGGAATATATTCAATTATAAAGTAAGTGCCCAACCAAGCGCGTTAGGATATCCTCAAATCATGCGCGAATGCACAAGAATTCACCCACAAACACATATTACAATAGGAAGTCTTGCGCTAGGGTCCCTTTAAGACACGAGGCATCGGCTTTGTGTTAACTTCTATATCACGAACAATCCTCGCGTAATACGTTAGTGTGAATTCGTTCCCAGCTTTTTAGAGGCAATGGTGGTTTTGGTTTTCGCCGTAACAGTAGTACAGTGTACGAAGGGTAAACCACCTTGCTGGAGCGCCAGACGATCATCCAGTCCGTTACGTAGCCAGCCGTGATGCCACCGAGGAAACCGCCACCTTCGATACAGCTCATGAAGGCACTGGCTGCAAATACACGCACAAAATAAATAAAAAAAAAAGCATTCAAATCATCATAATATTTGCGGTTTACCGTCCGTTGGTCCGGAAGGACGGACGGACAGAAAAAAAGGACGGACGCACGGATGGACGCACGCAAGGATGGGGGAAGCACGAACGGACAAACAGACTGGTGCACGGACGGACGGATGGATACTTCGCCCCGCTCATAATCATTCCCTCCGTGAGTATGCTGTGAAAACCACTAACGCCATCTAGTTATATTATTCCCAAGGACATATATACACACAACGCCATATATTTTGCAAGTCATAAATTAGAGGTGACTATATATATATATACATGCATACACATGGAGGAGGGAACAACCCACGGCCTAAGAAGCTTCGCCCCTAAAAACATTCAAACCATAATAATATCTGGGGTTTAACGCCCCCAAAAGCACTATATGATTATGACAGACGCCGTAGTGGACGGCTCCGGAAGTTTTGACCATCTGGTCTTCTGTAACGTGCATTAACATCGCAGAGTATACGTGGACCTCTACGGTTTCGCCTCCATCGAAATGTGCCGGGTTCGAACCCACGACCTGTGGGTCAGTGGTTCAGCACCATAACAACTGCTGGACCGCGGCGGACAAGAAGACCATTCAGTCCTTCATTCATTGGCTCACCGCAAAAAGACATTCTGAAAACAGACCAATCGGAAAATTCATCCTTGAATATATCTATAGTCGAATACAACGTTAAAAGTCAGCGGCGTTTCCTTCTCAAAGGCGTATTCACACAAGCCTGAACAAATCGGCGTGCATTCCGGGCTGTCGGTGGTCCTGTAATGGCCGAGTTAATGAGAGCGATTGTGTTAGTCGTGAAGCCATCGGCCACCTGGCCGGGACCTCCCCGAGCTTTTTAGAATGACACGAAAGATATATTAGGAATGTCTTGAGTACGAAAGTGTCTCAGATTAAAGTAATCTGTGCATGTATGTTTCTTTTGGAAATAAGATTTTCTTAAAAGAGAAACTATGACTTGGTTCAGGTTGACGAGCTGCACTATGAGAACTCTTAATACCATACGTTTAACTATATCATAAGTTCATTGTTAGCATTATCATCCCCCCCCCCCCCACGTTTCACGCTTAACTGAGAACAACAATGTGGACGCGTCCAACAAGCGCTATTTGCTTAGAGAATACGATCTTTCAAGCAGAACCTGTGTAGATTTGAACACCAGCTAACTCCACCCGAGTCCTCCACATCCTCCACAACGTGCAACAGAGCATTCCTTACTTCATGCCAATAAGAGCAACCGTTACGCCACACACCATCACGCTACGCGCCATCTCAGCACTTTATCACAAAAACTCTCGTCTCTACCTGCGAACTGGGACTGCTTGAGGTCCTCGATTATGTATATCTGACCCCAGTCGGCGGCACCGGTGCGCACGAAGAACATGGTCAGGTAGGACGCCGACAGTAGCCAGATGAACGGGCTGCTCAGCAGGGTCCCAGTGGTGGCCGCGGAACCGGTGAGTTCTTCTTCCTGCTGCCCCATGGCCACTGCGCCGTTCTGTGCTATCCCTGCTGGTGCAAGGGGGAAGGGAGCCACTGAGCACGAAGCGGTTACGAGGAAGAGGTGAGGTGACCGCAGAAATGGCGCAAAAAAAAAAGGGGGGGGGGGTCACGACGTCATATATGCATACATGTGCACTTAAGACGACTAGAACGCGAAAGCCATAGTCTTAAATTTAATTTTTTATTCTTTATTTTTTATTCATGAAATTCCCCGCAGCACCCCAGGACGTTACAGCGAGGGGGGGGGGGTTCCATCAATGAATTATGTACATCATCGCAACCACAGAAAATAAATCAATAACTGAAATACAACTGTATTCACACACATAATACAGTTATTTTCACACATAAATACATCTTCATTCAGCTTACAGCACGGAATTACAGCATTGAATAAAATAGATCTACATTCGCACTATGTACTTGCTTTTCAGTTATCTTATTCCACTGTTTAACTGTTCTAGGAAAATATGAATTGGCATACATGCTCGTTTCAGCTTGGTATTCCGGGATCTTGCAACTATGATCTCAACATTACTTCACACCTCTTTATTCGGCCAGGGCCACCTATGGCTATAAATATATGGGAACCGATCAGGTTCCCTCTGCTTTTAGCCTTGCGCCCCTAATGAAAGCTATACGCCTTTTTTTTTTAAACAAGAGAGTGCACTATACTTGGTCTCACCTGTCCTTGCAGGAGAGTCAGTGGGAGCGTGACTCGACCTCGGACTTTCCTTCACACTCAGGCCGACATCGCTCGGCTTGTTGACGACGGTGAAGAGAGACAAGGCGCCCAGGACAGCGCATATCACGCCTGCGGTGCCCAGAATTGGAGCGATTAGCCAGCGTCTATGTCTGTCTCACTACGACCAATTCACTTGCAGCAAGAAATCAGCTTTTGAGCTTGTTGTAAAACGGCAAAACCATTTGGAACTGTTGAGGCAAAAGCTGAGGTGCCTTTTCGCTTCGCCGCATCATGATCACGAGCGATATCACCAAGCCTGAACAGGGCTTGCGATAAGCAGCAGCACTTACCAAAATTTTGGTGAGGGCACCACCGAAATTTTTCCACCGGACATTTTCGATGGAGGCGGAAATGCTGCAGGCCCGTGTGCTCAGATTTGGGCGCACGTTAAAAAAACCCCAGGTGGCGAAAATTTCCGGAGTTCTCCCGGGCATCTCTCATAATCGTATGGTGGTTTTGGGACGTGAAAACCCTCATAAAACCGCGTGAGTGCTAGCGAGCTTGAACACGGTCAGGGGCATACCCGGAATCATTCTTTGGTGGGGGACGGGTAGGGGAGTGGGGTACATCAACCTGCCCCCAACCCCTCTGATTGTGCCAATGTATACGCTGAAAATTTCACGGCGAATGTGAGCTGGAAATAGCAATCGTAGTCAGTAAATTATTGCCATATCCGTCGTCGAGCTAACGGTTCCTTGACATATGCCCGCGTATATGAGTGAATGTACGGCAGTCGGGCACACAGTTTCCACTAAATAACAGAGGACACGCACCTGTGAAACCGACGCTTACGCGCCAGTTGTAGGCGACCATCAGATACGATGACAGGAACGGGGCTATGCTCAGCGAAACGTTGGCCGAAGCCGCCAGCACGCCGTACAGCGTTCCAAACTGTGCTTGTAGAAACCACTGCGACGAAGAAGAGTGCAGCTGTCGTCATAAGGCGAAGCGTTCGCACAGTGAAAGACGCGGCAAGAAGCAAAGACGACTCGGTAATTCTGAAAATAACCACGCGTAGGTGATATACACTAATGATTCGACCATTCCAGCGACTATATGGGCGGCGCAGCGGAAAGTCGAAATGGCGGACGAGACGTTGATGCTGCGAGCGTTTACGTCAGTGTCGTAGAGCGTGAAGACGCGTTCATTGGGTCCAAGACCAGATCTTGGATTGGGCCAAGAGAGTAGCGGAGACCTACGCTGCATGGGTAGGCTCCTCTCACACTCCACCACTGCATCTTTTCCTCTTGAGATAAATAAAGTTTTTCTTCTCTCTTCTTCTCTTACGACTACTGAGAGACTGAACTGCGTCGCTGTTTCATCACCGTGTGACAGCTTCGGAGCACGGCTATACATGACACCGCCTGCGTCGCTGGAATGACCGAATGGCTGGGCGACATTGGTGCTGGCCAGTTGCGATTTATCAGCTTCGAAAATTCTGTGGCACAATGATTATATTACAGCATGGGGAAAAAAAGGGGGGCAGAGGGGCATGAATAGAGGGGCGCGTTTCTATGAGCGATGAAAAGCAGTTAAGCCAGTATGAACAGTTTTTAGAGTATAGATACGAAAAGTTTCGCGTAAGCGCTACGTGATTCTGCGCATGCGCCATACCGTACGATTCAGTACGACGTCATCTTGAGTACCCACGATAAGTTACGGAAACAGCTAGTGCAAAGTACCCAAGCAATAGTAACGAACAGGCCCTCACCGCTGTGGTCTAGTAGCTAAGGTACTCGACTGCTGACCCGCAGGTCGCGGGATCGAATCCCGGCTGCGGCGGCTGCATTTTCGATGGAGGCGAAAATGCTGTAGGCCCGTGTGCTCAGATTTGGGTGCACGATAAAGAACCCCTGGTGGTGGAAATTTCCGGAGACCTCATAATCATATCGTGGTTTTGAGACGTTAAACCCCACATATCAATCAACCGTAACGGACACGATTTTTTAAGAATGCCTGATATACAGTTTTATAATAAGGTTTGTAGCATTTAGTTAATTTGGTACATACTTTAACTGTATGACTCCTGAGTAGCGGTCATGTGATAGAAGACCTGTTACATCTGACATAAATGGGTCATTTCCGAACGGCATTCGACGCCAGGTTCCGAGAAGTATATCGATTTATACTGATCTCTAGGATGACCGAAATGTCGATGCCGATTCTGAAATGAAGTTTTTGTTCCTCGGTTACGTTTTCCACGTGGTGACTGGATGGGGTGCCTGTTTAGAAAAAAATTATTGCCACAAACGTCAATAACACTCAACAGAACATTTCCTTCTTAGACATACTCTAACGATGATGACAAAACAGACGTCATTTACATGAACATGGATAAGAGATGACGTTGAAAGAACATGATGGGTTGCCTAGAAAAAAACGTATATCCACGAAGTGAATGCTGATGATGGGCTGAAGCAGTGTGCATCAAATGATGTGTCGTGGCCTTTTATTGTGTTCTGGTTACCAGCCTTTTATTTTGTTCTTGTTAACATTTTGTTCTGCGATAACATATTGTTCTGTGATTGATGAGTGGTTAAATGCCAACGTTCTTCCGGTGTTTTAGCTTTTTATTTTGTTGGTTCTGGTTAACAGTCTTTTAGATAACCTCTTTGTTGTTCACAGATGTTTCGGTTTCTACATCTGCTGCGGACGCCGGGCGGCGGTTCATGTACGGAGGGACATTGTGCGGTCTCAAGGTGTTGCCCCCCCCCCCCCGTTAAAAAAAAGCAATAATGTCGCTGGCGAAAGCTCATCGGGTCACGGACCCACTTGTTTGAGACTCCTGGTTTGTGGAATGCCGACCTGTTGGAGGACCTTGATGAGCGAGGGCCATCCACAGCCCTGTGCGCAGCCGTTGAGGAACCAGAGTACCGCGAACACTTCGACGGACACGGAGGCGACGGCTGCCAACACGATGGTGAACGCGGCCGAGAGCAGCAGGCCGCTGGCGAACAAGAGGCGAGAACTGACGCGGTCCGACAGCACGCCGAACAGCAACTTGCTGCCGGCGTACGCCAGGTTCTGGCTGCTCAAGACTGCACCTGCCAGCGGGGATGTCATGTAGAGTCAGCCCAGGGAAGCCGAATGCAAACTTTTTTTTATCGTGCCCATCCTCAAATGGCGACTGCGCCCGCCTACTTCTGGAAGGAGAAGGGGGTAACAGCTTTTCCTTTTGAGGCACATGTCACGACGAGTGCTGTGGCGCGAAATGAAGACGAGGACGTCCTTGTTTGTCTCTGTGCCCTCGTCTTCGGTTATTGCTATTGCACTCGTCTTGAGACACGCTTTCATTACAGCAATTATTTTTAAACATCCTCAAGTTCACTTACATGGTAAGGGAAAGGCTCGCATCACGTTCGGCCTTGGTGGATGAAAATCCCGTAGAGCATATGTGGTCCACAAACTTCGAGGGCGCTGTCACCACTAACCACGTGGACTTCATCCGCTGCTCTCAGTCTCGGCGTGCTTTGAACACACTAGCAATGGCGAGAGGAATCTTGATGCCGGAAGGCACAAACAAACGGTGCAAAGGAACAAGCGAGAGTGCAGCTGAACTTCATTGTAAGTTACAACGAAGACTGTTATAGCAAATTATCGGATACAGCGATATAAGTGCAAACTTTGGTTGACCACGCTTCATTTTAATTACGCTTAATAATTTTCTAACTAAACCTGTAATGCGAATACCTCCGCAAAAGGTAGCATAAAAAGCGAATTACTGAAAGTCAATTCAAGCCTTTATGTATATATATATATATATATATATATATATATATATATATATATATATATATATATATATATATATATATATATATATATATAAGGGAAAGAAGTGTATAGCTAAGGGCTCGTTTTTCCGTGTTTTAACACAATAATAATGAGATCTAACAGACAGTAATGCCAAGGAATGTACAGGAGAAGTTATTAGAACGAATGTATGTAAATAAGAAGAAAGAAAAGTGGATGAAAAAATAACCAGCCGTGAGCAGGAATCGAACCTACGACCTTCTAATAACGCGTTCGATGCTCTAACCACTGAGCTACCACAGCGGCGTTCCCTCCATCCACTTTTTTGGGTTTATATGTGAATTTAGAAGTAGGAGTGACAGTCAGCGCCATCTATAAGCCAAACGACGAGTGTGAAAACACTCTTATGCGCATGTTTGGCGTCACGTAGCACGTGAACTTATTATGAGCGGGCAGCTGATTAATTGTCCCTCTTATACAACCTAAACACACCAAGTCTGCCAGTACGAGACCCTCGTTCAATGAAAATAAGGGAAAGAAGTGTATAGCTAAGGGCTCGTTTTTCCGTGTTTTAACACAATATTAATGAGATCTAACAGACAGTAATGCCAAGGAATGTACAGGGGAAGTTATTAGAACCAATATATGTAAATAAGAAGAAAAAAAAGTGGATGAAAAATATAACCAGCCGTGAGCAGGAATCGAACCTACGACCTTCGAATAACGCGTTCGATGCTCTAACCACTTCCTCTTCGTCGGCTTCTCCTAGAATCACCTTGTGAATGCGTCACACTTCCCCCTCCCCTCGAGAAAGTCTCAGTTCAGAAGGTTCAAAATAACGCCGCAGTTTGCTAACATGCACAATGTCAGAGTTTCTACGTAAGGGTAGCACGGAGCGGTTGATCTCATAGTTCACTGTTGAGACCTTGCGTAGAATCTTGTAGGGTCCTTCCATGACAGAACTCAGTTTGCCGTTGTTGGGATGCCATGGTGTCTCGTAAAGGACAAAGTCACCGACTTGGAACTCAATCGGAAGAAATTTTCTATCATAAATGACTTTGTTTTTATTATGGTAGGCGATAGAATTGGTAACTGCAGTTTTTCGCGCTTCTTCGACGGTTTCTTCTCGTTGTTCCAGTACAGTAGGATAAGATGGAATTCCATACATCAGGAAGGAAGGTGCGTAGCCGGTCACTTCGTGGGGTGTTCTGTTGTATTCGTCAATTACCTCCGGAAGCAGCTTAGTCCAAGACTTCTGTGGTTCGTCCTTGATGTTACATTTAAGTCTCGTTACGATGGTCTGGTTTGTCCGCTCGTTCATACCGTTGCATTGTGGATGATGAGATGAGGTGAATATTTGGTGTATACGATTATGTTTTAAAAACTGCTTGAATTTTCCTGCTGCAAATCCTGTTCCACGGTCTGAAAGGAGCTTCCGTGGTTTTCCAGAAGAAAAAATTGTTTTTAAGCATGAAATGTAGGCGTCGCTGTTCTCACTTTTATGAGCAAACGACCACACGTAGCGAGTCGCATGATCAATAACCAAGTGTATAAACCTTTTTGACGAGCCATATTCAGAAAATCCTCCTATTGTGTCTATTGCAAAGAGGTCGAAGGGCTCTTCAGCTGGAGGCAGTGATTCAAGCATCCCAAACTTTTTTTGTTTTCGTCTTCTTGCATCTCTGGCATGTATCACAATGCCGAATGTAAGTGGAAACATCGGTTACCATATGCGGCCAATAATATTGTGGAGACAGGAGTGACAGCGTCTTCTTCACTCCGACATGCCCAAAATGTTGATGTGCATTCTTCAGAATGGTTGGGCGTAGTTCATGGGGCACGTATATTTTCCGTAGTCCTTTTCTTTTAACAATGATGATGTTATTTTCCAATGAGTGTGTTTCTTTTGGACGCTCATTGTTGCATCGCTGAAGGTCGTCGTGTGATAGAAGATTAACTATTGGGGCTCTGGAGAGCGCATCTGCTTCGACATTACTTGCGCCCTTTTGATGTTTGATGTGCATATCATACATTGACAGTTTCAAAGACCACCGGAAGAGACGACCTTGAGGATTTTTAACATTCTTCAGCCACTGGAGTGCAGAGTGATCTGTTACAACAGTGAATGACTTTCCATGAAGATAGCAATGCCATTTATCAATTGCATCTACAATGGCAAGACATTCTCTTTCTGTAATAGCATAGTTCACCTCGTGCTTAAGCAGTTTGTGGGAATAGTAAGCAACAGGATGTTCTTTGCCTTTGTCATCAGGTTGTTTCAGCACTGCACCGATGCCTTCGCCAGATGCGTCACAGTACACAGTACATGGTCTCGAAGGGTCGTATATGCGAAGCACCGGTTCTTCAGTTATCCGCTCCTTCAGTTCACGAAAGGCTTGCTAGCATGCTTCTGTCCACACCCACTTGCTGCCTTTGTGGAGTAGTTTTGTGAGTGGAAGAGCGATATCGCTGAAGTGGGAGATGTACTGACGGTAGGCGTTTACAGTGCCCAGAAAACGCTGGAGATCTTTTTTTCGTTTTGGTGTAGGAAATTTGAGTATGGCAGCCACATTACTTTGCTTAGGTGTCACTGTTCCTTGTGAAATTTTGTGGCCCAGGTGTTCAATGCTGCAGCGTGCAAATTGGCACTTTTTTCGTTTGAGTTTTACGTTCTCGGTTTTGAGAGCATTCAATAGCGCCTCAAGGTGTCTTATATGATCACTATATGTCTCTGAGTATACGACCACATCGTCAAAGTATTTAATAACATTGGTGAGCCGATGTTTCGCTATTATTGATTTCATGGCTCTTTCAAATGTAGCTGGAGCGTTCTTCAACCCAAACGGCATTACCAACCACTCAAAATGACCATCAGGCGTGACAAATGCAGTTTTCTGAACATCGTCAGGATGCATTTGGACATGCCAGTATCCCGACGTTACGTCCAACGTAGTGAAAAACTCCGCCTTTCCGAAGTGGTCAAGAATATCATCTATACGTGGAATTGGTTGAAAGTCGGGTACCGTTTTGGCATTGAGTTTCCGGTAGTCAATACATAGACGAGTGCAACCTTCACCTTTCTTTTCTGCTAAAATGACAGGTGCGGCGTAGGTCGATAATGAAGGCCTCACAACACCTTGCTTGAGGAGAGCGTTAACTTGTTTGTTGATTTCCACTTTGTCTGCCTGTGAGCATCGGTATGGTGCTCGACGAATAGGGACAGCATTGGTAAGTGCGATCCTATGTTTCTTAGTAGTGATGCACCCAATATCTGTCTGAGATTTCGAAAATATCTCGTCATACTTGCTTAAAAGAGAGTCGAGCGCCACAGCCTCATGCTCTGATAAGTTTTCTGAAGTCAGGGTTCGCATCAGCGGTGATTGAATGGTTTTATTTTCATTGTGATGTGGCAGGTTCATATTCTCACGTACTTGTGTCACTGACTTGCTTTCCAGATTTACAGAAAGATTGAAGTATGAAGCGCTGTCTAGGCCAAGAATTAATTGCGTTCTCATGCCTCGCAGCACATGTGCATAAACTTTCTTGATGACGTTCCCAATTTGTAACTGAATGTTTACGCGACCCAAAGTTCGAATGCTTGATGCAACTTGCTGGACCATGATGCTGGAGTCTCTCATCAACTGAAGCTTTATCTGTTTGTACACACCCTCGCTGATACAAGTAATTGTTGCTCCTGTATCGAGAATTGCATTTACTGGCTTTCCGTTGATGAGAGCACTGAAGTGTATTAATGAAACTCTGGGTCGCCCTCCTCGTTCCCCCGTTCAGTATCAATAGCGGACACATTGCCGCGGCGCGGACATTCGTTGTGCCAGTGAAACTGTCGTGGGAAACCAGCAGCTGAGCAGTATCTACATTCGTTTTGCGGGGCACGCGGTTGAAGAGTTATTGTCGGTTGCTGCGGTCGAGTTCTTGATGCGATACTAGCGTTACGAGTAAAGGAAACTCCTCTCACCCGTTTTAAAGATGTCTCGACCCGTTGAGCAGCGGTGAGCTACTCTAATGACGAGTTGAAAGACAGTCCGGCGAGCGCCAGTTCCACATCAGGAGGAACACCATCAGTCAGCCCAGAAATGATGTGGCACTCTTTTCAGGTCAGCCAAGGAACCCAGTCGCTTTTTCTCGTTGTAGTAGTCCTTGATGGTCTGCCCTCCTTTCAGTCGGTAGTGAATGAAGAGACGGAAGGCATCTCCGTCAGTCGAAGCAAAGCGGGCTTGCATGTCACGCTTGATATCGTCCCAAGTTGTCTCGCCGTTGCCGAAAATCTCTGTCAGGTACCACTTGAACGCTTCCCCTTCAATGTATTCATTGAAGTGAGTGACCCGATCGCGGTGAGTCCATGATGCCTCGGCTGCCTTCATTTTGAAAAGAAGAAGCCACTTGTCGATGGGGACGTCTTCTGGTGTTCCCTTGAACTTCTGTATGTTGAGCGGAGGCTTTGGCTTAGCCATGGCACGTTGATGAAGTCGATCCTGTCGACTTGAGTGACGCTACAAAATGGAGACACGTCGTGGTCCAGATGCCATGCGTTTATTGTTGTTGTTGTTGTTGTTGTTGTTGTTGTTGTTGTTGTTGTTGTTGTTGTTGTTGTTGTTGTTGTTGTTGTTGTTGTTGTTGTTGTTGTTTCCCTGTGCAAATGGCTCGTACCCAAAGAAGGGGATTGGCCAATTATAAGGTGAATTTCCCTAAACTTTCATCATTGCGTCATTCCTACAAATTTTTTTGTAACTTAATTTTGATTTGAAATACCGATATCAAGTTTGCAGAAAAAAAAAGAAGAAAAATAGTGAGACAGCAATTTAGCAAGAAAATCGTTTAGTCGCAGTGATGTATTCTTGAACGGCGAATAAAACATCCCTGTGGCTGAAACCCAGTGTACAGGCTCCAAATGAAAGAAGATCAGGTTGTGATAGTTGCAAGCCCAGTCTTTGAAGAGGTGGTGCTAGTATGCTTTGCCTGAATAAATTGAAACGGCGACAATGTAATAAAAAATGACAGATCGTTTCCTCTTGATTACAGTAAATGCACATAGGGGAATTCAATATGCCTGATCTATGCAAGTAAAAATTGAGGGAGATAACGCGGCAACGAAATTTCGTGATGACAACTTCCATTATCCTTGAATTAGTCAGTTCACTGCGCCAGGGAAATAACAAGTGTTTGTACTCTGGAGAAGCCGTCAGTGCAGGGTCAGATAAATTTTGCCTGATTTTAAGTGTGCGAAATCGCGCCACCGTAATGTATACTGTATGAGGGAAAATAGGAATAATTGGTGTCGAAAGGGATGCATTCGCAAGAGAATCAGCTATTTCGTTTAACAACAAACCTTTGTGCCCTGGTGTCCAGATTAAATGAATACTTCGGAGATGACAGGGGATCAACGATTTAAAAAGTTTCACTATAGGTGAGTGACACCAGATGCGGACAGAGAAGAGTACACTGATAATGAATCAGTTATGACTGCTACGACTGGAATGGAAATATTTACCTTTCGCAAAGCTAACATGCGTTTATTCTAATGCACGCGCACTTCCTCTTCGTCGGCTTCTCCTAAAATCACCTTGTGAATGCGTCACAAATATATATATATATATATATATATATATATATATATATATATATATATATATATATATATATATATATATATATATATATAATAGTTGTGACATTCAAAATATCGTTACAAATGCGGTCACATTCTTCTGCAAACAAATGTGACGCAGCTTTATTTTGTCAAGCAAACTTTCTGTCTGAAGGGGCTGCGTGAGATATGGACGCCATCTGGCAGTAATGTCGGGAAACAGGAGCCTGTACAGAACCGTGTTAGTGCCACTGTCAGGTGGCAACTCCATGTCATCGGCAGATCGCTTTTTCGTGCACAACGTAGCATTTTGAGCGAAGTGTAAAACACACTATGGGGTATTTCGTATTACGTATCTATGTATTGTCTAATAAAGGTCACACGCCACATAATACTTACGTAATGATGCCCTGCCTCAAATATGCACGTTTGTTTTTTGATCGACAATGTTCACAAGTAAGAACGAAGCCAGCAGCTCAATATGACTGGGGCATTTAGGAAGCACTTTAACTTTGGCCCGGCGGTTGAATCATGCCACAGACAAAAAACAAACAAAAGAACAGCCAGACATACACAAATATTTTGCGTTCAAGTATCCCAAGAAAATCTATCTATCTATCTATCTATCTATCTATCTATCTATCTATCTATCTATCTATCTATCTATCTATCTATCTATCTGTCTGTCTGTCTGTCTGTCTGTCTGTCTGTCTGTCTGTCTGTCTGTCTGTCTGTCTGTCTGTCTGTCTGTCTGTCTGTCTGTCTGTCTGTCTGTCTGTCTGTCTGTCTGTCTGTCTGTCTGTCTGTCTGTCTGTCTGTCTGTCTGTCTGTCTGTCTGTCTGTCTGTCTGAAGACGATATAGACTGTGTCTAAAAAGATCAATAAAAGTAGCATCGTCCGATTCCCTGTTCTGCTAAATGTAACTGTCACTTCAAAAAGCAATGCACAATGAAGGGTTGACTTGCCTGCCTCATCCTTGCGCAGACCGCTGGAGAGGAGTTCGGGTAGCACGAACGTGACGCTCTTGCGGTTGTAGCCGTAGCAGGCGTAGCCGAGGAACAGAGTCGCGAATATCATGCCCTGGTAACGCCTCAGGCTCGCCGCCATAGAAAATTCTTCCCAGATCCGCTACTCGCGAACAGGCATAACGGGGACATCGGCTTCTTCTTTCTTACATAACGTGGCGCATAATGATGATGTCACCCGGGGGTTCTTTAACGTGCACCCAAATCTAAGCACACGGGCCGCATTCATTTTCGTCTCCATTAAAAATGCGACCACCACGGCCAGAATTCGATCCCACGACCTGCCACTACGGCATATACCATAATCATATGGGATATGATGTTGGGACTGTAAAGCCCAACAATATTTATCCATTAAACTTGGTTTGTTTTTTTTTTTGCTTCTATGTCCTCTTTTTCCGCAATCTTTCAATCAACTCTCACTCTCGAAAATATATATTTCAAGGCTAGAAGGACGCGGCAGTAACAAACAAGTTTGATATATATATATATATATATATATATATATATATATATATATATATATATATATATATATATATATATATATATATATATATAATGAGAAAGAGAGGGAGAGAAAGAGAGAGGGGGGAGCAAGTCCGACTTCTAAATTAAATGATTCAACATTAGTCCCTTAGGTGCCGGCTTGGCGACTTCAGCAAGGCAATCTCTATTGCGAGACTTCAGATATATATTTTTTTCAATTCGCACAAATACGTCGGTCGAGCTCATAATGCTTGCCTCAAAGCCGAAAATGCCCCATGAAATCAATTCGCAGAATGCGTGGGAACTGCCGAATTACTTTTTTTATTGCCATGCTTGACAAAACATCCGCCACACTGGAGGGACTGGGCTAATGCTGACATGGGAAAATTCAATTATGCCAGAAAAAATAATATAAGATAGTTAAAAATTCTTACATGGTAGGAAATACAATTTGCTGCTGCCGCTAGAAATTTTGCGAAGTTGGGGTTACGAATTTTTTAGTCAATTGATGTTTAGTGGACGAGTATTTGTGTTGCTCTTCACCAACCGAATTTCTGGCAATAAAACCCTTTGTTGGTAAACGCGAAATGCGCCTCATCTTTTCTCTGCATGTTTATGAGCAGGCATGTCGACAGGAAACCTATTTGTAGACATTTTTTTTTTTTTCATTGGTGAACAAGTGTGTGCGAAATGCATTCTCTGGCTGACTATGTCAGCGGTGCTTTGAGTTATCGGAAGCATTCTTGTTTCACGAAAACCAGTCATTGTTGTTTATAAGTTGTCTCTTCAGTTTTTCACGAAGCCAACGTAATCTGTGCCTACAAATCCGTTTGGGGGGGGGGGGGGGGGGGCATTTTGCAATAAACGTCTGCCTCGTCACTGGCCCTGGATCCAATTTTTAAAAGCCTGAAGGGGAAAAGAAGACAGGATAAACAGCACCCCCTGTGAAATAGTTGCCGGACAGGGCAGCCAACAGTCCGTTTTCATTGGATGTTGACCAAAGCTAAGCTCTTAAACGTCGCGGGCCGGAGCAACGGGAGGGGCGGAGTGCTCCGCCTTCCATGAAGCCGTCCGGGGAGAGGCTTCATAAAATACATCGACGTAAAAAAAGGAAATGACAAAAAAATATAAACAAGGGGGCACCCGGGTTTGAACCGGGGACCTCTCGATCTGCAGTCGAATGCTCTACCACTGAGCTATACCCCCAGACACGGCAGTGTGTTGTAAATACACTGTTTTGTCCATTTTCTGTTTTATACAGCAATCTTGGGTGTTGTTTTTGGACATTGTCGAATTTCGCTATGTTGTCATATTCCCCCATTGGTCGATGCTAATTGGCCAAGTGAGCTGCTACGACCTCTCTGATTGGCTTAAAATGCCGCCTTTACGAAATTTGACAATATGGAGGAATTAAACAAGTGCACATCTACCCCTTGATGCGGTGGTTTTAGGTTAGTTTTTTTTTATTTCTTTTTTTTCATAACTGTTAGGATCTCGTGAACCGGGCCACAGCAGGCCGCCAACGACCACCGTTTAAACAACGGCGTACAGCTTCGCTGTCCGGACTGTCGACGCCCCAAATCGTTAACAGAACCTACAGAACATAATTAAAAACAAATGGATCGTAAAATACTTATCGTGGTTACGTTGAAAATATCAATGAAATCGTTACTTTTTGAATACTGTGTTTCGTGGCACTTTTTGTGGCTGTACAAAGACAGGAAACATATTTTCATTTCTAAATTGGTACATACACTGCTCCCATTTATTTTTGTATGCACATTGTTTTGTGAGAAAGGAGCAAACAAAAGAAAAAAACAAACAAAAAGCTGGTTACGGAAACATGACACTCCATACCTTAACTCAGTTTCTCGCCATAACAGCTTTTATCTGTTCCTCGCTTTTGAGTCGTCTTGAACCTTCTTTGTTAATTAACTCTAGCAGCAGATAGTAGCAGATAGCAGTAGTAATTAACGGCGCCGCGCGCAATGAATGGCAAAGCCCAGTCACAGAACATGTACCAGTAACAGTGGTAGGCAAGCTGGTAGGCACGGAGGACTTCCTCCGTGCTGGTAGGTATTCTGTGTGGTAGGTTCTCCGTCTGACCCCGTGTGTGACTGTTTGACACGGTGGCGCCATCTTCCGCTGGCTGCCAGCAGCTCTTTCAAGATCGTGGTACATGTTCGGCGCACAGCATGGCAAGCTCTATGCACCATGGTACAACTCCTGAGTGTTTGCAGGTGATTGTGATAGTAGTATTAGTAGTACTAATAGTAATAGTAGTCGCAACACCACGTGTTTGTAGCAGGTTGTATGTTGAACGAAAAAAAAAAAAGATGAAAGAGAGGTCTTTCAGAGTTCGGGCGCGCTTTTTCAAACGGTTTCGTTGGAAACCGAAATAGAACAGTGTTGCAATTTTTCGGATATGCTCAATAACATAGGTCCCTTGCCTACCCGGCGTGCGTAGGCGTGCGGACGAAGAGGTTGGGGGGGGGGGGGTGCAAAGAGGCAATCATCCCTCCTAGGCACCTAAGAGAGAAAGGGTAGGGGGAGACGCAGAGTGAACCCCACGCATTTATGGCGGAGGCGGGGGGGGGGGGGGGGGGGACTCCGGATAATTCGAACTCCTGCGGTTCTTTAGCGCTGTCATCGCACAGTGCGCGGATCTAGCGGTGGATCCAGAGGGGGGTGGTGGAAGAGGTGACCTCCCCACCTCCCAAAAAAAAACCTGTCATATCCCCCTTTATTCAGTGCTTGCCGTCCACTTGCTATCACCAATTAAGACAAATTAGTGGGACCACTTTGGGCACATATTAAAGTATTTATGATATGACAGAGTTTTGTGCTAGCAAAAATGAAAAAAAAAAGCAATGGCCACGCTCCCTTCTCCAGTGTGACGTCAAGTGACCTCCGCCCCCTAAAATGACTGGCTGGATCCGCCTCTGCGCTGACCTGTATATCACCTCTATATAAATGTGACCTATTTTGCAACTGCAGCGTGTTGGCAGTTGGCACATGGCTAGTATGGATAGATGAATGCGTACTACTAGTGGGGTGACGTGTGTGCCACGATGCTCGAAAAAATAAAAGAAGATTGACGGCCCAGTTATCACGCCCTTAAGGCAGAATGTCCTTATTTTTCCCTCCATTTATTCTCATCCTTTCTCGTTTTTTTTTTTGCACCAATACTCAACCGTCTCCTATTTCTATTACGGGTGTGTTCAGCTTTTCATCATCATCATCATCACCATCATCATCATCATTAGCCTGACTACGTCCACTGCAGGACAAAGGCCTCTCCCATGTTCCGCCAGTTAACCCGGTCCTGTGCTTGCTGCTGCCAATTTATACCCGCAAACTTCTTAATCTCATCTGCCCACCTAACCTTCTGTCTCCCCCTAACCCGCTTTCCTTCAGCTTTTCATAGTTGTCCCTAAATCTCCATGTGGGCTCGTCCAAATCGCCTGGGGGGTGGCTGTAAAATCCGTCTCATAGTTTTGACTCAGCCGCACCTCTCACGTGATCAATTAAAGAACAGCGACACGGGTACCTGTTCATGGCAAAAGGCTTTACAAAATATACTATTCATGGAGAAAAGAGCATAAAAGTGTTACTGGTTACGATAATAACTATCTGAAACTACGTGATTCATTCTAATAATTTGCATGTGTATTATTTAACGAATATATTCTTTGCTTCATTTCTGGACAGTCCGCACAATTTATTGAATTTATACGACAGTAATTCGTGTACATACATTTTAATTAAAGTACTATCGGGGCAATGGTCTGGAAACGGCTCTAGCGTTTGCGGAAGTATACGTCACTGTTTCAGTTACTGTCGGCTACACATGCTGGTAGAAGCGATTCGCCCACTTTCGTTTAAATGTGACGCATTTGAGGTTTCTGGAACACAAAAAAACAACTATATTCCGCTGTTTATGTTTGTTGTGCTCCCATTGGTGAGTCCTTGTTTATTATGAGACCTTCTTACCTACACCATCACTGGAAAGCAATCCATGCGCGTACGTGCTATATGCAGGACCGATGTGCATATATAGTATTTGACACCTGCATGCAGATTTCTTGACCCTGTATTTCCACACTGTTTCAACTGATTTGTTTATTTACGTATTTGTTCCCTATTGAAAATCCTGGGTTGGTGGATGCTGGAATCGCTGGTGGATATGGTGGAAAGAATAGCGGATATGGTGGAAATATTAGTGGATATGGTGGAAACTGTAGTGGGCATAATGGCTGATGGCGGCGAGAGCGGAAAAAATGGTGGCAGATGGTGGCGAGCCAATGGTGGTGACGGTGGAAAATGGTGGCTGATGATGGCTATAGTGGAAAAAATGGTGGCATATGGTGGTGGTGGTGGCGAGCCTATGGTAGTGACGGTGGAAAGTGCCGGCTCATGGTGGCAACAAACAGTGATCTGCACTGATTGTCATTACAGAATTACATGAACATGCTAGAAGGATGGCTTGACATTATCCATATGTCATTGAACGTCAAAAAAAGTGCGCTTCTGCCATTCTCTTTTAAGGATCGTGTCAACATTTCCCTGATGTATCTACCGAGTTCATTCCCCAGGTCGATTTCCTGAAATACCTAGGCATCGTATATAATAAGACGCTAAACTGGAAAAGCCATATAGAGTAGGTTGGCTGTAAAGCGTCACGTGTCTTGGGGTGGTTACGCGAATTGGGAAACAGAAAAATAGGATTGCGTAGGAGTTCATTGATAATGATTTACAAGATGTATGTGCGGCCTATTATGGAATTCGGGTGTGTATTATTTTCAGGCAGCGTGGCTTAAAAGATGAGACAATTAACATTATTAGAAAGAGAAGCTCTGCGCTTGTGTCTTGGACTCCCCAAATTTGTGGCAAATAATGTTTTGTATGTGGAAGCGCGCCTTCCACCTTTGTTAACTCGGTTTAGAATACTTACAGTTCAAACTTTCTTAAAAATATACAATTCGCCTCTGCGACAAGCTTACGTTTTTATTCAAGAACCAACCACATTCTTTGGAACACAATGGTCTAGACTACACTCCCCTCAGATTAGGTTCGTCCAAGCGTTGCTAGAGCCTCTCAATGTAAATATTTATCAGATTGGCATAACGAAGACGCCTAATTCAAAACTTGAAATTGAATTTGATGATATTTTCCTCTCTAATGCGAAACAACTGCCCCTTCGATATTTAAATATTCGGTTAAAAGATTACTTGACTCATCTGTCCATAAACAACATTATTGCGACGGATACATCCGTATTGAACGAAAAGGCTGGAATAGGCATCTTCTGTACTTCTCTCGACTGGTCTTTCTCAGTTCGATTACCAGATATTACACGCCTATATTCATCACTGAATTATTTGCTATAATTCTAGCGCTTCGTAAACTTCCTGCAAGCGAATCAGAAGTGGTCATACTTACCGATTCTCTCTCAGTATGCACTGCACTATCTACAGCAAAAAAAATTTGACAATATTGAGTATGACTAGCAGTTTATTACCAGCAAACTTGAAAAAAATTCACTTGCTATGGATACCTGGCCACTGCGGGATTTATCCAAATGAGATGGCAGACTCGTTAGCCAAAGCATCTTTAAGCGGACCACTCTTACCTATTTTACCTGATTTCGCCAACGTAACAGCACTCAGATATAGAGATGCTTGTTTGCACAAAGAAATATAAAAATTATCATTGGATAAAGTTAGAGACTTCGTACATCTAAGATATTGCTGGAACAAACAGTGGTGTATATCTCGGCAATTAGAAATTACAATCACCAGATTACGATGCAGAATTCCGCATCTGAATTACTACCTACATAAAGCTGGACTAACAGCATCTCCGTTGTGTCTCTTTTGCAAGGAATCGGAATCAATAGATCATTTCTTTTTATCCTGTCAACGTTATGCTTATCAAAGGAAAAGATATCTAGTCGAACCAATTGAGAAGTTAGGTTTAAAAGTAAACGTGGAACTAATTTTATCCTTCGGAGGGATTGCATTAGGTTATAGCCACATGGAGGTTTCCTCTGCTGTGTGCGAGTACATAAGGGCAACAAAGCCCTGTTAGCCTATTGTTATTATTTACGGCTACGAGACTACCTGAATGCCTGACTTGGCACACTTGATGATCCTGCCGCCCGGTTCTTGGCCGATCCCCCTTTGTGGGCGAGTGCCAGCAAAGCTGAAGGTTCATCATCATCATCATGGGAAACTCTGCTCCCACCCCGATTCTTTTTCTTCACATGAAAACCCTACGCAATGCGTGCGCCCATGCGTACAATTATCGTACAGCTTCATTAATAGCTTCCACCTCCTAACGCTTCCCATTGCATGTAGAATAAACAGCCTGGATTTATATGCTTCGTTGCCCAAAGTGCAATTACACTATATTAACAGCGTTAACGGACTGCCAGTTCCAGGAATGTCAAAGCCACACGAGCCCGGCTTCGAAATTATGTGTTACGTCACCCGCGAGCCGACGCCATCACAAATTGTCATTGCGGGGTAGCGTCTGCACGCAGTAATTCGACGCCTGAAACACACAGACGACGAAGACGACCAGAACGAGACGCTGCACGGACGCGACGCAGAGCGGACGCGGCCCGCGGTGCCCAGCTTCACCAGGGGGGGCTTCACCGAGGTCTTACTTCTGAAGATAGAGAGTTTGCCGAGTTGCTGCCAGCGGCCACGGTCATGCTGCGACTAGCGCTTTTGGCATGCCTCTGCCTCCAACAATTGCCTACGTCAAACGCCGACGAGGTAGTGCTGGTGTCTCAAGCTCCGCCCGCAATTGCGGCGGTCAAGAGCTTCAACGGCACGCTAAGCGCCGAAGTACTGGCCGCCGCAGCACTCGCCGGACTCAACATTACCATCATCAACGGAACGGCATACGAAGAGTACGAGGTGCCAGACTCCGTGCCGCAGAGCGGAAGCGGCAATGAAGACTCGTTGGCAGCGATGCTGGCTCAACAGCCACCCTTGTCGGGTGACAAACAGGCCTACCCCCAGCCTTCGACTATTGTCGTCGTTGTCGCAGCTGAAACGGCAACGGAACAACCTGAAAAAACACCAGTGACAGTGAAAGAAGCGCCAACCGTCATGACACCAGCCAACGAAGCTTCTGCTACGCCCCTGGTCAAATCAGACAACGTCGCCGCCACTACGACTGCAGCGACGACGACAACAACGTCAACGGCAACTCTATCTACGACACCAAAAGCGGAAGTAACAATTTCGAGTGTTGAGACCACGATCACGACCACAAGCGGTCCTGCGACAGTGAGGGTCGAGCTTGGGCGCCTTTCGGTCTATCCGGTGCCGGCGGTCGTCGAGAATTCCGGGGGCGTAGAGCTGTTCTGCAGCGCGGGCTACCACGACTCTGCAAGCATCGTGTGGACCCTCAACGACGAACCACTCGAAGACGTAGTCCAGCGCTCGGTCATCTCGGGGCGCAAGGACTTCTACCTCAAGTCACTGCGAATCCAGGTGGACCGGCTCGAGACGCTGCCGGCGCCCGCCGGCAAGTACGTCTTCGAGTGCGTCGCCAGCGTCGATGGCAACCTGCTCAAGGAGCGCGTCGAAATCGACTCGCCGTACGGCGACTTTTGCCGAAACGACTCGGAGTGCGCGTCGCGTCACGCCGTCTGCGGAAGTTCGTTGGCGTGTCGCTGCGACGGCGGCCATCCCGTGCACCTCAACTCGTCGCATGTCACGTGCCGGGCTGCCGCGCACCTCGGCTGGCCGTGCAGTTACGATGAGCAGTGCACCTACGCCGCGAACAACTCGCACTGCGGCAGCAAGGGCGAGTGCGACTGCGTCGAGACGTTCAAAATGGAGACCTCGCCGCTGGGCAGCCTCGTCTGCGTGCCTCGAAAGATGGTCAGCGGACCGTGTAACACCGACAACGACTGCAAGGACATCGGAGCCAAGTGTAACCCTTCGGGTACTTGCCAATGCCCGCCAGGCACGCTCGAGAACAACGGACGCTGCGTGGGGAAGCTGGCGGCCCCTCTTGGACCCAATAACCTGACCGCCCTCCTCAAAGCCAAGGGCATGTCAACAGGAACGAACGCTACAGCTGTTACCGTGGTGACCGGCGCCATGTCCACCGCTGCTAACGTAAGCGTCGCTTCGGACCCCAAGAAGCAGCATATGCCCGTGCGCATCCTGAAAGTGCGAGAGTTTCCACGCGGGGCGCCCGTCAAGGAGCACCCGAACGACACGATGGACAGCCGAGCGCAGGGCTTCAATGGCGGCGTTGTGAAGGTCGACGTTGCCGTGCACGAGAACGACACCTCGTTAGGCAGCCAGCGGATGCTCACGGCTGACGGCTGCAAGTGCACGCATTCGGCAGTACTCGGCGCCACATTAGCGTTCGCAGCATTGCGTTTGCCACAGTTGTGAGGTTGCGCCTGGTTGCAACGCGTCAGGAACGAGTGTTCCCTTGCCAGCGTGCATTGAGTGTCTTCGCGTAGAATAAAGTTCTTGTGTTTTGAAATGTATACTTGCATGCTGGTGACAAATAGGGTGCTCAGGCGTGTAAGAAAAGTAACTTACAATACAAACCACGGTGTAAAGGTCAGTGACATAATTCCATTGAAGAAGAAAAGCTTGATTCGTCAATGTTTCAGCTTGGTGGTTTCGGTTTCGCCATTCCGCGCCTTGGCTAGCCTTGGCTTTAGGTGAAACCCGACTTGGCTGTGAATAAACATGGCGCCGTCCTGAGTATCTGCCGTTTGTTCGTGGGCCTGCGCGAACATGTTAAGGCGTCTGTGTTTGTGCGCGTAATTTCACGATGAGAAGGCTACAAGCTGTGGTAACAAATTAAATAACTAGCTACAAGCTGCGGTAACAAACTAAGTAACTACCTTTAACTACCTTACGTGGCTAAACTGGTCACGAATTTGTTCTGCAACCCGCCGGGAACAGGTTGACAATGTCTTTGCTCGAGTTCGAAACTCAAATGTTCCTGGACCTTCACAACGAAGATGGTCTCGTCATAGTAGCGAAGTAAGATCTCGCTTACTGTGAAGTACATTTGACCAACGTATCGCTTTTGTTTCGTTTACTAACTCCCTTGACGTCATTCGTGCAGAGGTCTCGGCATAGAGCGATTGCTCTTGAGCTTGATCAAAGTTCACAACGATCCCGGCAGTCTTGTTTTGATACTGGGAACGACAGCTGAAGAAGAGGTGAGCGTACGCTTTCATTGTTCTTTTCAAAGCCCATTCTTCCAGTAAGCCCAGTAGTCACAGCTGCTAACGTCGCCTATAGGCTTTATGACAACTCGGCACTGCCACGAGTTTTGCATCAACTAGTGAATCGTTTGGTCAGCAAGGAAACTGTGAAGCCCACTTAGATTCACCCAAAATGTATATTTTGAGCTGAGGGCTCACTCGAGCTCAGATTCACTAAATCGGTTCTCAACCGAAATCAGCTCTCGCTCGCGAAAACATTTATTCACCCTGACTCGCTCAGAATGAGTCTTGATCTGAGTCGGATTGAGTTGATTCCTGATTGCCTTTGCCTTCCTGTGCCACTAGTATGTAAGATGGTATAATTCCTTCGTTTTTTCAGGAATTTTTCATAAGCCAACTTCAAGCAGACAATGTAAATCCGCTCCCGAAATGTATAACTGCTGACTGTGGCACAAAAGAGAGGCAAGTACAAACATCTTGTTAAATGAATCCACTTGGGATGCCAGTAAACGAACCTTGAATCCAAATGTATCGGATCTCTTGTTCAAAACATGAACTAAAGCAGGTTTTGTTTGCAGGACGGACGTGTATTTAACCGGTGGTGCCCTTTTTGTGACGTCACGGATTCTTGTTGTCGACATGCTCATGGAGAGAGTCCCCATCAATCTTATTACGGGCATTATAGTGTATCGAGCGCACAAGTGAGTCTCTCATGACGATTTTGCTCATGTTGTTGTTAGATGATGATTTACCCTGACGAGCTTGTCAAATTGTTTCAGAACGCTGGAATCGTGTCAGGAGGCCTTCATTCTGAGACTGTATCGACAGAAAAACAAGGTTCGAAGTACATTTCTTAAAGAAGCAAAGGCATGCATTGTGCGTGGTTACTGTGAGCAGGCATCTTATAGCCTTAGTGCCATTTGTTCCGGTGTGAAACATTGCATATTACTTCGGTTGTGGATTGTACTGATGAGTGTAAGGAATTCTGGAAACTGTGGGGTCGAACTGTGGGTTCTATGTGAGAACTTATCATTCGGACTGAAAATAAAGCAAAAGATTGTGCTTGGCTGCCTATTGACATCCTATATCTGTGAACAATTAAAAAGAAATCCTACATGCAGGAAAGATTTGTCATTCATCATTTGTGCTGTGGAAGTAATACAAGGAACTATCTCAAAGTTGGGAACGCTGTGGGTTTTTATTGTTGTTCTTAGAAATGTGAGTTGTTTTGTAAGGTACATTGACATTTTGTTTTCCATTGGTGAGGGTTGTTGAAACGAGCATTTTCATACAGAATTCATTTAGTTTCTTTTAAGCTTCATTCACTTGTTTAATCCACAAATTCATTCATTGAGTGTTCCATGCAGCCTTCAACTTGTGCTTGTTCCCAACGATGGAAAAGCCAATGCTAACAGCACTTGCCTATCAGTGTTTGGCGAGTGGTAGTTGATATTACATGGCTTGCAAAATGTTTTCTCCATTTAAACTGTTTATAACTTTTGTTGCCTTGCAGACAGGGTTTGTGAAGGGCCTTTCAGACAGTGCCGTGGCCTTTACCCACGGCTTCTCGCAAGTGCAACGCATGATGAGGAATCTTTTTGTGAAAAAGCTGTTTCTCTGGCCGAGGTTCCAAGCTGATGTTATTTCGTCCCTAGAGAAGAGAAAGGTATATTTCTTACAGTTCTTTAGTGTTATTAGTGCTGCAAAAGAGAAAAACCAAGCATTCGACTGATGCATTGTGGGAACCACTTTCATGCGAAGCAGTCGGCAAGTAATGGCCTATGCTGTATTCTTTTTTCATTTTTCTTTTGGATTTGAGTTGATCATTACCAGGTGGATTGACGTATTTTAATAAAGGAGTAGTTACATGCACATCATGCACTAACGAGGCGTGTCGACTATGACGGTTAAAGGGTAATTTAAGGTCTTACATCATGCCGGCTTTCTTGTTAAAGCACTGACGTCACATTTATTGAAAAGAAGCCTACGTTTTAGGGCACTGTTCGCACATATGGTGTAATGCTGTGCATATCATACGTAGCATTCATTAGAGTATGTTGCACCGGGGTGGAGCCACACTTGAGTATAGCTTGCCGAATGATAGGAGCACATAAGTAACGCTTATTCAAATTTCATAATACGGAGCTAACACTGAAACCAAGATTGGCGTTAAGCCATCTATGATGTTCTGTATTACAGAAGTATGCAAGTGCTGTTTATTAGTGTGTTTTAGAATTAGATTGCCAGCACTGCAACCACAACTGACAGTGCACCCACCTGATTCTTGCGTATGGGGTCATTTTACAAAGCAGTCCAAAAACCTGGTGTGGCTCTATGGTAGAATACATGATTGCCATGCAACATGCTTGGTTTACATTCATGCTGGAATCCCGATTATAATTCTTTGTGTTCGTCAAGTTGTTGTGGCTGACGGCTCATTTTTTAGGGGCGAAGCACCTTAGGGCGTGGGCTGTGCGTCCCCTGTAGCCTGTATGTAGCCACCTCTAGTTTAGTTCTTGCAGTGTTCACTAGATGGCGGTACCGTCCCCTGTATGTAGCCACCTCTAGTTTAGTTCTTGTAGTGTTTACTAGATGGTGGTACTTGTAGCTGATGATGAAAAGATGCAAGATGTTATAAACTAGAAAGCGGTACTTGTAGTTGATGAAAGACGCGAGATCTTATAAAATAGGAATGATGTCACATATGGCGCGTGTCATTGGTTGAAGGCAATCGTTCGATTTAGTGCGGCGACGTACGCTAGGGGGAGCGATGTAATAAAATCGAGTGGGCAAAATGTACAGAGGATTCATGGTTTACCAGGTTTACCTCCGGAGCTTTGCCCACTCATCATCATTCACTTCGTGGATATGGCGGAATTTTTTTTTTTTAGACTCTCATGTTTCAATTGCCATTGTCTGGTCCTGCCGCTCCTGGGTGTATATAAACTGTGGATCACCTGTGGTGTATATCCACAATATGTGAGCCCATGGTGAACTGTTGCCACGTTGATTAGAAGAAGGGTTTCCTGACGTATATGCCAGGATTTTCGCTTTATTTAGGTCATGCTCATACAGTCACATTTGTCATGCCTCTGATATATTTTCATGTCAATTTTGGTCAATACTATGTTAAGGAGATGACCATGAGAGTGCCTGAACGTGGGGGCAAGATAGATAGATACGTAGGTAGAAATACTCAAAGTGGTTTTAGTTAGCTAAAAATTACGTCGCACTTAAAAATTTGCTGCTGTCGATGTATCCTAATAGCAAATATGATGCAACAGTGTACTGTAACATAAAATTGATGCACACAGCGAGCCTTTGAATGAATTAATTTAATAAAGCCAAGCAAGGCAAAAGGGACATGATTTGAAGGGTTTGTAGTTTTTATCTGTAGTATAGTGACTGTGAGATCAACGGAATGTTGTAAAAAAATAGCTTACCGGGCGGTAGATAATGTGACAAGTGTTGTATGCATTATCCAAAGATTTTAGGTCTGGTTCCTACTGACAGCAAGTCACTGTTTCCATCTGCATCAAATTCTTTCAATTTCACGTCATAATTAGTACAGTAGAGTTAAAAACTACAGATAGGTTCCGCAATGCTTTTCCTTTTTTTCACTGTCTGTTTACTGCATTAGCAGTGAGCCTTTTGTTAGATGTGTTTCCATATAAATCCTAGATGCCCTGATATTGATTCATGGAAAGTAGAAATCGCACATGATGTCTTTTCGCATATTACCCTAGTATACAAGACATTTCGATGGGAAGTGGTGTCTAAGTTGTGTGCAAAATGATAGATTTCTTAAAGCAACAGAAACTGTTCAAGTTGTCGTGTTCTGGAAGCAGTCACTCAACCGTACGCGTGTTATAACGACCATGTCCCTCTTAACTTATGTTAGATGCAGATAACAGTTATTTGCATATTGCAGTTCCTCCGAAAATGTGTGTTTTTAGCCAGCCAATAACAACGCATTCAGCTTTAATACCAGAAAAAGTCTGTTATAAAAAGGTTTTGCTGAAATAAATAGGATGATTTTCAATATTGTTTTGCTGCTCATTATAAACAGTGACCAGATATGTTTGTATAAAATGTGTGTATAACCATTAATAATACATCAATGTCTGTGAATTCACAGGCCTGTTTTTTAATGTAACTTCAAGCACTTATCTAAATTTGTGCCCTGAGCTCAAAATTTTCTGTGAGAAATGTTTTTGCGATTCCTCCTATTAAGGATCAGTCAACACCCTGCTTCGAGATTACCATTCGATATTTCGCAAAAGCTGCTGTCCGATGTACATTTAACAGCTGGTAGAACTGCATGACGAACTGTGACAAAATACTTCTTTACCTTTGCAGCCGGAAGTTGTCGAGATCCGTGTTGCCATGACCCCTGCGATGAACATTATACAGATGGCCATTCTGGACATTATTGCCAGCTGCGTACGAGAAATAAAGAAATGCAATCCTTCGGTATGGCAAACATCTCTGTCACCGCAGGGCATTCCTTAAACCGCTGCTTTGCACATAAATTTGGACTTGCAAGAGAAGGAGTTTTATAGGTGTTCCATAGCATTGTGTTTTTGCTCACATCAGCATTGAAGCTTCTGTCTCATTTTTTTTTTATTCATAGAACTGTCTACCATCAAGCAACAGTTTATTGCATGATAGCAAAGTATTGGAATGTGTAAGAATTTTTTCGTTTGAATAGAGAGCTTTTGTTTTCACCTGGGGATAATACATTCACCTGATAACATTTTGCATTGAAGTTTTCTTTTTTGCTTTTTAATGTTGCACGCAGGACACACTAGACACGTCTTGGTCTATGCAGCTCCATGCGTTTTATGCAGATTGATTGTCTGTTTCATGTATTCTTTGTGTTTTGCAGATTGAAATGGAAGACATCACTGTAGAGAACACCATCGCGAGGTCATTTGAGAAGATAGTCAAGTTTCAGCTTGACCCCATCTGGCATCAGATTGGACCGAAGACGAAGCGTCTGGTTTCTGACATCAAGACTCTCCGCACCCTGCTACTGTGAGTTGTCCGTTCTGCGATATGCATTGCTAACATCAGTAAGGGATTTCAGTTGCGCTTAGCACATGCATTCGTGCCCAATAATAATTGCGTTATGCTGCCCGTGGTCAAAGTGGCACGAGATTGCATGGTGGCGCCGACATAGAAAACAGTCAGTGATGTAAACAATCTTTTGACTTTGGTATTTTCAAACCAGTTTCACGTTTGCTGGTGTTGCAGTGTAGGCAGTGTAGGTTTGCAGCCCCTTAACCATGGCCAGTTTTTCACAACCCATATTGTGTGCCACTGTGCAAAGATTTGCTGCATATTATGGTATTATATAAATTGTGACAGACTGTCTGTAAATGTGTAAAACTTGCACAACCTCATTCCAAGGCCCTTACTATTATATTGTATAAAAGAAAAGGTGGTGATACATTGATTTTTGCATTTTGCACTTACAATCTTAATTGGTATGTAATGAAATATCTCGTTAGTGTAAAGTCAGTCATGTTCTAGTTTTGTATAAAATAATTGACTCTCAGGATAGAAGCATATAGGCATTTTGTTATGCTTTATATCTACTTCAAGCAAACAAAAATTATAGTTTTCGTGCGACTTCAGGAATGGGGCTCATTGAATGACTCGCTAAACAAGGTAGCATCTTCAGCATAGTGATCCTCTGCAGCAGCACGCAGCACAATAAAGATTTGTCCACTTTGGAAACATGCAGAGATGTCTGTGCCATGTTTTTTTGAGGTCACTGAAGTAACACATAGTGCGACAAGCCTCTGTAGTCTATGGGTATAATTGTACGCATTGTCACTGAAGAAGATATTGCGATTATCATGAGGATAAAGTTTTGATGTGTAGGTTATGTAATGTGTGGACAAAGTAATTAGTGCACAAATGTTACAGGCAGTAACATGTTAGAAGTTTTTTAGAAATGGGGGAAGGGCTTTAATTCGAGAGATGAGGGAAATGGGGGGGGGGGGGAACTAGCTAACTTATAGTAGATGTGAAATGGCTAACTTGAGCATGCTCTAGTAGATGTGAAATGGCTAACTTGAGCTAACTTGAGCATGCTTGAGCATGAAATTGCTTTGAATATGAAAGTGAGAAAGCAGGGCTCTTCTTTTTTGGGTTATATACCTTGATTTATCCTGATGAAGCTACCTGATACTCACCAGTTGTTTACCTCGCATTCAAAGCTTTGCAATTTATAGTTGTGATCATGCAAAGACGACTTGATGCTTTTCACTTTGTAACTGAATATTTTGCAGGTATCTGACGCAGCACGACTGTGTGACGTTCTACAGCCTTGTCAAATCAATACAGTGAGTAGAACCTTTCATTGTTCCTTTTTGAAAGCCTTTGCAATTTAAAACTTGTTGCTGCATACGTCAAGTGCTTCTTGTCTTTGAATTTCACATGGATACATACAGCTTGCTGTAATTTCGCATTTATGAATGGCTGAGCTGTTAAAGTGTCCCTGAAACATTTCTTGAACATGGTCAGCAAACAGTGCTAATTGATAGTCTTGGCCCCCTGTGAATATTTTATCTAAATACTGCAGCACTGCGCGCTACAGGGAACTTACGGTTGCGTTTAAAACGCAGCTAGAGCTTGGCCATTGGCTGAATTCAGCGTCGCTGCCGTGGGCCTGCCACCTCTAGACCACTATTGCCCTCATGACCACACCAAATATGAGCCGACGTGTGCCAAAAAAGAGAGAGCGGGAGAGAGAAGTGCTCAGGGCCACGACACGTTCTGAAGTACTTACTCGCTCCTCGGTACAGTAGACTCTCATTAAACAGAAACTGAAAAGACTAGGAGAATGTGTTTCGACAGAAGTTATGTTTACCGGGAGCGGCGCAGGGGTTCAGAATACAAGCATGAAATCATTAATATTAGACACAACATTCATGATATATAACAGACAATCATGACAAGAAAAGTATTGGGGATGTTATGTGACGTAATTCTAATGTAAATGTGAAGAAAGAAAAGTGGATGAAAAGATAACTTGCCGTGGGCAGGGACCGAACCTTCGAATAACGCGTCCGGTACTCTACCTACTGATCTACCATGGCGGCTAAACGTGGGAGTATCAGACAGCACCACCTGCAGCCACGATGGCAGGGGTGGAACACTTTTTATTCTGCCTGTTTTGGCGACACGTAGCACAAAATCTTATTACGAGCTGGCAGCTGACCAATAATCCCTCGCATACTACCTGAAGGCATCAAGTCTGCCAGATCGAGACCCTCGCTATGAATGAAGGAAGTGTACACTTCTTTCCTTCAATCAAATTAGAAGCAGTTTGAGAGATTTGCTTTTACTGAGAAGTATTTGCTCTAGTGCCCTCTTTTAATACAGAGGCCTGTTGTCATTCTCTTCGGAACTGTGGGTGCTTTTTGTTTGATTTCAAACAACAGATGAGATGCTATTGGCCTGTAGCCTACATAAATTGACAGTGGTATTTGGAGCGAATGTGCCACCTGCTACAAGGTGCCGCCACTTGCCAGCACCATGCTTCAAACTCTGCTAACATTACATAGGAGCCGCTCTTGTGCACAGGAATCGTAAGGGAAGAGAGCGATCACGTTTCATCACGCGTGCTCAAGATCGGGATGTGCACTGACGTAACTTCTTTTCTCCGTACCAACCCTCTTTTGCATAGTTTCTAGCATGCTCATTGGGACGAGAGAAGAGACAAAGTACCTAACTAAAGCGCGCAAGAAATCCCTGTAAATCAGCTCCTTCTTGAAGAACTCCGATACTGAGGTCATTGGATGATTACTTGGGAAAGGAGTTCAGGACCCCTTTGACGAAGGCAGCTCTGCTTCAATTCAAGCTTTGTTGCATTCAGAGGCAATTTATTGTTTGTTTAACAAAGTTCAGGCTTTATATACTGTAGCCCGTCGTGTTTCCATGTATTCATTGAAAGAGAAAAAGAAATATCTTTTTTTGCATAAATTTTATTTTTCAATACGGCTAGTTTACTCCCATTCTGATTCCTATGTATCCATGATTTTCAGCGACAGTGCTACGGCCATGACGCAGGTATCCGACTGGCTTTTCTTGGATGCAGCAGATACGCTGTATGTTGTAAGTAGCATACTATTCTCAGAACCCACCTTACCCACCTATGGTAGTTGCTTTCTGATGTGAATGCTCAATGCAAAAATTTCCCGCAAGCTCCAATGGAGAAGCACATTGGAAAAGGTTAGTTGGTCATAATGAATCCAGAGCCCCAGGCTGTAGCATATCTTCGTAGTATAGGTGTTTAAGGGGAACAATATGTCCAATTAGTGAGTGTTTTCATTTCAGGTCCTGACAATACACTTTCCATGCTCAAGTTGCTGTGACAGTATGGAAACGAAGGAAACTAGTGGAAATTTCAAGGGCTCGTTTTTCTTTGTTACACACATTATTAGTTCTCATTAGTATGGAAATACATGTTACAAGACATGCAATTCGCAGGAATCTTTTATATATCATGTCTTTGTAGCTTTTATGTTGTTCAGCATCTCTTTTCTCTCTCTTTTTTCTATATTGGCACGACTCTTTTACATACTGCCTACCATGAGGATTTTTACAACAAGGCTTTGATTCTAAGGTGTGCTGGGATTAGGGCGCTCTTATGTATTGGAAGCTGTAGAATCAGTAGTTTTATTGTGGAAGCTGTGTGTTTCATAGGCATTGAGGGAGACATTGACAAAGGTAGGCAGAGAAACCCTCACTCGCTTGGGATACCCTACTAGACCACAATACTGCCTGAAGAGCATTACTACCATGGTTAGGGAAACACGCCAACACATAACCGTAACCGTCTGCCCCATTCCGCGAAACATGAGTAAGTTGTACCATGGGGCGAGAAGACAAGCTAGAGCTCGCCAGCTTCAAAGACAGTTTGGCGAAAGCCACGAAGTAGTATACACCAATTCCGCTAAATCAAATGAAAGCTGCGTTATAGTAGCAGTTTAACCAATGGTGCATACCGCTAAAACTGTTGCAGCGTCAATTAAAACAACCTGTACAGTGACGGTGGAGGCGGCGGCGATTGCGCTAGCTATTCGAAGTAAAGAAGCAGAGAACGCCTCCGCATCAGTCTTGTCCGATTCCCAGGAAGCCTGCAGAATGTTTCTTCATGGTGCACTACCGAATGTTGCCTTGAAAATACTAGGTGACAGGCTGATACAAGACCATGTCATAATTTGGTGCCCAGGCCCCGAGGGTATCTCGGGTAATGCACTGGCGCACAGTTTCGCTCGTGATTTGAGCAACCGAGTGAGCAACGACACCGATAATCGGTACAAACCATGCACTGCACGCGATATACTCGAGCATCAACGGAACACAAGACAGCGGTGTGCCCCACCACACAAACCGCTTAAAGTTGACGAAGCTCGCCAGCTAAGACAAATTCAGGTTAACACCTATAAACGTTTGGAAAGGTGGCATCACATAAACCCCAATGCATATGTAAACCAATGTCCGTGGTGCGAGTCACGACCGACGTTGCAACACGTCACATAAGACTGCCGGAACAAGCCTATGGAGGTTCAGTCGCCTCTGATATTCACACTATTGGGGGACACTTGGGAAGCCGTCCTCGCCCGACCTGACCTGAAGACCCAAAGGGGTCTGGATCAGGCTGGACGAGCTGCAGTGGCCGCTGGTGTCCTGGTATAGGGAAACCACCCTTGACATTCTCCTCTCCTTCTTTTTTCATTTTTTTTTCATATATAAAAATGTTGTATCATCATCATCATCAAAAGAACATTTGTGTGTGTTATTTAGCGTAGAGTGTTGGCATATACCACGTACCATTACTTTTTCCGCCACCTATTCTAACCACAGGAATATGCAGGCCAATAATGGAATGTTAGAAGCCCCCTATAGATTAAATCACTTTTTATTATTGTCATGTCCAGCTGAAAATACTTAGGCATTCCTACATCGTTTTAAGCAAAGCAGAAATGCTGCCTGCTTAGTGGGCGGTAACCTAATCATCACATTACTATTTGGCAGCCAAAGTAATATGTAGTACATCTTGCGCAATGTGCAAATTTCAATGTATTTTATGCACTTGGAAGAATTTCATTCAGTTTTTGTATGTACTGCACAGGCAAAACAGCATATGATTCATTTTTCCACTATCCCTGAACGTAGCCTCAAACGTGGTATTGCTGTTGGCACTTTGTTAGGCTCACGTACTTGCACTGTATCTTTCCATCGCAGCAAGCGAAGGCCAGAGTTTACGGTGTGGATAAACGCTCACACAAGGATGACCAAAAGCAAAAAAACCCAGATAAGAAAGGTGAGTCTTTCAGCTTTTTTTTTTCTGCTAACTAAGAAACATTGATAAGTTTTTCTGCTTAATCAAATGCACATCTAGCAGTCTAAGAACCTATCACTTGCTTATAAACGACGCATTCGGCTTGAGTGCACAACAAATAAATTCATGCATTAGCAGGAGATGCTTGTGTGCATTATACTATCCCCCACCAGTGTAGTCTGCAGATCACCTAGTGGTGGTAACAAGCGCAACGTATCAGGCTGTGTCATGAGGCTTAAAAGGGCTAAAGTTTTGAAGGAAAGACCTCTTTCTTTTTGCCAGAGAGCCCACCTCCTAGTAGAGAAGCAGCATCGTAAGCATAAACATCTCCACGGAAGGTGAACATGTTTACTATCATTGGATGAGGCATGTGACCACAGGGAATTTGGATGCAGAAAATGCTAACTCACTACCGAAAGTATGTTAAGCTGCAGAAAAAAAAACCAACAAGAAAGAAAGGTGATGCTTGCAACTGGAACATAATGCTGTCCCTTTGCTGTAGTAGTAGAAGGCAACGTATGAGTGGTATCTTTCGATTGCTAGTCTATGCAAAATGTAGTGTGTCATTAGTGTGGCTCATGATGGAGTGGCAATGCAACATTTAAATTCATCCTATCTCCTCTAGTTGTCAACCTGTCCGAAAAATGATAGTGGTGCAATAATTCCCTGATGGCGTTTTATACAAGTTGCACTGTACTATAACCAAGCCTGCCAATAGGCGCCTGTTGAGAGGCCCCCGGGGGTGTACGGCAGCAGTCTGTGGGAATAGTCAGACGCGAAGGAATGTAAAGGAAGCCGCATAGGAACTCTTCAATTTCAATCGTGTAAGCAAACTTCCCTGTGGAAGCCTTGGCGTTATACTAAGTCTCTGTTCTTGTTGATTGCATGCATATTTCGGGGATGTCAGTACTCTGCTTAAGCATTAGGTGCAATTCAATTGAAGGTGGCAATACTTCTTGCAGTAATGAGAATGTGTTTGCACTTGGAAATATTTCAGTAATTTTGCTACTTGTAACAAGATTCCTTTTTTTTTCGTTCTTAGGCTGAGTAATAAATGAAGATAGTTTAGCAAAGCTTCAATTCGGGCTAGCTCGTACGGCGTTGTAATGAAGTTGCGCTGAGCGAAAAGCAGATAGGAGTGAAGATAGTTTGTGGTTAAGAAACAAGCTGTTTCTGGTAAGCTGTTTCTGGTATGGTAGAGAATAGGTTCTTGAAGATCAATTCACATCTCTTTGTTTTTATATTATGGCCTCCGTGATTGGTTCCGAAAGCACACAACCGGATCCGATTGCAGAGGCCACGTATACAATAGCAAAATCCAAGCGTGGATTGCGTGTACTTGCGCACTTTGCTGGCCAAATTTCGTGCTTAACTTTCGTAGCATTGCACCTGTTGTGTGAAATTGCAGCATATGTTTCTGACTATGGCAATACCAACGATTGCTTCTAGGCTTATCTGGCGTCGCTTTGAAAAGTAAACGTGGAAAACATGATATGAAACTTTATTCCAGTGGATCCTTCGTTTCAACCCGAGCACAGCCCAAAGTGGGCTGCTCTGTCGGAGATCCTGGCTGAGATAAAAGAAGAGAACAAGGAGAAGGCAGACCTGAACACTGTTTTAATTGTGGCTGAGGATGACCGGACTTGTGGTCAACTCTCAGAGGCAAGTTTCTGTTCTTCGGTTTACATTAAGTTATGTTGCTATTAATTCCTAAAGCAATAACGTCAATCTGAAGATGCCCTGAAACACTTTTCTCGAGCCTCCATTTATTTTTATGTGTAGGTTATATGTATGATAGTTGTATATGCCCTTGGTACGGGCCAAAGCAGGAATATAGAAATATTTCATATTTTAATAAGGCACAGAAATTGCCGCTGACTACACCAGTGCGTAATCACCCTTGCCACTAGTATTTCTGGCAGAAACAATGTGGTCTGGCACTCACTTTCGATTGGCTAAGAGCAGAGCTGTAGATAACTACATCACTGCTGCAAAATGGTGCTTGAAATTCGGTTTTGGTTTTGTGCACTCGTTTACCCAAATTGGCAGAGATTTGTTTTTACATCGACATTAATTAATTTTCATTTCACCCCATTATTACCCCACTTCAGTTGAAAAAATTTAAAAAAGCATGCCCTTCGTGTTTCTTAGCTTCATTATCTTGGTTTCAAATGCTAGTGGTTTAAGAACAAAAAAAAAAAAAAGGAGCTTCCTATTCACACCACTTTTTTCATTTGTTTCTTGCAGTAGGGTAATTCTCCTTTATACTGACCTTTCATTCTTCTTTTGTTTCTTTTACAGTACCTTTGCAGTGGTGCTGACACCGTCCTTTGCAATCTGTACCGCAAGGCAGTTGGGGACAAAGATGGCCTGCAACTTCCTCCCCTGGGCCGCAGTGACGACAACAGCGGCGAAAGCCCTGGGAAAAGGAGAAAGAAGGCGAAAAGTGCGTCTGATGGGCAGAAAAAGAAAGGAAACCAAGATTCAGAAATGGTATTGCTTGACAAGGCATTCCTGTAACTTATATGGCATAGACTCTGCACGGGTATTGTACAGAGCATAGATGCATGGATATTGTTAGCCTCCTCTTTATAACGAAGGATGCGACCTTTCAGTTATCAAGCCGTAATCACGTGGTGACACCTAGTAAGAAGTTTCATGAGGCCGTATTCGTCTGACAGGTATAGGAGCTTGAAAAGATGCAAGATCGAAGTGCACAGATTCTACAGTGTTAAGAAGCTTCGCGAATCATTTGCGTGCATGTTAAATGTGTGCACTTGTATTCTGGCCTACATTAGACTTAATGAGTGCCCCTAATAAACTGCTGTTCAGTCTTATTGATCGATCAATCAATATATCAATCAACCAACCAATCATTTTCATCCCTAGAGAACATTGATAGTAATGACGAATACTGCAAGGTCTTTCACCACTTCTCACAATGCAGTTATTCAGTATTAAACAAACAAGCTGGTTCAAAAGTGCACTGTACTGTTTTAACCATGAATGTTGTGATAAACAGTCTATCTGAAATGTCTTTAGGACTTGGTTTTCATGAAGAAGCCCTGCTTTTGCCGTAGCTTTTTTGTTTGCTTGTAGCCAGCAAAACGGCAACAAAAGTTTTGGTGCACATACTGGTACCAATAGCAAATCGGTAGTCTTGGCTGTGTGCCCAGGCTCAGGAAATATTCATCATTTCCCAGATGCTGCGCTCTGTAAACATTCGGCACCAGTTGTACACATGACATAACTGCACTTTGCAAACGTCTAGTACTATGTACACGTAAAAATTACTATGGCACTGGTTTTAAAAATTTGTCATCACTCCTCTAGCAGTGCCAAGGTTAACGGAGCATCTAAATAAAATCCTAAATCTGCTTATAGTCATAAATCATCCTCCAACAACTTTAATGACCATTAGTAATGTGATATTGCTGTAGTTATTATTAGGAAATAAAATAAATTCATAATCCTATATTAAGAAATTTGCACCAACATCCTGGCCCATAGATGTCAGCATGATGTTATGAATTACATTATTTTCTTCTACTTTCAGAACATTGGCTTAATTCAACATGCTAAAGCTTGCAGTGGTAGGTCTCCGAGTCTCTTAGAACACAACATAATTTTTCTGAATAAAGAATTGTGTAGTCTTTAGAATATGCATTTAAAATCTATGAAATCATGCTGAGTTCATGTGGGAACCTAATTAGAGTCGTGAGCTGTATCTACTTTTTACTATTCGTGCATTTTTTTTCTTACTAAGCATCCTTATGGGCAAGAAGGACGTTTTGAGTATTGTAAAAGGGTAGCTGATTAGTGGCCCTCTAGACTGAAAATTCTTTGAATACCGCTCAGACCGTTCAGTATGCAAGCTGGCTAGGAGCTGGATGACTCTTTTGATGGTGACGCGAAACGATCGCGTTAGCTTGCGCCAATCTTTGTTCTCCAATTCTTTTCACGCCATCAAGGAGGGATCTGACATGACGGAGACGGAGACCGAGGGAATGGAATCTCCGCCCGCCTTTCCCAACACGATCTTTCACCCGCTGAAGTCGTCAGAATTCGCTCTGCAGCAGCTGCTTCACTCTGTCGAGCCAAAGTACATCATCTTGTACGACGTCAACATTGCAACTGTCAGAGAAATCGAGGTGGGTCATGAGAGCAGCGGAAACAGCTGCGGTTATCCGAGATTTCTCATTTTGTTAACTCTCCCTGCATGTGCTTTTGACGTGTGCATACCACCGAAGCTATTTATAGTGAACTGATGAACAGGATCTTCTTTTCAAGGGGCTTGTTTCTTTGTTAGATGCATCGAATTAAAATTAGAGATAAGCCAGGGGACGCATGGGGGACATTAATTCCTGTGTCGAAATGTAACATAGTAATTTTATGCTGTGAATGGAAATAAAGTAAAGTGTATGAAAAAAATCTGCCTTTTCGTTGGTAGGATTAAAACATGCGAAATCGAATTATTCGTCTGATGGCTCCGTCAGTTCAGTTGCAAAGGGGGGTGCTTCCCCGTCCACTTCGTTAGGTATTTCAGCATGTGTGGCAGCTGACCTCGCTGTGAATGAACGAATGAAAGAAAGAAAGAAGGGGAATATCTCATCAAGGGCATTTCCTGTGCCGAATTGTCTGCTGGTTTCATTTTGTTGCTGGTCTCATTTCTTGTTGTAAGTGAACTCCTGGGATGGGAAGGTAGATGCCTTTGCTACAAGTAAAGCTGTAGGCTTCTCCATCTTTCTGGGGGGCCAATTGGAAAGTACTCTCACGTGCGTCACGCATAAGCGTGTGGATTTTGTGACGTGCTTGTTCTCTGCAGATGTACCAGGCAACCAGAGCGAAGGAAGTTCTACGCGTTTACTTCCTCATGTACGAGGACTCCATAGACGAGCAGCGCTATCTCACTTCCCTTCGACGAGAGAAGGATGCCTTTGAATTCCTGATCAAGGAAAAAAGTGTGAGGGGCATGAGCTTTTATCACTCTGCTTTGCCTAGATGAAGGAATGCAATTAAAAGATTAATTATTAATATTTTTGTTGTGTGATGTTAAGGAAAATGACAAGTGTAACCTTGACCCTTTGATTATCTTTGCCGTACGTGTACAGTAGCAGTTTCTGCCACATGGTGTTCTTGCGGTACGGGTGTGTTTCTGACACCTTGTTCGAAATTTCGCGCTATAACGACAATGCTTGCTCACTGGGAGGTGCTGCTAGCTCCCAGAGCTTACAAGAAGTGATGGAAACGATTGTGCAGTCTTCTTGTGAAGATAAACAGAACTCATTTCTAGCGTAAGCACGTGGCACGATCTGTGGCAATGTCGGAGATGTTTGTTACGTGTGCAGACAGCGATAAAGGGCTGTGTGTAGACCCGTATTTCAAGGAATATTGTCCTCTTAAATACTTTAGAATGTTTTGCAGTTCTGAGCAGTGCTCCTACCAAAAAAAATTTTTCTTATTTTTAAAAATTATCCCCTACTTCACGCATTTCGTACATTCACAAATGGCAATAAAGTAATTTGACGATCCGGGAAAGTTTTTTTCCTCTGTAAAATTCCACACTCATAGGGTCAAGGGGCAAGAAGAGAGCCGAATGGGTCAGGGAGCAAAGAGGTGTTAAAGAAGTGTTAGTCGGAATGAAGAAGAAGAAATTGGAACGGGCATGGCGTGCAGTGCGTATAGGTGAGATAACCGCTGGTCATAAGCAGTAACAGACTAGATTTCAGGGGAAGGCAAGCTTGTGAGGGTTAGACAAACGCTTAGATGGGCAGATGAGATTCAGGGGTTTTCGGGGGTGAAGTGGCTGCTGTAAGCACAGGACCATGTTGATTTGTGAAACACGGGAAAGGCCTTTGCCCTGTAGTGGGTGTAGTAAGGCTGCTGATGGTGATGATGGTGAAATTCATGTAGTAAATGATGTTGACTTAGTAATTATAACAGCGTGTCAGGTATTTTTTTTAAACTAAAACATTCGTTAACCTTCTTTTTATGTACACAATTTTAATCTGCGAGATGTTTTCAAATCTTAGGTGGGGAGTTCTGCTCTTGCTTCATGTAAAATGAGGGCTTTTTCGAGGTGTCAATCATTCCCTATTTGTATCGCTCCATTACTGTGTTGCTGTGTTCTTTCGAATTCTTTCCAGCTGTATATTTTTTTTTTTAATCAATGAGACGCCCTTGCTGTTCGAGCTTTACTGGTAAATGGCATTCCTTGGCCAAGGCTAGTCTGTGCTTCGAAAAAAAAAAAAAAAGCCATATGTTATTTTTACTGATCGTCTTGTTATTTTTGTTCTCTTCAGTGCTTCTCTTTTTCTTCTTTTTTTTTTTCAAACCTTTATTTCACCTTTTACCATAATGATCTGGGGAAGTATGTCACACATTTCGCTAGACCAGTATTTACAGCTTTTATTGAAGTACCTCTCCCCCTAAGACTTGTGACGAATTGCGATAGGTTGTCTTTGGTTTGGAGTTTTTCTCGATGACCTTCAAAGATGAAACACGAAAAGCTGTTTGCCAGTTTTGCCCCTCAAGGCGTGGCGGAAAACATTGCGCCTTGTCCTTCGCAGATAATGGTGATACCCGAGGAGCAAGACGGGAAAGGGGAGTACCACCCCGACCTCATAGACGACCTCGGAAAGTCGAACGAGCCAGCCAGTTCACGAAAAGCGGGAGGCGCGGTTGCTCCTGTGTCAACATCTCGCAGGGTGCGTTTGTCTGCAGGCCTGAGAGTCGCAACACTAGTTTTTCTGAAGGTTTAGAAAGTGTTTGGTTATGACAGTAAGCACAATCACTGAAAGGTTTTTAACCCTTTGAGGGTCAAGATGTACACATATGTCATTGCCTGTATGTCTGAAGCCTGCTCCTTTTCTGACGATTTTTCTCGCCTCGGCATACGGAAATGCTGTGAAAGTGCAAGCCGATTTATCAGCTGCAGAAGTGAGCTTAGCAGCGATTCCTCGCGAGTCGCTGCTCAAAGCCACTAATTTGGCCATGCTGATGTCAACACGCAACCACATAAATCAGCTAGCACATGGCTGTACTTATCATTTAAAAGTAAATTTTTACAATTTTTTACACAAATTACTCAAATCTCAACATGGTTCCTAATGATTATTTGTGCTATGGGGCTTAGTCACACGCTAAAGCATCTTGTTTAATTAAAACATCTATTAAAGGGCTGTGTTAGCTATGCAGCGCCAT